>JARTUT010000440.1:2468962-3086202 GCA_030674115.1 Micraspis discolor
GGTCTAAGTTGATCTTTTTTTCTGGAAATAATTCGCTGGTTATATGAAATTTTTTTCGTGAAGTGACTTACCAAAATTCTGGATGTTATCCTTCTACGATCTGATAATTTTAGTCTTCTATTATTGAGGTCTTCATAGGATGTTGGTTCGTCGAAAAGTACATCGGAGGCTGTGTCGTAGTCGTTTAAACTATAGAAAAAATATAAAGGAATGATAATCGATGATTTTACACTTGTTTTTCTTTTACATGTAAGTAGGCTTCATTAAAACATTCAAAATGTCAAAATTAACATTCTTTTTTACTTTGAAAGTGCTTTTCAGCATTGAAAATTAATTTCTGACCATAATGTAGCTTCGTTTACATTCTTTGATCTTCCAGATAAAGAGATAATAATACATTTTTTGTTATCATCATTTTTCTCCAATAATTAAATAATTCGTTTATGTAGAGTTCCTTTGATTTTTCTGGTAACAAATTATCAGAAATTTGATTTTTCAACAATTTTCCAGAGAGATTTATTTCTATTGTCTGATTTCAGTATTTCCTGTTTATTGTTTTCGCTTTTTTCTTGTCGAAGAATGTTATCATACTCTCTTTTTGTTCCTTTGTAAAGTTCATTAAACGCAAGGTTGTTCAACTTGCAAGAATGTAAAATATAAAGTATTGATTTACAGCTTTTCAGTTTCTCACTTCTGAATTTTGGCTGGATGTGGGTCTTTCTCCGAATTTTTCTTATGTATGAATATTTCTTATATACCTCACTTTCATGACTCCAATAATGCAAAGCGGTCGTGGGGAGGAAAATATATGATTCCTCTATCGCAATTGCCCAAAGAACAAATTCAAGACTTCAAAATGCCAAGTCACAGATTAAATATACCGAAAACACGTGGATTCAGTACTATACCAAAGAAAACCAGCTATTTAATGATTCTGACCAATGAAAAACGTACCTAATCAAGATAAAATATATCGAAAACACGAGGACCAATCGAAGACGAGATTCTATATTTCCGCTACTCTCTTGTTAGTCACCGTTCGTGACAGTGACTGTAACAATTCCATGACAATTGAACCTTAAGCCCCGCCCATCTGACATCTTGGTGAATTCTAATTTAGAGGATTGTTACGATAATTAAAAAAAGCTGAATATATTTGTCGATTTATTGTAATATTCGTGATGAATTGCAATTATTTACATCACTTTCATGAATACAATAATGCAGAACGGTCATGAGGAAGAAAATGTTTGATTCTCTATCGGAATTGAACAAACAATAATTTCGATCCTTAAAAATCCCCATTCAAAGAGCAAATATACCGAAAACACGTGGATTCATTACTATAACAAAGAAAACCAGCTATTTAATGATTCTGACCAATGAAAAACGTACCTAATCAAGATAAAATATATCGAAATCACGAGGACCAATCGAAGACGAGATTCTATATTTCCGCCACTCTCTTATTAGTCAACGTTCGTGATAGTGACTGTAACAATTCCATGACAATTGAACCTTAAGCCCCGCCCATCTGACATCTTGGTAAATTCTAATCAATTTAGAGGATTGTTACGATAATTAAAAATAGCTGAATATATTTGTCGATTTATTGTAATATTCGTGATGAATTGCAATTATTTACATCACTTTCATGAATACAATAATGCAGAACGGTCATGGGGAAGAAAATGTCTGATTCTCTAATGGAATTGCCCAAACAAAATTTCTAAACTGCAAAATGCCCATTCAAAGATTAAATATACCGAAAACACGTGAATTCAGTACTATAACAAAGAAAACCAGCTATTTAATGATTCTGACCAATGAAAAACGTACCCAATCAAGATAAAATATATCGAAATCACGAGGACCAATCGAAGACGAGATTCTATACGCCCCACTCTCTTATTAGTCAATTTGTTCGTGACAGTGACTGTAACAATTCCATGACAATTGAACCTTAAGCCCCGCCCATCTGACATCTTGGTAAATTCTAATCAATTTAGAGGATTGTTACGATAATTAAAAATAGCTGAATATATTTGTCGATTTATTGTAATATTCGTGATGAATTGCAATTATTTACATCACTTTCATGACTCCAATTATGCAAAACGGTCATGGGGAAGAAAATGTCTTATTCCTCTAATGGAATTGCCGAAACAAAATTTCTAAACTGCAAAATGCTAGTTCAAAGATTAAAAATACCGAAAACACGTGAAATCAGTACTATAACAAAGAAAACCAGCTATTTAATGATTCTGACCAATGAAAAACGTACCCAATCAAGATCAAATATACCGAAAACACGAGGACTAATCAAATACGCGAATCTCTATTTTCGTTACTCTTTTGTTAGTCACCGAAGTTGTGAGCAGCAACCTTGTCGCCCTTCTTGAAGATATACGTTATAACAGAATCTGATAACCATATATATATATATATGTATTGAATATTTCCTAGTATTTCAGTGTTTTCATTTGATTTTTTTCGACAATTTCCCAGAGAGATTTATTTCTATTGTCTGATTCAGTATTTCCTGTTTATAATTTTCGTTTTTTTCTTGTCGAAGAATGTAATCATACTCTCTTTTTATTCTTTTGTAAAGTTCATTAAACGCAAAGTTGTTTAACTTGCAAGAATGTAGAATGTCAAGTCTTGATTTACAGTTTTCCAGTTTCTCACTTCTTAATTTTGGCTGTTTGCGGGTCTTTTTCGAATTTTTCTTATAGGACATGAATAGTGCAATTCTGTTTTAATTATATTTGTGAACTTTGTCCAGAGAATGTTGACTTCATATTCTGGAATATTCTTCAAAAGATCCCGATCTGTATTTTTAAGTCTCTGTTTGAAATCTCTTACATTTTCCCAAGTCATGATTCTTTTATATATATTCATATGAATACAAGGTTGAAAATTGGTTTACCTTTATTGAATACTAGCTGACCCGACAGACTTCGTCCTGTCAAAAAGATTTGTAATGTGGCAGTTTTTGTGCCTACGTATTTTAAAAATTCTCCTGAACAGAACTGTCACCCTGGTGATAGGGCATTGTGAATATAAAATAATTAAATAAAACACATTAAGGATTTAAAAGTAAGTAATCGCTTTATTGTTAATCATGTGAATTATAATTATTATTATTATCATTGTAGTGCTTTGTGGTATACGATGTTTTTTGTTTGATTACCTGGCGCATAGATAAACAAATCTGATGGTTTTCCAACACGGGAACAGGCAACATACAATTGACCATGTGAGAAACATGGGTTTTCTAGATTAATACCACAAACACTTAATGATTGCCCCTGGGACTTGTTTATAGTCATAGCAAAAGCAAGCCGCACTGGAAACTGTAGTCGTTTAAACTCAAATGGCACATCAGTCGGAATCATTGGGATGCGCGGTATGAGAACATCTTCTCCTTTATACTTTCCTTTGAGTATAGTTGCTTATATCAAATTGTTTAGTAATTTTTTTATCGCTAACCGTGTACCGTTGCAAAGACGCGGTTGGTTGATATTTCGCAACATTATAACCACCGATCCAACCTTTAATTGAAGATTGTGAGGTGGCAATCCTGGCAAATCCAGCGAGTTTAAAAATTCCGGTGGATAGTTGACTACATCATCTTGATTAGTAGCCGAATCAACTGATTTATATATCCTCAATTCGCCTGTAATTTGTTCTGGAATTTTGAAATTTAATTCATTTACATCTATGTTTTTTGCAGCTAGTATAGCTCGTTCGCTCAACCACTCATGGTTTCTGTAATTTTGAGAAACATCAGGACACACCTTCTGAATAAGTTCATCTTTTGATCGAGTTAACTGACAAAAACTTTGAGGAAAGTTAATGCAGCCAGTCAACATGTCTATAGGAAATTAGCCATTACCAATGTCAATGAGTTGTTTAGAGAATATGTTTCCAGATTGGTCATTTTGCAACTCGACACGCATATTCTTGCTTAAATGAAGTACTTTGACATGTTTCCACAAATTGGAGGACTTTAGACATGCATTGAGTTCATCAGCTGGCGTTGATCGTGGAATCACTGGCAATGTTTGACGAAAATCTCCTGCTAATAAAATCATTGCACCACCAAATCGGTTATTATTGCTCCGTAGATCTTTTAAGGTTCTGTCTAAAGCCTCCAAAGATTTTTTATGTGCCATCGTGCATTCATCCCAAACAATCAATTTACATTGCTGCAAAACCTTTGCCATTGCAGAGTTCTTCGAAACGTTGCAGGTTGGAGTTTCATTGCTTTGCATATTTAATGGCAATTTTAGTGCTGAATGGGCAGTTCGACCACCTTCAAGCAAAGTTGCTGCGATTCCCGACGAAGCGAGTGCAAGTGCAATTTTATTTTGTGAGCGAATTGTTGCTAATATTAACGAAATCAAAAAAGTTTTTCCTGTACCACCAGGTGCATCTAAGAAGTAAATCCCTCCAGTTTCTTCATTTGTTACTTTCATAAGAGTTTCAAATACATACTTCTGTTGTTCATTTAACAGTGGAAGATTTGTTTGAATTAATTCTTTCAAAGCTTCTTGATCCACAAATCAATTGGGTTTGATGGGAAGCATGTAGATATGATTATAGAAAACAATGTTCGTATTTGATGAGCGTGTGATGATATTACAGCATCATTGAGAGTTTGATCCCAATGAGCGTCATTTTCAAGCAATTGCAAACATAGATATGATCTTTGACGTTAGGTACACACCTACATTGTTTAGACAACAGTGAGTGCTTGTAATTTAATATTTATACCATAGCGATAAAGCTCAAATTGACTACGTTTTAGTTACAAATCATTTGTATGGGAAAAAGAAAAGGGCTATTTTTAGGGTTTTTCCAGCAATAATTCTAATTTTTCTCGCCGTAAAAACCATCCTTGAACTTCAACGAACGTTTTAAAAAAAGATTTGGCCAAATTGGTCCAGGCGTTGTTGAGTTATGCGCTTACCAACACATTTTGCGATTCATTTTTATATTAAAGATAAAACAAACGTTTAAAAATTAATTAAGTAAAACGTCAAAACAATAAACAAATTACTGTCAGTGAAAACCAGATTCAAATTAAATCAATAGAAGCAGGGGAGTAACGAGTGAAGAAGAGGGAAATATACCTTCCACATATTTTTTTAGGGTTGCTATGCCTCACTTTCAGATATCAGAGGCAAAAAAGTGATAGGCTGCAACATAAACTGATAGGAAACATTGTATAATTTCGTTAAATTCTCCTCTTTCACGTAACTGACTAAGACATATATGCGGCCCTCGACATAATGCACTGTTATTATTCAATTATCATCATCTTACCCTTTAAGGGGATTGGTTTCCATCTCTCCTTCATTCAGAACCTGCTTGATTTCCATTAGGGAGGGTGCCATCTCAAACTCTTTGACTTCCTTTTCATTTTCCATGGGCTGTATCAACTTTGCCAAAAGCAATCTGTCGAGAAGTGGTCCATTGGGTCCACTGCGTTTACCGTGGGCTGAAAATGCATCAGGAATTTTTGTAGTTCATCAGTGGTTATACTGACTGGCAAAGAAACTGATCAAATTTTCTGCGGGGTTTTTCTAGAAGTACTCAAATATTAACAAATGAAGAGGTTGGGTCAGAAATGCAAGATACAGTGAATTGTTCTCAAACCATATGAACATACTTAAACCAGTACGATTTACAAGAAAGCTATTATTACAACTAGGGTAATATGAATAGTATTTTTCGTACTTCCGGGCATAAAGTGACAACTTCACTCCCTTGTGACAGGTACTAAAGTGTCACATTTAATCCATCCGGGATTAAATATTGACGAATTTCCCGGAACGATTAAATCACAAACAAACGGGATATTTTATTGAAAAATACAATTAATTAGAATGGTAATTAACGTTAATATTCAAATTAATATTGTGACAGTTCGTCATATTGACCAGTCTTTCCTGGGTTAATGCAGCAGGTAACTGACGAGTAACAGATAGGTCCTTATCATATTGAACTGGTGTTTGTTTCGAAGATCCTGCGGAAACAGGAAGCGAGAATGAGGACTGTGGCATAACTATAGTGGACGAATCGGCGACTTGACCAAATATTTTATCTGAAATTTTTTGTTTATTTTTAATAGACGATTCAATATATCCCTCGGCCACGTTGGAGGATTTCCATCCTCCATGTCTCTTCAGCACGTCTATTGTTGCTCCCGAATCAGCTAACAAAGACGCAGATGTGCGTCTAAAACAATGTCCCGTATAAGACGTCGCATTTTCTAATTTCAAGAAAGCTGCTATTTGCCGTGGAAATGTACCAAACATGTTTTTTCCTACTACTCGCGTAGTAGATTCTTTGTTGATGTATTGAACAAAAGATTTTGAATGAGGTGTCCCTGTCTTTCGCAATGCCACATATTTTCGAAATATCGCCACAAAACAGATGGCACTGTTTTCTGAATTTTTGATCACAAAATTTCGGTCAATTTTATTTTTGGTGTTTCTAATCGCAATTAGGAAGGAATCGCCCAAATCTCTCACATCGTCGATTTCTAAATCAACCAACTCTTTTCCACGACAAGCTCCCGCAACGCCCAAAATAAGTGCAACCTACAAAAAAATTGATTTCTTAAAATTTCTGAATATAAACACATTTCCAAATTTACCTTAAGCATTGAATATTTATCATCCGGAGCCTTCCGTAAGAACTGATCTACCTGCTCAGACGTGAGAATTCTTGACTTCTTTGGCTTAAATCCCTCATTTCTTCTCTTCGAAAAAGCTAATAATTTTGGAAATTTACTTATATCAATATCTTCTCTAATGTTAATAACCGATTTCAGCATTGAGTAATGTGCCCAGAGAGTTGAGGCACAAACCGCTTTTGATTTATCATTGAAGTAGACTAACAGCGTATTTTCAGTAGGTTGTCTCACATTTTTTAAGCATCGTACTGCTGCTCGTATAGTTTTCTCGATTTCGGTGGTAACAATTCTTCACCTACTTCGGCTGCTCTTTTATCAATATCAGATACACCTTCTTCACTCATGATACCAATAATTATCAACAACAATGTTTCTTTACAATGACACTAGTAATGACAATGTTTCTAAATTATAATTGTCACAACGCAATGTTACTATGGTAACTTATTTTAAAGACAGTTTATTAAATGAGTTGAAGAGAGAAAAAACTGATTGAAATTATTGAAATAATTAATAAAATCATACCGGAAGTACGAAAAGTATCGTATATACCTTGCGACTGAAGTACATTTAATCCTTCAGGTAAATTATGGCCCTCCCTGCGGTCGGGCCATAAACTTTACCTTCAGGATTAAATGTACTACTTCAGTCCCGCGGTATATAATATACTATTTCCCAAGGTTGTCAATGTTACATCCCGAGGGCGGAGCCCGAGTGATGTATAGACAACTATCTTCTACATCATTCATGTTTAAGGAGAGAATTTCGTCACTAAGACAACGTCCAAAAATCCCAAATATTGTTATAATTTTCGCCAGCAACCACTGGTCATCAGGAACATCTAAAAGAAATGGTTCAGCCTCTTTTTTTTTTAATACATATATAATAAATTGAAGCTAAACTGCTGGCTGCCTCAAAAATTTCTTTCGGTACATTCATTTTCGCTTTCGCCAAAACAAATTTAAAAAAAAATAAACAGACATGTTCATGGCAACGCTTCTAACCTATTTACAAATGAGAAACAAAATATAAAACAATACACGCAAGGTAACGGGTTTTACTGGCCCAAGGAGGTAACTGACTCGTCAGTTATATCCTCCATTCGCCAGTAAAAACCCTCTTACCTTGCTAGTAATGTTATATACTATTTTTTTTACTTTTCAGGATACGGAATTACCTAATATTAATGTACCAATCAAAGCCTCGTCGTTGAAAATAAATACAAATCACGACAATCCAAAAGGCACTTTCCTGGCCATTATGACCCTTTGTCTTTGAAATTTCGTTAGGCCATTTACCTAACAACATCAGAGCACTAATTATTTCAATTGTTGGTCAGAACAGAGTGGCAGATTGCTGAATACAATGGTTTGTCAAGCTCACGTCTATCTACGTGCATCGACTTCAGGAATCATGAACTAAATCCACTCGAATATTACTATAAGCCTATAATAACACTGGTCAACAGTGGTTTTTTTTTGGAGGTGAATTCATATGAATTTGATGCCCTGAATTCAAATATACTATTAGTTTTTGACTGTCAGCTCCAATTTTTGAGATATCAACATTTTTGTGAAAAAAAAACTCACTTAAGGAATCTCTTCTTTTCGTTGGTACGTATCATTTAGGAACACCCTGTATAGATTAAACTGAATGCTCTTAATGACCCTCCTTTATAGTGATATAGCTCACGTTTGTCGCTATATATCTCGAAAATGTTTGAACCTAAAAAAAATGCGTTGAACTGCACTTCCCGGACGTATGCCAAAAAAAACATTACAACCTCAAATAATCTCTAATTAAATGGTGCTCTCACTAATGGATTCCTTGAACATGAAGGGTTTTCGCCAAATAAATAATCCCTAAGTTAATTGTTTCCAAGGCCTGGCGAATTAATAAAATTATGAAACGACATTCCTTCTCCAATCATTTTCTTAACTTAGAATATCGGTGATACTGTAATTAGAGTAGGACTTGATCCAACAGAATGATAATTATTATAACTTATACAATTTGTTCAAGAAAGATTAATGAACAAACCTATGTCTCGAATTGAAAATAACTACTATAAGTAGTTGGTTTTTCTGAAAACCAATAGAAAAATACTCATCAGCTACATTGATAACAATTTAGAACTCTTGTCTTTTGATATACCTCATACAGTTGATTTTAACTATAGATTTTTGACGTCAACAGAAACACTTTCTTCCTATAACGTTTTTCCAAATTTGGCCCCGTTTAAAAGATAAAGGGGGTTGAAATTTCAATTTTCTGATATTCCCAAATCCAACTCTGTGCTGAAATGATTCAATAAACAGATTTGTTCGATGATGCTATATTTTATGTCTTTCTTTATTAAATATTTCTACAAAAGGTTTGGGAAATCTCTCCAGTCTATGATTCCACCACTAAACACTATAGATGAAATCAACCACTGAACAATTTTTTTCTTATATTCACCACAAAATCTAAATTGCCATTTGCTGTCTTCATTATTGATGAAGTCTAGCACCTTGTTTAATATTTAACCCAGAGTAATATTCCATAATAAATAGAAAAAATTAGAATTCCGATATATTTTATTTCCATCACTCAAAACAGGTAATTGTATATTTTCTGTTGAAACAGGTAATGTATTTTCTGTCAGGACTTGTTAAATTGAAGACTTGTCTTTATGAAGAGCTGGTTCTTTATACCTTCAGACTTTCAGGGTTCATCAAATTATATCTATTCTAACATAGGAATGCTTCAAATTAAGATCATATGAGTTTTAAAATCTTCGAATCCAGTCTCCTTGATTTATTTTGTACCCTTAAAGAAGTTTTTTCACATCTTTATTTCCTACACCGATTCAACTTGGTTTACAAACTTGGCAGATAATAGAATTTGACTCTGTTACAATATTTCTGAATGTTTGATGTGATGCATGCATAATTAAAATTTCATCAGTATTGAAACTGGAATGTAAAGGCTTTCGAATTACGATTATCTTAAATTAAAAATAATCATATTATCCGTTTTCTTCTTCTTTTTTTTTATTTAATCCACAATTAAAACTGTTTTTATCCAAATATAATCAATTGAATCTCTTGAGTACATACGGCAATATTATCAAGACTAGTAAGCGGGTAGATCAATAGGCCCGTAGATCCATAGGCCAGTAGTTCAATAGGCCAGTAGTTCAACTGGCCCATGGATCAATATAGACCATAGATCAATAGGGCCCATACATCAATGAAGCGCGCAGAAACACTAAACACGTCAAAAAACCCGATGAAAGCGAAAAAACATGAAAGTACTGGAAAAAACACAAAAAAACGCGTTTATATATAATATAAATATATATCGTTTATAACTCTATCGTTTCAAGTTCAGTGCATTCCACTAAGAAAGAACTCGACCAAATACGAAAAAACGCGAAAAAACATGATAGAACCCAAAGTAACACGAAAGAACGAAAAAAATTCAAAGAAACTCAAAAAACCCCGAAGGAGCACAAACTCAACGAAAGCGCTCAAAAAAACTCGAAGGAAAGCTTAAAACCCCGAGTGAGCACAAAAAAACCGAAAGCGTGCAAAAAATAATGAAAGAACTTTTGAATTGCACAACCTGTATATCAATCGATCGCGAAATCATTGTTAATGGCACACCCTGTATGAGATTTCATTGAATTTAGCTCCCTTACGCGGAAAAGCACGAAAGTTAGAGAAAAACTCTGGTGAATATCAGCGCTACTCAGATCTGACACACTGTATATGAATCGAATATATTTTATCGAATTCAGAACCAAAACACACCGAAGGAACACAAAAAACTCGAATTTGCGCGAAAAAAATCAAATTAACTTGTGAATTGAGCACCTCGTATATCACATGATCGCAAATTCATTGTAAATCGTTCACCCTGTATGACATTTTATCGAAATTAGATCCCACTCTATAATTGGTTCGCAGTGGGTGCTTTTTCCATAAAAAATTCAGACGGAAAATCTCTCGAAGAAAGAATCTGGTGAAAATCATTGCTTTCAATGGGCACAGCCTGTATAGCGATTTTTTCGAATGCACAGCCTGTATAGCGATTCATCGCGATCTGTGTGCATTCTTCAAGGACGAAAATGAATTCGCGCGAAAATCGAGCCTGAAATGACGATTTTCAAACGCATATTTGAGGTGTTTTTCTTGCGATTCGTGAAACGTGTGTGGTATCTAGAGATTCGGAATCTCCTGTAGATTCTTATTCGAGCGCTAGAAAGGCGCTAACAATCTTCCACCGCCCATATCGAGCGAAAAATTGATGCCGGATTTTCAAATTTGGAGCTCGCGTTCGGCTATCATCGGAATCGTAGCAGAAACTGTGACACTTGACCTTGAATTATCGTGGAAATTGCCGAATTTGAAATGAAGAATTCGCGGCCTTATCTCGCTACTTGGATATGAAAATTGGTACCCGGAGATTGGAAATTTCCTAAAGTTTCTATTTCTACCACGGAAAGGGCGTTTAGGGGCTCGTAGCGCCCGCACGGATCGAAAGCATCATAGGTGATTTTGACGTTCCGCGGGGCTGGCGAAACAAAAGAATTGTCGTTTTAGTTAAGGGATTTTAGCCAAGAATTAGGGCAGCTCTGGAATTCTAAGGAATCCCCCGGTCGTTGCTCTCGGAATATGTAGTGACTCCCGGATCCGGGGCGTTCCGGCTTCGGAGTTTATACCCTTATTCCGGGGCACCTTTGGCGAAAAACGTCATTTTCGCGATTTTCGTTTGATAATTTCGGGCACTTTAAGAGCGCCCGGGGGGTTTTCGCGGTCGCTTCCCCTAGAAGAGGATACGCCTTTTCGATTTTGTTAAGATTGCCTCTCGAGCGGCCCTGCGGGCCGTTCGGAAAGCTTCGCTTTCCGGGTCCCTAACTGGACCACCTGTCAAAATTTTCTCTGGTTCACGATCTTATTACTATATTATATAGAAAATTTATCTATCGGTAATCGTCTTCTTTCATCCTCATACCAGAATTTCAGACAGGAAAACACTTGTCCATTAAAATACCTTATAGCTATATGGCCTTACACATAGATGTCGCTGTTTTTCAAATAACACTAACTTTCAAAAGACAGCTGTTAAAATTTCCTAATATTCCATTCATTAGTTTGTCAGTTATTGTGCTAAGAATGACGCCACATTTGTTATTTCGGAAAAAATGTTACTTGATGGGAAAAATACCGTTGAAGCGAAACACTGGCTTGAAAAGTGTTATGAGGACCCTGCTTCTTCTTCAGAAATAACAAACCGGAATTTTTACGTCGATATGTGACAATTGATGGAACATCTATCCATCCAGAATCAAAATGATCGTCGTCTGAGTATACAGCAATTGGTGAACCTCGTCCAAAGCGCCCGAAAGCACAACTATCGGTTTGAAATAACATGACGTTAGTGGATCATTTGAAGGTCGAAATTGCAAAGAATAAAGACAATTCATCAATCTTTCGAAGCTTTAAAAAACTCCATATCGCTCTGTTATGTATTCTCAATTGAACGAAATACAATAATTTTCACTTAAAACTTGATCATGTCCGAAAATAATTAAAATACTGAACGTAAACATCTCATGCAACAATTCATTGATAACAGGCGTTACTCAAATCAAAATTTATGATGTCCAACCCTCCTACAGTGCATTGAGCGGCGTAAAATGATATATAGTAATGCACAAATTTTGTTGAGAATATGTTTTCGCCAAGATAGTTCCATCAATGCACGCCCATAAATTATGATTTAGGGTTGAACATTTCAAACGCGAATTCCGCAAAATCGATACCATCCGTTTCAATGCACAGCATGTTCCAACCGGAAATCTCATCTAGCGACATTAAAAACGGAACAAATATCTCACTTTCAACACTCCATTTTTTTTATTAATGTCTATTGATGTGTGAAACTAGGAAACTTAATTTCCGTATCCGGGAACAACTAGTTACATTGGATTATAGCATGTGCAATCGTTTGCGACTAGCGAAATTCAATTTTCTTTGATGTCCCATTGACTTTTCGAATGAATCAGTTCGTTTCGAAGTGCTTCCAGCATCCGAGGTAACAATAGACATTGAACACGTTATGCGATAGGAGGGTTTGTAGACTGTCACTTTTTGACAGTTGATATGTAATATTACGTCACTCGGGTCAAAGAATCTTGTGATCTAGTTCTCCAACAAACCTCTGCAATCGTTTTTCTGAAATATCTTTTTTTATATGCATCAAATAAAGTTTGTGTTCATGGGAGAAGTTGTAGAGCATGATATTCCCAACAAATTTTGTTTGAAGCAATTTTTGTTCAGTAAAAACATTCAATTCCAATCTACCTTAAGAGGAAACGAAGTAGAAACAAAAGAATACAAAAATTCTAACCGTACAGTGTCGGTATCTCGCATCTAAATACGTCAAACTATTTCTAGTTGTACTTTATTGCTCAGGTAGCTACTTCGTTGTATTTATGGTTGCAGCGACTCGACTTCTCTGAGGCGAATTATAGCCAGGGCCGGATTATTCGGCATCAGCTATCAGACTATCTTATCATTTAGATGCATTGATTTATTATCTGTTTATCAGATATGTGAATTGAATTTAGATCGGGTACTTACGTACACGAGAAAGTTATATGTAAAATTAATATGATTCAGTTAATGTAATTCCTTTGTTCACATAATACTTTGTTTGATTTCATATAACTATTTCCTTTGTTCACAAAATGCTTTGTTTGATTTCATTTAACTTTATTTCCTTTGTTCATACAATGTTTTGTTTGATTCATATAACTCTATTTCTTTTGTTCACATAATGCTTTGTTTGATTCATTTAACTCTATTTCCTTTGTTCTCATAATGCTCTATTTCCTTTGTGCACTTAATACTTTGTTTGATTCATGTAACTCCTTATAGCATGTGATTCCATCATTTTCGATATTATTGCCTTTGTAGTTCAGGTGTCTACCATAACAATGAATGCCTTATTTTCAGCTTTCTACAATGTGTTACTGGAGTGTAACCGATCAACTTTATTTACTGTACCCTATGGTGCAATAGGAATTGCCCATCGCTCTGTAGTTCTGAGCCTGTGATTAAGCAGGAACATATGGAGACGTCCACTAGTGGTAGTACTAGTATGGTCGATATGGAATAATGGATGTACCAGAGTACGTTGCACTCTGGTGTTATATCGAAGGTTAACGTTGTTAAGTTACCCCTGTCTCATGTAATCATTATGTATGTCTCGTACTGTTGTAATTGGTCATTTTACTGTGTAATATACCTGCCTTACTATTCATGATTATTGTTGTGTATATTTCGTACTGTGTTAACTTATTCTTCTTACTGTCGTGATGTATCTTCTTGTTGTCGTTACGTATATTTCCTTTGGTTGATTATGTAGATTCTCTGCTTTCATTATTTATATTGCTTATCATCGTTTACCTATACATGTCTCTGCTATTTATGTCCATAATGCATTCTGGTTCTTATTATTTACTTGTGATTGATATTCTATGAAGATTTGTTGTTTATAAATAAACAACAATTTTTTTTTTATAAATAAACAACAACATGGCATAAATGCCATGATCTCGTACTGCTATTTATTTATCTATATGCTCGTATTACATGATATTTCATTTAGGGGTCTCGAGATTGTGGACCATTCCTATACTGTTGTACGAGATTTCTTAGGTTCCTGGATCGAAGGCCTTGAAGGGCCGGTCCCAGACGCCTTAAGGTAGGGACCGTTACCATCATGTGCTATAAGGCATGAGAGAATATACCTTTTTTAATCAACCGCGAAACTTTCTGTCATTTTTTCAGAGCCGCCGCTGGAACTCCATGACCTTCTCCGTGTTCCCAATTCCTTAGCTCATACAATATTATAGTTATAGCTTACATACCCTGGGGCCGTGGCCATGAAGATGGTCATAATTAGTCATTTACTTATTTGCCATGATTATTATCCTGTTGCATTATTGAAGTATACATTTGCCATGATTATTAATTCTTGTTGTACCATTGAAGTTGCCATATTTACCATGTTACTATACTCTTATATTATGGAAGTTGCTCTGATTATCCTGATTATCGTCTGTGCTGTATTGTTATAGTTTCTTTTCGTGGACTGTTATACTCGCCTTGCTAACTGTTAATATCCCATCATTTAGTTTTAAACAAGAGCCCTAACACCACCTAAAGGGGTTTTATGCCTGAGGCTTTCCCCTATATTTTTTTAGACCCTTAATAAATAGCTGATTGTCTGGGTCTAACCGTTGTGTTTTATTTACCATCTTTGTTTCCCAATTATTTTCACTAATCTCAATTATGACGAACTTGAATTTCGACGTAAACATAACGTAGAGTCCTACCCTTGCTAGACGATCACATTAAATGGCCAAGTCTTTGTATCTGGAGTCATTCAGACTCCAGTGCCGAAGTTAGTTTTGAAATTGATATTTGTCATTCTTTTCGAAAGAAAGAAGTGGCAAATGTTACAGTATTTGGGAACTTGGAATTTTTTTATAATAGCATCTTGAAGAAAATACACCCCTTCAGAAAATTTTCCTATGGCCGCCCTTGACAAGAAGAAGGGATTTTTACTATTACAGATAAAAATGAATAAATAGGAGTACTTACCACCCCAACAACTATGTCCATAACTCAGGCAGGAACCTGTAAAAAATAGATTATATTTCTATATTTTAAACTTTATTGGAGTATCAGCTCAAAAACTTTATTTCGCGAAGTTCTCACATTTTTTCTACAGGGAGAAAATGATATACATTTATAATTATTTTCTGTGACGGGAAAAATTTTGACATTTCATCCCTGCTGACAGGTAACAAAATATAACTTTTCCCGAAATTCCATTTTCCCCGGGAAAAAAGTAAATACACCTTCACAAAAAATTTAATTTCAGACGATTGAAAATCCTCATGAAGTGAGAGCATAAAAATTCCAACATCGTTTTAGCGTTAAGATGTGGTCTGGTGTCCTCAATGGTGAACTAATTGGTCCATTTGCATTGCCATCCAGACTTGATGGAGAAACATACAAAAATTTCCTCGAGCCAAACCTCCTGAAATTCCATTGGTTCCTGATATCTCAACTAATCGTAAAGAATTGACCACAGTAGGCGTAAACCTCCTGAAATTCCATTGGTTCCTGATATCTCAACTAATCGTAATGAAATGACGACAGTAGGCGTAAACCTCCTGAAATTCCATTGGTTCCTGATAACTCAAGTAATCGTAAGGAAATGACAACTATACTCGGTTTTTTGTCTCCCTCCGCTGCGCGTCGGGCGCCAACAAAACCTCGAGCTAAAATCTAATTTCCTTTGTATAATAAATAACTATTTATACGCAGGGTAAATACTTGAGGTGAGGTCAGAGGATTTTACGTGCATATTCTCTAGGTGATACGATATTTAAATGAATTTGTGAGAATGTGTAAAGTTATATTAAAAATATGTAAGAGATTTCGTCTTGAACATAACACTGATATACTGAATGATCAGAATATCATTCTGATTTCTCATTTAGAAAAATTGTGTTGTCTAAATGTAACAATTTCAAATGATAGACCCGTTTTTGTTCGTCATTTCTCTGAGTCAACGTGCCGTCAGTTTTTAATGGAATCATACTTAACTTAATTGATATCTTTTCATTCTATGTCCAGGTTGGATATTATCATAGCTTAATATTACGGTTTGCGATTAAAATGGTAAATAGATGGGGACATAATTGAATTTCTACCTAAGGAGACATTATGTAGTCACTTTAATTGAGTTAACTGCGTATGTCAATTTTGCCAACTTGAGGGAAATTATGGAAGGCTTGCAGAGAGGAAAACTTACGTATACAGGGGAAAATCAAGAAGTTTCAATCATTCGATGTTTGTGGGAAATTTATTGTTTCCTACATTCTGTATTTACAAAACGAGAACTTGATTTTGATCGAGAGGATATAAGAGCTGAACCCAAACAGCTAATTTTACCTTGAAAACAACAGAAGATGTCTGTTCATTCAATTCTATAGAAATGTCTGTTTTGTTCATAAAATTATCCGTTTAAATGTTGCATTTGAGACTTGATTCGAAGAAGCTTTATTGACAACGTGGCTATCGGATTTTCACGTTTCAACTTTGAGATCAGGGATACATTCCAGTTTATTTGAAATGTTCCCGATTAGTTTGAACTTCCAAGTTCTCGATAGGAATGTTTGAGTGGCTTGGGATTATCTGTCAAAGCTACTTGGACGAGGTGTTATGTATCATCACAGTATTGATCTCATAACACGCCGATTATCTGGACATTTTGGATTGGGAATAATCTGGCATCTCCATAAGAGGAATTTTAAATTATCGATACACATACGTCTTGTTTATTGGCATTTCTATTCATTCATCAATCAATCAAAATGAGCAGGGCTGAGGGTGTAATATTCCAGGATTTCTAAGCTCCAAAAATCAAATTCAATTTCACCATGCGGTTGATACGCCTCTGTCTTATTTATCGGACATACCATTAACAGGGTAGTTCTATGCTATGACCTCTATGCGCAGGCTGTTACGGACTGGTCATAGAAAAACAGTTCCTGTGTTGGGAAACGCCATTGTCAGATTATTCGAAGCATAGGTAGCTGAGAGACAACAACAACTTCGAAAATAATTGGAATAAAGAAAAATTGATTACATCAATGAAATCAACTAAAAAAAGGCCTGTATAACGTTTTAATTTCAAGTTAATAACTTTAGTAATAAAGACAACTTTTCATTTGATATAGAATTACCTATTATTTGGGCAATATCCAAAATCTCTTATTGTACTTCTTTCCAGAGTTTCAACAGACATATCTTCTGTTGTTTTCAAGTCGAATTTTCCAATTTGTACTGCTCCGTACATCGCCCTCTTTCGAACAACCTGTATCTTCGAAAACCACCATATATCTAATCCGTAAGTTATAATCAGTTCTCGAATTTTTACGTAAAATGTCATGGGTGAAAGCAACCCCCTAAATTCGTAAATATCCGTTTAATTTATTCGCATCGCATCCTATTACTGGAATTAATTTCTGGTCTTAATAGCTGATATTTGTTTAAAAATTTATTCAGAAAAAACCGCTTATAATAAATCAGTATGATACATGAACATAGCCAAATTTATGATGACAACCTCTTCATATGATTTCATCCAAACGGAACATTATTTGAGGTTAAAATTGGGGTAACATTTACATATTAGATGCGTAGCTAGGTTCACATTTGTCGTCAGTAGATGTACGGGGCTCGTGCAAAAACTATCGCTCAATCTCGACCATTTTGAAAATTTTCGACAACTGTTGTGCTTGGACGTGCTTCGGGATTGACAGTGTGGTACTGATACAACCGCCAAAATGAATCAATAAACCTTGAACTAAGAATAAACAGTCACAGTTTTCTTTCAGTTTTGTTGCAAGCTAAAATGCCCTTCTCTTGAAATTGACCAAAAAGAATGTCTATCTTTCGTAAAGAAATAGATATCTTTCTTTCAGTAAGCTCTTGTTTTCGAAAACAACTTATTTATTCCATTCTAAGTTTCGACAAGAAGCGTCAACTGAATTCTTGGTCAAAAATTTTTATTCACCTATAGGCACTCGAACTTGAGACACCCTGTATATGACGATAAAACAAAATATAAATAATACTAGTAACTTGTAAAAATTCTGCAAATTAACTGTCAGTCTAACAAGTTCGTGACTTGATAAAATAAACTTTCTTGATTAATATTGTGTTTTTGAAAACGGACGTTTACAAATGAGAAACAAATAAAATGATTTGTTCCAAAATGTACATTGGTTTTTTGTGTTTTCAAAAAGTTGGGTTTGTTATGGAATCGAGTATGTGTATTAGCCAGAGAGGGTACAACTTCTGTATATATTCCGAAAAAAAGAATTTTTTATTTTTCGAAGGATTCATTGAATAACCCCCGTATATCTCGACTTGATTGAATCTTTTCCGACAGTCATCAAACAACATCCCTAATGGAAACTAGTGGACCATCCATTACGTATTCTAATGACGAAACTAATATTCTGGGGTTAGTTTATACTTAAACTGCCAGTTTAATGGACCTATATTATGGTTAGTAAAGCATTATAAAATGGATATGTTTTGTTGCTACTTTTGAGCTCCTCTTCTCTTGGATATACGAGATGTATTCAAACGATGTTCGAAGGATTATTATTTGATTGACCTTATCCGCTATGAAACAATGAAATTTATATTGGAATTAAACTGTCAAATTTGATAAACTTCAAACTGGAACATAGGTTGAGATAATATCAAACAACTAACAAAAATTTATTCAGAATTTACTGATTTCCATTAGGGTATACTTGAATCTAGTTAGCTTAGTTCTCTGTAGAATGATTTGGCTATTTCCTATCGAATCATACAAATTTTATTGGTTTTTCTTTTAGTACTTAAAAGAATTATCCAACTGCTATACCCAACTCGGTTTTAAAAGAAATGCGTAGGTGTTTTGTTGAATAAATATATTCTCTAATAACTGCACCCTACCACACGTCAAATACATTCTTGGAACGTCATATGGAGTATAGTTCAGTCGATAAAAACAACTCTGAAATCGTTTACAGGATGTAGGAGGTCTACTCGAAAAAAAAGGGAATGTTAATGCTTATTCTTCAATTGTATCAAAACGTATTTCCTTCAGTGATCTCCACAGTTTTGAAAATAAGAAAAAGTTGCACGGAGCCAAATCTGGTGAATACAGCGGTTGAGGCATTATAACCGTGTTTTTTTCAGCTGGTGTATATGATTTTTTTCACAATTCTCATCGTTTGAGATATATTGATTCACAAAAACGCTGAATATGTTCACAACTTTGCAATTTCAGCTCCCCAACCAACTGTAACGCGTTTGTAGAATTTTTCGAGACAAAATAGGCTTGCTGAATGTCACAATCAATATTTAGAGTGCCTTGGGGCACTTTATTCCATTCAAACGAAAAATTTGGTCCATTTTTTCTGTTTAACCCAAAAGGCTTTAAGAATATTTCAGGTCATT
Organism: Micraspis discolor; assembly: GCA_030674115.1. NCBI lineage: Eukaryota > Metazoa > Arthropoda > Insecta > Coleoptera > Coccinellidae > Micraspis > Micraspis discolor. Next base: position 2,488,760 of record JARTUT010000440.1, read on the forward strand.
TAAAGAATACCGAACAATGCAAAAATTACAGTATTCAGAAACGTCAAACTTGAGACATCCTGTATCTAACCAAAAATGATATAAATATCTTAATGAAAATTAAAAAGTTGCTATTTTCATGGCTGGGAAGCAAAGTTGCAAATTGAAACTCTCAAATCGCTAGGAATGATAAAATGTTACATGATTGTGTCGATTAAGAATTAAATTAAAGCTTTTAATAAGCTGGAAGAATACAGTTATACGTTCTTAACAATATAATGGAAGCCATCTTTAGAAATACGTATATTCGCCCTGGAAAAATTTCATTTAACTTCAATGAAAATGTAGTTATTAAAAGTCACCGCGTTATGTGACCTACAGGATTTCATTAAATAGGTTTGTTTGGATAGAAAAAGTTTAATTGATCATTTAGAATTTTCTCATTAATTTTGGAGTAGTTGTTTCTGATGTTTTCTTTTCACCAGAACGTCTGTAATTTTCGAATATCGAGCTGAAAGTGGTTTTGATCCGCTGGGTTTTGACCTCCTGATGAAGAATCTGTAAACAAACTTGAGTGCGTCAGGCCGTATACTCGCTATTTTTCGGAGGAGATGACCTAAGGTTTTCTTTATTTTCAGCATTGGTTAATTGACATAATATCTCGGTCGAATTCGTTACTAAGCCAAATCAGTCGATTGGTTCAGCAGTTATGAGCATCTGAAATTAAGTTTTCTCAATAAATCTTAGAATATACTCAATAAATACTAGAATATTCCCAATAAATCCTAGAATATCACCAATAAATTCAAAATATTTTCAATAAATCCTAGAATATCATAAATAAATCATAGAATATCCCAAATAAATCCTAGATTATCCTCATTAAATCCTAGAATATTCCCAATAAATCCTAAATTATCCTCAATAATTCCTAGAATATCCTCAATAAATCCTAGAATTTCCCCAATAAATCCTAGAATATCCTCAATACATCCTAGAATATCCCCAATAATTCCAAAATTATCCTCAATAAATCCTAGATTATCCTCATTAAATCCTAGAATAATCCAAATAAATCGTAAATTATCCTCAATGAATCCTAGAATATACTCAATAAGTCATAGATTTTCCTCAAAAAATATCCTAAAAAATCCTAGAATATCCTCGATAAATCCTAGAATTTCCCCAATAAATCCTAGATTATCTTCAGTAAATCCCAAAATATCACCAACAAATTCTGAATTATCCTCAATAAATCCTAGGATATCCTCAATAAATCCTAGAATATCCCCAATAAATCCTAGAATATCGCCAATAAATCCAAAATTATCCTCAATAAATTCTAGATTATCCTGAATAAATCCTAGAATATCCCAATAAATCCTAGATCATCTTCAATAAATCCTAGATTATCCTCAATAAATCCTAGATTATCCTCAATAATTCCTAGAATATTCCCAATAAAACCTATATTATTCTGAATAAATCCTAGAATATACTTAATAAATCCTAAAATTCCCTCAACAAATTCTGGAATATCCCCAATAAATCCTAGATTATCTTCAGTAAATCCCAAAATATCACCAATAATTCCTAGAATATCCTCAATAAATCCTAGAATATCCTCAATAAATCCGAAACTATCCTCAATAAATCCTAGATTATCCTCAATAAATCCTAGAATATCCCCAATAAATTCTATATCACCTTCAATAAATCCTAGGATATCTCCAAAAAATCCTAGATTATACTCAATAAATCCTATATTATTCTCAATAAATATTATATTATCCTGAATAAATCTTAGAATATCCTCAATAAATCCTAGTATTTCCCCAAAAAATCCTAGATTATCTTCAGAAAATCCCAAAATATCACCAATAAATTCTGAATTATCCTCAATAAATCCTAGAATATCCTCAATCAATCCTAGAATATCCCCAATAAATCAAAAATTATCCTCAATAAATCCTAGATTATCCTCAATAAATCCTAGAATATCCCAATAAATCCTAGATCATCTTCAATGAATCCTAGATTATCCTCAATAAATCCTATATTGTCCTCAATAAATCTTAAAATGTTCTCAATAAATCCTAGAATATCTCCAATAGATCCTAGAATATCCCCGATAAATCCTAGATCATCCTCAATAAATCTTAGAATATCCTCAATAAATCCTAGAATATCCTCAATTCCTCTCATTCTAAGTAATAAGGTCTTTTCAGTGAGTAAAAATTTTTATTTCATAATGAAGCCTAGGCTATATTGAAATTGTCGCAGAGATAATCGATTAGAGGGTTTCATAAAGATCGATGATTGAATTATTCAAAGAAGCCTTAAACGAAGTTTTCAAATTAACCAATAGAATTTCGAATTAAAGTTCTTTTCAGCATAGAATTTCTCGATCTTCAAGTTCATTAAGAGATCAAAGTTTATGAATCATAGCATATTTAATTTTAATTCAGTTAGTAGAATTTCAGTTCAGTTTTATACCTAAGTTTTCTCAAAAACATCCTAGACGATTGCTTCGTAATTTGGACACGAATAAGGTATTTCAGAAAACAAGAGCTTACTGTAAATATGATATCTATTTCTATAGGAAATATAAAGAATTTTTGGTTGATTTCAAGAGAAGGAATTCGAGTTTTGAACAAAACTGAGGGAAAATTTTTAATTCGAAATATAGGTTTGTTGATTCTTTTATATTCTTCGCGCCAGTATTTTTGACTTACCCGCAGCGCATTCAGCGAACAGGAAAAAAGTCAGCATCACCATCAACTTAACAGGTCCTACCTCACTCATTTTCACTGAAGATAAATAAAAGAACTGAAACGTCGAACTGGAGGTGAGATGCGTTGGTCACCTGTTGCGCTCTGGGGCTAAATGGATGTTGCTGATGTTTCGAGATATTCTGTTTTGTCCCATCCGCCATCCCTGCTTTATATATTGGAGGCTGAAATCCCTCCCTCTGAGTGTATGATTATGACGCCTACCATATGATGATTTTGACTAGAAGACGTTATTTTCAAACGTGATCTATTCGCAAAAGATGGACATATCTGGTTTATTGTTTTCTCCCATATTTTCTGATATTGGGGGTGTTGGAACGGTCACGTAGAGGGATGAAATGATGTTTTCATTCGTTATTGTGTGGGAACCCAGGTCCGCGTTAGGAAAAATAAAAATCTATCTTGAATGCAGCAAAATATGGATATAATTGGTGAAGATTGGATGTACTAGGATTTACGAAAAATAGTACGACTGTTAATTTGATAGATGAAATTTCGTTGGCTCTAGACGATGGTAAAATTTCTGTAGCAATTCTGGTAGATTTTAGAAGGGCTTCTAATGTGGTTAGTACCAAAAAAACCAAAAACATATCTCTGCAATTATTATTATTATTAATTATTATCGATGCTGTAACTAACTTATTCCAATTTTCAAAAGTTGATTCAGTTCAGACTTCGTTTAGCAAATTTCCCTGTATTTCATTTTGTTGAATAATTCAGAAACACTTTCATGAAGATAGGTACTTATCATAAGTTGACTAAAGAAGACCCTGAAGGAAAAACATATAGGACATATTGCCATGAATAGGTTTTCAATGATCACTCATACATATGTAGTATCTACGGTTATACACAACCCATTCGTGACGTTAAAATTTCCATAAAGACATTTTCAGGAATCAATTCTTAAAGCTGTGCAGAAATTCGCCAGTATAATATACAGGTTGTAACTGAATTGAAACGAAAGATTTCGAAGGGCAAATCTTTCTCAAAAATTAAAGGAAATCCTTCGTATAACTTGTTTCTAGCTGTTCGTCCCCAGCATGTTTGACCAACACTTGATCTAAACATGTTGTGTAATAAAAATAAAACGCTATCAGTGTTCTGGGGGAGATAATTATCTCTCTTGGGAGATCTTTCGAATTAGACCTCAAGTCCCGCCCATCAGCCATCTTGCGATGATCGTAATGATAAATATTTCCTATACAACAGCAGATTTCTTGCTTAAATACTACGAAAATTCTCCCAATATGTGTTTTGGAATCCGGTATTTTTAGCAAGCAACATGTCTTCCATGTTATTACATCAATTGCCATGACGTGATTCTTTTCCTGCCTAGTCCAACAAGTACGTACTTTCCGGTTTAAGCCGGGAAATGCTACTTTCTCTAAGAAAATCTTCCGGGAAGTGAGTATTTCTCAGAGTCAAGTTCAGATCTAATTTCGTACGATAGAACCAAAAACGCCCATGTCAAACCAGGACATTTTAATATGAAATCCCGTTTCCAATAACTCAAAGGGTGGCCAACCATAAATTCAAATTTATTGGCATCCAGTAGATTCACTTCCGCATATTAAAATCTGCGAAAACGTTTTAATTTCATACTTCATTATTGGATTTACAACCCACTGATATTATGATAAAATGTATTCTTTCCAACATACAGAGTGAGTCTTAACAGCATTTCAAGTTTTCACATTGGGCAAATACCCCTCTGTAGTCCAGTTTATTTTGAATGAAAATTACCTTCCACTATTGAATCTGAATTGCTTAAAAACATTATTTTCCCACTATTAAGATGATGAATGATTTTATCTGCACCCCACAATAAATGGAATAAATCTAATGATGCCAAAATATACATACCTGTTATCAAAAACCTTCTACAAGAGATCTATTCAATTGATATTGTCGTTTGAATATAACAGGTGAAAATACAATTTTTTCATGAAATTTCAACACACTATATATCTTTCGAACAGGGTCAAACTTGGAAAAATGTTATAGAAAGATACTGTTTGTTTTGACGTCAAAAATCTATGTGTTCTGTTCTCATTTGTGTATATGTATATATTTCCTTCCTTTTTTTCTTCTTTGTTTTATTACGTCGACTACGATGTAACTATACCGTACGCGGAATAGTCTCAATGATTCAGGCCTATGTTCTAACCTTGTTCTTGCTGACTTTCGCATTGAGATCAATTATGCCAAGTCAACCCGGGAATGAAGGATTAGAACAACTATCTATGGGTCCCCTCTACTTCGAGTACATAGAAGTCTATGGGATAGATTATTCTGAATAAATCCTAGAATATACTCAATAAATCCTAAAATTTCCTCAATAAATCCTGGAATATACCCAATAAAACCTAGATTATCTTCAGTAAATCCCAAAATATTACAAATAAATTCTAAATTATCCTCAATAAATCCTAGAATATCCTCAATAAATCCTAGAATATCCCCAACAAATCCTAGATCATCTTCAATAAATCCTTGGATATCTCCAAAAAAAATCAAGATTATACTCAATAAATCCTATATTATCCTCAATAAATACTATATTATGCTCAATAAATCCTAGATTATCCTCAATAAATCCTAAAATATCCCCACTAAATCCTAGATTATCCTCAATAAATCCTAGATTATCCTCAATAAATCCTAGAATATTCCCAATAAAACCTATATTATTCTGAATAAATCCTAGAATATACTTAATAAATCCTAAAATTTCCTCAATAAATCCTGGAATATCCCCAATAAATCTTAGATTATCTTCAGTAAATCCCAAAATATCACCAATAAATTTTAAATTATCCTCAATAAATCCTAGATTATCCTCAATAAATCCTAGATTATCCTCAATAAATCCTAGAATATTCCCAATAAAACCTATATTATTCTGAATAAATCCTAGAATATACTTAATAAATCCTAAAATTTCCTCAATAAATCCTGGAATATCCCCAATAAATCCTAGATTATCTTCAGTAAATCCCAAAATATCACCAATAAATTCTAAATTATCCTCAATAAATCCTAGAATATCCTCAATAAATCCGAAACTATACTCAGTAAATCCTAGATTATCCTCAATAAATCCTAGAATATCCTCAATAAATCCGAAACTATCCTCAGTAAATCCTAGATTATCCTCAATATATCCTAGAATATCTTCAATAAATCCTAGAATATCCTCAATAAATCCAAAATTTTCCTCAATAAATCCTAGGATATCTCCAAAAAAATCATAGATTATACTCAATAAATCCTATATTATCCTGAATAAATTCTATATTATGCTCAATAAATCCTAGATTATCCTCAATAAATCCTAGAATATTCCCAATAAAACTTATATTATTCTGAATAAATCCTAAAATATACTTAATAAATCCTAAAATTTCCTCAATACATCCTGGAATATCCCCAATAAATCTTAGATTATCTTCAGTAAATCCCAAAATATGACCAATAAATTCTAAATTATCCTCAATAAATCCTAGAATATCCTCAATAAATCTTAGATTATCTTCAGTAAATCCCAAAATATGACCAATAAATTCTAAATTATCCTCAATAAATCCGAAACTATCCTCAGTAAATCCTAGATTATCCTCAATAAATTCTAGAATATCCCCAATAAATTCTAAATCATCTTCAATAAATCCTAGGATATCTCCAAAAAATCCTAGATTATACTCAATAAATCCTATATTATTCTCAATAAATATAATATTATCCTGAATAAATCTTAAAATATCCCCAATAAATCCTAGAATATCCCCACTAAATCCTAGATTATCCTCAATAAATCCTAGATTATCCTCAATAAATCCTAGATTATCCTCAATAAATCCTAGAATATTCCTAATAAATCCTACATTATTCTGAATAAATCCTAGTATATACTCATTAAATCCTTAAATTTCCCCAATAAATCCTGGAGTATCCCCAATGAATCCTAGATTATCTTCAGTAAATCCCAAAATATCACCAATAAATTTCAAATTATCCTCAATAAATCCTAGATTATCCTCAATAAATCCTAGAATATTCCCAATAAATTCTAAATTATTCTGAATAAATCCTAGAATATACTCAATAAATCCTTAAATTTCCTCAATAAATCCTGGAATATCCCAATCAATCCTAGATTATCTTCAGTAAGTCCCAAAATATCACCAATAAATTCTAAATTATCCTCAATAAATCCTAGAATATCTTCAATAAATCCTAGAATATCCTCAATAAATCCTAGAATATCCCAAATAAATCCAAAATTATCCCCCATAAATCCTAGAATATCCTCAATAACTCCAAGAATATTCAACCGAGCAATTTGTAACTTGAAATATGTTTGTATGAGGTTGTATGGGAATGAAGAATTAGAACAACAATCTATGGGTCCCCTCTACTTCGACTACATAGAAGTCTATGTGATATTTTTCCACCGAGCACCACTCATCTGACCATGAAGATTAGTAACTCAGCAACCAATGACGAGTCAACTAGCTCAGACGATTCAATAAATAGCTGCCTCGGAGAACAAACTAAATCGTACTAACACGTGTTCATATCAGGTGAGTCTTGACATTTTCGATTCTCTATTCACTTGTCAGCCTTAGTATTAGGGGCTTGCTTTAGATTCGTATTTATTAATACAGAGTGTCTCAATATTGATAACTATTGAAATTAGTCAATCCAAAAGAAAATTACGGTCCACTCGTTTGAAATTAATTCACTGTGGTTTGGAATTAACGCAGTCAAAGACTCACCCTGTATAAAAATGATATAAAGAGATACCGGGTTTTGGTAGTGAATAAAATACAAAATAAACTGAAACTTTTGGACCTAGCCTCGTAATAAGATCAGACAATCCAGAAAATGTTGGACGCCTCAATCAATCTGATTGATACAGTTTTCAATATTTATTTTTAACTTAATCAGTAAATTGACAAACCGAAATGTGTATATTGTAGGTGTTACTCAGCTCGTATTTCGAGAGGATCCGAGTTGAGATGCAAATCGACATTCGATGGTTCAATATTTGGAGAGGAACGTATAAATTGTATTTGCTTGTGCTGATTTTCAGAGCCATATACTGAATAGTCATGAATTGGTGATTTATTGGATGTTTTAAAGAAATTAACTTCATCTAAAGCGATTATTTTGCCTTTTATGTATCGGGCTTAAGAACAAAAACAATATTAATTATCGAAAATCATTTTAATGTTTTTCAAAATATTCCCCATTAAGTACTATACACTTAACATGCATTCAGGTGTCGAAAAACGTTGACCTCTCATTTTATTTTTTACGTACGGGAATAAAAATAAGTCATTGGGTGACAAGTCAGCACTATACGGCGACTGACTCATCAAATCGGTGTTTTGAGTGCTCAAAAATGCAGTTGTTTGAGCTGATCTGTGAGAGCTCGTATTGTCATTTTGAAGGTTGATCCGTGCTTCGAAGCACCGCTATCGTATTTTCGAAGCATTTAATTCGTCCAATCGACACGAGCCTTTTTTAGAGCGATTGACAAATTGTTTAGGATCCAACGCGAACAAATTTTTGGTTTTTAGAGTCGTATATACATATACAGGGTGGCCGGGAGATTGACGATTAAAAAAAAATTAGATTCTTCTTGTCATGGAGTATCCGAAATATCCCATATACAGGGTTTTCCTTTTAAGTTGGCCTATTAGACGTTTTAGGAGAACTAGTGAATATTTCGTTATGAAATTTTAGGTGGAGCCTTGAGGGTAAAGGAACTTTTCGTCTAAAATATTTTCAAGTCGACAGTGTTGCCACGTCTACCTCAAACGCACATCTACTTTCTTATTTCAAATGGAACTACCTAAATTTTTATTTATTTATTGATTCAGAACCAAATTCGCAGTATAACCTACTAAAAAAAATTTCTCTGCCATGCACTGTTGCCAAGTTATGTACAAATTATTGAAATTTTTGACAACCGCATAGCCAGTTTGGAAATGCAATATCTCGATTATTGTTAATGCGAACAGAACCAAATTTGGCAGTCTAATAGACAAGAATCCTATCATTTATGTGGTATATTCGATGTCTCGATGCATCTTATGGCTTCTCGGAGATTTTGCTCAGAAAATGTGACATTTAAAATTGAAATATTTCGAGATTTTCAAATGGCAACGCCATATTTTTTTTACACCATCCGATTCAAAATAAAAAATGATTGGCAGTCTCTTTTTACAGCAATCAATTATTTTGGATAGATTTCGAATGAGGAGGAAAAAACTCAAATATTTCAGTATTCGAATCCAAGATCTGTGGTCACGTTTACGTTGAGAGGGCTCTGCGATTATGAGGTAAATTACCATCAAAGTTCAATGTCTTCAACCTGCTGACGAAGCTATAAGAATAACGTTTTGCGAGAACATTTTAATTAAAATTCAGGAGGATCCACATTTTCTGAAAAAAATAATTTGGAGTGATGAGGCCAAGTTTGGTCAAGAAGGTGGACTTAAGAGCAAAAATGAGCATCACTGGTCTGACATAAATCCAATGACGAAATTTGAAAGGGGGAATCAAGATAAATTCAGCTTGAATGTTTTTGCTATCATGAAAGATAATAAACTCGAATTCGAGTTATATGATGGCATTCTTAATAGTGAAAGATATGTAGAAATCCTTAATTCTACATTGAGAAATTTTTTCGACGAAATTCCGATTTCCGAGGCAATTAGGTGCTGGTTCCAATAGGATGGTGCCCCCCCTCATTGCACAAGAACAGTATCCCATATTTTAGAGGAATTATTTGAGGATAGATGGATCCGTCGTTTGGGACCATGGCATTGGCCTGCACGATCCCCGGACCTTACGCCTTTAGATTTTTTCTTATGGGGTTATGTAAAATCTGAGGTATACAAGGTACGAATCGCAAATAAGTCTGTTTTACGAAACAGAATAATAGAAGTTCTCCGAGGCATATCCCCAGAATTACTTCGGAAGGCAACGATGTCCGTAGAACAGAGGATTTTAAAATGCTTAGAGGTGAACGGGATCCATTTCGAGCATTTAATTTAACCTAGAGTTGTTTTATTAAATTTTTTTTGAAATCTTTTAAATTGTTTTGTTTATAAAAATGAAATTGATCGAAAAATGTTAATTATCAGAAAATGAATGAGTTCATTCAACGGAACAGAATATAACACAAAAGCTATAGTGAAAGCAAACTAGGAAAAATTTTTCGTAATAAAATGAGAGCCTTATGAATGGAAAAAGATTCCTTCCATAGTTGTGGTTACTCATGAACAAATATGCCTCATTATCTATGATCGACACAACTAAAAATGTAACTGTATTCCATAATATTTCATGTTTATGATCCCTCTTTTCGTGAATCTGATTAACATAGTTTAAAATTTTTCTATTATCCATGACCATAGAACACTTTTTATGATTTCAACCATTGAATCTATTCTAATAATTTACCTCATAATCACAGAGCCCTCTCAACGTAAACGTGACCACAGATCTTGGATTCGAATAATAAAATATTTGAGTTTTTTCCTCCTCATTCGAAATCTATCCAAAATAATTGATTGCTGTAAAAAGAGACTGCCAATCATTTTTTATTTTGAATCGGATGGTGTAAAAAAATATGGCGTTGCCATTTGAAAATCTCGAAATATTTCAATTTTAAATGTCACATTTTCGGAGCAAAATCTCCGAGAAGCCTTAAGATGCATCGAGACATCGAATATACCACATAAATGATAGGATTCTTGTCTATTAGACTGCCAAATTTGGTTCTGTTCGCATTAACAATAATCGAGATATTATTTCCAAACTGGCTATGCGGTTGTCAAAAATTTCAATAATTTGTACATAACTTGGCAACAGTGCATGGCAGAGAAATTTTTTTTAGTAGGTTATACTGCGAATTTGGTTCTGAATTAATAAATAAATAAAAATTTAGGTAGTTCCATTTGAAATAAGAAAGTAGATGTGCGTTTGAGGTAGACGTGGCAACACTGTCGACTTGAAAATATTTTAGACGAAAAGTTTACCCTCAAGGCTTCACCTAAAATTTCATAACGAAATATTCACTAGTTCTCCTAAAACGTCCAATAGGCCAACTTAAAAGGAAAACCCTGTATGATCTGCGATTATTCAAGGTTTTTGAGAAATAATTATTTTTTGGAAATTTTAGAACTGTTGTCCTAAATCAGGTGAAAAATTCTAAAAAAAAAGTGTGAAACTATTTTGACTTGTTTCTTTTGCAATGAGTTCTCGATAACTTGTACTTTTATACTTGAAATAATCAGCTTGGTAACTTTGATGTAAGTTTAGGAAAAATTGTACTTATGTTATGTTTAAATTTTAAACAAATATGAAAAAGATCTTTTTATATATTTTATAGACAAATATTGAACAAATCATAGTAAAATTACATTATCATAACAAATTAAACAGAGAAGAAATCATGTTGTGGGGATCATTGGAAGCAGTCAATGCAAAAACGTGCTCCCATGTTAAAGTGCCAAAATGAACTAAAATTTCGGTTCCTGGGAGGAAATAAACACTTACCGAGAATAGTTATGTATTTCTCGCAAATCTCTGACCCACAAGAGTCACTTTTAGATATTGATTTCAATAATTACTACAGAAGATGACCGACATCTGATCTCGTGCAAATCATTACAAAATATAATCATGGTTATCTTCAATTGTTTTGAAAAACAAAACCCTCATTTCAGTAAAATCTTCCCCTCACTCGCTCACCGTCCTAAAGTTTCAAAATTCAACAATTAATTTGCATTCTAACTTTTACCTCTTTCATTACTGCAATTCTGTCGACAGTTAACGTTGCCCTCCTTTTGCATCGACATATTTTAAGTGAGACAGACCAGCAACGTTCCTAGTTTTACCTACCTTGCCCTCGCTACGCTACACCGCCTCAACAACCAAATTTTGTCCCGACGGCCAGACCCCCTCGCCTCATTTGAAGTGGTACAATGTACCGCGGTCGTACAAAAATGCGGCACCTCTTACAAACTCAATTTTAAGACGTGTACTACCCAACACTAGCTGAAACTGTCGATCCCCTGGAATATATCCATACTTCTCTCAAACTTTACCCTTTCCAAAATTGTGGAGAAGTTGTAAGTTCAACCTTGGAATTACAGTGAAGATTACTATGGAGACTTGGACCTTAAAACAATCAGAAAGAGTGAACTGTTGGCCGGTTTGAGCAGCAGTGGTTCTCAAAGAGCTCAACACACATCTGGACCAGCACAAAAGTCGAAACCCAGGCCTACAGTATCGCGAAATACACCAGAGCCAGCTGATAGGGAATAAAATAAAATTTTAGGTTAGGACTGATGAGTGGAGAAGTTACTAGAAGTAAATTTGCTTTAGGGCTGATCTTTGGCTTGCAAGAAGCCAAGAAACCCCGTTTATCAACGAAGTTCACTTTCACATTTCAGTTTTTGTCATAAAATGTTCCTCTGGTCATATTTTAAGTGCTATTATCAAATATTGATTGTACTTTTTAGATATGAAATTAGTAAATTGAGTATTTATGAGAACGTTTTTAAAGTTAATTTGTCATTTTTTTAATAAACTGGAATGTACCATATTGTTTTCATTTTCATATTCATTCCTTTCTTTTATCTGGCTAAGGGGTTATTCACATTCATTCCGTGAATATTCATTTACTAATCATGGTGCACCTTAACCTAAAAACTACACGTAAGGGTAAGTTCCAACGATTTCTCCAATTTAACAAATATTTCTTCTGGTGAGGAATTCCATTGAGGTTTGAATGGCAATCTTATTTTTTTACTATTTTACTAATAATAAAACACCTGTGAAATAATTAAAACAATCCTATAGCTTCTTGTTGTACTAGAAACTTTCTTGATTTTCGGTACAACCAGAAGCTATAGAGGTTCAACATCATTATCTCATACAAATTCTTAGCTCAAAATCGAAAGTAATTTACCATAAACGTCTATAAGACCACTGTATAAGTCACCTTACATATTTTGAATAAAATTTTTGAACAAAACAATATTCTTAAAAATAAATAAAAATGATAAAACTACACACTTATCCCTTGAAAAAAAATTCAACAGTAAGTAGCTATCACCCATAACTAAACAAGGAATCAAAAATTCATATTTACTAATTTTTTTGCTAACTATTTTACAGTGAAGATTACTACAAAGATGTTGATCTAAAGGCGCTCAAGAAATTAGGGTACTAGTTCCACATCCTAAAGTCCTAGTCTAGCATGGAGGTTGAGAGATAGAAAACATCATGTTGAGAAGTCTTCAGTGCTTCAGAGTGCGTTATTTATTAATTGAAGAACAATTTTAAAAATCCTAAGAAGTGAGTTAAAATGAATGGAGTCTGTTGCATTTTGTTGTTTTACTTCCGTTATGTTTAAATGTTGTACAAATTTGAATAAAAATCTTTTAAAATATTTCTAATTTATTTTTATGGAACTCCTAGCAAGGTTTTTAGTCTCAAGAAATCTATAACAAATTCGTTCTTTGGTTGTTTTTGTAATTATCCAACAAATGGTATCGAATATACCAATCACATTGCAGATGGGTGGGGCTTGAGTCTTAATTGGACCCCCTTTCAGCACAACGCTGTTATCATTTCTCATTGGTCACATTGGACCACGTGGTAAAAATGAATCATAATTTTCAGACAAATATCCTGTGTTATTGTAAAATATAACTTCTGAGAAGATGCCAGCGCCACGGTGTCAAATTTTCAAACTATTTCGCTGGGAAAACATAAACAAATTTCTTAACCTATGTTATAATTCTTCTGTTAGACTGATGACATGTTATCCAGAGATGGTACACACAAACAACCATGAACCATATTCGAAAAAAATGGCTGCTTCACTCCTGCACTGATACTTTGGCTGAGCCACTGTCCATTATATTCTGCTTATACATCATTGCGCCCAGGACTGGTTATCAGATTCTGTTATAACCTATATCTTCAAGAAGGGCGACAAGATTGCTGCTCACAACAACGGTGACTAACAAGAGAGTAACGAAAATAGAGATTCGCGTATTTGATTGGTCCTCTTGTTTTCGGTATATTTTATCTTGATTGGTTAAGTTTTTCATTGGTAAGAATCATTAAATAGCTGGTTTTCTTTGGTATAGTACTGATTCCACGTGTTTCCGGTATATTTAATCTTTGAATTAGCATTTTTAGGGGTTTTTCCAGCAATAATTCTAATTTTTCTCGCCGTAAAAACCATCCTTGAACTTCAACGAACATTTTAAAAAAAGATTTGGCCAAATTGGTCCAGGCGTTTTTGAGTTATGCGCTTACAAACAAATTTTGCGATCCATTTTTATATTATAGATTTATCTACAGAATTTCACTAGCAACGCCTGTTTATTCGTCGGCGCATGAAGCGGACTCCTCTGTTGTCGCAGCAGTCGTCAAAATGTTCATATTCGGTTCTGTTACAATATTGAAAGGGAAACAAGTACTAAATAGCGATTATTACAATCTATCCATAGATCAGAAAGGTTATTGAATGGTAAAAAAAACAACTTGTAATCTTTGTTTAAATTTTTTATATAAATAGAAAATAAAAAATACATCAAATTCAAATTTCAATATTTTCTCAACTATTAACCTAAGTGCATAAAAACAAATTAAATGTTATGATTTTGGTGGAGAAAAGAGTTCAGAGACTGTACTTCCGAAAATGACCGAAAAACAAAAATAATCAACGTGGAACAGAACGAAAATTATCCCCTCATTCTCTTGTCATTAGTAAACTCAGTAATAACAACTACATATCATTAAACATCAACGTAACTTTACAATTCCCTAATTAAAATTTTAATATATATATATTAATAAGTTAATATTTATATAAAACGTTCGATGACAAACAACCAAAACAATTAGGGTTTTTAAAAATCCAATAAGAATTTTGTACTGCATTTGCAGACCTAGCTGTATGTACCCCGCAAGAACCACCATGTTGAAACAATGCACTTTATTTCATTTAACACTAATAATTTAGAATATCTCGATGATTGTTTGAACATGGTCGGAACACGTCAAATTTCTATGTAATTTAGAATGTAAACCCTATTCGGAGCTACTCAACCAACTGTTAAATCAATTCTATTGCGTAAAAACATGCTTATTTATTTTTTTCGTCAAACTATAAGAAAAAAACGAAAGTTGATTATGTACTTCATGTTTTAAAAATCGAGATAACACAGCCAGATCCTGATGTTGTCTCTTCTCTCCAAAAATCGAGACACAAATCATTTTTTGGTCAATAGTATGTCCTTTTTTTCCGTTATCACTTAAAATAGCACTTAATCCTGATTATCTTCGAGCTTCCTCTTCTTACCTCTCGACACTGAAACAAAAAGTTATCAACTCATAACGGTAGGCTCCAACAACAAACTGCAAAAATTAAAATTCGTGAACTATTCACAACCCTTCTATTGATTAGTCACGAATCCATTGTTAGGTACAATTGTTTTATTTTTATTTCTTTTTTTATTTTTTGAATAACCATGATACTGATTAGTCACAAATTCATTGTTTGGTACAATTGTTTTATTTTTATTATTTTTTTAAATTTTTGCTAGAACTGGTATAAACCTAGCATTTCGCCCAGTAACCACTTAATGTTGAGTTACCGGACCCTGTATTTAAAAAATATATATTTAAAAAAAAATTCCAGATTTTCATTAAAAAAATTGAATTTTTTTATTTACATTCTTTATAAAAAAATTTGTATCTTCACCAAAAAAAATTTCATAACTATGGAAAAATTTTATATATCTTTATAACTTTATTTTTTCTCTTATTGGATAAAAGATTTAAGAAAATCCTATGTCATTTGGTTAAGTGGTAATAGGTATATTTTTGAAAATGTTGAAAACTGACACCCTACACTAAATTCTTAGGTTTTGTACTCACAAATTTTCCAATTTTGCAGTGATTTTTTTTAAATATAATCCTAAATAACCATGCTATTGATTACAGTCACAAATTCATTGTTTGGTACAATTGTTTTATTTTTATTATTATTTTTTTTAATTTTTGCTAGAACTGGTATAACCTAGCATATCTCCCAGTAACCACTTAATGTTGAGTTTCAAATTTCAACATTTTCAAAAATATACCTAATACCACTTAACCTGGTGACATAGAATTTTTTTATATCGTTTATCCAACAAAAGAAAGAATAAAAAAGTTATAAAAATACATATATAAATTTTTTCTATAAAGTTATGAAATTTGTTTTGGTGAAGATACAAATTTTTTTATAAAGAATGTGAATTAAAATATATATATTTCTTTTATGAAAATCTAGAAAATTTTATTTATATATATATATTTTTTAAATATTAATTTAACAATGGACTTGTGACTGTAAGCAATGGCATGGCTATTTAGGATTACGTTCTTAAAAAAATCACTGAAAAATTAGAAAATTGGAAAATTTGTGACTACAAAACCTAAGGATGTAGTGTAGGGTGTCAATCTTTAACATTTTCAAAAATATACCTATTACCACTTAACCAAGTGACATAGAATTTTTTTATATCATTTATCCAACAAAAGAAAAAATAAAAAAGTTATAAAAATATATTTATATATAATTAATTTTTTTAGATTTTCTTAAAACAATATATATATTTTAGATTATATTTTTTATAAAAAAATTTCATAAAAATATATAAATTTTTTCTACAGTTATGAAATTTTTTTTGATGAAAATACAAATTTTCTTATAAAAAATGTAAACTAAAAAAAATATATTGTTTTAAGAAATTCTAAAAAAATTAATATACATATAAATATATTTTTATAACTTTTTTATTTTTTCTCTTATTGGATAAAAGATATAAAAAAATTCTGTCACTTGGTTAAGTGGTAATTTTTTTGAAAATGTTAAAAATTGGCATCCTACACTACATCCTTAGGTTTTGTAGTCACAAATTTTCCAATTTTGCAGTGTTTTTTTTTTAAACGCAATCCTAAACCATGCTATTGATTAAAGTGACAAATTCATTGTTTGGCACAATTGTTTCATTTTTATTTTCATTTTTTTAAATGACCAAGCTATTGATTAGTCACAAATCCGTTGTTAGGTGCAATTGTTTTATTTTCATTTTTAAATTTTTTTATAAATAACCATGCTATTGATTAGTCACAAATCCATTGTTAGGTACAATTGTTTTAATTTTTTTTCATTATATAGTTATAAAAATATATAAATTTTTTCTATAAAGTTATAAAAATTTTTTTATGATACAAATTTTTTGACAGATTGAAATATGTATATATATTTTTTTATGAAAATATAAAAATATTAATTTATAAATATAGGTGTCCCGTAACACAACGTATGGCGGTTACTGGGCGATATGCTAGGTTATACCAGTTCTAACAAAAATAAAAAAAAATAATAAAAATAGAACAATTGTACCTAACAAAGGATTTGTACATAACAAAAAGCATATTAGGTTATTAGTAGTATTTATTAATAGGTTATTTAAAAAAAAAACAATTGTACCTAATAATGGATTTGTGACTGTAGGTATATTTTTGAAAATGTTGAAAATCGACACCCTACACTACCTTAGGTTTTGTAGTCACAAATTTTCCAATATTACAGTGTTTTTTATCAAAACGTAATCTTAAATAACCATGCTATTGATTAGTCACAAATTCTTTGTTTGGTACAATTGTTTAATTTTTATTTTTAAATAACCATGCTATTCTTTACAGTCACAAGTCTGTTGTTAGGTGCAATTGTTTTAGTAAAATAAATATAAAAATAAAACAATTGTACCAAACAATGGATTTGTGACTGTAATCCATAGCATGGTTATTTGAAAAAATATAAAAGAAATAAAAATAAAACAATTGCACCAAACAATGGATTTGTAACTGTAATCAATAACATGGTTATTTAGGATTATAAAATGAAGTTATAAAAATATATAAATTTATTCTATAAAGTTATGAAACCTTTTTTGGTGAAGATACAAATTTTTTTATAAAAAATGTGAATTAAAATATTTCGACTTTTTAATAAAAATTTTAAAAAATTAATTTATATAAAAATATGTTTTTATAACTTTATTATTTTTTCTTTTATTGGATAAGTGGTAATAGGTATATTTTTGAAAATGTTGAAAATTGACACCCTATACTACACCCTTAGGTTTTGACTACAGTCACAAATTCATTGCTTGGTGCAATTGTTTTATTTTTATTTTTCATTTTTAAATAACCATGCTATTGATTACAGTCACAAATCCGTTGTTAGGTGTAATTGTTTTAGTAAAATAAATATAAAAATAAAACAATTGTACCTAACAATGGATTTGTGACTGTAATCAATAACATGGTTATTTAAAAAATTAAAAATCAAACAATTGTACCTAACAATTGATTTGTGACTGTAATCAATAACATGGTTATTTAGGATTAATTTTTTAAAAATCACAGCAAAATTGGAAAATTTGTGACTACAAAACCTAAGGATGTAGTGTAGGGTGTCAATCTTTAACATTTTCAAAAATACATATACCTGTTACCACTTAACTAAGAGACATAAAATTATATAAATTTTTTTCTATAAAGTTATGAAAGGTTTTTTTGTGAAGATACAATTTTTTTTTATATAAAATGTAAATTGAAGTATTTTGATTTTTTCAAGAAAATTTTTTAAAAATTTATTTATATAAAAATATATCTTTACAACTTTTTTATTTTTTCTTTTATTGAATAAAAGATATAAAAAAATTCTATGTCGTTTGGTTAAGTAGTAATAAGTATATTTTTGAAAATTGACACCCTATACTACACCCTTAGGTTTTGACTACAGTCACAAATTCATTGTTTGGTGCAATTGTTTTATTTTTATTTTTCATTTTTAAATAACCATGCTATTGATTAGTCACAAATCCGTTGTTAGGTGTAATTGTTTTAGTAAAATAAATATAAAAATAAAACAATTGCACCAAACAATGAATTTGTGACTGTAGTCAAAACCTAAGGGTGTAGTATAGGGTGTCAATTTTCAAAAATATACTTATTACCATTTGACCAAACGACATAGAATTTTTTTATATCTTTTATCCAATAAAAGAAAAAATAAAAAAGTTGTAGAGATATATTTTTATATAAATAAATTTTTAAAAAATTTTCTTGAAAAAATCAAAATATTTCAATTTACATTTTATATAAAAAAATTTGTATCTTTACAAAAAAACCTTTCATAACTTTATAGAAAAAATTTATATATTTTTATAACTTTATTTCTTCTTTTGTTGAATAAAAGATACAAAATAATTTTATGTCTCTTAGTTAAGTGGTAACAGGTATATTTTTGAAAATGTTAAAGATTGACACCCTACACTACATCCTTAGGTTTTGTAGTCACAAATTTTCCGATTTTGCTGTGATTTTTTTGAAAATTAATCCTAAATAACCATGTTATTGATTACAGTCACAAATCCATTGTTATATAAAGTTATAAAAATATATAAATTTTTTTCTATAAAGTTATGAAAGTTTTTTTATTGAAGATATAAATTTTTTTATATAAAATGTAAATTGAAATAATTTGATTTTTTTAATAAAATTTTTCAAAAATTTATTTATATAAAAATATATCTTTACAACTTTTTTATTTTTTCTTTTATTGGATATAAGATATAAAAAAATTCTACGTCGTTTGGTTGAGTGGTAATAAGTATATTTTTGAAAATGTTGAAAATTGACACCCTATTGTTTTAAAATTTGATTTCTTTTTGTTTCTTAATTTTTTTATACTTTTGCTAAAACTGTTATAACCTAGCATATCGCTCAGTAACCGCTTGACGTTGAGTTACGGTACAGCCTGTATAAAAGGGAACAATTAACCTCTTTTGATTGTCTTAAAATAAAAACATACCCGGGCATTCTCGACATAAACTTTAAAATGGTTTCAACGTTGCAGGAGCGAAAGAAAATATTAAAAATTCATTTCCAAATCAATGACTGTGCTAGGGCTACCGCACTGTGGAAATCTGGATATCAAATAAAAGAATAAGCATTCAAATTAAATAATCTATCTTACCAACAGGTGTTTCAGCCTCATCACTGCTATTTCCTTCTTCCTCCTCTTCTTCGGCAATCTCTGAATCTTCTTCTTCCTCTAACGCCTCGTAATCTTCTTCGTCGCTCAACTCGTCGATATTCGACGAATACACTGCTCCCAAGCCAACACTCTCGTTCATGTCTTCTTCCTCATCCGACGAACCGTCTTCTTCTGATGTTTGCTCGAAGCCCTCGTTGCCATTCACTTCCTCGTCGCTGTCTTCGGCTTCTCTGTCGTTTTCATCATAACTGAACAAATAAAAATAATTGATGGATGTTATATACGGGTTCGGTTCCGATTTAAGACCGTAAGATGGTGACCCGGTGGTCAAAGACTTACCCTGTTATTAAATGGAGAATTTCATGTTTAATTATAAGTATCACGTCATAACCTCAAATTGTTGTTTGTTTCTATGATGCCATATCGAGTTTTACATTTAAAAACATCTCAGATAATCAAATTGAGAGATATAAGTCGAAAATCTCGTAGAATTACTACAACTTCATTATATTTTAAGATGAATAAACACAGCATAAACCAGGCTTAAAGCCTTGAAACACCAAGGAGTTATGGCTTATTGTTTATTGATCAAATTGAAACTAACACACTTAAATTGTCCCGAAAACTTTACATCCGGAATTCCAAGATGATATCAAAGCATTTATAGATAAAATTATCAGACTTGTAGCAATAAAGATGAGTCTACATTGATTGTCAACATAAACAGGCCTTAAAACGAAGAAAAACATTGTGACTTCTACTCACCCGTCCAAATATTTCAAGCTGGGTATGGTTTTAAACACAGCATCTCTGTAGTATTCAACAGCAGTTGTGACTTCGTTATTGAACAAATCCAAACATTTCAAATTTTTGAAACCTTTCAAAGGTTCCAATGTTTCCAAATCTTTGATTTTGTTCCCACTGAGATTGAGATGGGTCAATTTAGGACTTGTCTCTAACAGATTCAATCCACTGTTGATCCTGGAAATGCATAAATGTTTAGTCAATAAGGAAAACATGTGGTTAGTAGATTAAAAATGGCTCTCTTGATGAACCAAGTTTACCTGTTGTCACTCAATTCCAGTTTCTTGAGATTAGGAAGCTTTGGGAATCCTTTCAGTGATGTTAGGCCTACATTTATGAGGGATAATGTTTCCAGGTTACACAGTTCATCTGTTAATCCTACAATACTTGTACTTCTACAGTTGTCCAAGTTGAGTTCTTTAATCTGTAATAAACGATTTTGGAGAGTTTATAGTTGATATAGTCGCCCGTATCAGTGTTAAAGCATTTCCTGTTGTTTCCCGATAAAAATCAAAGATGATACGCCGGTATAATTATTGCGATGTGTAAGTTTTATCGTTAATGGTTGAATAAAACATAAATCTTTGTTAAAAACGCAAGGAATCAACTTTACACTGAAACAAGCATGGCATCGAATTCGTAAATACAAATAATCATCGAAAATTATGCATGAAAAACTTACGTTAGCTGGATTTCTACCTCTTTTCTCGAGTTCTACACGCTTTTCCATTTTATTATCTTTCAGTTATTTGCATAAACACCCGACAAGAATAACGGTAAAACTTAATCAATCCGCCGATCTCCGATAACCTTCAGAATTTAACAATTAGAAAATGATTTCTAGTTTACTTCAGACAGTAATGAGGATTTTCACATCGATTACTGCCTTTGCACAGCCACGCAGTTTATTCGATGATGGTAGGATGGTTGACTTCGGTTCTCGTTCACAAACGGCGTTCTACGTTCAATAAGGTCTAGAGGGGTACCGACAATAACAAAGATTCTATGGTGGCGGGAGAACTCTGACCAATCACGTTCTTCCAATTGACGTTTGCAGTAGAATAGAATTCAAATTTGAATTTCGTGATGAAATTTATAATTCTTTTCTCGTGTTTTTTAGGATAAAAAGAAAATTTATTGTAGGTAGATCGAAAAATGTTATATGTTCGGTAAGATATAATTTTAAATTTGCTCATTTATGAGTCCAACTTTTTAATCAAGGTAAGTTGATGAGAAATACGGAATTCGCGCGAACTATTTCATACGCGATTTCCGTAACGTTTATTCAGATAAAATTAGTCAGAAATATTGCTCAATAAGCGAATTCAAGGCTTTGTTATATTTTAGCGCGCAAAGTTTTCAAAAACCACTCATTTGAGTTCAAAATACAAAATTTATTCGAAAATCTGTTCGACAATTGTTTCAGGAAAACCTTAGTTTTCACATAACAGATATTTTACAAACACAAGATTTTTTTCTTTTTATCATATCAAAGAAATGAACTCAGAATTATAATTTTATAAAAGTTGATACTCCGTATAAAGAAAAAGCACTAAGATTCCGAACAATGAACGCACGGGTTCATGTATATTATGTGGTTAGTGTTCTGTGGTTTACAATATGGCGTCTCTTATTTCCTGTTATTATTGGCTCAAAACTCTAATTTGGGTTTTGAATTGAGATACAATCTCCATCGTTTTAAGTTCAATTCAAGAAGTCTTAATAAAATAGTTTACAGACTCAAAGAATCATTAAAACTGTTACTGCTTTACGTTTTCGTAAATTTCATCTATTCAGTATATAAATGTGAGGTTATCCATGATCAGAACCATAGATTAAAGGATATTCAATTGAAGAATCATAGAATGATTAAAGGCGCAGTTTGGATCACAAGTTATCAGGAAAAATAAAATTAGTAGTGAATGTAAATGAATGCATTCGATGTAGTAATTATCTCACAAGTAGTGAAGGTGCCCTGTTTATACCCTAGCATTTATCCTGAATTTTCTGAAATGTCGCCGATATATCAGGGCATAAAATTCTTTAATCATTCACCTTCCCATATTCGATGT
Organism: Micraspis discolor; assembly: GCA_030674115.1. Taxonomy (NCBI): domain Eukaryota; kingdom Metazoa; phylum Arthropoda; class Insecta; order Coleoptera; family Coccinellidae; genus Micraspis; species Micraspis discolor. Next base: position 2,511,568 of record JARTUT010000440.1, read on the forward strand.
CTCAATATCACAGAATTAAAGGGGAGTGTGAAAACTTTGTTAGAAATATACAGTTTAGGTCCATAGCACAGAATCTCATGCATAGACAACCTATAGATAGGACACTTCGTCACTAAATATTTCGAGAAATTGAGCCGATTTTTACTGCATCAACTAAAATCAAACAAAGCTCACATTAGTGACGTTTATTCGAACAGTCTTGCAATCATTACCTTTACTTATAGCTTACCTAATATCATAGGCTCTTATGATATGGTATATCATAATATGATATCATTTCCATCTTCCATATCATCCTAATCTGTCTCTTTTTATAGATAAGATCTAATCTTATCTATAAAAAATACCTTACCTAATATCATAGGCTATATGGTATATCATGATTAGGTACAGGGTATTTTGTAACTGCGTAGTTGGGACGGTATTTTCAGTAAGGCTCCGATCTGGAACCGCAGTTACAAAATCCCTTTTTTTCTGGAGCGGTTGTGAATGTAAAGACCACCTGAAGAAGAAATCTCTATGTTCTATTTCTTTCAAGAATAATTTGTTTCTATGATCCCTGGAAAAGTATTTAATCCTTTGTCTATGATTTAATCTATGCTTATAACCTATCTCTCGAAAAGGTGCAATTTATTGAATAACTCTTGTTCCGATTGATTTTGTTTTTTATAATGAATTCAAAAAAAGACTTTTCGATAAGAAGAAGATAATTCGGAGGTCTAGGAGCGTTAATATAATCTGATGGAATATTGTACTGTCGAAAAAAAGTATAAATCTGTTGAGGAAACCTCTGAGCAGAACTATTTCAACTATCTCAAACTTCAGAAATCAGGTACAATATCTTGTCATATTTTTAAAATAAACTATATTATTTATAAGTCATAACTGTCATTGAAAATATTCCTCAAAAAATTTGTGATATAATAATTTATTCATTGTGTTTTAGGATTGTCATCTGATTCACATATTGAATGTTCAAAAGTGATCACTGTCAGACGTACTAGAAGAAATTTGTACACAGCCATTGTGGAAAATTTTGGAAAGAAAATGGCAAAAAGTAAGTGAATTGACATGTAATAATATTGTTTTCATTTATTGATTTTTTTACTAATTGCAGGTGAAACATTGAAAACTTTTAGAAAACCAGGGAAAAAGAAGTTACTATTCAACAAACGTGAAAATTTAGAGGAAAAATCCGGTTTTAACTCGACAAACAATCAACTCACCTATGAAACTTGTGATAAAGAGGAAACGAAACGATTACAATCAGATATTGCTGTTTATCGGTCAAATATTCCAGATACGGAAGCCATGAAAAAAGTTGAATTTTCTTTTATGGGTGAGAAAAATGTACCACTCAAGAAAAGAAAAGGCTTGAAATGGTGTTCTAATAGAGATAATGCTGAAGTGTACAATCATTGCTTGGATTCTCCGAAACCACTGGTTATTGATGAAACCGAATTCGCTTCTCAACGAAATGAAGAACTTATTGAAAATTATGCAGGTAAATGTGATAATACACCAATAATAAGAGAAAACCAAAAAAAAGTAAATATAGAATATAGAATTGAAAATGATGTAACATTTGAAAACATTGAGCAAACATCTGATAAATTAAAAAAATGTGAATTTGTTATCAATCCATTGGATCAAGGAAAATGGAAAAATTTCGACGAAAGACTTTTTTTTGATGACGTTCATAAGATTTTAACAATCCACACTATGCAAGTCTCAAACAGATCAAACGATGTAACTGAAGAAGTACCTGTATATTTTAAGGATAACGAAGTGGGAAATGAGGTTACAATCGAAAACGTCGAACTGACTGATCATATTAAATGTTCGGAATCCACTCCGGAAAACGTAAGTGAAATTATTTCATGCTCTGAAAATGATAGAGCATCAAATTCAACGAATACAGTTCCTTCGGAAATTCTATCGCACGTTATTAATGATCATTCGTTATATTCGAAGGCAGCGAATTCAAGACCGTTATCTTCATCAGAATACGATCAAGTGCAACCGAATAAAACTCATATCGAGGCTGAATCACGCTCATTACATTTTGCGGGTGATAATCCTTCGGAACTTCGTTCCTGCCCATCGAATTTATCGAATGAAGTTCTCGTAGCTCCTGCAGAATTTGAATTACTCCCACCAGATCCGATGGAAGATGTTGGATTCATCTCGTATACGCCGAATTACGGAGATATTCTTTTGGAACTTACAGCGTGCTTGAAAGGTATTGAAGCGGGTAAGCCTGTTGCCGATTTCATTTCGAGGGACAAGAGTGTAGATATTTTATCATCTTTGAAAAATGATGAATGCGATAAGCTTTCAAAGAGGGCAGGTATTGGAAATATTGGTTTAAACAATGAGGTACAAGACGGTTGTCAGGATTGTCGGGAATTATATAAATCATCACATGAAGATGAAATTTTCAGAGATGATGGTGAAAATAGCCATTCAATTGATGCTACAGGAAATGAAGAACGTAATAAAACTCAACATGAACTCGAAGAGTCAATCGAAATAAGTAAAAATGATAAAGATAAAAAAAATGACGAAGATAAAATAAGTCAAATACCATCAAGTAAAAAAGGGCATACAAATGATGAAACTGTTATTATACCAACGAAAAAGATCAGAATAACACTAAATTCAGACGAAGATAATCATATAACAAACGAAACAGTTCAAAATAACACATCTAAAGAAAATGATAAAATTTTAGAAAATCCGTATAAATGTAAAACTGTGCGAAAATCTCCAGAGAAACACAACGATGATCCAAACAAAAACTCCCTACGAATAAGAAAAGAGTGCCAAATGTTCAATTTTTCCGGACGGAACTTACTAAACCCATCGAAAATTTTCCATACACCTCCGGACGTCGTTCCCTTACCGGACCTATTAACTCGTCCAGTGTCACGTCTGGATGAGTCAAGTGACGTTCCTAACGTGATCAGAATCGAAAAAAGCCCCCCCAAATTGATAAACAACGGCGAACCTCTCAGAAATGACATTTTCAGCAAATTTTCAGCATCGAGAAATCTATCGAAATTCGTGCAGAAAGAAGAGGACTCCAACGATGAATCTGTTTGGGACGGTGATGTCAAAGCAGATGTGAAAGGTAATAAAAAATTTTTATATTTTTATAAAAAAAATGTATATTTATAAAAGAAGTATACAGGGTGTCTTGTTACTCAACGTCGAGCGGTTATATATTTTTTTCAAGATATAATTTTTCTATATCTTCTTTCCAATAAAAGAAGAATAAAAAGGTTATAAAAATATATAAAAATTTTTTATAAAGTTATAAAATATTTTTTGTGAAGATACAAATTTAAGAAAAAAATGTAAATTGAAATATATATAATTTTTTATGAAAATCCAAAAAAAATTTATTCGTATATAAATATATATATTTTTTAAATACAGAGTGTCTGTAACTCAACGTCAAGCGGTTACTGGGCGATATGCTAGGTTATACCAGTTCTAGCAAAAATTTAAAATAATTCTATGTCACTTGGTTAAGTGGTAATAGGTATATTTGTGTAGTGACAAATTTTCCAATTTTGCAGTGATTTTTTTAAGTAATCCTAAATAACCATGCTATTGATTACAGTCACAAATCCATTGTTGGGTACAATTATTTTATTTTTATTTATTTTTTTAAATAATTATGCTATTGATTACAGTCACAAATCCATTGTTAGGTACAATTGTTTTATTTTTAATTATTTATTTTTTTTTTTTTAATAAACATGCTATTGATTACAGCCACAAATCTATTGTTGGGTACAATTGTTTTATTTTAAAAAATTTTTTCAAATAGTTGTTTTATTTTTATATTTTATTATTTTTTTAATTCTTACTAGAACTGGTATAACCTAGCATATCGCCCAGTAACCGCTTGACGTTGAGTTACGGACACCCTGTATTTAAAAAATATATATAAATTGATTTTTTTAGATTTTCATGAAAAATTATATATAATCTAATTCACATTTTTTTAAAATTTGTATCTTCACAAAAAATATTTCATAATTTTATAAAAATTTTTATATATATTTATTTATTCTTTTATTGGAAAAAAGATATAAAAAAATTATATCATGATAAAATGAAATATATTTTATTGAAAAAAATCTGATTGAATTTTTTTTATAACAGTATAAAAAATAAAGATACATATAATTTTTTTTATAAATATACAGGGTGAGTCTTTGACTTCTGCATGTATTTTGACTATACATTCTTGACGTCAAAAGAACAATTTTCTTTCTATAACATTTTTCCAAATTTGGCCCCCGTTCAAAAGGTATATTTGAGATATTTGAATTTGAAAGAAATTAATTATTTCATAACTATATAAAAAAATTTTATATATATTTTAATTACTTTTAATTTTTTTTTAATTGGAAAAAAGATATAAAAAAATTATATTTTGATGAAAAGATATATAACCGCTTGACGTTGAGTTGGATGTATTTAAAAAATGCTTAAAACTTTTTAACGCAGCTGAATATGGGAAAACAATGTGGGAAAAAGTGTTTCTTTTGATCTCAAGAACCTTTGGTTAAAATTAACGCAGTGTTCAAAGAGTCACCCTGTGAAATTTATTTTTTTAGATTTTTTAAAAATATATAAAAATATTTCAATTTACAATTTTTATAAAAAAATTCATATCTTCATAAAAAAATTTAATAACTTATTTTTATAACTTTTTTATTTTTATTTATTGGAAAGAAGATATAAAAAAATTATGTCTTGATAAAATATATATTTTATCAAAAAAAATTTAAGATTGATTTTTTTTATGATAATATAAAAATTAAAGATACATATAATTTTTTTTTATAAATATACAGGGTGAGTCTTTGACTACTGCGTGTATTTTGACTCTACATTCTTGACGTCAAAAGAACAATTTTCTTTCTATAACATTTTTCCAAATTTGGCCCCGTTCAAAAGGTATAGGGTGTTGAAATTTTATAAAAAAAAATGCATTTTCACCTGTAATATTCAAACGACAATATCAATTGAAATGATCTCTTGTAGAAGGTTTTCGATATTTTGGCATCAATAGATTCATTCCATTTCTTATGGGTTTCTCACTAATACTGTACAGTTTGGTTAAATTGCATGAAAAACAAATATAACATGAACTAACGGACCGTTATCTTGTACTTCCTAGAATCATTAGTTTTTTTCGCAGATAAAATCATTCATAATCTGTTTCTCTGAATTGCACCATTTTTGAGATATCTGAAAGAAATTAATTATTTCATAACTATATAAAAAAATTTTATATATATTTTAATTACTTTTTAATTTTTTTTTATCGGAAAAAAGATATGAAAAAATTATATTTTGATGAAAAAATATATAACCGCTTGACGTTGAGTTGTATGTATTTAAAAAATGCTTATAACTTTTTAACGCAGCTGAATATGGGAAAACAATGTGGGAAAAAGTGTTTCTTTTGATCTCAAGAACCTGTGGTTAAAATTAATGCAGTGTTCAAAGACTCACCCTGTATAAAGTAATTTTTTTAGATTTTTATAAAAAAATATAAAAATATTTCAATTTTCAATTTTTATAAAAAAATTCGTATCTTCATAAAAAAATATAATAACTTTATAAAAATTTTTATATATTTTTATAACTTTTTTATTTTTTTTATTGGAAAGAAGATATAAAAAAATTATGTCTTGATAAAAAAATATATTTTATCAAAATAAAAATTTAAGATTGAATTTTTTTATGATAATATAAAAATCAAAGATACATATAATTTTTTTTTATAAATATACAGTGTCGTGAACAGACTTTCTCGAAGGACCGTAATTATATTATAATTAACAAAAAAGATTTTCAACAGTAAAACAGCGAAATACCCTCTTATCTTATGGACTTACCCAGCTTGTGGTGTCGTAATCCTTGAGAGCGCTCTCACCATACACTGCTAAAATCCACATCCAATTCGTTGAGCGATTAACGAAAAGAAAATTATTTCTCGAAAATTTGTAATGGTTAAGCCGTCGATAGCTGTATATGTATACGTGCGTACTCAAAATCTCGAAGCATACTACTTCTTCCTTGGCCTTGCGTATCGAAACACCTGTTCGGTCCACAAAAAAAAGAAAAGCATTTCGCATGTGTATAAATAATAAACCCGAAATTTAAACTGACGAATAAATGAAAATAAGGGAGTAACCCAGTTCACAACATACAGGGTGAGTCTTTGACTACTGCGTGTATTTTGACTATACATTCTTGACGTCAAAGAACAATTTTCTTTATATAACATTTTTCCAATTTTTATAAAAAATTCGTATCTTCATAAAAAAATTTAATAACTTTATAAAAATTTTTATATATTTTCAGAACTTTTTTATTTTTTTTATTGGAGAGAAGAAAAATTATGTCTTGATAAAAAAATATATTTTATCAAAAAAAATTTAAGATTGAATTTTTTTATGATAATATAAAAATTAAAGATACAGATACTTTTTTTTTATAAATATATATTTTGTTGAAATTTTTTTTTATTTCGTGAAGAAAATTATTATTTTCATTTCATATTTCTATTTGTTGTAACCACACTTAACTTTTACTTTAATTTCTATCATCATGACACTACTAATTGCCTTTTTTCTTCATCTTTCAATATATTTTTGTAATATTGTATATATATATTGTATAAAAGTCTGGTTATTCTCATAAAAGTTGAGGAATAATTTTTTAGTTTTAATAATTTCTCAGTTTATTTATTTTATGAATTGTATCTCGATTTTAATCCAACAGTTTCAATATTGTAGAAATAAATCATTCATCATTTCAATAATCCTTTTTTCTTTTAGTGGAGCCAGAACCCATGGAAATCGAAGTTGTCCATTACAAAAAGGACCGTATCCCGAATAATTTGAGCCCGTTGTCAAAACCGAAAAGGAAATACTGTCCGTTCTGCAACGTGGGCTACACAAACGAAGTGGCCCTCGGAAGGCATCTAACACGATGCAAAATGCACCCGAAAAATCTGAAAGACGACCCTACCAAAGTGTTCCTTTGCAAATTTTGCAACTTGGGCATCACCGACGAAGTATATTTCAAGCAACACGAGGAAAAGTGCCAAAAGGAATTTTTGTACAAGCAGAATAGCAGGTAGTTATAAATTATTAGGTGTACAAATAAGTTTCCGCGGTTTGTCAAAAGATGGCCCCACCAGAAGGTTATGGAGAAATTGTCAGATGTAAAACGTAATATCCCAAGTTTAGTCATCTGGCAACACCATAACCTTAAAGTACTAGTGATTCCGTATCAGCATCACGTAATTTTTTTCGTGCAAAAATGTCAAGTTTTATTCCGAATAAGCATCATTTAATGTGAAAAAATCTGCAGCTAGGCGCATCGATTGCTTCTAGAAGCATATGGTGAGGCTGCTTTAAGTGAGAGAAGTTGTAACTAAGGAACTTTATTTAATTATATAGATAGAATTATACAACATCTTTTTGTCATCTACACAAAAAATAATTAAATGCATTAAATAAACATGACATTTAAGATCGAATAAACCCTGTCTGATCATAAAATGAGGGACTTACCGGAATAATTCATTCCGCCATCGAAAATTTGCATTCAAAATTCACGGGAAGAAATATAACACCTCTGACGTGTTTCTCCCAGCAACTCTGGTACGGAAAAGAAATCGATTTAGATCTAAATTATCGGCCACGTCGCTACGATATCGATCCTGCGCACCGCGCATCATTTCAAGGTGAAGATAACCGTTATTCCTACGCCGACTTCCAGGCGAATTTACGCGATTAAACTGAACCGGGAAATCTTACCGTTACAAAGTTGTCAGGAATGGTTTCAAAAGTTTAAGAACGGTGAGTTTGACGTTAAAGAGAAAGAACGCAGTGGAAGGCCGAAAGTGTACGAAGACATGGAATTAGAAGCACTATTGGAGGAAGATTCGTCCCAAACGCAAAAAGAACTTGCACTTACTCTACAAGTGACTCAACAAGCAATTTCACATCGTTTAAAATCGTTAGGAATGATTCAAAAACAAGGAAATTGGGTTCCATATGAACTAAAGACGAGAGACGTTGAACGCCGATTATGCGCCCGCACGGATCGAAAGCATCATAGGTGATTTTGACGTTTCGTGGGGCTGGCGAAACTAAAAATTGCCGTTTTAGTTAAGGGATTTTAACCAAGAATTAGGGGAGTTCCGGAATTCTAATGGGTTCTAAGGAATCCCCCGGTCCTTGCTCTCGGAATATGTAGTGACTCCCGGACCCGGGGCGTTCCGGCTTCGGAGTTTATTCCCTTATTCCGGGACACCTTTGGCGAAAAACGTCATTTTCGCGATTTTCGTTTGATAATTTCGGGCGCTTTAAGAGCGCCCGGGGGGGTTTTCGCGGTCGCTTCTCCTAGAAGAGGATATGCCTTTTCGATTTTTTTTAAGATTGCCTCTCGAGCGGCCCTGCGGGCCGCTCGGAAAGCTTCGCTTTCCGGGTCCCTAACGGGACCACCTGTCAAAATTTTCTCTGGTTCACGATCTTATTACTATATTATATAGAAAATTTGGATATTAAAAATAATAAAACACTGTTGGTAACGCGATTTTGTTTGACTGATGTAATGACGTGGAAGCTGACGCATTTTATTTCGCGTGCTGAAACTAATACAAAAAAAACGCGAGCCTCAAACTATGTATTCTGTGCTCCAACGCACACACGCACATTGTTTTGATAGATATTGTTACGAACTTGGGGTTCGATAATATATATACTACCTCTCTTGACCTACCTTGAACTACACTGAACTGAACAGGCCTCAACTCCCTCGAATATGTCCTTTTATACTCCCTCAGGTATACGGATATTCTATGAACCCGGAGTTCAATACAAATCATTTGTATGGGAAAAAGAAAAGGGCTATTTTTAGGGTTTTTCCAGCAATAATTCTAATTTTTGTCGCCGTAAAAACCATCCTTGAACTTCAACGAACATTTTAAAAAAAGATTTGGCTAAATTGGTCCAGGCGTTGTTGAGTTATGCGCTTACCAACACATTTTGCGATCCATTTTTATATTATATTAGGTGTACAAATAAGTTTCCGCGGTTTGTCAAAAGATGGCCCCACCAGAAGGTTATGGAGAAATTGTCAGATGTAAAACGTAATATCCCAAGTTTAGTCATCTGGCAACACCATAACCTTAAAGTACTAGTGATTCCGTATCAGCATCACGTAATTTTTTTCGTGCAAAAATGTCAAGTTTTATTCCGAATAAGCATCATTTGTGGGAACTTTTGATTTACTTCTTTAATGTGAAAAAATCTGCAGCTGAGGCGCATCGATTGCTTCTAGAAGCATATGGTGAAGCTGCTTTAAGTGAGAGAAGTTGTCAGGAATGGTTTCAAAAGTTTAAGAACGGTGAGTTTGACGTTAAAGACAAAGACCGCAGTGGAAGGCCGAAAGTGTACGAAGACATGGAATTAGAAGCACTATTGGAGGAAGATTCGTCCCAAACGCAAAAAGAACTTGCAGTTACTCTACAAGTGACTCAACAAGCAATTTCACATCGTTTAAAATCGTTAGGAATGATTCAAAAACAAGGAAATTGGGTTCCATATGAACTAAAGCCGAGAGACGTTGAACGCCGATTATGCATGAGTGAAATGCTGCTTGCCAGGAATAAAAAAAAGAGCTTTTTGCATCGTATAGTCACTGGTGACGAAAAATGGATTCACTACGATAATCCAAAGAAGAGAAAGTCATGGGTTAAGCCCGGCGAACCATCAACATCGACAGCTAAGCCGAATATTCATGGAAAAAAACTCATGCTGTGTATTTGGTGGGATCAGCTTGGTGTCGTGTATTATGAGTTGCTGAAACCAAGCGAAACCATTACTGGAGCTCTCTACCGAACACAATTGATGAGATTGAGTCACTTAAGGAAAAACGCGCCCATTACTACTCCAGACACAACAAAATTATTCTTTTACACGATAATGCTCGTCCACATGTTGCGGCGCCGGTAAAAACATACTTGGAAACACTCAACTGGGAAGTTTTACCCCACCCGCCGTATTCACCAGACTTAGCCCCTTCTGATTATCATCTGTTCCGGTCGATGGCACATGGTCTGACTGAGCAGCGCTTCACATCATATGAAGACACCGAAAATTGAATAGATTTGTGGATAGCGTCAAAAGATGAAGAGTTTTTTCGACGGGGTATCCGAATGTTGCCAGAAAGATGGGGAAAAGTAGTGGCAAATGATAGAAAATACTTTGAATAAAACGTAATGTACTTTTCCTTTACAATAAATTCCTAATTTTTTATAAAAAACCGCGGAAACTTATTTGTACACCTAATAGCTATAGTTTTGTCGAGTGGGAGAGACTGTTTAACTTTTTTTCTTTTTCAGAATTTTTCCAACGTTGGATGAGAGTGTTATGAATTCGTTCATCAAGGAGAAACAAAGGTATAGTTGTCCGAATTGCGATTACACATCGAAGAACGTGGGACACATGAAAGTGCATAGGAGGATCCACAGCAAAGTATTCTTGTGTATCTGTGACGTATGTCAGAAGGGTTTCAACAGACTGGATGCTTTGCAAATTCATATGTTCAGGCATATCGACGTTGCAGAGAATGTCGAGGAGTTGGAGAAAGTTAAAGTGCAGAACGATAACGCATATAAAAGCACCTTATCGGTGATTATAAACAAGAAAACATATAAAGTGTACAAATACGCTTGTGTGAAATGCAGTTATGTAACACCGGTCGGGGAAAGCATGGATAAACACTTTAAAACCATGCATTTGAGTACGCCAAAGTTCCATTGCAACATCTGCGGGTTCAGCACTAAACTTAAATCGAATTTGAAACAACACCTGAATCGACACTTGAGAGTTAAAACGCACAAGTGTTCGTTCTGTCCTTACGAAACGGTAAGCACGAGTTACATAAGAAAGCACGAGAATCAGGTACATTTAAAGAAAGTTGTCACCAAATGCGAGGTTTGTGATTTCTCTACTTATCATAAAGACAATCTCAAGATCCATATGAATAGTGCTCATATTAAATCCGTCAAATATTCTTGTGATAAATGCAGTTATTCATCGTATATGAACTCGAACCTGATTAATCATGTTAAGTCAGTTCATGAGGGTAAGAAGAGGAGGAAAAAACAAAAAAAATGAAGTTGAGGGCGATTTAAGATGTAAATATTTAATTTATAGTTGATAATTGTTGATAATTAATCGGGTGTTTAATTTTTTCTCGTGCTCCGCTTTCTCGAATTTTTGCAAATCGATGAGTAGGTTAGGCCAGGTATTCAATTTGTATCTATTTGATAATGAATATATATGTATTAAGTATGTCACAGTTAATCATTTTCCCAAATTGTATCTAATATGTGTTCGTCATAATTGTCATTTATGTGAAGGGTCATAAGTGTCACTTGTGGGATGTATCGCAATTATCACTTACCGGAAGTATCATTCGTGTGGTTTAGTGGAAAGTATAGGTAAGTTGAAAGTACAGTGGCGTAAATACGAAAATTTGAAAGGGTTTGAAACAATGTTGTCATGCAATTAATTGTCCAAGAGTTGTATAATTTTATTTCTAACTTCGATTGAGAACGGCTCGATATTCGATAATTACTTACATATGGGCAAAACTGTAGCATTCTACTAGTTTTCAATCTGGAAAAAATATGCAAAACTTGAGCAAACTATCAAGTTCATTCAGGAATAAAGTAAAAAATGTTTTTTTGTACGACAGGATACTATCTTACCTTCATAAAAACATTTAACTTACAAGAGTGCCTTCGGGTTTCTGTTCTCATCAATGGTAATTCCATCTGGGGAATATGCCACCCACCTATTATTGTAAGGGATGATTGTACCACACCTTCGGACGTTCAATTTTGTTTCATGTTGAAAAGCAGTAACTACTTTCTCCTCAAATTTAATACCATGCTGCATATATTTATTTGAGAATGATTTTTGTCAGAAAAATTATATTGTTAGTCACCGGCGTGACAGTGACTCAAACAAATCCGTGACAATTGAACCTTAAGCCCCGCCCATCTGACATCTTTGTAAATTCGAATCAATTCATGAATCCAATAATGCAGAACGGTCATGAGGAAGAAAATGTTTGATTCTCTATCGGAATTGCCCAAATAATAATTTCTAAACTTAAAAATACCCATTCAAAGAGCAAATATACCGAAAACACGTGGATTCAGTACTATAACAAAGAAAACCAGCTATTTAATGATTCTGACCAATGAAAAACGTACGTAATCAAGATGAAATATATCGAAATCACGAGGACCAATCGAAGACGAGATTCTATATTTCGGCTACTCTCTAGTTAGTCACCGTTCGTGACAGTGACTGTAACAATTCCATGACAATTGAACCTTAAGCCCCGCCCATCTGACATCTTGGTAAATTCTAATCAATTTAGACGATAGTTACGATAATTAAAAATAGCTTAATACATTTGTCGATTTATTATAATATTCGTGATTAATTGCAATTATTTACCCCACTTTCATGAATCCAATAATGCAGAACTGTCATGAGGAAGGAAATGTTTGATTCTCTATCGGAATTGCCCAAACAATAATTTCGAAACTTAAAAATGCCCATTCAAAGATAAAATATACTGAAAACACGTGGATTGAGTACTACAAAGAAAACCAGCTATTTAATGATTCTGACCAATGAAAAACGTACCCAATCAAGATAAAATATATCGAAATCACGAGGACCAATCGAAGACGAGATTCTATATTTTGGCTACTCTCTTGTTAGTCACCGTTCGTGACAGTGACTGTAACAATTCCTTGACAATTGAACCTTAAGCCCCGCCCATCTGACATCTTGATAAATTCTAATCAATTTAGAGGATTGTTATGATAATTAAAAATAGCTGAATATATTTGTCGATTTATTGTAATATTCGTGATGAATTGCAATTATTTACCCCACTTTCATGAATCCAATAATGCAGAACTGTAATGAGGAAGGAAATGTTTGATTCTCTATCGGAATTGCCCAAACAATAATTTCGAAACTTAAAAAGCCCATTCAAAGATAAAATATACTGAAAACACGTGGATTGAGTACTACAAAGAAAACCAGCTACTTAATGATTCTGACCAATGAAAAACGTACCCAATCAAGATGAAATATATCGAAATCACGAGGACCAATCGAGGACGAGATTCTATATTTCGGCTTCTCTCTTGTTAGTCACCGTTCGTGACAGTGACTGTAACAATTCCTTGACAATTGAACCTTAAGCCCCGCCCATCTGACATCTTGGTAAATTCTAATCAATTTAGAGGATTGTTATGATAATTAAAAATAGCTGAATATATTTGTCGATTTATTGTAATATTCGTGATGAATTGCAATTATTTACCCCACTTTCATGAATCCAATAATGCAGAACTGTCATGAGGAAGGAAATGTTTGATTCTCTATCGGAATTGCTCAAACAATAATTTCGAAACTTAAAAATGCCCATTCAAAGATAAAATATACCGAAAACACGTGGATTCAGTACTATTACAAAGAAAACCAACTATTTAATGATTCTGACCAATGAAAAACGTACCCAATCAAGATCAAATATATCGAAAACACGAGGACCAATCGAAGACGAGATTCTATATTTCGGCTACTCTCTTGTTAGTCACCGTTCGTGACAGTGACTGTAACAATTCCATGACAATTGAACCTTAAGCCCCGCCCATCTGACATCTTGGTAAATTCTAATCAATTTAGAGGATTGTTACGATAATTAAAAATAGCTGAATATATTTGTCGATTTATTGTAATATTCGTGATGAATTGCAATTATTTACCCCACTTTCATGAATCCAATAATGCAGAACTGTCATGAAGAAGAAAATGTTTGATTCTCTATCGGAATTACCCAAACAATAATTTGGAAACTTAAAAATACCCATTCAAAGATAAAATATACCGAAAACACGTGGATTCAGTACTATAACAAAGAAAACCAACTATTTAATGATTCTGACCAATGAAAAACGTACCCAATCAAGATAAAATATATCGAAAACACGAGGACCAATCAAATACTTGAATTTCTATTTTCGTTACTCTCTTGTTAGTCAACGTAGTTGTGAGCAGCAACCTTGTCGCCCTTCTTGAAGATATAGGTTATAACAGAATCTGATAACCAATCCTGGGCGCAATGATGTATAAGCAGAATATAATGGACAGTGGCTCAGCCAAAGTATCAGTGCAGGAGTGAAGCAGCCATTTTTTGCTTTGTCGAATATGAATCATGGTTGTTTGTGTGTACCATCTCTGGACAACATGTAATCAGTCTAACAGAAGATTTAAAACATAGGTTAAGAAATTTGTTTATGTTTTCCCAGCGAAATAGTTTGAAAATTTGACATCGTGGCGCTGGCATCTTCTCAGAATATATATTTTACAATAACACAGGATATTTGTCTGAAAAATATGATTCATTTTTACCACGTGGTCCAATGTGACCAATGAGAAATGATAACAGCGTTGTGTTGAAAGGGGATCCAATTAAGACTCAAGCCCCACCCATCTGCAATGTGATTGGTATATTCGATACCATTTGTTGGATAATTACAAAAACAACCAAAGAATGAATTTGTTATAGATTTCTTGAGACTAAAAACCTTGTTAGGAGTAAATAAATTAGAAATATATAAAAAGATCTTTATTCAAATTTGTACAACATTTAAACATAACGGAAGTAAAACAACAAAATGCAACAGACTCCATTCATTTTAACTCACGTCTTAGGATTTTTAAAATTGTTCTTCAATTAATAAATAACGCACTCTGAAGCACTGAAGACTTCTCAACATGATGTTTTCTATCTCTCAACCTCCATGCTAGACTAGGACTTAAGGATGTGGAACTAGTACCCTAATTTCTTGAGCGCCTTTAGATCAACATCTTTGTAGTAATCTTCACTGTAAAATAGTCAGCAAAAAAATTAGTAAATATGAATTTTTGATTCCTTGTTTAGTTATGGGTGATAGCTACTTACTGTTGAATTTTTGTTTCAAGGGATAAGTGTGTAGTTTTATCATTTTTATTTATTATTAAGAATATTGTTTTGTTCAAAAATTTTATTCAAAATGTGACTTATACAGTGGTCTTATAGACGTTTATGGTAAATTACTTTGGATTTTGAGCTAAGAATTTGTATGAGATAATGATGTTGAACCTCTAAAGCTTCTGGTTGTACCGAAATCAAGAAAGTTTCTAGTACAACAAGAAGCTATAGGATTGTTTTAATTATTTCACAGGTGTTTTATTATTAGTAAAATAGTAAAAAATAAGATTGCCATTCAAACCTCAATGGAATTCCTCACCAGAAGAAATATTTGTTAAATTTGAGAAATCGTTGAAACTTACCCTTACGTGAAGTTTTTAGGTTAAGGTGCACCATGATTAGTAAATGAATATTCACGGAATGAATGTGAATAACCCCTTAGCCAGATAAAAGAAAGGAATGAATATGAAAATGAAAACAATATGGTACATTCCAGTTTATTAAAAAAATGACAAATTAACTTTAAAAACGTTCTCATAAATACTCAATTTACTAATTTCATATCTAAAAAGTACAATAAATATTTGATAATAGCACTTAAAATATGACCAGAGGAACATTTTATGACAAAAACTGAAATGTGAAAGTGAACTTCGTTAATAAACGGGGTTTCTTGGCTTCTTGCAAGCCAAAGATCAGCCCTAAGGCAAATTTACTTCTAGTAACTTCTCCACTCATCAGTCCTAACCTAAAATTTCATTTTATTCCCTATCAGCTGGCTCTGGTGTATTTCGCGATACTGTAGGCCTGGGTTTCGACTTTTGTGCTGGTCCAGATGTGTGTTGAGCTCTTTGAGAACCACTGCTGCTCAAACCGGCCAACAGTTCACTCTTTCTGATTGTTTTAAGGTCCAAGTCTCCATAGTAATCTTCACTGTAATTCCAAGGTTGAACTTACAACTTCTCCACAATTTTGGAAAGGGTAAAGTTTGAGAGAAGTATGGATATATTCCAGGGGATCGACAGTTTCAGCTAGTGTTGGGTAGTACACGTCTTAAAATTGAGTTTGTAAGAGGTGCCGCATTTTTGTACGACCGCGGTACATTGTACCACTTCAAATGAGGCGAGGGGGTCTGGCCGTTCATGACGCCATACGATGTCGGGACAAAATTTGGTTCTTGAGGCGGTGTAGCGTAGCGAGGGCAAGGTAGGTAAAACTAGGAACGTTGCTGGTCTGTCTCACTCAAAATATGTCGATGCAAAAGGAGGGCAACGTTAACTGTCGACAGAATTGCAGTAATGAAAGAGGTGAAAGTTAGAATGCAAATTAATTGTTGAATTTTGAAACTTTAGGACGGTGAGCGAGTGAGGGGAAGATTTTACTGAAATGAGGGTTTTGTTTTTCAAAACAATTGAAGATAACCATGATTAAATTTTGTAATGATTTGCACGAGATCAGATATCGGTCATCTTCTGTAGTAATTACTGAAATCAATATCTAAAAGTGTCTGTTGTGGGTCAGAGATTTGCGAGAAATACATAACTATTCTCGGTAAGTGTTTATTTCCTCCCAGGAACCGAAATTTTAGTTCTTTTTGTCAGTTTACAGTGAGTGCACGTTTTTGCATTGACTGCTTCCAATGATCCCCACAACATGACTTCTTCTCGGTTTAATTTGTTGTGATAATGTAATTTTACTATGATTTGTTCAATATTTGTCTAAAAGAAATCGAGAAGGAGCCTTGTTGTACATGCACTAGCAGTTTCTAATGTTCTTTCGTTCATCCTGATATAGCTCCTCCCTGGGGGCCAAATTATATCCTATTACGAGGCCAAAGACATATGCTAGTTCAAGATTGAGATGCATTCCATGATGAGAGATTAAATCATATCTAGTCCCTGGTTCGAGCAGCAACACGAGAACCAATCAAAGACGAGAATCTCTAATTTCGCTTCTCTCTTGTTAGTCACCGTACGTAACAGTGACTGCAACAATTCCATGACAATTGAACCTTAAGCCCCGCCCATCTGACATCTTGGTAAATTCTAATCAATTTAGAGGATTGTTACGATAATTAAAAATAGCTGAATATATTTGTCGATTTATTGTAATATTCGTGATGAATTTCAATTATTTTCGTGATGAATACAATAATGCAGAACGGTTGAGGAAGAAAATGTTTGATTTATCTCAAACAATTTCGAAACTTAAAAATGCCCAATCCAGATAAAATATGAAACAGAACGGTCAAAGAAAACCAGTTATTTAATGATTCTGACCAATGAAAAACGTACGTAATCAAGATAAAAGATATCGTAATCACGAGGACCAATCGAAGATGAGATTCTATATTTCCGATACTCTCTTGTAAGTCGCCGTTCGTGACTGTGACTGTAACAATTTCATGACAATTGAACCTTAAGCCCCGCCCATCTGACATCTTGGTAAATTGTAATCAATTTAGATTGTTGATAATTATAGCTGAATATATTTGTCGATTTATTGTAATATTCATAATAAATTGCAATTATATACTTCACTTTCATGACTTCCATGTAATGTGATGCCATTTGTTCAATATTTGTCTAAAAGAGATCGATAAGGGGCCTTGTCGTACATGCACTTGCAGTTTTTAATGTTCTTTCGTTCATCCTGATATAGCTCCTCCCTGGGGGCCAAATTATATCCTATTACGAGGTCAAAGACATATGCTAGTTCAAGATTGAGATGCAGCATTCCACGATGAGAGATTAAATCATATCCAGTCCCTGGTTCGAAAGAATTGGAGCTTGTGGCATAACCACCTTGCCATGGAGTACATTCTTTAACTGGAATGAAAATTGGAGACATAGAGTCGCTGTCTGGAACATCTGTGTGGAAACTATACAACCCGTCTCTGGTCAACTGGCAGGCCATACCCTCTGGGACTTTATTTTGTATCTGACAGCCGGAAGGAAGCTATCGACTCAGATAGCTTTAAGATAAGTCCCTAGTGTTCTGTTTTACTTGGGAGATTGGACATTCCTTAAAATTGTTATTTGTGAATTATACTTATACACTTCAATATATTTGTCAAAAACCGAGGGGAGTTTCGTTGAGCCCACCGTGAGAGAATTAAGAGTTGAGTCTCATGCTCATCATTTAAAGCGGCACTTTGTCATGTTACACAAATTGGCGCCCAACGTGGGGCCACATGTATAACAAGGCTCCTTCTCGATTTCATTTAGACAAATATTGAACAAATCATAGTAAAATTACATTATCTTAACAAATTAAACCGAGACGAAGTCATGTTGTGGGGATCATTGGAAGCAGTCAATGCAAAAACGTGCTCTCGTGTTAAAGTGACAAAAAGAACTAAAATTTCGGTTCCTGGGAGGAAATAAACATTTACCGATAATAGTTATGTATTTCTCGCAAATCTCTGACCCACAAGAGACACTTTCAGATATTGATTTCAATAATTACTACAGAAGATGACCGGCATCTGATCTCGATGCTACGCTGACCGTTCGAGGTTAGCTTCGCGGAACACAGATAACCGGGATAGAACACATCTATATTCTATTGCAAGAGAACTACTTCAATTTCAACCATAATTCGAGTGCGCGTACGGAATAACGTCAGTGGCGTGCAAATCGTTGCAATATTCTTATGTAATTAAAAAATTTTCAGTTTCCTCTCACATCATACACAGTTTTCCTCTTCGTTTAAGAATAAACTGTTTTTATTAAAATATGTCCAATTACTAGTGATTTCGGGCTGAATTCTTTTTGTGAGACTTCACTATGCCGAAAAGATATATTGTTTATTTATGACTCATCGCAAAAAAAGCAGGTAGTAATCGATAGCTTAGCGTTTTATTCCTTCTCTGAAGAATCAATATTTTCATACAATCAACGACAATATAATTTTGTTCCTGTTGAGTTCAAAGAAACTCCTATAAATCCCATCATATTTGGTAAGAGATGCCAAAGTGACAAAGACGCAGCTGCGCCATAAAACCCTCCGTTATTCCAGCCCTCATTTACCTCTGTCTCTGTCGTTTTTGTACCGGTGACCAGGACCAGGACTTATCCCCTCTCCCTCTCTATATTTGTCGCGTGACTCCATCGCTTCCTGGTCCTCATCGAGGCGAAGTGGGACATTCGAACTGAGATGGTACATTGTAAAAAAATGGGCCGCCTCTTGTAAAAGGTACCCAACACTAGTTTCAGCAGGCAGGGAATTCAAATTTTGGACATGTGGTTCATTCAACAAGAGCTCAAGGATTTTTGATGAATCTATCACGCTTCTTGAAGGTTTGCGTTTGGGCGGACAAAGACAAAAGGAGAAAAGATTTTGATGGCAGGGTTTCAAAGCGGATGGTTTTGTGAGAATTCATTATTTAGTGTATTTTTATCATACATGTGCTTGGTACCAAAGTTACGGCAGACATCTTTTGCTGTTTTTGAGTTGAATTGCATTGGCAAAAGTAGAGAAGAACTTATGGAAACTGTTTCATTTTTATAGAAGACGTACTGGCAGAACATACGTGGGCTGAAAAGCCCGGACCTAACACATAGATGACACTAGTTTTATTGCAGTTACCTTTTTTTCAGTTAAAACTAACCTTCAAAGGATAGCTGTTAAAATTTCATGATAATCTATTCATTAGTTCGAGAGTTATTGTACTAAGAGTGGCGATCGTCATCTGAGTGAACAGCAACTGGTGAACCTCGTCCAAAGCGCTAATTTGTGTCTTGATTGTGTGAGTTCGTCTGCATAACTTCTCTGATGATTTAAAACATTTCAAAAAGTTTCTTTTTACTTTTTTGAAAGCAATTCCTCAACACCGTCTAAAGATGTCTACCGATACGTTGGTTTTATGAACATCTATAATGGAAATGATCAAAATGATCATTTAACACTAGTACCATCATAAAGAACATCTCGTGGTCAACCAGAAGTTGGTATTATTGAAATGAAAGATAAAAGAAGATACGACATGCAATTGTGAAAAATTCCTTAGATAATTGGAAATTAGAAGAAATTTAAGGAAGAAGTCACCATGCAACCATTAGTTTGAAATTCTCTCGTTATATACATCAATAAAAAAAAGCTTTCGACTTACCATCCAGGTACATCTTCAGGATCTTCACAGTTTCCTGTACCGTCAGCATCGCCTATTTTGAAGACTGTACCGATGGGACAACCATATTCACGGGCTTGACCTTCTAAGCAAATGTAGTATTTGCGACAATCATCAGGATGGGCATGTCTGGAGAAAGATCCTAAAGCTGATACTTCTCCACCGGCTGGGCAAGAGAATCCTCCGGCCACCTCTGAAAAATTAAAAAAAAACTTGTAACATCCTAGGTTTTTTTCAATACAAAAAAACGTAGTCTCACTCCACCCTTTGCTGATACGCCACTGGAGGTTACCAATCCGTGGAAATAAATTCCATGGTTAGAATCGGAGAAAGAAGAACGTACCGCACTGTCAAGTGCCCGCGTCGATCTGCGCGCGAGAAAACAAAAGAAAGAATGCAAGATGGTGTGACCGTTATCGGTGGAGTTGTGAGAGAAGTAATAGAGATCCAAAAAGTGTTATTGCCTTTGTGTGAGTTCGAAAACGAAGCCATCTTACGTTGAGTGACCCTAGAATATATTTTGCAAGTATAATTGAGACTATTTTAAATGTTATTAGTTGCTTGTTCATTTTATTAACCTTTGTTGACGAATAGAATTGGGAACTGGATTGGTTCAGTGAATTTATTATTTTTCTATTATGTTTGTAAATTAATACTGTTATTATGCAATATTATTAGGTTTAATGATGTATTAGGTGATGTTTGGACCGCTGTCATTGATTCTGATTGTTTATTTGGATAGCCCGGCTTTCTTTGTGCATGTAGACATATTTTAAATTAATGCACACTAATATACTCATCAGTGATTACACCACTTTGTTTTACTCTTTCTCAATTGTGAATCAACGAAGTGTATGGGAGGTCAACCCACAATAGCCAGTCTCTTCTGGAAATAGATAACTCAGTATATGAAAATAAAAGTGTAGGTATCGATCATCCTTTGAATGAATGTCAAATAGTGATTGTAAAACCCACGTACGTGCATGTTTCTTGGTTGCAGTCCACATTATGAATCCGATAGCAAGATTAAATGTTACGATAAAATTTATGATCTTTTTTCTGTAAATTCATTCATTGCGACATACTAAAATATCAAGCATTCCAGAACCCATCGAATATGGTTACTTGAAGTAATAGATTTCAATTTTGTCAGTTATAACAGTAAAAAATCAAAGTTATATTCAAATACCGACACTTCAAATGTAATTATAAACGAATTAAACAGGCCACCATATTTCACAAAATCTAGGAGAGCCTTATTGACCCAGAATTTTTATATTTTAAGTTCATACAACTCTTACACGTCCAGTTTGGAATGACAGTTCTAGATTGTTTATCTTAGAGCATAACCTAAAACTTCACTGTCAGTTGCAAGATTGCCAACAGTAGAATTGACATTTTAAAAACAACTATTTTACTTTGTTGAATCTGAAACGACTGAGACTTTGGGGAAATTTGTAAATTCTATAACAAACCTTCGCTTTTGCATTCTGGAACTTGGTCAGCCCACATACAAACACGTGCTTCCCTGTCATAGGCTAGACCAGGAGAACATTGGTACCTCGAGGATTCCCCGTTCCAACAGTTCCAGAACACGTCGCATTTGACAGGATCGGCGAAGATACCGTAAAGACGTTCACAATGTCCTGCTGAGATTGGTGGTTCTGAAAAAGAAAATTTTTAACTACAACCTACAATATTCACTTATAATACCACAAGAGCTTCAAAATTATCGGGAAATACCAGATAATTTTGAAGCTCGTGTGGTATTCGGGGGATTATTTTTCTGTCCCAAATGTCGGCCAATAGAATTGCACCATGAGACGAAATGTACAGTTAACAAATAAGAATTTTATAATGAATAAAACAACATTTAATTAAGAATCAGGGTAGTGCAATTAAAAATACAATTGTTGTAAACATTGGTGCATGTTTTCTTCAAGTCAGAGTTATCGGTAATGGTCCCAGAAGAGGTAGATGGCATGAGGTTTATGCTGTTGATGGCATTTTCTGCAGTAGGCTCAGTACTTCGCAGTTTCTTGACAATTAATTCGTGGTATTCCTGGTCGAGTTGGAGATACGGCTTGATGGAGTTACTGTTGGCATGTCCAGTTATTTTGATTATCTGCTGCTCTCCCAGGCCCGATTTCGCTAGATTGGAGACGGCTGTTGCACGACTGGAGTGATTGGTGATTTTTTTGTTACCAAGGTCAAGCCCAGCTTTCTGTGCTGACTCCTTAACCCACTTTGAAATCGTGTTTTGGCCTACTGGGGAATCCTTGTACCACCTAGCGCCTGGAACTTTATTCCAGAATGGATTTTGGGTCAGGAATAGTCTGTCGCTCTTGATATTGACATCTCTCTTCTCTCTCAATTTCTGGAACAGTCTCACTGGGCACTTGTCAGGGATTTCCCGATTCTCCACCAGCCACTTGCTGTCTGATAATTTTTTATCACCACCTTGTGTGGTCTTGCTAAAAATTGGATTGTATTCAATTCTCCCAGTTTCCCCGTCATTTCGCTGTTCTGCCTTGAAGTGATGTATTGACGCCATGCTGCCCTCACCACCTCTCCAAGCCAATTCCACTGATATTATCATGAATAATTTTTTCTGGAGGCCATCAGGAGTTTCCTCGTCCCAAACAGTGGTCATTGCATCCCAATCTTTTTCCTCCAACGCTGCTGCACTTGCCCTCCGTTTTTCCGGAATAGATTGTAAAGCCTTACGCTCGGCATCACGAGCTCCTCGAGCGGTCTTGAATGCAGCATCCGAAAATGGGTTGATTTTGATGTCGAAATCGTTCAAATACTTTTCTTGAAGTAATTTGGCAGTCTGATTCCACATTGTTTTTATTGTACCTTCCTTATAGTCTTCTCCATCCATTTTCTTCATATTGTAAGCGTAATCTTTCATAATGTTTGCCAATTGCGCTTCACTCGTTTCAGCACTCAATGTATATTCCCTCTCAGTACAAAAAGTAGTAAATTGGTTCCAAACTGTTTTTTTTTACCTTCTCCGTATTAATGGGAACATTTTCTTTGACTTTTTTATCGATGGTGGACAGAGAACAAACTCCAAATCGACTCATTTTCATGCAAAATCTCCAATTTTCACAATTGAATTCAACCTGTCAGTTTGACGTGTGCTTAATTTGACTGGATCATGTTTTGTTTATATATAGCAACTACCAGAGAAAATTTTCAAAAAATTATCAGTATAATACCATGTAGGTTGTACCACGTGACGTCGAATGGTGCAATTCTATTGGTCGATATTTGGGTCGGATTAATAATCCATATAATTATTCGTTTGGAGCCCGAATACGCACGTAACCATGGTTACGTGCACGTGTATAATCTAACATCCCAGGATTGAATATTTCCAATAAATCTAACCCGACCCTGGTTTTTCCAGGAAATATAAGTCATAGAAACAAGACCATCGATGTACTTCGAAGAAGAGGTTATGTTTTATGTTTTTTGAAATAATTGGATAAATGAGACTGCAACTTACCTAGCTGAGACCTGTCACCACAGTCGACATTATGGATGTAGTCACAGTTTTCTGTCAGATATTTTGAATCGCTAGCATCGAAAGCTAATCCATTTCCGCACGTCTTCAGTTCCGCGACATTGTTGTCGCATTTCCAATATTTATCACATGACGTGTGGTGGGGGTAGAAGCCGAAATCGTCCGGACATTTGAAATTTTCTTGTGCATGTGCTGGAAAAAGGAAAAAAAATTTATTAATGAATGTGGAGTTTTCTTTGTGATCTGTTTTCCTGTGATTATTTTGAGGTTATTTTTTCGGCAACACGTGCTTAGATTTTTCTCTGAGAAATTAGCATTTCTCGGCCTTGTCCGGATAGTATGTACTTTTGGGAATTTCGCAATGAAAATCGCAGAATTTTTACAAAATTTCGGGGATTTCGAGAGCCCCGGGGTTCTATTTCCGCACGCCTCTTCAAAAAGAGGATACGCCCTTTCGATCTGTTTTAAGATTCCCGCGGAGTCGGCCCTTCGGGCCTCCCGGGAAGCTCCGCTTACAATAACGTATTTTCCAATATATTTTACATCATTCATGTTTAAGAAGAGAATTTGGTCACATCGACAACATCTAAAATTCCCAAATATTGTTACGTAAAGTTCTTAAGACGGCCTTTCGTTAGGTGCATTTCACATGCCTCTACAGCCATGACAACATTTTTAAAAAAATTTATCCAAAACACCGATTTCCCGGTTTTTCGCGAAGATGGTCCGGTAAAATTGAAAAAGGCTTTTTCCAATGACACGATCAGGAAAAGCCGTTTTCATATGTGTCTTCCCCGAGAATCGGACGTTTGGATAGGGCTATTCATATCTTCCAATCGCAAGTAAAAATATTTTAAATCAATTGCTGAAAATAGCTTACTTCAGCTCAAACACAAATTTCCAGATCATCAGTCACGTTCGACGTTCACAGAACTCTGTCAGATCATTCCAATCACAATATCAACCTATATCTCGTATAATATTTTGAAATTTCTTCAATTCATAGGATTCGAGGTGAGGTATTCTCTTATAGTTTAACACTCTACGATATGTATTTATGAATTCAAAAATTTACCCAGCATAGAACCAATTTTGCAATCCCTAGCCAAATCATTTCACCCCTGTCGATTCCTACTCTGAAATGACAATTGTCGTTGACATTCTAATCTTATGTCATATTCTAGACGTAAATCTGACCCACTTAGTTTATACGTGAACGAATGGAACGAAATTCGAAGTAATCGGCGAGGCACTCTGTTCATGGTTACACTTTTAGATCTTTATCGAATAATTTGCGCTTTTGTTTTCAATAATTTTTTTAAAGAAAACAAACCTATGAACAGGGGCATTTTCTTTCATTTCCAAGCAGCTCTTCAGCATAGACCATTTTGCCCATAAAGTATTAGGGCTGAATCTATCTGATAGTTTATTCAAGTAGTTTTGCCACTTTTTGAAGTCGTCGTATTTTCGCTTGTACCTTGATGTTAATTTTTGGAATTTATCTAACCTTTTTACAAATGAGAAACAAATAAAATATAAAACAATATACAAATGCAAGGTAACGGGTTTTACTGGCTCAAGGAGGTATATCCTCCATCCCCCCTTACCTTGCTAGTAATTTTATATACTATAGAACAAGCTGTCAAAATCTCATGACCTCACGTCAATGCTTTTCTACCTTCTTAAATAAATATACGGCACCTGTACCTTCCATAAACTGTTTTTCGACCTCTCCTTGTGTTTAAATATCGATTACCAATAAAAATTGCAATACTAATAAAAGATTGCGTGTGATCAAAAAAACCAGAAATTCAACTGGTACAGACATCAGACCATTCTCTGGGAGACGGGTGTGGTACATACATTTGCATGGTTTCTGGGTGAAAGACCCAAAACTGGGACAATTCCAACCAGGTGGAACTACAAACGAAAGAGAAAAACAGCTTTCGTCTGTTGACCAGGACCGTATCCAACTCTCAAGTGTCGAACGAAGTTGGGAGACCCACGTGTTTTAAAATTACTATTTCAGTATCCCCTTCTGGGTTTGTATCAAGTTTTTATCATCCTCAAAATTTTCTATGGTAGAAATTTCCTCAATTCATAAAAAATGTATATCAATTTTCTCTGTTTGCCTATCAGATAATTTGGATGGTTGTTCAAATTCAGCAAATTGTTATTTTGACGTCAAGAATCTATGGTCAAAGACTCCCCTATATAAATACCTTCTCTATAAGGTAATTAACATGCAAATCTGAAATCTATCAGGTAATATTCTTTGTGAATTGATGCGTAATTCATTCAAATGTTCGAGAATTGTATGAATGGACTCGGTTACTCTGTATTTTCTGGTTACCTAGTTTGTGGTAATAATCACAAGAACTATTTGGTAACCTGGTTATTCCAATAGCCAGGTATATTACCTCTTGATTTCACAAACAGTTTTTGTAATCAAGCCTCTAAGTAATTCAATGGATTGCTGATATTTTTTTGTTTTCATTAATGGATTGATGCAAGCATATTCGTTCTTCGATGAAGATTATTACCTGATCTATCAGGTATATTACCTGTTATACTATAAGGTAATGTAGGTAAAGCGATAGGTAATATACCTATTTATCCCTAAAAAACAAGTAATAAGTGAAGATTATCTCAGTTGACAATTACGTTAAAGTGTTTGTGATATTTTCAGAAATGATCAATTGTCCAGTCAAGTGCCTTGATCCCTGTCCTTTTTCGAAGGATCATTTTCTGGCAGGAGCAGAGAACGGAAATATTCTTTTATATTCTCGGAAATAATGAACTTTAGTTCAAGTGATATTCGTTTTTCATGCAATTTAACCAATCTGTAGAGTAGTAGTGAGAAACCCACAAGAAATGGAATAAATCTATAAGTTTTTAAACTAAAACAGCGCTCAAAAATCATCTGATGGAATAATCCGACCCTGTGTTTTCTCCACGTAATCTCTCGATACATAAAATCCGCTACTTTCCATTTCATTTTGTACATTCCTTAAGTAGGTATTTATAATAAAATTACTTCAGGTCGATTGAATGTCGCAATTCGAAGATGCCTTCAGGTCAAAAAGCCCAAATATCCTCATGGTCGACATTTTTAAACGATTATGTCATCTTCATTGGAACTATCAGATGTTTTTTTTTTGATATTTCGATAGACGGAAGCGTTTAACGATTTGTGAATGGGAATTAGATGTTGAAGGTCTTAGAATGGAATGATCGTAAGCAGACCATTGAAGAATCTTGATTTGGCATAACACATCGGTCAGTAGGTTTGAAAACAACATTTTTTATCTTCTTTATATCCAAAACTATCCATACAAAATACTTAGAATTTTTTAGATCAACATTAGGTAATTTACGGTACACTTCTGATATAATTTCAAATTTCCAGTGTTGCCAGGTGTATGGACATTTGGCAAGCTTTGTTATTTCAAATGGGACAAATGAAATATATTTATTTTACTTTCCTATATCCTTCTTTGAAGGATTTGAGTTAAAAATAGCGTATTTCACTTAATATTCAAGAATTCAGTCAAAAAATATACGAAAACATTGTAGAGTAGTTTGTTCCCATTCTGAAAATGATAAAACATACTGAATGTCAAATTGGAAAAAACTAAGTATTACAATTCTGTGAGTTAGCAATTGGTAATCTTTTTGATCATTCTGTACAGGGTGTTTCAATAAGGTGACCCTCTCGCTAGGATAGATGGCGTTACGAAAATTTTTACTGAGCAAACCCCAATTATTTTTCAATTTTCTATCTATCCTAGAGAGGGGGTCGCCTTTTTTGAAACACCTTGTATAACTCATAACTAGGATTCGAAAAGGATGGTCCAGATCAAACTATTATCTAAAATTAATCCAAATTTCGAACTGGACTCTCCAATATTGAATAAAATATATCTAGGCATTTTTATGACTCCTAAATTTTAAAAATAATTTTTAACTCAAAAACCGTTAAAGATATAAGGGCGTAAAGTAACCACTTGCAAGTTTTTTTTATGAAAAATCATAAAATAACAAATACGGGGTGTCCTATTTCATAATAATAAAGCTGTTGCCAAATTTGCATACATCTGGCTACACTGGAAACTTGAAGTATTTCAGGAATGTATCTTAGATAACCTCATACAGGGTCTTCCACGAGGAATCTCACCCATATTTATATGGGAAACTACTGAACGTATTTTCATGAAATTCAGCACATTTTTCAGTTTTGGTTGGAAAATTCTCTCTGAGCGAGAAAATTCGAAAAAGCTCCGCTAGAACAAGAATAACTTCGAGGGTTTTGGATGGAAAATTTTCATCACACCCTCGCCCTAAAGTGAATATTTTCTGAGTTATTCACAAAAAACTGTTTTTCGTCTTAAATTTTCAGCTATTTCTTTTCCCTTCACAAGATGAAATTTTCAGGAACTGTTACTTAAACCATGTTTTAGATTTAACTACCCTAATATGCAAGAGAAAAAGTTACAGGTTGTTCCTAAATAGATGGCGAATTTGGATTCGAATTTATATCGGAAACCTCTTTATTTCCACTAATCGGCCATCGATTTTCTCTCCAGTGATAAATATATAATTTCTTATGAACCATATGCAAAAACTTACCATGTTTTACATTCTTTTATTTTAATGATAGATATCAATAATAACATCTGCCAAATTCCTCTTTATTCAGTAGCATTTTGTGTTTACTATTAATTTGGTGATAATTCGTATTAAGTTATAAAATCGATCACTATGCCTAATTTTACCAATGAAGATTATTTAAATCTCATTCTACTTCATGGAGAATGTAATAAAGTTGTAGATAGAACGATTCGACTGTTCATTGAGAGGTTTCCTGACCGACCCAGACCAACGAGAGATACCATTAACAGAACCATGACAAACTTGAGAAATGTCGGATCTTTCGTTAAGAAAACTATACACAGAGAAAAAAGTGTAGTAGAAGATGAGAACAACGAAATTACAGTTCTTGCATATTTTCGTGTGAATTCTCAAAATTCTCTCAAAGATGCCGAGATTGCTCTGGGATTATCTCAATCGAGTGTTTGGAGAATATTAAAAAAACATAAAATGCACCCATATAAATTCAATAGGGTACAGCATTTGAAGGAAACTGATTTCGTCAGGAGAACAGAGTTTTGCGAAGCTATGATGATTCGATTTCAAGAGAATGAAAACTTTTTAGACTGTATAATTTGGACAGATGAATCTAAATTCACAAATAATGGTTCTTTCAATAGGCATAACAGTCATTATTGGGATGAAGAGAACAACCACCACTTCAGACAATGGAACTTTCAAGAGACCTGGAGTTTCAATGTTTTTTGCGCCATCAAAAATAATGCAATACTCGATGTTCACATTTATGATGGGACTTTAACTGGTAAGATAGAACACTACACATGTTTGCATTATTTAAAGAATGTTCTCCCTTAGGAGATACAGACCATAATGACTTATAGTATCAACAAGATGGCGCGCCTCCACACAATTCACTCAATGTGACAAATATCCTATACAGGCTATTTGAAGATCGATGGTTGGCGAACAATGGTCCACATCTTTGGCCACCACGTTCTCCCGATTTACCTCCTTTAGACTATTATGTTTGGGGTAGGATAAAAAATATTGTCTACTCAACTCCCCTGAATGATAAAGAGGACTGCATAGAACGAGTCAGAAATGCGTTCAAGTTTGTTTAGATTTTTAGGTTCATAGTATTGAAACTCAATTTGGTTTTTAAACACTTTTGCAGATCTCTTCCTCCCGATGAAATATGAAGAGCAACGCACGAAGCATTCCTGAGACGTATAAATAAATGTCTAGAAATTAACGGTCAAAACTTTGAGCATCTTCTCTAGTTATAACTGCGAGAGTTTGCCATGGTTCTCCTAATAGTAACTTGAAGTCGGTTTCAAGAAGGGGTGAAAAATCTACAGCATGGTTCAAATAACAGTTCCTGAAAATTCAAGACGAAAAACAGTTTTTTGTGAATAACTCAGAAAATATTCACTTTAAGGCAAGGGTGTGATGCATACACTCACATTATTTTTTAACGTAGATTCAATATCTGCCATAAAAAAATGGGGTTCTAATTTGAAAAAATTGATTTTTCACGATTTTGTCATCCCTAACTTTGAAAGCGATTTTTTCACCCCTGTATCATGAATCGCGATTTCGATTTTTAAAGTGGATACATCAATCTTACATCTTGAAAAATCCCAAAAATGAAAATATTCCATCCAAAAACCTCGAAGTTATTCATGTTTCAGCGGAGCTCTATTTTCGATTTTTTTCGAATTTTCCCGCTCAGAGAGAATTTTCCAACCAAAACTGAAAAATGTTACATCAAAATAACTTGAAATTTTCTAAGGAATCTATTTCTGCAATAAAAAAAAAACCGGAGGTGCTCATGCCTTGAAAATATTTTGGATTTCATCAGCATCGTGAAATACTTGTAAGTGATGAATTTCATGAAAATACCTTCAGTAGTTTCCTCGTGAAAGACCCTGTATAGATCTGGAAAATTTGAAGCATTTTGCATGTACTGAACATTTTTCCAAGTGTAATTTTCCATTTCATTCGTTATTATTGAATGAAAAACCTCAATAAACCATGTATCGAATTTAAAATAGGAGAAAATTCTCTAACTTTCTTGAGAGATGCTGCTTTCTAAACAACCAAATTATATCAATTTCTGTTGTGTTGATTAATATGTATGATTTCTCGGTTTGTTCCACTCTAGTTGTCCGCTTACATCTACTCCAGTTCTTATTATATATTCATTATCATGAAAACCAATGGGTTTCAAGGTAAAATTCATGGAATACCGAATGCCAAGTACGCTAATGAAAGCTTTCTTGTCGTCTATTAAAAAAAATTTCCAGTGATTTCCTGCATTCTATTCTTATAATCAAACAACTATTTATAAATCGATCGTATACAATGAATCAGACTCTGAGAGACTAATATTAAGGAGTGATGTGAATAAATTGTTCTTTAAAAATATTTTAGATGTCAAGTTGTAACTTAGAATATGTTTGAATGAGGTTGAGACAAATATACTTGCAAATCACGAAGAAATTCCCCAAAAAAAATTTTCTATACCTCATATCTCATAGGATATTCGTCGGAATCCAATAACGAATGGACCTTAATAATATCTTACATTTCATGACATTTAAGACGATGGAAAAACACAGTCATGACAAAGATTCATTGTCGTAATCCAACGAAATAAATTATTTAACAGATTGGTTATGTAACAATTTTAACTTAATCACATAATCGATTGTATATTCACATATGTCACACTTTCTCTTCATAGGTTTGGCTTGTGCTTGCAAATTCGATTTCGAAGTTATCAAGACAATATTAATGACCAGTTCTTTTAATCCACAACTTTTGTTTCAGTCTGGTCCTCAGTATAAAAAAAGTTGATTCCGGTTTCGCCAGAAGGTCAAGGTGTGTTTAATCTGATATCTAAATGATTCAGAGCTTGCAGTTTGAAAAGATGAGAGCAATTATCGTATAATGTAAGATGTCAAGGATGAAATGCTATAATTTCACATTCACTTCATTTAATTTTATTATTTAATTAATTGCAAGTGATATTATATGATACAGATCATTGATAGCGATTCAAAAAAATTGTAGAAATGCTTGAAAACTATTTGAAGTAGTTCTGAAATTAATTCATGTCAATAATACAAAATAACTACAACATGAAATTGATTTAACATCCATTAAATTAAGGTTAAGGCATTTCAGATCGACAATTTGGATATGAGGGTTCGAGTCCCGTCCGAGGATGCATTTTTTTCGGAATTACAAATGTCGAATTTCGTCTGAAATAACTACAATATTAATGAAAGTGAAATCGATCTGTTTAACTATTAATCAGTAATCACTATATACTATCATATCGCCCAGTAACCGCTTGACGTTGAATTACAGGACACCCTGTACCCCAAACTTAAATAATCCAAGTCTGATCTGAAGTTGACACAGTTGGATTTCTTAATTTAATTTCAGTATAGAACCTCTTTTTATAATTATCTTCTTTGTGTGAAATCTTTATATCTCATAGATGGAATACAAAAGAGAGTGACCAGTCTCCAAACTATGTTAAAAATGCTGTTTTGTTAATATTTTTTACAACTGTCGATGTGGATTAAGTAAACAACAGTGCATCGATGAATTTAATTCCATTTTTGGCGATTCGTAGAATTCGTGTCGATTGGTCGAAAGAAATGCGCCAAAAATACGATCGCGGTGCTTCGAAGCACGTCTACGACATCGTGAAAGGTGAAAGGTGAGCGAAATTTTCCAATTCTGCAGTGCATTTTTCAAACGTAATCCTAAATAACCATGCTATTGATTACAGTCACAAATCCATAGTTAGGTACAATTGTTTTATTTTTATTTTTTATTCTTTTAAATAACCATGCTATTGATTACAGTTGAATGATTGTTTGGGCTATTACCATCATCTATTGTGGATTTCCGACGTTTCGATAGACATCTTCTATCTTTATCAAGGAGAAAAGTAAGAAACCTTTTGAAAATTATCAATTTTCAAAAAGTCAATTGACAGAAGTCATGAAAGAAAATGAACGATGTTATATACTCATCTGTGATATGATGATCCTTTTAAGTTGGATCGAACTATCGGCGTCCAAACTTCTGGCAGATCTATAGATGGAGCACTTATGGAATCTGGTGTTATTTTCATAAATGCTGCTTCTTTGATTTTTCTTCTTGCAAGTTTTTCTTCTTTGGATATTATTGATGCTTCATCCCATTTTATACGATGATTCTCATCTACAGCATGTTGGATCAACCTGGATTTGTCGCTGTCTAGTACTCGTAGAAGCTTTTGATGTTCTTTTATTCGTACATTCAGAGGGCGTTTAGTTTCTCCGATGTAAGATCTTCCGCACTCGCAAGGTAATTCATATATGCAGTTCTTTGTCCTTTGTGTCTCATTATTAGGCTTAACTTTGTAAGTTTAGCTCTGATAGTGTCTTGAGTTTTGAATGCAGTCGTTATGTTGTATCTATTTCCAATTCTTCTCATTTTCTAAACAAACCTTTTTATATAAGGAATTACGGTTTTAATGGTCTGATTTATATCTTTTGGTTCAGGTTGACTTTCTCTTGTTCGTCTAGTTTTTTCTAATAGATTGCTTCTAAGAGTCGAGATGTTATTTATTTCTTCATTTTGGTCTTCTTCAGTGCAACAAATATTTATTGCTCTATCAAATAAACATTTTGCTACTCCCAATTTAGTGTTTAGTTGGTGGTTTGAATCAAAATGTAGATGTTGTCCTGTGTTCGTTGGCTTTTTATACACAGTGGTTCTTGGGATTCCATTTTGTTTATGTACGAGTACACTAAGAATGGAAGTTGTCTGTCTTTTCGATTTCAATTGTGAATTTAATTGATTCCTCTTGATTGTTTAGATATTGAAGGAATCCATCTATAGTGTCTCTTCAAGTTGCCAAATAATGAAAGCAGTTTGGGTTTAAGTGCATATTTTTCTAATGCCTTCTGTTCGAAAATTTCCATATATAAATCAGCTAAAATTGGTGATAGTGGTGAACCCATGGCCATTCCGAATTCTTGTTGATAAAAGATGTCTTCAAATTGGAAATATGTTGTTTCAATACAAAGAGAAAGCATTTCCATAATTGCATTTTAGTGTAGTTCTTCACTTGATCTTCTTTTTCCTAACTATGATAAATGTTTTACTGTCGGAATATTAGTGAACAAACTGGTGATGTCGAAGCTGACCATAACGTCTTCTTCCATGATTTCTTGATGTTTCATTATTTCTATGAAGTGTTTCGTGTTTCTTATCATTGATGTTGAATTACTTTTTAATGGTGATATAATTTTCAACAGAAATTTAGCCAATTGGTGGCATGCTGAATTTCTTGAACTCACAATTGGTCTTAGAGGAATATTTGCTTTGTGTATTTTTGGTAGACCATATAAATGTGGTCGTTTACTGAAGTGAGGTGTAAGTCTTGATCTAATGAATTGATCTGGAAATTCATTTCGATATTTATAAAGGATTTTGTAAATCTTGTTTTCAACTGTGGTGGTAGGGTCCTTTTTTAGTTTTTTGTATTTTCCTGCTTCTAATAATTCATTGATTTTTTGATTATAAGAGCCAACATCTAGAATTACAGTGGCGTTTCCTTTGTCTGGTGGAATTATCTTTATGGAACTATCCGAGTTAAGATCTTTTAATGCTCTCTGTTCAGCTTTATTTATATTGGGTAGAGGTGTTTTGTTGTTCCTGTCTAACAAGGTTCTGATTTTCCATCTGTACTCTTCGGCTTTTTCAGGTTCTCGAATTTTTTGTGCAGTTTCTTCTGCCGCCAACTTGATTTCAATTTTTGGTATCGTCTTAGGGGTCTTAGAGATCTTGAGACCCTTGTTGAGGAGAGATATCTGATCTTCACTTAAGTTCTTATTAGATAAATTGATCACGGTTTTTGAATGATCTAAGGGTTCATATTTTCTTGACTCCTTCATAAGTTTCTCCATTTTCCTTTTTTGGACTTGTTTTTGTTGTTCATATATTCTTTCATAGCTATGTTTAATAGCTCCCAGAATATTTTCATAATCTTCAGCATTAGTTTTTGATTGAATGCTACATCTGAGGTTCTCGCATGTTGTAAGTAATTTGGCTTTGTTGAATCGATGTTGATTCAGTCTTTCTCTCATAAGGGCTTGACTTGTCCGTTTTGAAATCCTATCTGCTCTGTAACTTTTGACAGGAAGTTTCACTCTGAGACCTTTAGGAATTAGGTTTCGATCTCTTGCAATCTAGACAGCGACAAATCCAGGTTAGTCCAACATGCTGTAGATGAGAATCATCGTATAAAATGGGATGAAGCATCAATAATATCCAAAGAAGAAAAACTTGCAAGAAGAAAAATCAAAGAAGCAGCATTTATGAAAATAACACCTGATTCCATAAGTGCTCCATCTATAGATCTGCCAGAAGTTTGGACGCCGATAGTTCGATCCAACTTAAAAAGATCATCATATCACAGATGAGTATATAACATCGTTCATTTTTCTTTCATGACTTCTGTCAATTGACTTATTGAAAATTAATAATTTTCAAAAGGTTTCTTACTTTCTCCATTTTCCTTTTTTGGACTTGTTTTTGTTGTTCATATATTCTTTCATAGCTATGTTTAATAGCTCCCAGAATATTTTCATAATCTTCAGCATCAGTTTTTGATTGAATGCTACATCTAAGGTTCTCGCATGTTGTAAGTAATTTGGCTTTGTTGAATCGATGCTGATTCAACTTAAAAAGATCATCATATCACAGATGAGTATATAACATCGTTCATTTTCTTTCATGACTTCTGTCAATTGACTTTTTGAAAATTGATAATTTTCAAAAGGTTTCTTACTTTTCTCCTTGATAAAGATAGAAGATGTCTATCGAAACGTCGGAAATCATTACATCCACAATAGCTGATGGCCCAAACAATCATTCAACACGAGCTCCATCACCAACAATCATTCAGGTACAACGAGCTCCATGCACCATTAGTCACAAATCCATGATAAGGTACAATTGTTTTATTTTATTTTTTTTATTATTTATTTTTTTAAATAACCATGCTATTGATTACAGTCACAAATCCATTGTTAGGTACAATTGTTTTCATTTTTTTTTTAAATTTTAAATAAGCATGCTATTTATTACAGTCACAAATCCATTGTTAGGTACAATTGTTTTATTTTATTTTTTTTAATTTTAAATAAGCATGCTATGGATTGCAGTCACAAATCCATTGTTAGGTACAATTGTTTTATTTTATTTCTTTTTATTATTTATTTTTTTGAATAACCATGCTATTGATTACAGTCGCAAATCCATTGTTAGGTACAATTGTTTCATTTTTATTTTTTAAATAAGCATGCTATTTATTACAGTCACAAATCCATTGTTAGGTACAATTGTTTTATTTTTTTTTTTAATTTTTAAATCCATGCTATGATTACAGTCACAAATCCATTGTTAGGTACAATTGTTTTTTTTATTTCTTTTTTTAATTTTTTTAAATAAATCCATGCTATTTATCACAGTCACAAATCCATTGTTAGGTACAATTGTTTTATTTTTATTTTTAATTTTTTTAAATAACCATGCTATTGATTACAGTCACAGATCCATTGTTAGATACAATTGTTTTATTTTTTTTATTCCTTATTTTATATTTTTTTTATTCATTTTGGAAAATTTTTATTTATTCTTTGAATTTTTTATTTATTTTCTAAATTTTTCATTTATTCTCCAAATTTTTTATTCATTTTTTAAATTTTTTATTTATTTCTTTAAATTTTTTATTTATTCTTTAAATTTTTTATTTATCTTCTTTATTTTCTAAATGTTCTATTTAATTTTTCAAATTTTTTATTTATTTCTTTAAATTTTTTATTTAATTTTTTAAATTTTTGCTAGAACTGGTATTACCTAGCATTTCGCCCTGTAACCGCTTGACGTTGACTTACGGGACACCCTGTACACTAAACTCAAATAATCCAAGTTGATTTGAAGTTGACACAGTTGGATTTCTTAATTTAATTTCAGCAAAGAACCTCTTTTTATAATTATCTTCCTTGTGTGAAATCTTTTTATCTGATAGATTGAATTCAAAAGAGAGTGACCAGTCTCCAAACTATGTTAAAAAAATGTTGTTTTGTTAATATTCTACACGAGGATTTGTGATAAGAAATACGATTAATAAGATGACAATTGTTTTGGAGTTTTGTCCTTGAGGTTACTGAATAATAAACTATTGAGTGATTTATTACAATAGGTAATATATATACTATATATATAATAGTTCCAATTCAAGCAAATGTCGAGTCATTCTTCTGATTAAAACTACATTCAAGACTATCATGTGAAAAAGACACTGTATAATGCAACCAAGCCGATCCCAAGAGATGTATGATACAGATCAATAATACCTATTTAAAGAACCAATTTATCACATACTTTAACGTTATAAATAAATACCTTCCGCATTTAACTAGTAAACAACTTCACAGAGAAAGTTATGACATAATTTGAGCAAATGTGAAAATTATCCAATTGCTACAATTACAAAATCAAAAAATCCAAGTCTTGGTATAAGATGATACAAAATATAAAGTTAACAATTAGATTGCGTCGGTGGAATAAAGAAATGAATATTTAAAAACGTAAATTTATTCGGTAATACTATTTATTTAGCCAACTTAATTATATAATGTTATTTCGGAGGAACCAGTCAAATATGAAAGATTGGTAAACAACATTTGAATATCCATAAATCAAAGAGGAATTTACAACCTCATAATACGATCAAGAATTATATAATTACCTTAAAGGGGGCACCGGTGAGTTGTTTTAATAATTAATCAAAAATAATAAACTTTTTGAATCATAAATTTCAGTCTGATCTCGTGGTCATGAATTATTTGTGGCCAAGAAAAATTATTGGATATACACAGGTGTGTGAAGAAAATTTTAATAACTTCCTGAGTAAACAAATTGAAAGAATATAAAATACGGTTTACCGCAAGGATAATTTAATTAATACAGTACCTAGTACGACAATTTAACAGTTATCTATTAAAATTTACACGAAGTGCATCTTAACAGTACAATATCCTGCACGGAAGTAACAAATTTTAATATCTGATTCTCTGTTACATCATGACTCACAAACAGTGTTTTGTATTTTAATGGAGACTTGACAACTTTGAATTTAATTTGTGAACTGGGGGTTCCAGAACTCTCAAAGATATTAGTTAACATCATTAATTAGATCACTCTGTATTGTGGTTTTCATTTTTCCAACCAGGAAATTTGTTCCTGTTGAATTAGGAAAGAAGAAACA
This sequence comes from Micraspis discolor, assembly GCA_030674115.1. NCBI lineage: Eukaryota > Metazoa > Arthropoda > Insecta > Coleoptera > Coccinellidae > Micraspis > Micraspis discolor. The sequence goes on from JARTUT010000440.1 coordinate 2,549,302, forward strand.
AGATGTAAAGTGATGAATCACCATACGATAAATAACAAAGATAATACACATAAAAAAGAAATTTGAAAGTGAAATTCTTGGCATCTCAACATATGGTTGACGAAGATATTCTTTATTGAACTCAATTAAAGACTACATAAATAATATAGTGGATAGTTATAATGAGATGTTGCAGTTGAGTGATTTTCTAACTGAATTTTACTATTAATCCAATCAATGTATTGAGAGAAATTCAAGTTTGATGAATCGATCTCTTGAATATAAATTGGTTGAAAGGGAAAATTTTAAATTTTCATGAGTTCCAACATTTTTTAAATAAATTATAAGACTTTAAGTAGGCAGTTGAAGTAATTTCCAATGTCACCCAATTTTTTTATCCGTTAAACGGTTCGTAGGGGTTGAAAGTTGTAAATGAACAAAACTGTAATGGTCGACTTTCATTCAGTGACAAATTCCATCAAGTACCATCGTCTCAAATATTAATGAAAATCTCTTTATTTATTAAAAAAAAATTCTGGACGAAAATAAAATAGTAAAAAATTGATAAAAATTAAACAAAAATTCTGTTTCAAGACTTTTTAATAATATATTTTAATTTAATATATTTTTATATTTTTTAATAAAATAAAATAGTTTTTATATATTTTTTTGATATTTCATGAGATTACAGAAGTAAAAAATAAAGAAAAACAGAAAATAAGTATTTTTGTTAATGTAGTGGAAGACTCATATTTTAAAACCTTGATTGCTGACTGAAAATAAATTAAACTTGGGCAGAACTTTATCGAAATCAAAAAACAAAAAATGGAGATTGCCAAAATAAATTTCATTTCATATACAGGGTGTAACTAAATAAGTGTAAAATATTTAAGGAGGTGATTCCTCATCATATAAAGAAACTTCATTGGAGCATCCCTTGTTAAGATACAGCCCCTCAAAATTACCCTAATAGATGGATCGGACAAAGCGGTTCAATTAGATGGCCTCCACGCTCTCCTGACCTTAACCCCGTAGACTTTTTCATTTGGGGTGTTTTTAAAAAAATCCCCACGCTAGGGAATCTCCGAGAGAAGATTTTAGGCAAAATATTGCAGAAGGCGAACGTAAAATAAAAGAAAACAGGGAAGCTTTCAGGCGATTAAAAGAAATTTTTTTACAAAGATGTAGAATGTGCATTGCCGCTGGAGGTGATCATTGTGAAAATTTGTTATAAATTTAATAAATAAATTTTCACATTTTTGTCACTCATTCATTAACAAAACCACCTCTTACTTAAGAAATTTGTTAACTAATCTAAGTTTATTTTGGAGAATGATTGAATGGAAAAAAATTCTAACACACTAAATCTAAGCTTATTTGAAGTAATTTAGATTAGTTTACAAGTGAATTTAACCTTAATAATCTTGAAAAACCAAAAAAAAATTCAAGAATTTCAACCTTGGTGACTTTGATGGCGGATTTTAACAAAAATAGCCCTTTAAGTACTGTTTATTTTAATTGATCCTGATTGCAAAGAGTTAAGCGCATTTTATAGGCATATTCAGTAATAAAAAAAATATCCATTTACATTTTTTATTTATATTTGAAAGTTTTGGTCTTAATTCACTTGACGTATTTTTTTCTGTTGAGACCAATTTTTCCTAAACTTACATCAAAGTTACAAAGCTGATTATTTTATGTATCAAAGCACAACAAAGTCAAAATAGCTTTATACTTTTTTTTTAGAATTTTTTCACGTGATTGAAGACAAAAATTTCTAAAAATAATTATAACTTATACATGGGGAACTTAGTATATCTCATGGCACGAGGAATCTAATCTCCCGGCCACCCTGTATGTATATATGCATAGGTAAATAGAGAATGCAACGAAAATCACCGAAAATTCCGATTTTCGTGACAATCTATTGATTGCGAGATTCTTTTCCGAATATAAAAACATTTTTAATCAAATTTTTTTCCGATATGCTGATGCAACCGCACATTCCGTCTGACGTTAAAAAAAATCAAGTAGAACTCCGCAAATTTCTTTAGAGATTCTGCAGAAAAATGCAGTAACTAATGGCCAACTCCAAGACACTATATCCTTCTACAGAATCCACCACATCGGGCACAAATCACACGTATGTTGTAACACTTTTCCAATTTTTTTTTGTACGTACCATAATAAAAGGTGAATGCACTTAGTACCAATAAACACACGTATCTCCTCATCTTTGAATTGACACAGAAATCAGACTACTGGCAGTTAGACGTACAACCTCTTACTTTATACTGTCCTTAAGAAGTACCCCCCCTGTGTTGTATAGTTCCAGAGCTGCATATTCACTTTTCCTCTGTTATGTACTTTTGCATTAATTTACTCAATATTTATCTGGAATTTGGGGTTTTTGGAAGGATTCGAAGAAATTCACTAGGTAACCTCATAGATTAAAGAGAAGATTAATCTATGGGTAACCTCAAAACTGTAAATTTGCTTATATTTTACCAGAGGTGATCGAAAAGTAATCAGAAATCAGACGAAAACACTTTGGTCAGTTACAAAAATTACATATTTTTCTAAATATCTTTTAAGAAGTCAAATAAATGTAGTTAAACGTTTTTCTAAACCTAAGATTCTCTTAAAAAAATATTTAGTTTTACTCTGCCAAAATGCTTCGACATCTGCCATATCTTAAATTTCTGGCCTAGGAGTTGTTCGTGAAGAATAAAGAATTTGTCACCGAGGACTAGATCTGGGGAAAAGGGATGATTCCTGTGTGCAACTCCTATTTCTGTACTTCAAAAGATGTATACCGAACGAGATATCATTCTACTTATTTCAGGAAATTTTTCAAATTTGATTGGATGAGATATACAGGGTGAGTCTATGACCACTGCGTTTTAACCATAGGACCTTTAGTTCAAGTGATATTCGTTTTTAATGCAATTTAACCAATCTGTACAGTAGTAGTGAGAAACCCACCAGAAATGGAATAAATCTATTGATGCCAAAATGTGCATGACTGTTATCAAAAACCTTCTACAAGAGATCATTTCAATTGATACTGTCGTTTGAATATTACAGGTGAAAATGTAATTTTTTGTGAAATTTCAACAATCTTTTGAATGGGGCCAAATTTGAAAAAATGTTACAGGAAGAAAATGTTCGTTTGACGTCAAAAATCTATGGTCAAAGACTCCCCTGTATTATTACCTTCTCTATAAGGTAATGAACATGCAAATCTTAAATCTATCAGGTAATATTCTTTGTGAATTGATGCGTAATTCATTCAAATGATCGAGAATTGTATGAATGGACTCGATTACTCTGTATTTTCTGGTTATATGGAAATAGTTACCTAGTTTGAGGTAATAATAACAAGAACTATTTGGTAACCTGGTTATTCCAATAGCCAGGTATATTACCTCTTGATTTCACAAACAGTTTTCGTAATCAAGCCTCTAAGTAATTCAATGGATTGCTGATATTTTTTTCTTTACATTAATGGATTGATGCGAACATATTCGTTCTTGGATGAAGATTATTACCTGATCTATCAGGTATATTACCTGTTATACTATAAGGTAATGTAGGTAAAGCGATAGGTAATATACCTATTTATCCCTAAAAAACAAGTAATGAGTGAAGATTATCTCAGTTGACAATTACGTTAAATTTTTTGTGATATTTTCAGAGATGATTAATTCTTCAGTCAAGTGCCTTGTTCCCTGTCCTTTTTCGAAGGATCATTTTCTGGCAGGAGCAGAAAACGGAAAAAACGGAAATATTCTTTTATATTCTCGAAAATAATGATTTTAGGAAGTACAAGATACGGAACTTTAGTTCAAGTGATATTTGTTTTTCATGCAATTTAACCAATTTGTACAGTAGTAGTGAGAAACCCATAAGAAATAGAATATATCTATTGATGCCAAAATGTGCATGACTGTTATCAAAAACCTTCTACAAGAGATCATTTCAATTGATATTGTCGTTCGAATATTACATGTGAAAATGAAATGAATGAAATTTCAACGCCCTATATCTTTTGAATGGGGCAAAATTTGAAAAAATGTTACAGGAAGAAAATGTTCGTTTGACGTCAAAAATCTATGGTCAAAGACTCCCCTGTATAATTATTTTCTCTATAAGGTAATGAACATGCAAATCTGAAATCTATCAGGTAATATTCTTCGTGAATTGATGCGTAATTAATTCAAATGTTCGAGAATTGTATGAATGGACTCGATTACTCTGTATTTTCTGATTATATGGAAATAGTTACCAAGTTTGAGGTAATAATCACAAGAACTATTTGGTAACCTAGTTATTCCAATAGCCAGGTATATTACCTCTTGATTTCACAAACAGTTTTCGTAATCTAGCCTCTAAGTAATTCAATGGATTGCTGATATTTTTTTCTTTTCATTAATGGATTGATGCAAACATATTCGTTCTTGGATGAAGATTATTACCTGATCTATCAGGTATATTACCTGTTATACTATAAGGTAATGTAGGTAAAGCGATAGGTAACATACCTATTTATCCCTAAAAAACAAGTAATGAGTGAAGATTATCTCAGTTGACAATTACGTTAAGTTTTTGTGGTATTTTCAGAGATGATCAATTCTCCAGTCAAGTGCCTTGTTCCTTGTCCTTTTTCGAAGGATCATTTTCTGGCAGGAGCAGAGAACTGAAATATTCTTTTATATTCTCGGAAATAATGATTTTAGGAAGTACAAGATACGGAACTTTAGTTAAAGTTTTATTCGTTTTTCATGCAATTTAACCAATCTGTACAGTAGTAGTGAGAAACCCATAAGAAATAGAATAAATCTATTGATGCCAAAATGTGCATGACTGTTATCAAAAACCTAATTTAAACAAGATAGTAATTTTTAAATTACTATCGATGGTTACGAAGTGAGAGTGAATTACATACTTTGTGAATAACTGTAGCAGAGACGTGCTCGAGTTTTTTTTATTCTGGAAAAAAGATTCCAGGTTTTTTATTCATTCACTTGTATATTTCATTGAATGAATCTGCTGTTGTATAGGAAATATTTATCATTGCGATCATCGCATATTCCACATTTAGCAAGATGGCAGATGGGCGGGACTTAAGGTCCAAGTCAAAAGCTGTTCCAAGAGAGGTAATCATCTCCCCAGAACACTGAAAGCGTTTTATTTTTATTCATCTGTTATCTTGCTAAATTTGAAACTTTATGAGATTTTTACGAAAAATAAGAATATCTTTGTTGATTTATTGGAATTAAATTGCAACTATTTACATCACTTTCATTACTTCAAGAATGCAAACCAGTTTGAGGAAGAAGATGTCTGATTTCTATCTTAAAATTATCCTCACAAATAATACCTAACAGTAAAATGCCAATATGAAGATAGGGAATAGACAGCTATCTCCCATTTGACTGTCAATCTATATTTGTGGCTATCTCCCTATGTTTAGCGTTTCACAAACAAGGTTTAACATTACCTATCCATGGAAGATGATGGTCTATACCCAAACAACACACACTGATCTAAATGACATCCCATTTATGTCAAAAGAGATCTCAAAACATCTTAATCTTTAATATGATTAAAAATAGATTATCCAAAATATATTTGATGACGAGATATTGTTGATGATGGAGCTCGTGTTGAATGATTATTTGGGCTACTACCATCATCTATTGTGGATGTAATGTTTTCCGATGTTTCGATAGACATCTTCTATCTTTATCAAGGAGGAAAAGTAAAAAACCTTTCAAAAATTATCAATTTTCAAAAAGTCGATAATGGCGATATAATTTTCAGCAGAAATTTAGCCAATTGGTGGCATGCTGAATTTCTTGAACTCACAATTGGTCTTAGAGGAATATTTGCTTTGTGTATTTTTGGTAGACCATATAAATGTGGTGGGTTACTGAAGTGAGGTGTAAGTCTTGATCTAACGAATTGATCTGGAAATTCATTTCGATATTTATAAAGGATTTTGTAAATCTTGTTTTCAACTGTGGTGGTAGGGTCCTTTTTTAGTCTTTTATATTTTCCTGCTTCTAATAATTCATTGATTTTTTGATTATAAGAGCCAACATCTAGAATTACAGTGGCGTTTCCTTTGTCTGCTGGAAGTATCTTTATGGAAAATAGTAGTGAATCATCTGAAATTTCAAATTTTCGGGATTAATATTTCGTAGGGTTGGATCTATAACCGTCTTTATCACAGCAGTATAATTGTTCTGAAGTAAAATGACTTATTAATTTTCAGAAGGATATTATTCAAGTGAATTAATAGACCTCTTTAAGGCACCGATTCAGAATTCAATCGAAATTGTTTAAACAATTACAAAGAATTGTTATTTTTCAACCGGACAAGTTTTTTTGTATTTTTGTTGAAATATAATAAAAAAATTATGACACCTTTGCGCGCTTGTTCTAAAGTCTTTTCTCAGACCTAAAAGAGGGAGATTCAAAATTACCCAGCACCATAAATATATATCTTAAATGGAGGATAAGTAAACTTTCCTGCGAGTTACGAAATATAGAAATCAACAGTTGAGATGTCAGATTTTGAAAGGAATACTGTTGCGATATTCTAGCAACAAAGGACAGTTCTCGGAATTTGGGGTAGCGGCCGTCACTTCCAAGAATGCCTTCTGTCGGACGGAATTTTGGAAATCCCTAAATTTAGCTACCTGAACTTTTGTACACGTCCGAACTCTTTCAGTTATTCAAAATAGATGTGCACGGAAATTCAGTTGGGCTGGTCAAAAGACTAAGGAGCCCTTTCAGGCACTGAAATGCTGCAGAATTTTAATTGGTGAGTTAGAAATTTCCAAAAATTTTCTGAATTACTCTTGAATTAAACTCTTCTCCTGAAAAATGCTTATTCTTATCCTATCCCCCAAAAAATTTTAAAGAATAATCATAAACTTTCGATTCTTTCTATTTTTGATGAGAATATAATGTCATTTTAGAGATCTAAAATCATTATATCGTCAAATTTTGATATTTATTGTTTAAAGATAGTATTATTTCATGATTATTCACTTGTACTCAATTGCGAAAACAGTAAGTTATTTTGAATATCGTGTCGCTTTCAGAGGCTGTTTATGTACTTTTCGGCAACGAAACTCCGGCAGACCTCAATGATGGCGTTATTAAGAGGGCGGTTCAAGACTGGCTACGTCTTGCCAACCAGAGATATGAGTACGAGAAGAGGAAAACAGATGTTAGGACAGAAATTGATTCTTGAAATGTTAATATTATTTATTTTTGATTAGAAATATATACTTAGTTTTTTTTCATCAGGACATTGTTTTTGTTTCCTTTCTCCTATTTTGGATACCAACCTGATCTAACAATTGCATACAAAAATGAACTTCTAAATCCCCAGTTTATGAATCAAACGATATCATCGATTCCATTATTTAGACTTGATCTTTACAGTGTTTGACTTGAAGATAAGTGATTTCTTAAGTATTTCATTATAGCTACTTCTTAATCTTTCTCCGTAAGTATTCTTGCTCTAAATTTGACATTGATAGATCATAAGATATTTAAAAATATCTTACATACTCAGAAAGTTTGAAATTATTGGGAATTCAAAATATATTCATGCATACTTTCAAAATTTCAGCAAATATATTTATGATGACCTTGAATACATAAAATGTCAATTTTTTGAATTTGCAGACGATGAACCTTTCTTCGAAACATACCATGATCGTTTTTGAGATCAGAAATTTCACCTATTATAGAGAGGCTTCGTTTTACAAACAATAGATTATCACCAGGAAGTACATTTGCAAACGTCTATTACATATTAAACAGTATACTAACTTAAGATAAACTAAAAACATCTGGAATTGTACGTATTATAGAGAGGCTTCGTTTTACGTAGAATGGATGATCACAATAAATACATCTGCAAACATCTATTACATATCAAACAGTATACTAACTTAAGATAACCAAAAAAAAATCTGAAATTGTACGTATTATAGAGAGAATTCGTTTTACGTAGAATAGATGATCATAACAAAATACATCTGCAAACGTCTATTACATGTCAAACTGTATATTAACTTAAGATAAACTAAAAAAAATTTGAAATTGTACGTATTATAGAGAGGCTTCATTTTACGTAGAGTAGATGATCATAATAAAGTACATCTGCAAACTTCTATTGCATGTCTTAAAGTATACTAAATTATGATACACTAAAAAAAATAAAAAAATTGACCTGTTGAGATACCTCATTTCACATAGAATAGATGTCTTGAAAAGTCATACTTTTCAACGTAAATCTCGCGGACATTTTTCCGTCTAATCTAGGTTACAAATTTTGAATTACTGATGTTTTATAGATCATCTAAAAATCTATAGCGTTTCATCTATTACATGTTTTTTAGACGTGTGTGTGTTGTTTGGGTAGTATCTATGTGCGATAAAATGACTTTTTTCAACTACAACGCAATGGCTCTACGGTAAACTCATGCTTCTACGAATCTATCGACCATAGGGTCGAATCAGATCAATGGAAACATAATTTTTTGTGTGCCCAACGTTAAATTTTTTAATGATTATTTATCGATATAATAGGATAACGTGATTCAAGATTTGATATATTTGTCAAATTGCAACGCTAGGATTATCTAATCCCGAAATATAAAAGACAACCTCGTAAAATTACAGATGGTGTTTATTACCCAAATAATATCTCTACAAAGATAGGCTGATTGAGAGCATTTTTTTAAATTTTGATACTTTGGGACCATGCAAACTAATCCAGAAGTTATGTACAGTACTTTACGTATTTTCAAATTAAAGTAGATTGAGCAAATCCTACTCTGCAGTTCCAACTTTCAAGCCTTTATTGGGTAACTTTGAGGAAATTCAGGAAGCTGAGTGTTTCTTCGAAACCTGTCTGATATAAATCTTTAAAAACTAAAAAAATCGTCGAACAGAGCTAAAGTATTTTCGGATATGTGGAATCTAAAAAAAATTGAACTTTTCTGTATATTGATGCCATAAGCTTAACGCCACTGAAAAGAATTACTTGACTAGAGCATCGTGAATTGCAAGATATTAAACATCCAATTGGATGATTCAAGCGCTTGTAAAATCAACCATGACATTCGAAAATCCAACAATGCATTAATATCCGTTCAGTTTATAATCCTGTCTTTCCAGTCGACGGATTCAAACAAAAAAAAATCGAATGTTTTGCAGGTCATCCTCGATCCTTAGATGGATTCCTTGGACCCAAGCTTGGCTGAAGGCTTCAAAGGGTCTGACGATGTAGGAAATAAGAGTATATTCCGATTAATTCTGGTTTGTGTACTTTCACTCGAAACACGCCCAGGTTGTGAGACGACAGAAGGTAAATTTTTTATTATTCAATGAGTAAGACAACGTTTTCTTCGCATACCTCAAATATGAGGTGTTCCATCTCATATGGGCCATCCTGTATATTTCTTATTCCATAGTGATTGGAGGAAAGATTTGGTTCGAGGGGGAATTTTATGTACAGGGTGGCCGTATGTATGTTTTCGGTTTTCGAGTTATAATCATTTTTAGAAAAAACTTTTGTCCTCGATCACGTAAAAAAATTTAAAAATCAAAGTTTAAAACTATTTTGACTTTGTTGAATGATTGTTTGGGCTATTACCATCATCTATTGTGGATGTAATGATTTCCGACGTTTCGATAGACATCTTCTAATTCTAATTCCTAAAGGTCTCAGAGTGAAACTTCCTGTCAAAAGTTATAGAGCAGATAGAATTTCAAAACGAACAAGTCAAGCCCTTATGAGAGAAAGACTGAATCAACATCGATTCAACAAAGCCAAATTACTTACAACATGCGAGAACCTTAGATGTAGCATTCAATCAAAAACTAATGCTGAAGATTATGAAAATATTCTGGGAGCTATTAAACATAGCTATGAAAGAATATATGAACAACAAAAACAAGTCCAAAAAAGGAAAATGGAGAAACTTATGAAGGAGTCAAGAAAATATGAACCCTTAGATCATTCAAAACCGTGATCAATTTATCTAATAAGAACTTAAGTGAAGATCAGATATCTCTCCTCAACAAGGGTCTCAAGTTCTCTATAGCCCCTAAGACGATACCAAAAATTGAAATCATGTTGGCGGCAGAAGAAACTGCACAGAAAATTCGAGAACCTGAAAAAGCCGAAGAATACAGATGGAAAATCAGAACCTTGTTAGACAGGAATAACAAAACACCTCTACCCAATATAAATAAAGCTGAACAGAGGGCATTAAAAGATCTTAACTCGGATAGTTCCATAAAGATACTTCCAGCAGACAAAGGAAACGCCACTGTAATTCTAGATGTTGGCTCTTATTATCAAAAAATCAATGAATTATTAGAAGCAGGAAAATACAAAAAACTAAAAAAGGACCCTACCACCACAGTTGAAAACAAGATTTATAAAATCCTTTATAAATATCCGGAAAATAGGGTTTGTTTGGACTAATGATAAAATTCCAGGAACTCTGTGAGCACAAAAAATACATTTTCGAAGATACATCGATTGTTTTTTTTTTATGATATTTGAATGATGTTGGCAATTCTATTTTTGTTTTCAATTGAATTATTTGTATATCCTTCTGTGCTTTTCATTCAGGGACTGCCAAAAGTAATTTTCTTTTTGTAATTTAAGAATAATCTGTTATGTGGAGTATGGGATGGTCGCAAAGGTAAATTTTCAATAGAACAGCAGATTTCTTGCCCAATTCCTACGAAAGTTCTTTCAATAAGTGTTTTCGAATCCGGTATTTTCACTAGCAACATGTCTTCCTTACCATTCATTACATCAGTTGACATTTTTGTCAATTCTTCTCTTCTACATGCGCTAGCTAACCTGAAAATTGTTGCTACCTAAAAACTAAATTGACAATTTTATATCGTACAAATATAATATAAAACATAAATTAGTATTCCCTAAAACATGCATTAATAAACTCAGATATAAGTTAATTAAATTCTCCAGCGATACAACAATATACAACACAATGATCAAAGATCTGAGTGATATCGATTCCCACCAGATTTCTCAATAAACTGAAGTCTCCTAGTCGCAAGTAGATAAGAGAGTGTGATAAAAGATTTCATTGTTCTTCACATTATGCCTTGCTTTCTAGAATTTTAATAAATCAAATAGAGAACCCCCACAAACACTCGTGCATTTTTCGAAATCATCAGTGCATCGGCCCTGTACGTGTTTCCTTTTCTCCAGACATCGCCCAGGGCCGAACTAAGTATAGTTTCTGAATGCATCAACACAAAATATTTGTGAGATTAATACTTGTGTAGTTTTTTGTGTAAAATATACATAAATACGCCTCTGTATTCTAGTTTAGTTTGAATGGAAATTACCTTCCACAGTATCCACTATTGAATCTGAATTGTTTAAAAACATTATTTTCCCTTTAAGAAATGATTCACTCACTCATGTTCCATCAGATGATTATATCGATTTAATTGTACAAGATACGGACCTTTAGTTCAAGTGATATTTATTTTTCATGCAATTTAACCAATTTGTACAGTAGTAGTGCGAAACCCACAAGAAATGGAATAAATCTATTGATGCCAAAATATGTATGCCTGTTATCAAAAACCTTCTACAAGAGATCATTTCAATTGATAATGTAGTTTGAATATTACATGTGAAAATGAAATGAATGAAATTTCAACACCCAATATCTTTTGAATGGGGCCAAATTTGAAAAAATGTTACAGGAAGAAAATATTCTTTTGACGTCAAGAATCTATACTCAAAGACTCCCCTGTATAATTACCTTCTCTATAAGGTAATGAACATGCAAATCTGAAATCTATCAGGTAATATTCTTTGTGAATTGATGCGTAATTCATTCAAATGTTCGAGAATTGTATAAATGGACTCGATTACTCTGTATTTTCTGGTTATATGGAAATAGCTACCTAGTTTGAGGTAATAATCACAAGAACTATTTGGTAACCTGGTTATTCCAATAGCCAGGTATATTACCTCTTGATTTCACAAACAGTTTTCATAATCAAGCCTCTAAGTAATTCCTTTTCATTAATGGATTGATGCAAACATATTCGTTCTTGGATGAAGATTATTACCTGATCTATCAGGTATATTACCTGTTATACTATAAGGTAATGTAGGTAAAGCGACAGGTAATATACCTTTTTATCCCTAAAAAACAAGTAATGAGTGAAGACTATGTCAGTTGACAATTACGTTAAAGTTTTTGTGATATTTTCAGAGATGATCAATTCTCCAGTCAAGTGCCTTGTTCCCTGTCCTTTTTCGAAGGATCATTTTCTGGCAGGAGCAGAGAACGGAAATATTCTTTTATATTCTCGGAAATAATGATTCTAGGAAGAACAAGATATGGACCTTTAGTTCAAGTGATTTTCGTTTTTCATGCAATTCAACCAATCTGTACAGTAGTAGTGAGAAACCCATAAGAAATGGAATAATTCTATTGATGCAAAAATGTGCATGACTGTTATCAAAAACCTTCTACAAGAGATCATTTCAATTGATATTGTCGTTTGAATATTACAGATGAAAATGTAATTTTTTTATGAAATTTCAACGCCTTTTGAATGGAGCCAAATTTGAAAAAATGTTACAGGAAGAAAATGTTCTTTTGACGTCAAGAATCTATGGTCAAAGACTCCCCTGTATAATTACCTTCTCTATAAGGTAATGAACATGCAAATCTGAAATCTATCAGGTAATATTCTTTGTGAATTGATGCGTAATTCATTCAAATGTTCGAGATTTGTATGAATGGACTCGATTACTCTGTATTATCTGGTTATATGGAAATAGTTACCTAGTTTGAGGTAATAATCACAAGAACTATTTGGTAACCTGGTTATTCCAATAGCCAGGTATATTACCTCTTGATTTCACAAACAGTTTTCATAATCAAGCCTCTAAGTAATTTCTTTTCATTAATGGATTGATGCAAACATATTCGTTCTTGGATGAAGATTATTACCTGATCTATCAGGTATATTACCTGTTATACTATAAGGTAATGTAGGTAAAGCGACAGGTAATATACCTTTTTATCCCTAAAAAATAAGTGATGAGTGAAGACTATGTCAGTTGACAATTAAGTTAAAGTTTTTGTGATATTTTCAGAGATGATCAATTCTCCAGTCAAGTGCCTGTCCTTTTTCGAAGGATCATTTTCTGGCAGGAGCAGAGAACGGAAATATTCTTTTATATTCTCGGAAATAATGATTCTAGGAAGAACAAGATATGGACCTTTAGTTCAAGTGATTTTCGTTTTTCATGCAATTCAACCAATCTGTACAGTAGTAGTGAGAAACCCACGAGAAATGGAATAAATTTATTAATGCCAAAATATGCATGACTGTTATCAAAACCCTTATACAAGAGATCATTTCAATTGATATTGTCGTTTGAATATTACAGATGAAAATGTAATTTTTTTATGAAATTTCAACGCCTTTTGAATGGAGCCAAATTTGAAAAAATGTTACAGGAAGAAAATGTTCTTTTGACGTCAAGAATATATGGTCAAAGACTCCCCTGTATAATTACCATCTCTATAAGGTAATGAACATGCAAATCTGAAATCTATCAGGTAATATTTTTGTGAATTGATGCGTAATTCATTCAAATCTTCGGGAATTGTATGAATGGACTCGATTACTCTGTATTTTCTGGTTATATGGAAATAGTTACCTAGTTTGAGGTAATAATCACAAGAACTATTTGGTAACCTGGTTATTCCAATAGCCAGGTATATTACCTCTTGATTTCACAAACAGTTTTCGTATTCAAGCCTCTAAGTAATTCAATGGATTGCTGATATTTTTTTCTTTTCATTAATGGATTGATGCAAACATATTCGTTCTTGGATGAAGATTATTACCTGATCTATCAGGTATATTAACTGTTACACTATAAGGTAATGTAGGTAAAGCGATAGGTAATATACCTATTTAAAAAACAAGTAATGAGTGAAGATTATCTCAGTTGACAATTACGTTAAAGTTTTTGTGATATTGAACGGTGCCAAATTTGGTAAAAAGGTTAAAATTAACGCAGTGGTCAAAGACTCACCCTGTATATATAAGATCTACATTTCTATACACTCAATCCACTGTGTATCTCATTGCCCTAATTCAATAGGAATTATTTTTCAGTCAAAAAACAGACTATTAATCAACATTTCATCATTTAGGTATCTATCCACCATCACACGTTCTAAAGTTCTTCTCAAGTTAATTGCCTTTCCAAGTAATTACCCATATAACGACGTCCATTAAAGTTCTAGCGATAATTTGAAGAATGTGCTAAATCTACGATTTTCGTTCGTGTTTTCATCTCTATCATATAAAAAGATATGGAACAATGATTCCTAATTGAAGTGAAAGATTTGGTAGTTTAATGTGGGACGTTCGATTTTGGAGTACCCCAAGGTGTAGTTTATGGTCCAGTTTTATCTGTAATTGCGTGATACGTACGATAATGACTAGTTTCATTACAAGTGTTCTATTAAATGAGATAAATATTTATGGTGTAGCATTTCATTTTCCTCTTGGTACTTAACAAAATTTATAATTTTTACAGAGTGGGTCGAAAAAGTATTACAAGATTTTTGAGGGTTAATTGCATATTAAGGGAGATAACCTGTCCTACCGAAGTTGATAGAAGTGACAAGTTGATATAATTGAAAATTCACTTATTACGAACCTGTACATTATCGAAGACTAACTGTTGTAAGGAAACCTACGAAATTTTTATGAGAACAATTATGCATATTGAATTCTTTAACATTATATAATCATCGATGTAATTACATAGTAGAGATGCAAGAGGTCGTGCTGTGAAATGCCAATTTTAAAGGAGAATCTACCACATCAACTTTGGCATTTTGGAAATGTTAATAATCGTTAAAAGTTACAGTAGTCTCTTGTGAGATGATCCATAAATAGAAAGAACAGGGTTGAGAGACGTAAAAATGCACAGGATTTACAAATAATTTTTTTTCTGACAATTTGTTAATAGTACGTTGTCTTTTCTGTCTTTGAGACACAATGTAGTATAGTTCATGCTATATACATTCTATTTGCTTCAATAAATTTTTATATACAGGGTGAACCACGACGAACTGCATCGATCGATATCTCAGAAACTGAATGTAGGAAAAATTTGAAATTTTGGGGACTTGCCAGATGTCTTGGGACCTATAGAGCTACACCACAAGTAATCGAAAAAATAAGAAAAACAGTGTTCCTATTGAGGAACAGTTTGTTCGATGTGATAAACAAATTTTGCAAACTGGATAAAACTCTAAATATTTTAATTACCTTCATGTCACATCCAATGTCACCAATTATGAAAAAAAAACTGATAAACAAACATGACGAAAATGGAGAACATCGATTTAAAACTGGATCAAGATCAGAACTCCACCTATTCTAGTCGACATTGCCGCAAACTTAACATCGCACTGAAAAAAAATTTTTTTTAAGGTTGACATCGCTTTATAATAATGGCCTACGAGATGCAATGTTAATAATACACTTCTCAAAGGTTAGACGTATGAATAATTCATAGAAATGATGGAGAAAGTGAACCAGATTAAATAAAAAAATTCGCACCGATTTAAACGTCTTTAAAAAACGTGTAGGTGGATTTACCAATTCAGTTTTCTTGAATAAACTCAGACTGTGAAAAAGCGGTCTATTTGAGGAGATACCGATGCATAAATATTGATGAAGAAGAAAATACAAGGTGCGTCCATTTCGAAATGTCATCTTACAAACACAGAATACTAAATGCTCTCAATTCCTTCAGAAATAATGCAACGACTGTCTGTGTTATTAGAGATGAAGTCAACAATACACTGAACAAAAACTTTCATTTTCTATGTGCGAATGAATTTAAATCATTCTTTGTTGGATTATGTCGATGACATATGAGATACTTTCTCTATGGACCACAAATGTTGAATACAGGGTGTTTCATCTCGAACCAAAATCAATTTAAAACAATAGTAATGTTATCACTTAACATTGAAACTAAATAGCATTTTTCACATTCTGTTCAAATGGAAAAAAATTGAATCGTGTCCGAAATGATGATGTGGACACAGGGGGAAGAAAAATGAAAGAAATATCTGGGATTTTCGTACCACTATTAGAAGGATACTTAAAATTTTCAAGTTCCCTCCGTACAAGAAGATTATGCTGATAAAGATAAGTAATATTCTCTTTGTATATCTCAAAAATGGGATCTGTTGGGGGTTGCGGCACGAGGGATAGTGATATCAAACTCATTTGAACACCCTTATTTGTCCCCTTTTCAAAAAAATTTGACACGTCCTAGAGTTCTTTCGTTATTCTATCCCAAAGTTCAAAATTCGGGGTTTGCCAGCAACTAGCTAAGAAATGGTTGTGTACCATTCACTCTGCGTTGTTCTAGTGGTACGATTGGGACATGTCCAGTTTTCCGAATAAACTGGCTACCATTTGCTTGGGAGTGGTTCGTGCAACTTTCGTTGGATTTGGCTCATCTTGAAACACCCATATAGTCGACTGTAGTTTACTTTCGGGCTCATACGCGTAAATCCACGATTCATCACCTGTCACGATGTCATTGAAGTGCTTCGAAGCACCGCGATCGTATTTTTGGAGCATTTCTTTCGACCAATCGACACGAGCCTTTTTTGTTCGAGTGAATGATAAATTGTGTGGGATCCAACGCGAACAAATTTTTTTGTCGGTCAAATATGCAGGCAACATTGAATGTATGGTGGTCCTAATAATGCCTCAATCTCACGATGGGCCACGTGACGTCGTAGGTTATTACATTCCAAATATAATGATTTTATTTACAACTAGCTGACCCGACAGATTTCGTCCTGTCGAAAAGATTTGTAATGTGGGAGTTTTTGTGCCTACGTATTTTAAAAAATTCTCCTGAAAACATATATAAGGATTTAAAAGTAAGTAATCGCTTTATTGTTAATCATGTGAATCATAATTATTATTATTATCATTGTAGTGCTTTGTGGTATACGATGTTTTTGTTTGATTACCTGGCGCATAGATAAACAAATCTGATGGTTTACCAACACGGGAACAGGCAACATACAATTGACCATGTGAGAAACATGGGTTTTCTAGATTAATACCACAAACACTTAATGATTGCTTCTGGGACTTGTTTATAGTCATAGCAAAAGCAAGCCACACTGGAAACTGTAGTCGTTTAAACTCAAATGGCACATCAGTCGGAATCATTGGGATGCGCGGTATGAGAACATCTTCTGCTTTATACTTTCCTTTGAGTATAGTTGCTTCTACCACATTGTTAAGTAATTTTTTTATCGCTAACCGTGTACCGTTGCAAAAACTCGGTTGGTTGATATTTCGCAACATTATAACCACCGATCCAACCTTTAATTGAAGATTGTGAGGTGGCAATCCTGGCAAATCCAGCTAGTTTAAAAATTCCGGTGGATAGTTTTTTTTTCTCATAGTTTATTTAGCAATCAGATATATAACAGAATCTATAAGCTAAAGTGTTGATACAAAATTTTAATAAAAATAAAATAAAAAGAAAAGAAAAACTATTGCAGGTTAATGCCCCATGGCATTACCTGTTTGGATTCAACAATTCTATTGGCCACATCTTCTTCAATCTTTTGTTGATTACTGGGTTCAGCATAGGTTGCATCAGGCTGTTTTGGTGAGCTTCTAATCTCTGGTGGTACGTTTCCGATCTGCTACGGATGGTATCTTGGACTTTGGGGATGTTTAGATCCGTGTGTATGGTATGGTTTGTGACAAACCATGGAGCACCAATCATTTGTCGTAGAATTTTTGACTGACATCTTTGTATAATGTCAATGTTCGACTTTGATGCACAGCCCCAGAGTTCAATTCCATATGTCCAGATGGGTTGAATGACACATTTATATATCAGGACCTTGTTCACAAGTGATAAATTGGATTTTTTTCCAATTAGCCTTTGTAGTTCTTTAAACTTTATTTCCATTTGTTTCCTCTTCTTTGATAAGTGCTGCTTCCAAGTGAGCTTCTGGTCCAGATGCATGCCCAGATACTTGATTGTTTCAGACTGTGGTATGTTTACATTATTTATTGACACTGGAGGACATACTTGTTTTCTGAGAGTAAATATTATCTGAGAAGATTTGGTTTCATTAACTTTCATTTTCCATTTAACCAACCATCGTTCAATTTGATTCAAATGGCTCTGTATATTGTCCGACGTTTTTTGTGGGTCATAATCGCTCGAAAGAATGACGGTGTCATCTGCAAATGTTCCTATGGTTGTATCACTGGAAATTGGTAAATCTGAAGTATATAGCAGAAATAGTATAGGACCAAGAACACTTCCTTGTGGGACTCCTGCGTTGATTGAATATTTATTAGATGATTCAGTATTTATCGCGGTTTGAAATGTTCAATCACTAAGATAGGATTTTAGAATAGGGAAGAATGCTGTAGGTAATAATTTTTAATTTTATAAAGTAAACCTGCATGCCAGACCTTATCAAATGCTTGTTTTACATCTAATGGTGGATAGTTGACTACATCATCTTGATTAGTAGCCGAATCAACTGATTTATATATCCTCAATTCGCCTGTAATTTGTTCTTGAATTTTGAAATTTAATTTATTTACATCTATGTTTTTTGCAGCCAGTATAGCTCGTTCGCTCGACCAATCATGGTTTCTGTAATTTTGAGAAACATCTGGAAACACCTTCTGAATAAGTTCATCTTTTGATCGAGATAACTGACAAAAACTTTGAGGAAAGTTAATGCAGGCAGTCAACATGTCTATGGGAAATTTGCCATTACCAATGTCAATGAGTTGTTTAGATAATATGTTTCCAGATTGGTCATTTTGCAACTCGACACGCATATTCTTGCTTAAATGAAGTACTTTGACATGTTTCCACAAATTGGAGGACTTTAGACATGCATTGAGTTCATCAGCATTGATCGTGGAATCACTGGCAATGTTTGACGGAAATCTGCTAATAAAATCATTGCACCACCAAATCGGTTATTATTGCTCCGTAGATCTTTTAAGGTTCTGTCTAAAGCCTCCAAAGATTTTTAATGTGCCATCGTGCATTCATCCCAAACAATCAATTTACATTGCTGCAAAACCTTTGCCATTGCAGAGTTCTTCGAAACGTTACAGGTTGGAGTTTCATTGCTTTGCATATTTAATGGCAATTTTAGTGCTGAATGGGCTGTTCGACCACCTTCAAGCAAAGTTGCTGCGATTCCCGACGAAGCGAGTGCAAGTGCAATTTTATTTTGTGAGCGAATTGTTGCTAATATCAATGAAATCAAAAAAGTTTTTCCTGTACCACCAGGTGCATCTAAGAAGTAGATCCCTCCAGTTTCATCATTTGTTACTTTCATAAGAGTTTCAAATACATACTTCTGTTGTTCATTTAACAGTGGAAGATTTGTTTGAATTAATTCTTTCAAAGCGTTGAGATCATACAGTTTTTCTCGATGCAACTCTTGGTTAAAAACGTCATGCATTTGACGATTGGGCGCGGTCAGGCCTAATTGAATAAATAGTTTGTTTGACATCATCAAGCACATGTCCTCAATTGAAATCAGTGCTTCATTGTGAATTTCTTCACTGATTTGTATATTTGGATTTCCCATTCTATTTCGTATTTGATACAAAATATCATCACACATATAATCTGTGTACTTGATCCACAAATCAATTGGCTGATGCATTTTATCTCGCGTGCCGAAACTAATACAAAAGAAAAGCGAAATTAAACTCCTCCAACTATGTATTCTGTGCTCCAACGCACATTGTTTTGATAGATATGATCTTTGACGTTAGGAACACACCTACATTGCTTAGACAACAGTGAGTGCTTGTAATTTAATATGAACTTTATACCATAGCAATAAAGCTCAAATTGAATACGTTTAGCTTACAAATCATTTGTATGGGAAAAAGAAAAGGGCTATTTTTAGGGTTTTTCCAGCAATAATTCTAATTTTTCTCGCCGTAAAAACCATCATTGAACTTCAACGAACATTTTAAAAAAAGATTTGGCCAAATTGGTCCAGGCGTTATTGAGTTATGCGCTTACCAACACATTTTGCGATTCATTTTTATTTTATTTATTTATTAACAGGATAAACCCAATTTCACAAATCCAAACTAATACATAATTATAATTGCAATACATAATACAACTCAATACAGATTGATAGAAAAAAAGAAAATAATACAAAAATTCCAGAAATCAACTAACGGATCAATACAAACTTCGATTGACACAACGCACAATCAAGGGATATCTGAGATTAAAGAAGTCTATGCCTGTTCTACTGGCAGTGTTTACATGTTGCGAGATTCTTGGAATTGGCGAAGCTCTAGTATAACCGTACCTATAAGTCCTGAAAGCTAGCAGCGCGGTGCCTCTTACATTTCTAGATGGAACGTGAAAACCAAACAGAGATAGAAGGCCGGAAGAGGACAGAAGCCCCCCGATCAATCTAGCAAACAACAATACATCCGCCCTTATCCTACGAGTACGTAAAGCAGGAAGGTGAAGAACTGATCTCATATGAGTTGCGGAAAAATTTACTCGCGATATTCCCATCCTGCACGACATAGAGAGAAGAAACCTATTTTGGACTCGTTCTATCCTGTCACAATCTTCATAAGTGTATGGAGACCATACACAGGAGGCATACTCAAGATGCGGCCTAACAAGACTGACATAAAGGTGCTTCAAAGTATTGACATCCCTGAACTCAAGCGAGTGCCGCCAAATGAACCCCAGCATACGAAATCCCGCACTAACTATATGGTCAATATGCGCCCTGAAACACATCCTATTGTCGTAAAAAACACCTAAGTCTTTAACGATGTCAGCAGAAACTATTGATTGCTCACTCCAGATAGTAGTACGATACAAAGCGCTGCTCACGCCTAACTATACTCATATGTTTGCACTTACCAAGGTTAATGATGACTTTATTATCTTTACACCATTGTTCCAATCGATTCAGATCAGATTGAAGATCTAGCATATCGATTAGAGTGTTAACTCTTAAATAAACCTTGAGGTCGTCGGCGAACAAAAGGAAACGTGCAAACCTAAAGCAAGTGGTAATGTCATTTATATAAATTAGAAACAACAGAGGGCCCAAATGAATACCCTGAGGTACACCTGAATCAGCAATGTATGTCGGGGAGAAGGAATCACGAACTTTAACTGATTGAGTACGGCGGGTGAAATATGATACAAACCACTTCCTCAAGATGCCAGTTATTCCAAAAGACGACAGCTTCTCACTCAAAATGCAATGATCTACCTTATCGAAGGCCTTAGAAAAGTCAGTATATACAACATCAACTTTACCTCCACTTTCTAAGACATCGAAGACATACTGGGCGAAAATCAGTAGATTGGACTCAACACCCCTACCCCTAGTAAAGCCATGCTGTTGCTCGACCAATCTGGACGATATATCCTTCTGTATACGATCCAGCATCAATGTCTCAAGAATTTTAGGAATGGCGCTTATAATGCTTACAGGCCTATAATCAGCAATATTATACCGACTCCCAGACTTAAACAATGGCTTAACCGTACTACACTTCCACTTGGTAGGAAAAACACCAGTTGATAAGGACCTGTTGAACAATATCCTGAGTGGAAGTGCAATTGAGGAACAGCAGTTCTTCAAAAAGAATGCAGGCAGGAGGTCAGGTCCCGGACCCTTCCCAGCATCAAGAGTCTCCAACTTCCCGGCAACCTCGCCAAGAGAAAAGATGAATTGCCCCCGCCGAAGTGATCCGAACAGGTCGAGTCAACGGAAGGAGCAGGGCCCGAAACATAGGTAGATCTAAAATGTTTGGAGAAGAGGGCAGCTATGTCGGTGTCACCCTCTACACTTCTTTCATGCAGGTGCATAGTTGACGGCAAATCATTGTCAGTTCTTTTAGAATTAGTGAAATTCCAAAATGACTTTATATTATCCTTTATTGACCTTTCCATGCTCTCAATATAATCAGAATAACATGACTCAGCCATTCTAGCGCAAGCCGACCGAATCTCGGAAAATGAAAGATAATCCTCCCAGCGTTTATATCTCTTATAATCACGATGAATTTCTTTTTTTCTTAAAACAAGTTTTTTTAGCTCGGGAGTATACCAAGGAGGAAAAGTGGACTTCTTAATGAGAATTTTTGGAACAAATCTATCTATGGCCCTGAAAACAACATCGTAAAATACACCAACCATATCATCCACCCCAGCATCGTCATGGAGCAAGGTCTCCCAATTGAGCTCTAAAAAGTGTTTATTTAAAGCTGTGTAATTCGCTTTCTTAAAATTGTAATAGGTCCTACTCACATCTGGAGAATGTACGATGCTGACAGGGATACTAGCAAAAAGTGCGGGATGATAGGCATCCAACCTAGAGAGAACATCAACGGCAGGCTCAATTGAGAGATGGCGATTCCCAGAGAACACGAGATCTAACAAACGGTCATACAAGTTTCTTACAGAATTTATTTGAAAAAGATCATTAAAAGCAAGAGCATCGCCAAGAATTCGTGCACATAAATCAGTACTTCCGTTTAAAATCGCATCATGCCAGTCAATCCCCCCAAGTTAAAATCACCCGCTACAAAAACATTTTCCGGTCTAGTTATACCAGCTAAATATTCCAAATTTAAACAATGGCTCTCAAAGTACTGAACTCTAGCAGAAGCACACGAGTCAGGAGGTATATAAACAGTTCCCAACAATACATCAGTATGACACTTAAGTAAAACAAAAATATCCTCAACATTATCACGCAAAGTTGGAACCAAAGAAGATGAAAACCTTTTTATTAACCGCAATCAACACTCCACCCCCCGCCTGTTTGGCACTAGAAAGAACGGACCTATCTTTCCTAAATATATTATAATTACAAAATTGTAACTGGGCATCGACAATGGAAGGGTCAAGCCATGTCTTGGTCAACAAAATTACATCATAATTTGCAACATTCACATTCTTAATTAACTCGTAAAGCTTAAATTTACCCCTTATACTACGAACATTCTGGTAATAGACACTCAAGACATTTAAACTGAAATTATCCCTTTCAATCAGTTTTTTCTAACCTTAACTATTCTCGGTAAACCACTAACATATCTAATAGTGATATCCAATTCCCCATTAGCCTTGCGATGCTCCAGCTCACGCCGAAGCTCGCCTAGATACTCACGCTGCCTGAGCGTTAAATCAGCCGATAGTCTCAAAGGAGGTTGACCAATCCTAGGCTTGCCCTTCAAAATATTCAGAACCTCGTCAGAACTGCCTATAAATTATAGATGGAAAAAAATATTCGGACAAATTGCAGACAGTTTTTCTCATGACAAGTTGTTTTAGGATAATAAAAAACATCAATAGTAATGTTATTGATTTATTACTTAACATTAAAACTAAAAAGCACATTTTCACATACTGTTCAAAGTGACACGACAGCAAAAATAATTTCGATTTGTACACAAATAATCTGTCGTCCCTTCCAACTGAATTAAACACTAAGTTTAAACTAGAATAGATGTAGGTAATGGAAAAAGGCTATTCTAAGAGAAGGATATTCATCGAAAAACTCAAACAAAGATAATACTAAAAAAATATCCAATTAATATTAACAATTTATTAATATTAATAGAAACATATACGTAGCTTGCTTTTGGTAAATGGGGGGTGATTTTTGTAAATGAGAAAAACAAATCCACAGCCAAAACAATGTCAACTAAAAGTGTAATTCAGGCTGATCGTTGATGGTTCATAAGTTCGATAAAATTAAAAACAATTTCAAACAGTAATTGGAAGTTTCGATAACCAAATAATCAACTTGAAAACAATAACAAATGAATGTGTTGCAAAACCATCAGTCGTCTATTCTAATTGCACATTTCAAAGACACCCGTCGAAAAAAAAATCAGTCGATAAGTCCACACTGGCTGGCGTTAGTCTAGGAATATAAATAATCGTTTCATGTCATGCAAAACCAAATAAGCCATCTTTCACAAAACAATTCTGATAAAAACAGAAAGAAAAATACCACACTTTAATCAAATTATTAAATCTTTGAAAAATAAACTAGTCTTTTAACTTCCATTGAGTTTTATTCTCGAAATACCTTTAATAATTTTTTTATTCAATCTTACGGTCGGTTTATGAATGATCGTAACTCAGTACAATTTTTAAATCTATCACAGAATAAACAAAACGAAAAAATAAAGCGAAAAACAAACATCTTAAATATTTCCTTTTGTAATCATACATACAATAAAAAATGTTGGGTCGGTTTAACAAAAATTTATATTTTCATTAAATTTCCAGAAAAATTCATCGACTCTATATATATAGGGATAAGTTATTACATTTCCCGATAGGGCTCCTGAGCGGTATTACCACTCGAGTGCTGCAAGGGTCCCATACCAACTGGACCCGGTGGGGCCAAATGACATCCAGGGCCCCACAAACCCGTGAGGGAGTGGGTTGAGGCGGGCACGTTTCCCGCCATTACACTGGGTAACTCGCGCCCCTACACCGTATAATTTGGCAGCGAGAAATAAAGCCGTCGCCCCAGACCATCTTGGGGTAAGAGGGGGGGTTTTAGTGAGTATGCCAGCATTAGCTGGAGAGTCTCACACTACCCTGGTCTAGGACCAGGGTGCCTCTAAAAGGTTTCCCCTCCTACAAAAAAAAAAAAAATAGTTCAGAGGCCGAATACATGGCAATATCAGAAGCTTCGAAGGAAGCAATATACCTTCAGAATCTGATTTGTCATTTAACCAAGGATAGTAAGATCGCAATTGTATTATATAATGACAATCAAAGAGCTCAGAAATTGGCTATTAATCCATTACATCATAAGAGATCCAAACATATTGATGTTAGACATCACTTCGTTAGAGACACTTTGTTGAATGGATCTATTGATTTAAGATATTTGAAGACAGCTGATATGCCAGCTGACATATTGACAAAAGGTGTTAATTGTAAAAAGCATTATGTATTTTTGGAAAAACTAGGAGTTACAAAACAATGTTAATTCACTAATTTTGTGCAAGTGGGAGTGTGAGTTTGTGCCCAAAATGTATAAGTAGCTCCATCTATGAATAATACAATACAAAAGAAACGCGAGTTTCGGAACGCGACATTAAACTCCTCCAACTAAGTATTCTGTGCTCCAACGCACACACGCACATTGTTTTGATAGATATGATCTTTGCAATTAGGGACACACCTACATTGAATAGACAACAGTGAGTGCTTGTAATTTAATATGAACTTTATACCATAGCAATAAAGCTCAAATTGACTACGTTTTAGTTACAAATCATTTGTATGGGAAAAAAAGGGTTATTTTTAGGGGTTTTTCCAGCAATAATTCTAATTTTTCTCGCCGTAAAAACCATCCTTGAACTTCAAAGAACATTTTAAAAAAAGATTTGGCCAAATTGGTCCAGGCGTTGTTGAGTTATGCGCTTACCAACACATTTTGGGATTCATTTTTATATTATAGATGGAAAAAAATGTTCGGACAAATTGAAATGACAGTTTTTTTCGTGACAAGTTGTTTTAGGATAATAAAAAACTTCAGTAGTAATGTTATTGATTTATTACTTAACATTAAAACTAAAAAGCACATTTTCACATACTGTTCAAAGTGACACGACAGCAAAAATAATTTCGATTTGTACACAAATAATCTGCCGTCCCTTCCAACTGAATTAAACACTAAGTTTAAACTAGAATAGATGTAGGTAATGGAAAAAGGCTATTCTAAGAGAAGGATATTCATCGAAAAACTCAAACAAAGATAATACTAAAAAAATATCCAATTAATATTAACAATTTATTAATATTAATAGAAACATATACGTAGCTTGCTTTTGGTAAATGGGGGTGATTTTTGTAAATGAGAAAAACAAATCCACAGCCA
The DNA here is from genome assembly GCA_030674115.1 of Micraspis discolor. Taxonomy (NCBI): domain Eukaryota; kingdom Metazoa; phylum Arthropoda; class Insecta; order Coleoptera; family Coccinellidae; genus Micraspis; species Micraspis discolor. Next base: position 2,575,365 of record JARTUT010000440.1, read on the forward strand.
AAACAATGTCAACTAAAAGTGTAATTCAGGCTGATCGTTGATGGTTCATAAGTTCGATAAAATTAAAAACAATTTCAAACAGTAATTGGAAGTTTCGATAACCAAAAAATCAACTTGAAAACAATAACAAATGAATGTGTTACAAAACCATCAGTCGTCTATTCTAATTGCACATTTCAAAGACACCCGTCGAAACAAAAATCAGTCGATAAGTCCACACTGGCTGGCGTTAGTCTAGGAATATAAATAATCGTTTCATGTCATGCAAAACCAAATAAGCCATTTCCACAAAACAATTCTGATAAAAACAGAAAGAAAAAAATCCACACTTTAATCAAATTATTAAATCTTTGAAAAATAAACTAGTCTTTAAACTTCCATTGAGTTTTATTCTCGAAATACCTTTAATTATTTTTTTATTCAATCTTACGGTCGGTTTATGAATGATCGTAACTCAGTACAATTTTTAAATCTATCACAGAATAAACAAAACGAAAAAATAAAGCGAAAAACAAACATCTTAAATATTTCCTTTTGTAATCATACATACAATAAAAAAATGTTGGGTCGGTTTTAACAAAAATTTATATTTTCATTAAATTTCCAGAAAAATTCATCGACTCTATATATATAGGGATAAGTTATTACATTTCAAATGTAGCCACAATTTCATGATTTTATTTACAATGATGGAAAAAATATTCGGAGAAATGAAAAATAGGCACTAAATGAGAACACATTCGAACTGAAGACGGTTTTTTTCATGATGAGTGGTTTTGCGGATGGTTTTGGCATCGTCGAACCCTATTGTTTAACCATCTTCTTTCGGAGGGGTGAACCAACCTTTAAAGAAAAGTTATGAACTAAGTTTTAATTGATAGAGACTCACTTACCGTTCTTCTCGTGTATCTGTACAAGGGATTTGAAACTTTGTTGTGCCCTGGCTAAGCTATATTGTCCTTGCGAACAGACTTTGGTGGCAAACTGAATCCTAGCCTTGCCCTTAACTAAAGTCGCAGAGATCTGCATTATTACTGCTTCTACGGTATAAGCACTCGACCAGCCTTGTTTCGTCAATAATTCCATGCATATAGCTCCACCGACCAACACATAACCTCCTGTAAAGAGAGAATAAACAATATAAATCAGCTATTTTCCGATGTGAGGAGTACTTTGTCACGAAAATGACAAAACCACTCTCCAACAGTGTAATCCACGTCCTAAGTCCTCTCATACGTCAAGACTGTCACCTGTCAAAACGTCAAAGTCAAAATGGCGGGACAGATTCGATCTGGCAACACTCAACATAGCCAAAAATACATCTATTAGGTGTACAAATAAGTTTCCGCGGTTTTTTATAAAAAATTAGGAATTTATTGTAAAGGAAAAGTACATTACGTTTTATTCAAAGTATTTTCCATCATATGCCACTACTTTTCCCCATCTTTCTGGCAACATTCGGATACCCCGTCGAAAAAACTCTTCATCTTTTGACGCTATCCACAAATCTACCCAATTTTTGGTGTTTTCATATGATGTGAAGCGCTGCTCAGACAGACCATGTGCCATCGACCGGAACAGATGATAATCAGAAGGGGCTAAGTCTGGTGAATATGGCGGGTGGGGTAAAACTTCCCAGTTGAGTTTTTACCGGCGCCGCAACATGTGGACGAGCATTATCATGTAAAAGAATAATTTTGTCGTGTCTGGAGTAGTAATGGGCGCGTTTTTCCTTAAGTGCCCGACTCAATCTCATCAATTGTGTTCGATAGAGAGCTCCAGTAATGGTTTCGCTTGGTTTCAGCAACTCATAATACACGACACCAAGCTGATCCCACCAATTACACAGCATGAGTTTTTTTCAATGAATATTCGGCTTAGCTGTCGATGTTGATGGTTCGCCGGGCTTAACCCATGACTTTCTCTTCTTTGGATTATCGTAGTGAATCCATTTTTCGTCACCAGTGACTATACGATGCAAAAAACTCTTTTTTTTATTCCTGGCAAGCATGCATAATCGGCGTTCAACGTCTCTCGGCTTTAGTTCATATGGAACCCAATTTCCTTGTTTTTGAATCATTCCTAACGATTTTAAACGATGTGAAATTGCTTGTTGAGTCACTTGTAGAGTAAGTGCAAGTTCTTTTTGCGTTTGGGACGAATCTTCCTCCAATAGTGCTTCTAATTCCATGTCTTCGTACTCTATCGGCCTTCCACTGCGTTCTTTGTCTTTAACGTCAAACTCACCGTTCTTAAACTTTCGAAACCATTCCTGACAACTTCTCTCACTTAAAGCAGCTTCACCATATGCTTCTAGAAGCAATCGATGCGCCTCAGCTGCAGATTTTTTCACATTAAAGAAGTAAATCAAAAGTTCCCGCAAATGATGCTTATTCGGAATAAAACTTGACATTTTTGCACGAAAAAAATTACGTGATGCTGATACGGAATCACTAGTACTTTAAGGTTATGGTGTTGCCAGATGACTAAACTTGGGATATTACGTTTTACATCTGACAATTTCTCCATAACCTTCTGGTGGGGCCATCTTTTGACAAACCGCGGAAACTTATTTGTACACCTAATATAATATAAAAATGGATCGCAAAATGTGTTGGTAAGCGCATAACTCAACAACACCTGGATCAATTTGGCCAAATCTTTTTTTAAAATGTTCGTTGAAGTTCAAGGATGGTTTTTACGGCGAGAAAAATTAGAATTATTGCTGGAAAAACCCTAAAAATAGCCCTTTTCTTTTTCCCATACAAATGATTTATATTGAACTCCGGGTTCATAGAATATCCGTATACCTGAGGTAGTATAAAAGGGCATATTCGAGAGAGTTGAGGCCTGTTCAGTTCAGTGTAGTTCAAGGTAGGTCAAGATAGGTAGTATATATATTATCGAACCCCAAGTTCGTAACAATATCTATCAAAACAATGTGCGTGTGTGCGTTGGAGCACAGAATACATAGTTGGAGGAGTTTAATGTCGCGTTCCGAAGCTCGCGTTTTTTTGTATTAGTTTCAGCACGCGAGATAAAATGCGTCAGTTTCCACGTCATTACATCAGTCAAACAAAAATCGCGTTACCAACAGTGTTTTATTATTTTTAATATCCAAATTTTCTATATAATATAGTAATAAGATCATGAACCAGAGAAAATTTGCGAAGGTGGGTTTTGAGGCGAAAGCTTTCAGAGCAGCCCGCAGGGCCGCTCGAGAGGGAATCTAAAAACAGATCGAAAAGGCGTTTCCTCTTCTAGGAGAAGCGACCGCGAAAACCCCCCGGGGCGCTCTTAAAGCGCCCGAAATTATCAAACGAAAATCGCGAAAATGACGTTTTTCGCCAAAGGTGTCCCGGAATAAGGGAATAAACTCCGAAGCCGGAACGCCCCGGGTCCGGGAGTCACTACATATTCCGAGAGCAAGGACCGGGGGATTCCTTAGAACCCATTAGAATTCCGGAGCTCCCCTAATTCTTGGTTAAAATCCCTTAACTAAAACGGCAATTTTTAGTTTCGCCAGCCCCGCGAAACGTCAAAATCACCTATGATGCTTTCGATCCGTGCGGGCGCTACGAGCCCCTAAACACCCTTTCCGTGGTAGAAATAGAAACTTTAGGAAATTTCCAATCTCCGGGTACCAATTTTCATCTCCAAGTAGCGAGATAAGGCCGCGAATTCTTCATTCCAAATTCGGCAATTTCCTCAATAATGCGAGGTGAAATATCACAGTTTCTGATACGATTCCGATGATAGCCGAACGCGAGCTCCAAATTTGAAAATCCGGCATCGATTTTTCGCTCGATATGGGCGGTGGAAGATTGTTAGCGCCTTCCAAGCGCTCGAATAAGAATTTACAGGAGATTTCGAATCTCTAGAGACCACTCACGCTTCACGAATCGCAAGAAAAACACCTCAAATATGCGTTTGAAAATCGTCATTTCAGGCTCGATTTTTTTGATATACAGGGTGTGCAATTTAAAAGTTCTTTCATTATTTTTTGCACGCTTTCAGTTTTTTTGTGCTCCCTCGGGGTTTTAAGCTTTCCTTCGAGTTTTTTTGCGCGCTTTCGTTGATTTTGTGCTCCTTCGGGGTTTTTTGAGTTCCTTTGGATTTTTTTCGTTCTTTCGTGTTACTTTGGGTTCTATCATGTTTTTTCGCGTTTTTTTCGTATTTGGTCGAGTTCTTTCTTGGTGGAATGCACTGAACTTGAAACGATAGAGTTATAAACTATATTCTTTCGGTTTGTTTTTTATGATGAAAGCACCCACTGCGAATCAATTATATACGGGGTGTCCCATATGCATTTTTCTTCGAGTTTTCTCGCGAATGGGAGCTGATTTCGGTATAATGTCATACAGGGTGTGCGATTTACAATGAATTTGCGATCGGGCGATATACGGGGTGAGCACTTTACAAGTTCTTCTGTTTTTTTGCGCGCTCTCAAGTTTTTTGTGTTCCTTCGGGTTTTTTACGGAAAAATTATTTTCGAAACATATACGGGGTGTTACATAGGAGGTCCATAGAATAATTTTGATACTTCCTTCGTGGTAATTACTGAACTCGAATGGATGGAGTTACAACGATATTCTTTTGGTTTTTTTTTCACTGCTAATCAATTGTATACTAAGTGTCTCATATGCATTTTCCTTCAAGTTTTCTCGCGAATGGGAGCTGATTTCGATAAAATGTCATACAGGGTGTGAATTTACAATGAGTTTACGATCGGGTGATATACGGGGTGTGCAATTTACAAGTACTTTTGTGTTTCGGGTTTTTTTCAGGTTCCTTTAGATTTTTAGTGTTACTTGGTGTTCTTTCGTGTTTTCTCGCGTTGTTTCGTGTAATTTCGGTTTCTTTCGTCTTTCTTCGGATTCTTCCGTGTTTTTCGCGTTTTTTTGTGTTTTTTCCAGTACTTTCATGTTTTTTCGCTTTCATCGGGTTTTTTGACGTGTTTAGTGTTTCTGCGCGCTTCATTGATGTATGGGCTCTATTGATCTATGGTCTATATTGATCCAGGGGCCAATTGAACTACTGGCCTATGGATCTACGGGCCTATTGATCTACCCGCTTACTAGTAAATAAATAAAACAATTCGCACGGCTAAAAAGGATTTATCATATCAAATTAAAAAAAAAAGTTGTCTGTTACCTAATCTACTGAGTTTGCTTTTGTCAACTGATACACGAAACAAATTCGTATAAGCCGTACGAATTGTTTTATTTATTTAAAATTTGGATATTAAAAATAATAAAACACTGTTGGTAACGCGATTTTTGTTTGACCGATGTAATGACGTGGAAACTGACGCATTTTATCTCGCGTGCTGAAACTAATACAAAAAAAAACGCGAGCCTCAAACTATGTATTCTGTGCTCCAACGCACACACGCACATTGTTTTGATAGATATTGTTACGAACTTGGGGTTCGATAATATATATACTACCTCTCTTGACCTTTTTATATTATAGATTTTTTTATTCACAACGCTCTATCACCAGGGTGACGGTTCTGTTCAGGGTAATTTTTCAAAATACGTAGGCACAAAAACTGCCACATTACAAATCTTTTTGACAGGACGAAGTCTGTCGGGTCAGCTAGTTATTTTATAGTTTCAAAGTTTCTTAAAGCGCAAATCATCACTCACCGGAAATGACAGGGTGTACCACCCTGACGAAAGGAGGCTCAAAGGGGTAGGTGTCCTTGAACATCATATTGAGCAAAATGAAGTCTTTTCCCTCTTTCTCCTTGAGTATGTTCAAATCGTGGCTGAGTGGGCTGTCCGGATCGACAGCCATCAGTCGTATGTTCCATTCGTACAGCGAATCGTTGACCAGCTCTATTTGGTACATCTTGTTCTTGAACGAGTTAGATCTATATATATCCCTGAGTTCTTTCATAAGTCTGTCTGTAGCCTGAACAGAACCAGATACGGCGCCCTGGAAAGGAAACAGGTTACATCTGACCGAAATTTTGAGGAAGAACAAATGGGGCATATCTACCGATTATACGACTAGGAACGGATTGTTTCACCTTTAAGTAATCCTGTCTCTGATTCTGCCTGAGTCGTTCTAACATTGCCAAATGCTCTACGTTCATCTCGTCAACCTTCGGTCTGCTTTCCTCCATTTCCATGGCAAGATCTTCATCTTCGTCATTACTCTCAGCATCACTGTCCAATACTTCACCGTCTGCTTCGCTGTCAAGGCCTTCGTCTTCCATAGTTTCTGCTCCGCTGCTTATTCTGCCAAGGAAAAACATCGTTAAAGAATCATTCAGGAGAAAAAAAACCTCTAATGGAACTGTCAAACCTAAATTAACCTCAAATTGAACTGTCAAACCTAAATTAACTTCAAATGGAACGGTTTCAAAATTCCCGCTCCAGCTAGTACCTGCAAAACGGACTGGTGGCGTTAGTCGCAGTAGTTTGCCAGCTTATCTCGTACTTTTCGATGCACGCCGTTGTCGGTGGTCTTTTTCTGTCATGCTGTCATGTCTGTGACGTAGGTTGTCAATTACATCGTTCTTCCCGGCATATTTGGTTGAAATATCCTGGAGTAATTAATCGCAATTTTGCGGATCTGAACATGATTTTAACTGAAGCCCTGAGAGAAATCTTATCATGTTGGTTTGGTTTGTTCGTTGGTGAGATTTTTGCGCTTTAGCGGAGTGGCGTATTTGTTTGGAAAAACGACGTGGGATTGGTGCGTTAACCTATGTTTGTCACGAGGTATTTTAGATTTTTGTTCGTATTTTTAGCATCATTCTGCTTCGAATTGGGAATTATTATTGTAGCGTTGCGAGGTACCGCAGATTCTGAACTGTCCTTGAAGTCTTCGAGCTGTTTGTCTAGGCTGATTTTGAATTACCGTCGAACTGCCGTGGGAGCTGTCTTTGGGGACCTCCACCAGATTTTGCCATCTAAGATACCACACCTGTCGTCTACCCAGGGCGCATTACTGTGAGAAATTGTACTACGTTGGCCCAGGAAGGTCGCTTAGATATAAGTAAAGAGCTATTTGTAACGATTACCATCGAGGCTCTAAATATATACTTTGGGGTGATATTACTGTTTGTTTAGTAAGAGATAAAGCAATATATTGAATATTCGGGTTGTGAAGTAAGAACTAGTTAGTGATCTACCTTCTGTAAGATATATCCTTGTTGGAGGGACCTTGTGTATTTCATTTGGGCTCATTATATTATTAAATAATTGCTCTATATTCTTTCTACCAGCCACTACCTTCCTCTTGTGTGATCGGGCTCGTTTGGCATCCTGCGAGTGCGTTCGTTATTTTCTCTCTTTTGCGACCCTGAGATCTTTAGTACTTTCCTCTTTTTTTTTTCTTTGTATTATCATAAAAGAGAGTGGCGCCCCTTTATAAGTAGTGTCAGCTCTAGAGCTAGCCGAGGAGGTACTTTGTGCACTCTCTGGAGCCGAGTGGGTTTGGTGACAAACTGTCAAACCTAAATTAACTTCAAATTGAACTGTCAAACCTAAATTAACCTCAAATAGAACTGTCAAACCTAAATTAACCTCAAATAGAACTGTCAAACCTAAATTATTCATTTAATTCATTTTGCATTTCAAAGAACTATATGGCTGGGCATTCCGTTAAAGGTCGTCAAACTGGCATATATGGGATTCCTTTTCGTCATTCTGTACTTGCTTTAAATATGTAGTACGAGTTTTTTTGTCTTGTTTCTAGATTTGTTATATTTTGGACTCTTTTCACAACAATTTGGTTTTCTAGCTTGAATGATGTCTGTAAATTAAGTAATTGACTTTTTCAAAATTTTTAATACAAAAATAATCACAATTCATTGTTATCATCTTCAAAATAAGTTCTTTCTGAGGCCACACAGCCCTGGAGACGGTTCATCCACCCCTAATAGCAGTGCTGGAACTCCGATGCTGAAATAACCTTCAGCTGGTCGGTTACAGTCGAATTTTTCGACTGTCCCAAAACTATTTCCCTTGAGGTAATTTCCCAACTTTGGGAAGATAAAAAGTCACAAGGTCTCAAGTCCGGGAAATAAGGCGGCTGAGGAGCCACAGGAACATTTTTACTGGTTTTTGGTTTTGATGAAAGGAGGTGCGAGTCAAATTTAGCTCTTCCCCCATCATTCTGACTGTCAACCGACGATCTGAACGCACAACTGAGTCTTACCATTCGCTGTATTTCTGTATATCCCTATTGACAATTTCTGTCAGTTTTACGCTAAATTTTCTTTGTGGGCAGGTTGTCAAAAACAGCTGAATAAGTTACGTGTATTATAATTTGAGGTCTTGGGATCCTGGAACATTCCTATATTACTTTTTTACGAGATTTCTTAGAAACCTGGATCGAACGCCATGAATGCCGGTCAGGATTCACTAGGGCCGCCGCTGGAATCGCAAGATCTTACCCCTGCTCCTCCTTACTCGACCAAATCTGGTATCTGGAGCCATTTTGACTCCAGCGTTGTACCAGTATCAGTCATAATATTTGTATTGATTAAAAAAAATATGAACGTTACAACCAGTACTAACCTCAAATTCGAAACGAACCATCTGTCAAACCAAAATCAATATAGATCTTGGTAGATCCGATTGATTGTTGATGATATGGACTTACCCATCGTCTGTCAGTAAATTGAAGGGGTTCAACAGTCTTACAATGTCCAAAACTATTTCCCTTGAGGTAATTTCCCAACTTTGGGAAGATAAAAAGTCACAAGGTCTCAAGTCCGGGAAATAAGGCGGCTGAGGAGCCACAGGAACATTTTTACTGGTTTTTGGTTTTGATGAAAGGAGGTGCGAGTCAAATTTAGCTCTTCCCCCATCATTCTGACTGTCAACCGACGATCTGAACGCACAAGATCCCGGATTCGGTCGACATTTTCAACGGTTCTTGAAAGATGAAGACCTTCCGCTTCGTGGTTCATCATCAATCGACTCTCTTCCTTCTGAAAATGCCTTAAATCATCGAGAAACCTGATAAGGCTGTATCATGGTTTTGTTTGTTCTATTTTCAAACCGAATGTATACAGTTTTCTCTTCATTTATGAACCGTTTAACTGAGTCTTACCATTCGCTGTATTTCTGTATATCCCTATTGACAATTTCCTCCAGAGATCTTATACCTTCTGCACTATATATGATGACAGATTTGACAAGATTCTCAACATACATTAGGTAGAGTAACTTTCCAATTCCACCTTACGCTTGATACGCCTATGGTTTATTCATAGAATATCGGAGTTTTACGCTAACTTTTCTTTGTGGACAGGTTGTCAAAAACAGCTGAACAAGTTACGTGTATTATAATTTGAGGTCTTGGGATCCTGGAAAATTCCTATATTACTTTTTTTACGAGATTTCTTAGAAACCTGGATCGAACGCCATGAATGCCGGTCAGGATTCACTAGGGCCGCCGCTGGAATCGCAAGATCTTACCCCTGCTCCTCCTTCCTCGACCAAATCTGGTATCTGGAGCCATTTTGACTCCAGCGTTGTACCAGTATCAGTCATAATATTTGTATTGATTAAAAAAAATATGAACGTTACAACCAGTACTAACCTCAAATTCGAAACGAACCATCTGTCAAACCAAAATCAATATAGATCTTGGTAGATCCGATTGATTGCTGATGATATGGACTTACCCATCGTCTGTCAGTAAATTGAAGGGGTTCAACAGTCTTACAATGTCCCAAAACTATTTCCCTTGAGGTAATTTCCCAACTTTGGGAAGATAAAAAGTCACAAGGTCTCAAGTCCGGGAAATAAGGCGGCTGAGGAGCCACAGGAACATTTTTACTGGTTTTTGGTTTTGCTGAAAGGAGGTGCGAGTCAAATTTAGCTCTTCCCCCATCATTCTGACTGTCAACCGACGATCTGAACGCACAAGATCCCGTATTCAGTCGACATTTTCATCGGTTCTTGAAGATGAAGACCTTCCGCTTCGTGGTTCATCATCAATCGACTCTCTTCCTTCTGAAAATGCCTTAAATCATCGAGAAACCTGATAAGGCTGTATCATGGTTTTGTTTGTTCTATTTTCAACCAGTTTTCTCTTCATTTATGAACCGTTTAACTGAGTCTTACCATTCGCTGTATTTCTGTATATCCCTATTGACAATTTCCTCCAGAGATCTTATACCTTCTGTACTATATATGATGACAGATTTGACAAGATTCTCAACATACATTAGGTAGAGTTAACTTTCCAATTCCACCTTACGCTTGATACGCCTATGGTTTATTCATAGAATATCGGAGTTTTACGCTAAATTTTCTTTGTGGGCAGGTTGTCAAAAACAGCTGAATAAGTTACGTGTATTATAATTTGAGGTCTTGGGATCCTGGAAAATTCCTATATTACTTTTTTACGAGATTTCTTAGAAACCTGGATCGAACGCCATGAATGCCGGTCAGGATTCACTAGGGCCGCCGCTGGAATCGCAAGATCTTACCCCTGCTCCTCCTTCCTCGACCAAATCTGGTATCTGGAGCTATTTTGACTCAAGGGCTGTACCAGTATCAGTCATAATATTTGTATTGATTAAAAAAAATATGAACGTTACAACCAGTACTAACCTCAAATTCGAAACGAACCATCTGTCAAACCAAAATCAATATAGATCTTGGTAGATCCGATTGATTGCTGATGATATGGACTTACCCATCGTCTGTCAATAAATTGAAGGGGTTCAACAGTCTTACAATGTCCCAAAACTATTTCCCTTGAGGTAATTTCCCAACTTTGGGAAGATAAAAAGTCACAAGGTCTCAAGTCCGGGAAATAAGGCGGCTGAGGAGCCACAGGAACATTTTTACTGGTTTTTGGTTGTGATGAAAGGAGGTGCGAGTCAAATTTAGCTCTTCCCCCATCATTCTGACTGTCAACCGACGATCTGAACGCACAAGATCCCGTATTCGGTCGACATTTTCAACGGTTCTTGAAGATGAAGACCTTCCGCTTCGTGGTTCATCATCAATCAACTCTCTTCCTTCTGAAAATGCCTTAAATCATCGAGAAACCTGATAAGGCTGTATCATGGTTTTGTTTGTTCTATTTTCAAACCGAATGTATACAGTTTTCTCTTCATTTATGAACCGTTTAACTGAGTCTTACCATTCGCTGTATTTCTGTATATCCCTATTGACAATTTCCTCCAGAGATCTTATACCTTCTGCACTATATATGATGACAGATTTGACAAGATTCTCAACATACATTAGGTAGAGTTAACTTTCCAATTCCACCTTACGCTTGATACGCCTATGGTTTATTCATAGAATATCGGAGTTTTACGCTAACTTTTCTTTGTGGGCAGGTTGTCAAAAACAGCTGAATAAGTTACGTGTATTATAATTTGAGGTCTTGGGATCCTGGAAAATTCCTATATTACTTTTTTTACGAGATTGATGGATCGAACGCCATGAATGCCGGTCAGGATTCACTAGGGCCGCAGCTGGAATCGCAAAATCTTACCCCTGCTCCTCCTTCCTCGACCAAATCTGGTATCTGGAGCCATTTTGACTCAAGGGCTGTACCAGTATCAGTCATAATATTTGTATTGATTAAAAAAAATATGAACGTTACAACCAGTACTAACCTCAAATTCGAAACGAACCATCTGTCAAACCAAAATCAATATAGATCTTGGTAGATCCGATTGATTGCTGATGATATGGACTTACCCATCGTCTGTCAGTAAATTGGAGGGGTTCAACAGTCTTACAATGTCGGGATGGGGTGGTATCGAATGCAGTCGACATAGCTCCCTGATCAATATCGACACTTGATGGATGACGTGATTGTCTAAGCCTTGAGTTTGACTCAGAAGTTGAACTGCGTTAGTGATGCTAGTGTCTTCGGAATCGGCAAACCATACCGGTGGAACTGATGGGTAGGTTTCCTGGAAGAAAACACGATCAAATACAGGGTGAATCTTTGATTACTGCATAAAATATAGGATGTTGAAATTTCATTGACAAAATTGATTTTTGTTTATATCAGGTTTTCCAGTGGGGACTTGACAACTTTGAATTCAATTTGTGAACGCACCCTTAGACCGATCATCGAACTGTCAACGTCAATTCATTCAGTAAAGTGAACATTTTCATCATGGTGAAGTACACGAACGACCAACTTTTGCAAGTTATAAAAATTCACTACAGAAATTGGGAGTCGGTGACCGCAACTTTAGGAGCCTTAACTCCAATTTCCGGTCGTAATTCGCGCCCTAGTAGACAGGCAATCACAAGTTTGGTGCAAAAATTTGAGTCTACTTATTCGCTGTTGGATGTTGTCGCGCCGGTGAGACAAAGCAGTAACAAAACATCGCTGCCGTTCGACGACCCAAATCAGTCAATTCCACGGCGTTCTCACGAATTGGGCATCCGTCAGACCACTCTATGCAAGGTATGGACTTGGCCAACATGTGGTCTCAACAGGACAGTGCCACTAGCCACACAGCAAACGTAACAATCGGTCCCGTCGATTGGCCGCCTCGTTCGTGCGATCTGACGCCTCTGGACTTTTTTCTTTGGGGCTACGTCAAGTCACTGGTCTATGCCAACAAACTGACGACATTGCAAGAGCTCAGAGACAACATTTAACGCGAAATCCTCTATGGTCTTCTATTTAAAACATCACCAACCCACAAAACCATCAAAATTTACCATAAAATAAGAAGTTACTAAACAAATCTAAGCATTTTCTAAATACTTGAACATTTAGGAACAATTTATATTTCCAAAGTCATCTTCCTAAAATGCACCGTTGCCAAGATATTCGATATTGAATGATTTTGTTCTAATTCCTGGATCCGACCCTGACTGGATAAAAATCACTAAGCCGAAATCGTCATAGAAAATTTTGCTATGTATGAAAAAATATCGCCTTTTCTGTGGTTGGATGAAAATCAAGTAAACATTCGGAAAAAGTATTTTATTAATTGTGAATTGAACGTAAATATTTCTTAAGTTTTGAATCCGATAGCATAACACTTACTTTGAGTATTTGAATATGTTATTAAAAGTTTCATAAATATTAAATAAATCGTAGAGTACGTTACGTCACAGATCAGTAAATTATTACTGGTCTAATTGGTTAGGCAAGCTCCTTTCATAATAAAACAAGAATAGAACTACTGACAAGGATGATCTACCAAATTTAAAAATTTCAGATTAAATTCTCAAAATTTATCAATATGTAATTTTTGCTATGTTATTTGATCAGTAACAATTCTTCAATATGTAAGACTGAATCTTAAATTATAAATATATTATCCGGTGACATTTTAGATTATATTCTATGACAGAAAACATAACCTTCAACTTAAGAAGTTGTTTGTTGCGAACAAATAGAGAAATGGAATATTATAATTAAATTTGATGCAACTATTCCCTTTGATAAGTACAGGTTACTTGAAAATCGTTCAGATTCACAGATCTGGTGGACTATTTATCACTGAATTGATACCAAAAACCCAAACTGACAGTAATAACACTTCAAAGTTAAAAACCTGGAAAGAAGGAAGTAATAATTTCAACTACCAACGGGAAATCCCTAATCTGAGTTTTATGACAATCCAATGCGTTAAAATTAGAGCACACATAAAAATAAACAAAAACGCGAGGTCAGAAGCTATTGCCAGATTATCAATTGATACGATCTCAAAACGAATTCGTACGAAATGTTACATCACAAGAAACTATAAGATTCCGTCCCTAAAATATCTCCTGATTTTTTCCTGATTCACAATGAACGTAAAGCGTAACAATGACGTCAACGTAAAAGCTTTGTAAACGAGTAACGCTCATTTCCTCGAAGTTACACATATATTTAAGAATTACTGACGAACGATAGCTCGTTAGTCGAGTAGGAGCAAAAGTATTGAAAATTCAAGGGTTGAATAAAAAACTGATCAAGGCTTACGTAAATATCGCTGAGTAATAATAATAATAATTGAAATAAATGAATAATAATAGATTAATTCTTCATATTACGATAAATATGATTTATTTTCACCCCATAGAACACGTAAACAGAGATCAATGACAAACGTCATAGAAATAAATCGAAATCGACCTTATTCCGCCCCTGCTAGGGGAAAGATTTCCGAATGATTCATAAACGAACCCCGTTAACAGTCGACAATAAAAACTTCAAGTAGAAGATCACCTTACTTTCAATTCAGAAAATTTCCTGAGAAACCCCTATTTTTCAGGTGCGTTCGTTCGTTCAGGTAGAAACATAGACGACAAAGGCCCGAACAATGAACGAAGACCCTCAAAAGTACGGAACACCGAGACAAGTAGAAATTCTTCGGTGGTTCCTCACGAAAAAGAGAAATTGCCTGAAATCTAAATTGGTTGACTGTAAGTGAAAACGATTCACGCTTGCCAACCGATTTAATAAATAGGCCCATCCGAAAAGTTGTAACCCGTTTCGGGGAAAGCATGAATCGAGGTCATTAAAAACAATAATAAATTGCAAAATAAACACTACATACACGCGTAACTTTCTTCTCGCTCATTTCGACATTGATTAGGAACATCGAAATTCGTGTGAACGAATGACAAACTCAGCTGTTTGGCAAAACAAAAGATCTAAGTACATATGTTAAATGTCAAAAGAAAAAAACAAAATGGACAGCCTTTGTTAACAATAATATTATGAATTTCGACCATTTCAGGACTTGATGAAGCCTTAGGGGTTAGATTAAGGTTTAAGGATACAGCACTTACCGTTATGTTAGCATGAATCTCATACTTTTTACCGTTTCTTCCTATAAACCTACAACTCAACTCGTCAACACTCGCGGTAATAATCTGGAACCGTTCATGAGTCTTGGGAAATATTGATTCTAATGTCCTAATTTCTTGTTTGAGCGTATTTAAACACGCCATATGGCCCACACGTTAAATGTTCTTTCAGGTCGAAGGTTTTGCCGAGGAACTACTGCATCGATACGAGCACTTTGTACAAAAATTATTATTTTGTTCACTCCCTAAAGACCAATATGGCCACTTTCGTTTCGGACGATCCGTCTCTGTTCGATAGAATGCGTTCGCTTTGCGAGTGTGCCGACTAGAATGAAATAACAATGACATATGCCATCATCTTCTTCTTGGTCGTTATAAAAATGCCTGTTTCTCTGAAAATTCGAATACATGTCTCAAATAGGTTTTGATATATTTTTGATTATCCATGGATTAATCTACGAAAATGATTGATTCCAGATCATAAAACATACAAAACTGGACGTCTTTCGATGGTTTCTATTTCGTGTATACCATACGTCATCCGTCATTTAAGTGGTCAAAACATAAAGCTGTAATTTGTATCGTAGTTGATGTAAATGGTATTGTTATTGAAGTATTTGTGCTAAAGAAGGGAATATCCAAAAAAACTGCGTGAAGTGAATTAAACCAATTCTTTTACTATCACACCAATCAAGGGGGTAGATGAAGGTAAAAGAAATTATTGCCATTTTTGGACTATCTGTCCAATGTGTCAATTAAAGGCTTTTCATGAATGATGTTCCCAATTTTAATATTTGTGCAACTTATGGCTTAATTAAGAGATTTAGCTTGAAGAGGATTAGCAAATAATACCTTTAGTAGCATTTGATGAATGCGCTCCCTAATAATTTCTGGTTTTTTACTTATGTTTATATGTAGGACATGGCCCTATACTTGTCCAAGATATTAACAAATTTTGTTTTTGGTTTTGCACAATACTTTCGATCGCATTTAGCAATCATTGAGAATCGAGAACAAAGGTATTTATAGATGTGTATTACAATAGTTCATTTCATATCTTGACAGTTTTTTTATACCTATATGGCGAAAACAAAGGATTTTTTATGTGAAAGTATTTGAAGTTTGGAATAGCTGATTTTAAGTCTTAAGATAGTGGGTTCTTCGTTGATTTGAAGCATGAATGAAGTTCTAATTGCTCTTTCTATGGTTATTTACTTGTTGAAGTTTTCAATGAGGTTTTTTGCATAACAGAATCTGTTATTTAATTCTTGATGTTCCAATAAACTCTGATTATCTTTTCTCTTGACTGGTACCAAACTTTTATGAACTTATTTTGGCCATAAACTACATAATCAAGATGACTGAAATAGTTATTATTAATTTTATATACTTTTTTGTACTTTTTGAATCAATGAACGATTTATCAATGTCAAACATTCATATTTTGAAAACTGCTTTTTCTCAGTTAATTTGAATGCACTGTTGTAAAGAAAGCAAATATAAAGAATACAAACATATGGTACATTGTAGGAATTGATTTATTGATGAATTGGAGGATTTTTGTAGAGTTATCATAGTAAATTGCTCCGAAGGAATGTACAACAGAATATGTAAGTTTTCTTTAGATATTACTGATGCTTCGTTCATTTTTATTTGTTCTGTATGTTGGAATAATTCAGATCTTGTTTATTGTTTGAGAAAACACCTGGTTTTGATTTAACTGTAGTGTTAAAGGTCGTTTAATTACTCCGATATAACATCTTTTCTCACTCGCAAGATATTTCATATATTATACACTTATATTTTTTATTCTTAGTATCAGGATTTACCTCCTTCAAAATCCTTTGTAAAGATTACTTTCAATGATAAATTCTTGATTTTATTAGATAATTGAAGTTCTGAAATGTTTAATTATTTCTATGAATATACAATAAAATGATTGTATGAATTAATTCTATGAATATATCAATTTATATCTTTTTCTATGATTACAATTCATTAAATGTCACATTCAACTATCTTAACACTGAATTTCATTTTGATTCTGTGTTTTCGAAAGTCACAGACTGCATTCATTATGTTAAAAATGGTGGATTTCGTTTGTTTAAAGTTCTTCCTCAATAACTATTGTAAATTAAGTATTGAAAGCTGTTATTATACTGAGTGTACCATTCGAAAGAAGAAAGTCAGTTCCGATAGATGTCATCTATCATTCATAAGAAAAATTAGCATTTGAAACAGCAAAAAATAATATCAGAAAGCTAATTTACCTTGAGGACAATAGAAGGTGTATTGAAACATTGGTAGAAAGAAGATGAAAACAAATAGTGAACATAGGTCAAATAATTATTCCATACTCTTTTCCGTTAATCTCTGATGACACAAAATGAAATTCTTGTTATTTTGCAGGATATATTATGCCGCGAAACTTCAAAGACAACAAATATGAGAATAACGTATCTAATCGAAGGTCACATACCATTATGTCACCTGAAGATCAAGCCGCCGGAAAAAAATCATCATGGTTTGAATTGGAGGTAATAGGCACTATCAAGAATCTGAGCCCAAGCATTTTCAAGATGACCCATTTGACAGCCCTTTACTTGAAAAACAACCATCTGATACGGATACCTTCAGACATTGGTCTGTTGATCAACTTGAGAAGTCTGGACGTTTCCAGCAATAAGTTGCGGACAATTCCTGCCGAACTTGGGGAACTCATACATCTTCGGTAAGTTTTTCTATATAACTTCAAATGTCCAGGATTTGTTATATCTCTAGATGAACCTGTGTGATTTATTCAATTGGTTAATGAAAATTAAACACCTTCCGGGGTGTGAAGCCTTTGAACCTACTTTTTCTTATTCAATTATGATACTAAAGGATGAAATTGTATCGATTTGGCCACAACACCAACTTATGTGGCTCAACCATTTCGTAAATCCCAATTTTAACAGTTAATTTTGCGAATTCTAGTCGCTGAAACCCAGAAAACTCCCCGTTGTGACTCCTTGAACGATCCTTTTTTCGATCTAACCAAATCTCCTTTCCCGAAAGAACCCTTGGTAACGTATTGTGATATCGTGTCTTCGCATTCACCCCACTGACCTTTGTCTGTTTCCAGAGAGCTGCATTTGAGTCACAACATGTTGCGAATGCTGCCCTACGAAATTGGTAAATTGTTCAACTTGATGGTGCTTGGACTTGCCGGGAATCCTCTCGATAAGAAGATAATGGGTCTTTACAACGAAACAAACGGCACGCAGAAGCTACTGACCCACATGTTGGATCATTTGCAAGGTAAGGGGTTGTTTGGATTGGAGGTTTTATGTTTTGGTGTCCCTGTTTACGGGTTTGGTGGCTGGTGCATGCACTGGACTCGTCAGGGTTGATTCAGTGTGTTCGTTATGCCACAGAACCTGTCGTGTCCCGGATAGGCCTGTCGAGCTTCTAAGACGAGCTAAAATACTATAGTTGCTGTTGTGTGTAAAATTCTCAACCTTTTTATTCATATTTGACTGCTTTTTATCGGGAATGCCAGGGACAATTTTATTTATTTATTGTTTTACCATACAATATCCCCTTTAAACAATAAAAATGTTACAATGAAAAAATGCATTCCTAACTATCCTTTGGACAAAAATAAATAACAAAAATAAAATAATCCACTCTTTAGAGAATTTGTATGTGTAATCTTCATTGTCGAAGTCTCAGCTTTCTTAATCCTTTGTACGTTTTAAATTGTACAACAAAATGAGATGGCAAGTTTGAAATATGAATGTCAACAGTGGGCTCGACGAAATTTCATAAAGACAATCCAGAAACTATGTTTAAAATCTTACATCAATGTGAGATTTCAAATCATGAATGCCAATAAAATAGTTGCCTTAACGATATTTAAAAAATATAATTACAAAAGAAAACAAGGTTTAAAACCTTTTAACACCAAGTGAGTTTCCAAGTCTTGAACAGGGATGCCCAAAAAAGTGTAGCCTTAACGACATTTCAAAAATATAATCACAAAAGATAACAACCTTTAAAACCTTCTAACACCAAGTAAAATTCCAATTACAGAATATAATCATAAAAGATAACTAACTCCAAGTGAGATTCCAAGTCCTGAAAAGGAATGCCAAAAAAATATATAGTAGCCTTAACTACATTTCAAAAATATAATTACAAAAGAAAACAAGGTTTGAAACCTTTCAACACCTAGTGGGATTCAAACTCCTGAACAGGAATGCCAAAAAAAATGTAGCCTTAACGACATTTCAAAAATATAATTACAAAAGATAACAAGGTTCAAAACCTTTTAACACCAAGTGAGATTCCAATTTCAGAACTTGAATGCCAAGAAAAAAGTGTAGACTTAACGACATTTCCAAAATATAACCACTTGAGTTAACTATGTTCAAAACCTTTTAACGCCAAGTGAGATATTTCAAAAATATAATCACAAAAAATAAATACATTTGAAATCTTTCAAAACATGTTACCAAGAACAAATTAAAAGATACAATCCAGAACGATAACAATGCCCAAAAAAAATAACTGTAACCTCAACGACATCTCAAAAAAACAATCAAGAATGATAACAACGTTTGAAATCTTTCAATGCAAAGTCATATTTTAGAGATCTTGACTTTATTTTTGAGATGCCATTGAGGCTACTGTTTTTTTTCGGCATTCATGTTTTGGAATTGCGAGTTCCCCATTCTTTTGAGGTTTCAAACGTCATTATCTTTCCAGATTGTATTTTTTGCATGTCGTTAAGGGCATGGTTTTTTTTTGGCATTCATATTTTGGAATTCTCCATTCTTGTGAGGTTTCAAACGTAGTTATCTTTCTAAGATTGTTTTTTTGGCATGTCGTTGAGGACACTGTTTTTTTTTTGGCATTCATGTTTCGGAATTGGAATTCCCCATTTTTGTGAGGTTTCAAACGTCGTTAGCATTCTAAGATTGTATTTTTGGCATGTCGTTGAAAACACTGTTTTTTTTTTGGCATTCATGTTTCGGAATTGGAATTCCCTATTCTTTTGAGGTTTCAAACGTCATTATCTTTCTAGATTGTATATTTGGCAGGTCATTGAGGGCTCTGTTTTGTTTGGCATTCATGTTTCGGAATTGGAATTCCCCATTCTTGTGAGGTTTCAAACGTCATTTTCTTTCTAGATTGTACTTTTGGCATGTCGTTGAGGGCACTGTTTTTTTTTTGGCATTCATGTTTCGGAATTGGAATTCCCCATTCTTGTGAGGTTTCAAACGTCATTTTCTTTCTAGATTGTACTTTTGGCATGTCGTTGAGGGCACTGTTTTTTTTTGGCATTCATGTTTCGGAATTGGAATTCCCCATTTTTGTAAGGTTTCAAACGTCGTTAGCATTCTAAGATTGTATTTTTGGCATGTCGTTGAAAACACTGTTTTTTTTTTGGCATTCATGTTTCGGAATTGGAATTCCCTATTCTTTTGAGGTTTCAAACGTCATTATCTTTCTAGATTGTATATTTGGCAGGTCATTGAGGGCTCTGTTTTGTTTGGCATTCATGTTTCGGAATTGGAATTCCCCATTCTTGTGAGGTTTCAAACGTCATTATCTTTCTAGATTGTATATTTGGCAGGTCATTGAGGGCTCTGTTTTGTTTGGCATTCATGTTTCGGAATTGGAATTCCCCATTCTTTTGAGGTTTCAAACGTCATTATCTTTCTAGATTGTATATTTGGCAGGTCATTGAGGGCTCTGTTTTGTTTGGCATTCATGTTTCGGAATTGGAATTCCCCATTCTTGTGAGGTTTCAAACGTCATTATCTTTCTAGATTATACTTTTGGCATGTCGTTGAGGGCACTGTTTTTTTTTTTGGCATTCATGTTTTGAAATCGGAATTCCCCATTCTTGTGAGGTTTCAAACGTCATTATCTTTCTAGACTGTATTTTTGGCATGTCGTTGAGGGCTCTGTTTTTTTGGCATTCTCATGTTTTGGAATTGGAAATTGGAAATCCCCATTCTTGTGAGGTTTCAAACGTCATTATCTTTCTAGATTGTATATTTGGCAGGTCATTGAGGGCTCTGTTTTGTTTGGCATTCATGTTTCAGGAATTGGAATTCCCCATTCTTGTGAGGTTTCAAACGTCATTATCTTTCTAGATTGTATATTTGGCAGGTCATTGAGGGCTCTGTTTTGTTTGGCATTCATGTTTCGGAATTTGAATTCCCATTCTTGTGAGGTTTCAAACGTCATTATCTTTCTAGATTGTATATTTGGCAGGTCATTGAGGGCTCTGTTTTGTTTGGCATTCATGTTTCGGAATTGGAATTCCCCATTCTTGTGAGGTTTCAAACGTCATTATCTTTCTAGATTATACTTTTGGCATGTCGTTGAGGGCACTGTTTTTTTTTTGGCATTCATGTTTTGAAATCGGAATTCCCCATTCTTGTGAGGTTTCAAACGTCATTATCTTTCTAGACTGTATTTTTGGCATGTCGTTGAGGGCTCTGTTTTTTTGGCATTCTCATGTTTTGGAATTGGAAATTGGAAATCCCCATTCTTGTGAGGTTTCAAACGTCATTATCTTTCTAGATTGTATATTTGGCAGGTCATTGAGGGCTCTGTTTTGTTTGGCATTCATGTTTCGGAATTGGAATTCCCCATTCTTGTGAGGTTTCAAACGTCATTATCTTTCTAGATTGTATATTTGGCAGGTCATTGAGGGCTCTGTTTTGTTTGGCATTCATGTTTCGGAATTGGAATTTCCCATTCTTGTGAGGTTTCAAACGTCATTATCTTTCTAGATTGTACTTTTGGCATGTCGTTGAGGGCTCTGTTTTTTTGGCATTCTCATGTTTTGGAATTGGAAATTGGAAATCCCCATTCTTGTGAGGTTTCAAACGTCATTATCTTTCTAGATTGTATATTTGGCAGGTCATTGAGGGCTCTGTTTTGTTTGGCATTCATGTTTCGGAATTCGAATTCCCCATTCTTGTGAGGTTTCAAACGTCATTATCTTTCTAGATTGTACTTTTGGCATGTCGTTTAGGGCACTGTTTTTTTTTGGCATTCATTTTGTTTTGAAATTGGAATTCCCCATTCTTGTGAGGTTTCAAACGTCATTATCATTCTAGACTGTATTTTTGGCATGTCGTTGAGGGCTCTGTTTTTTTGGCATTCTCATGTTTTGGAATTGGAAATTGGAAATCCCCATTCTTGTGAGGTTTCAAACGTCATTATCTTTCTAGATTGTATATTTGGCAGGTCATTGAGGGCTCTGTTTTGTTTGGCATTCATGTTTCGGAATTCGAATTCCCCATTCTTGTGAGGTTTCAAACGTCATTATCTTTCTAGATTGTACTTTTGGCATGTCGTTTAGGGCACTGTTTTTTTTTTTGGCATTTTGTTTTGAAATTGGAATTCCCCATTCTTGTGAGGTTTCAAACGTCATTATCATTCTAGACTGTATTTTTGGCATGTCGTTGAGGGCTCTGTTTTTTTGGCATTCTCATGTTTTGGAATTGGAAATTGGAAATCCCCATTCTTGTGAGGTTTCAAACGTCATTATCTTTCTAGATTGTATTTTTGGCATGTCGTTGAGGGCTCTGTTTTGTTTGGCATTCATGTTTCGGAATTCGAATTCCCCATTCTTGTGAGGTTTCAAACGTCATTATCTTTCTAGATTGTACTTTTGGCATGTCGTTTAGGGCACTGTTTTTTTTTTTGGCATTTTGTTTTGAAATTGGAATTCATCATTCTTGTGAGGTTTCAAACGTCATTATCATTCTAGACTGTATTTTTGGCATGTCGTTGAGGGCTCTGTTTTTTTGGCATTCTCATGTTTTGGAATTGGAAATTGGAAATCCCCATTCTTGTGAGGTTTCAAACGTCATTATCTTTCTAGATTGTATTTTTGGCATGTCGTTAAGGGCACTGTTTTTTTGGCATTCATGTTTTCGAATTCCCCATTCTTTTGAGGTTTCAAACGTCGTTAGCGTTCTAAGATTGTATTTTTGGCATGTCATTGAGGACACTGTTTTATTTTGGCATTCATGTTTCGGAATTGGAATTACCCATTCTTGTGAGGTTTCAAACGTCGTTAGCGTTTTAAGATTGTATTTTTGGCATGTCGTTGAAACCACTGCTTATTTTTTTGTCATTCATGTTTTAGAATTGGAATTCCCCATTCTTGTGAGGTTTCAAACGTCGTTATCTTTCTAGATTGTATTTTTGGCATGTCGTTGAGGGCACTGTTTTTTTTTGGCATTCATGTTTTGAAATTAGAATTCCCCATTCTTGTGAGGTTTCAAACGTCGTTATCTTGCTAAGATTCAATTTTTGGCATGTCATTGAGGGCTCTCTATTTTTTGGCATTCATGTTTCGGAATTGAAATTCCCCATTCTTTTGAGGTTTCAAACGTCATTATCTTTCTAGATTGTATATTTGGCAGGTCATTGAGGGCTCTGTTTTGTTTGGCATTCATGTTTTGGAATTGGAAATTGGAAATCCCCATTCTTGTGAGGTTTCAAACGTCATTATCTTTCTAGATTGTATTTTTGGCAGGTCATTGAGGACTCTGTTTTGTTTGGAATTCATGTTTTGGAATTGGAATTCCCCATTCTTGTGAGGTTTCAAACGTCGTTATCTTTCTAGATTGTATTTTTGGCATGTTGTTGAGGGCACTGTTTTTTTTGGCATTCATGTTTTCAAATTAGAATTCCCCATTCTTGTGAGGTTTCAAACGTCGTTAGCGTTCTAAGATTGTATTTTTGGCATTTCGTTGGGGGCACGGTTTTTTTTTGGCATTCATATTTTGGAATTCTCCATTCTTGTGAGGTTTCAAACGTAGTTATCTTTCTAAGATTGTTTTTTTGGCATGTCGCTGAGGGCACTGTTTTTATTTGGCATTCATGTTTAGGAATTGGAATTCCCCATTCTTGTGAGGTTTCAAACGTCGTTATCTTTCTAGATTGTATTTTTGGCATGTGGTTGAGGACACTGTTTCGTTTTGGCATTCATGTTTTGGAATTTCCCTTTCTTGTTTGTGAGGTATCAAACATCGTTAGCGTTCTAGGATTGTATTTTTGGCATGTAGTTGTGGGCACTGCCTATTTTTATGGCATTCATATTCCGGAATTGGAATTTCTCATTGTTATAAGGTTCTGTTTTTCATAAATAAATTCATGTTTTCGAATTGGTATCACACATTATTGAAAAATTTGCAACGTAGGTATATTTCTGGGTTGTATTTTTGAATGTGATCGAGGCAACTTTTGGAATTGGAATGTTAGGTTTGAAACATAGATATCTTTTTGAATTGCATTTCTGAAATGACGTCGAGGCCACTGTTTTTTTTTTAGTGAAATTTGGAATAATAAAGACTGCGTTCAAGATAATCAACTTTCAAGCATAACCTGTAAATTCAAGCTCATTCTGTTAGGAACTTATCCAAAATTTCCGGGCATTAGGTCAAATCCGTAAGAACAAGAGCTTCAAAGAACTACTCAATATCTTTAAAATCATAGATCAGCTATTCATCAGCTATTCCTTGTCGATTAATTCACTTGAGCATCACCTAGGAGTCTCATGTATTTCAGATTGTCTACCTGCGGACAGGTTCCACTTGGAAATTCTCAGTGTGTTCAACAGATGGCGCTAGTATGCTTAAACCAAGAAATGGTCTTGTCTGCATTTTTGAGCATTTTTAATCATTGCCTTTCGTCGAATTAGGCCTCTTCAGTGATACTTTGATCTGAGATTATTTTATCGATCGTACAAGACAATTCGGAATTTTTACATCTGAGTAAACAAGAAATATTAGAATGCATTTTCTGACCATTGTAATTTCATATTGATTTCAATTATTTCAAATTACTGAAATATTTTCACATTTTTTTTTCGAAGAAAGCAACAAATAACAACTGTGAAAAGTGGAATAAAATTTTAATATTCCAAATAGGTTGGCAATATTTCACTTCACTGATTCTGACAACAATTGTACTTGAATATCAATAATGGTCACAGATTTTTTTCTCTCTGGGGGTTGGTAATAAATTTAATATTCTATGGTTATTAAAATTTGACTTTATCTATGAATTAACCTGTTCTCTTCAATAACGTTTTTGTTTACTGAATTAATTATAACCAGAACAGAGCAGATTTATCATAGCACAAAACCTGTCAAGATGTCATCGACGTGTTTCGAAGCACCGCGATCGTATTTTTGGTGCATTTCTTTCGACCAATCGACACGAGCCTTTTTTTGAACGATTGACAAATCGTGTGGGATCCAACGCGAACAAACATTTTGGATGTTCATGTTGGTCCCACTAATGCCTAAGGTTGTCTCAATCTCGCGATAGGTCACATTACGATCTTGCAATATCAGTCGGCGCACAGCATCTGCGGTTTTCGGATAACAACTGATTTCAGTCGGAGCTTCATTATTAAAATATTGAATTAAGTTCATCGAGGCAATGTTGAGTCAATCCACGTAGAAAGTTGTGTAACATAATCATACGGAAATGTTCATGATTTAATCAATTTTC
Organism: Micraspis discolor; assembly: GCA_030674115.1. NCBI lineage: Eukaryota > Metazoa > Arthropoda > Insecta > Coleoptera > Coccinellidae > Micraspis > Micraspis discolor. Next base: position 2,600,666 of record JARTUT010000440.1, read on the forward strand.
TGCGCGAGATTAATCAAGGTTTCGAACGTAGTTATCTTTCTAAGATTGTTTTTTTGGCATTCATGTTTCGGAATTGGAATTCCCCATTCTTGTGAGGTTTCAGACGTCGTTAGCGTTCTAAGATTGTATTTTTGGCATGTCGTTGAGGACACTGTTTTTTTTGGCACTCATGTTTCGGAATTGGAATTCCCCATTCTTTTGAGGTTTCAAACGTCATTATCTTTCCAGCTTGTATTTTTGGCATGTCGTTGAGGGCATAGTTTTTTTTTGGCATTCATATTTTGGAATTCTCCATTCTTTTGAGGTTTCAAACGTCATTATCTTTCCAGATTGTATTTTTGGCATGTCGTTGAGGCCATAGTTTTTTTTTGGCATTCATATTTTGGAATTCTCCATTCATGTGAGGTTTCAAACGTCATTATCTTTCCAGATTGTATTTTTGGCATTCCGTTGAGGGCATGGTTTTCTTTTGGCATTCATATTTTGGAATTCTCCTTTCTTGTGAGGTTTCAAAAGTTATTATCTTTTCAGATTGTATTTTTGGCATGTCGTTGAGGGCACGGTTTTTTTTTGGCATTCATATTTTGGAATTCTCCATTCCTGTGAGGTTTCAAACGTAGTTATCTTTCTAAGATTGTTTTTTTGGCATGTTGTTGAGGTCATTGTTTTTTTTTGGCATTCATGTTTCGGAATTGGAATTCCCCATTCTTGTGAGGTTTCAAACGTCGTTAGCGTTCTAAGATTGTATTTTTGGCAGGTCATTGAGGGCACTGTTTTATTTTGGCATTCATGTTTTGGAATTGGAATTCCCCATTCTTGTGAGGTTTCAAACGTCGTTATTTTTCTAGATTGTATTTTTGGTATGTCGTTGAGGGCACTGTTTTTTTTTTGGCATTCATGTTTTGGAATTGGAATTCCCCATTCTTGTGAGGTTTCAAACGTTGTTATTTTTCTAGATTGTATTTTTGGCATGTCGTTGAGGGCACTGTTTTATTTTTGGCATTCATGTTTCGGAATTGGAATTCCCCATTCTTGTGAGGTTTCAGACGTCGTTAGCGTTCTAAGATTGTATTTTTGGCATGTCGTTGAGGAAACTGTTTTTTTGGGACTCATGTTTCGGAATTGGAATTCTCCATTCTTGTGAGGTTTCAAACGTCATTATCTTTCCAGCTTCTATTTTTGGCATGTCGTTGAGGGCATAGTTTTTTTTTGGCATTCATATTTTGGAATTCTCCATTCTTGTGAGGTTTCAAACGTCATTATCATTCCAGATTGTATTTTTGGCATGTCGTTGAGGGCATAGTTTTTTTTTATTCATATTTTGGAATTCTCCATTCATGTGAGGTTTCAAACGTCATTATCTTTCCAGATTGTATTTTTGGCATTCCGTTGAGGGCATGGTTTTCTTTTGGCATTCATATTTTGGAATTCTCCATGCTTGTGAGGTTTCAAACGTCATTATCTTTCCAGATTGTATTTTTGGCATGTCGTTGAGGGCACGGTTTTTTTTTGGCATTCATATTTTGGAATTCTCCATTCCTGTGAGGTTTTAAACGTAGTTATTTTTCTAAGATTGTTTTTTTGGCATGTTGTGAGGTCACTGTTTTTTTTTTGGCATTCATGTTTCGGAATTGGAATTCCCCATTCTTGTGAGGTTTCAGACGTCGTTAGCGTTCTAAGATTGTATTTTTGGCATGTCGTTGAGGACACTGTTTTTTTTGGCACTCATGTTTCGGGATTGGAATTCCCCATTCTTTTGAGGTTTCAAACGTCATTATCTTTCCAGCTTGTATTTTTGGCATGTCGTTGAGGGCATAGTTTTTTTTTGGCATTCATATTTTGGAATTCTCCATTCTTGTGAGGTTTCAAACGTCATTATCTTTCCAGATTGTATTTTTGGCATTCCGTTGAGGGCATGGTTTTCTTTTGGCATTCATATTTTGGAATTCTCCATTCTTGTGAGGTTTCAAACGTCATTATCTTTCCAGATTGTATTTTTGGCATTCCGTTGAGGGCATGGTTTTCTTTTGGCATTCATATTTTGGAATTCTCCATTCTTGTGAGGTTTCAAACGTAGTTATCTTTCTAAGATTGTTTTATTGGCATGTTGTTGAGGTCACTGTTTTTTTTTGGCATTCATGTTTAGGAATTGGAATTCCCCATTCTTGTGAGCTTTCAAACGTCGTTAGCGTTCTAAGATTGTATTTTTGGCAGGTCATTGAGGACACTGTTTTTTTTTGGCAATCATGTTTTGGAAATGGAATTCCCCATTCTTGTGAGGTTTCAAACGTAGTTATTTTTCTAGATTGTATTTCTGGCATGTCGTTGAGGGCACTGTTTTTTTTTGGCATTCATGTTTTGGAATTCTCCATTCTTGTGAGGTTTCAAACGTCGTTAGCGTTCTAAGATTGTATTTTTGGCATGTCGTTGAGGAAACTGTTTTTTTGGCACTCATGTTTCGGCATTGGAATTCCCCATTCTTTTGAGGTTTCAAACGTCATTATCTTTCCAGCTTGTATTTTTGGCATGTCGTTGAGGAAACTGTTTTTTTTTGGCATTCATATTTTGGAATTCTCCATTCTTTTGAGGTTTCATACGTCATTATCTTTCCAGATTGTATTTTTGGCATTCCGTTGAGGGCATGGTTTTCTTTTGGCATTCATATTTTGGAATTCTCCATTCTTGTGAGGTTTCAAACGTCATTATCTTTCCAGATTGTATTTTTGGCATGTCGTTGAGGGCACTGTTTTTTTTTGGCATTCATATTTTGGAATTGGAATTCCATTCTTGTGAGGTTTCAAACGTAGTTATCTTTCTAAGATTGTTTTTTGGCATGTTGTTGAGGTCACTGTTTTTTTGGCATTCATGTTTCGGAATTGGAATTCCCCATTCTTGTGAGGTTTCAAACGTCGTTAGCCTTCTAAGATTGTATTTTTGGCAGGTCATTGAGGGCACTGTTTTTTTTTGGCATTCATGTTTCGGAATTGGAATTCCCCATTCATGTGAGGTTTCAAACGTCGTTATTTTCCAGATTGTATTTTTGGCATGTCGTTGAGGGCACTGTTTTTTTTTTGGCATTCATGTTTTGGAATTGGAATTCCATTCTTGTGAGGTTTCAAACGTCGTTATTTTTCTAGATTGTATTTTTGGCATGCCGTTGAGGACACTGTTTTTTTTGGCACTGATGTTTCGGAATTGGAATTCCCCATTCTTTTGAGGTTTCAAACATCATTATCTTTCCAGCTTGTATATTTGGCATGTCGTTGAGGGCATAGTTTTTTTTGGCATTCATATTTTGGAATTCTCCATTCTTGTGAGGTTTCAAACGTCATTATCTTTCCAGATTGTATTTTTGGCATGTCGCTGAGGGCATAGTTTTTTTTTTTGGCATTCATATTTTGGAATTCTCCATTCATGTGAGGTTTCAAACGTTATTGTCTTTCCAGATTGTGTTTTTGGCATTCCGTTGAGGGCATGGTTTTCTTTTGGCATTCATATTTTGGAATTCTCCATTCTTGTGAGGTTTCAAACGTCATTATCTTTCCAGATTGTATTTTTGGCATGTCGTTGAGGGCACGGTTTTTTTTGGCATTCATATTTTGGAATTCTCCATTCTTGTGAGGTTTCAAACGTAGTTATCTTTCTAAGATTGTTTTTTTGGCATGTTGTTGAGGTCACTGTTTTTTTTTTTGGCATTCATGTTTCGGAATTGGAATTCCCCATTCTTGTGAGGTTTCAAACGTCGTTAGCGTTCTAAGATTGTATTTTTGGCAGGTCATTGAGGACACTGTTTTATTTTGGCATTCATTTTTTGGCATTTCACATTCTTGTGAGGTTTCAAACGTCGTTATTTTTCTAGATTGTATTTTTGGCATGTAGTTGAGGGCACTGTTTTTTTTTTGGCATTCATGTTTTGCAATTGGAATTCCAAAGAGATTAATCTTACTGTAAACAAGACAAATTGCGCTCGTATGTCAAAACGTTCTGACTACGTATAACCTCAAAAATGTCAAGCTGTCAGTTGTTAGATTGCAACACTAAGGTTGTCCGATACCGAAATGTGAAAGGTAACCCTCGTACATTGACACTATTAAATGTTTTTGAACATTTCATATAGGATTTTCAATATTTTTAATAGTATATCAAATTAATATCAAAAATCCCATCCACCTGTTCATAGATCAACACTCCAAAAAGTATTATAAAGTATTGTAACGTTTTCCTAAACAGTATTGTGAAATAACAAGTCCTAATTCAACTTCAAACAATAATTTATGCTGTCGGCAAGTTCTACAATCAACTGTGTCTCCCGGTAGCTCACTGATGTTTTTATACTGCCAATTGACATCCTGGAGTGTTCAGGAACTATCCAGGTGTTTCTAGAATATTCCATGCCTCCTACAATCGCCTCCATAATCATTTTGTGGGCATGAAGCGAAATTAGGTCCGTATTCGATTCGCTACAGTATAGATAAAACATCCCAAACTTGAAACACACCTTGTATTTTTCGAAAGAGTCAAGATATCAATGTGTTGTCTTCGGCATCCATATTATAGGCTAGTTTTTCTCGAACTCCTTTCGAAACAGGTGTATCCAATGTGGATCACACTGTACATTACAACGGATGAAACAGTTCACTCCGGAATCAAAGCGGCAGCCTGCCGAGTGACATGCAGACGGAGAAGACCGTCCAAAGCGTCTCAAGACCGGCTAGAAGGATAATGGCTTCTGTATTCTGTCCAGCGTATAGAATTTTATTCGTTGACTAGTTGGAACATAAAAAAAAATCAACAGCGATTGTTATATCGGTTCCAGGATGTTTTTGAACCTTTTCGTTCCTCGGGCACGGCCATTTTCACTGAGGACAACGTCCTATCTCGTTTACATTCACGTCACGTCTGTGATCTGAACACGATCGTGCGTGCTCTCGACAGAATTCGTGCGTCGTAAAAAAAAATATAGCGGAAGCTAATTCGTGAGAACTACCTCTCGAAATCTTGGAACTTTATCTGGGAAATTTAATTTTTCAAATTTATATAACACGAAAAGAAGAGAAGATAAATTCAAATTGTCATTCTGTGTATCTGGACGTTGTCTATGGTTTTCGCGAACGATAAGCGTTAACCAACTTCGCGTCGTATGCAATTCTATGTGTTTGACGTTTCGAGGTGGCGTATCGCCCGAATTTTTTTCGGACTGTGCGATCAGTGGAAAGAACGATGTGATTGTTGTAAAAACTACGTGAGTATTTTAACAATTTCGTTCAGTTACCATAACGACGGCCGTTTTTTGTTAATCTATGTAATTTTTGCGATAATCCGCGGTGTTTACTGGGAGATTCGAACGTTTGATGACTCGAGATAATACTTCGCTTTGTTCCTGAGGTATTCGTTGGAATATTTACGTGATAATAGTTTTGATGATCGTATTTCTTTAAAGGTATTTGAGTTGGGCAGCGTACTAAGCTGTTCGGAATGTTATTTTGAGCCAGTTTTCTCTATAAATCCTTGAATATGCAGGTTTTAAGTTAGGCTAAACCAACGCTGGATTTTTCAAGATTACACCTAAAATTTGCCTTATGACATTCCATAGTATTGTAGAGACGTACTTGTTTATGCACCCTGTGCCTGTTTGAGGCTTGAAATATTTACGATGAAAACACATTTTTATTGCTCTTTGGAAAATGTCACTTTATTTTCCATCCAAATCGTAATTGAATTAGACTGAATTCCATAATTTGTGATTTTTAAACAGTATAGGTGAAAATATTAAAAATTCTGAAATTTATTCTCGATTTAACTGAACATTTTATCAGAAAATACTCATCGAATATTAGCTTTCACAATTCTATGCGTCTATCCGATTCTTTAGATCATCAAATGAACACTGTTGCCATGTTTTTTTATTTTCCATAACTGTCAAAGATTTCTATCTACGTTATTTTCTATGGCCTAATCTGAACCTGTAAATTTCGATGTTTTAATAATCTATGAATTACAAATGTCAAAGTTACGATATTCAAGAAAGTTACGTTTTGAAGTCTCAACAGAAAAGCCAGTTTGATGAAAAATGTAGTATTGTCAAAACCGACAAAAATGTTTGAATCAACTTCAACTCTACTGGAGATATATTATTTTGAAATTTTATACTAGTAGAGAGAAACTATGAGAAGATATAGAAGTTTCTTCTTTCGATGATGTCACAGAGGTTCATGGAATAAATTTAAGAATTGATATCCCCTTTTTCATGAACTTCTACGAATAATATAAATTGTTTTCAGTAAAGGTTCGTATAGTCGCGTTTCCCAGTCGATTGTGTACATTTGAACGTTCTCCGCTGATCTAGATTCGCGTTTTTTAAACGGGGAACTGTTTCGAATGGTGAATGCTGATTTATGCTAATAGACAGCTGATCCAGATTCGAGAGACAATCCTAAAATTTGTCTCATTTCGCCATCGGAGAGAAAGGTATCGGACGCAGGAAGTAGGACGATCTTACTTGTCCATCCGCGTTGAACTGGAGAAATCTCTCTCGTCGAGATCCAATCGGACTACGTCGGTGAAACGTACAGTTGTAGATACGAACCTCCTAGATGAAGTGTCGAATCATCTTTTATAATAAAGTGGCTTCACACGGGTGGATAATTTTTTTTTATTTGAAAAATTATTTTAATATGATTTCGATGTTCTTTATCATCACCAGTATACCTTTCCTTCACACATTTACACGCGAGCCAAATGGAAACGTTTGAATCAGTCAACACCTATTATGACCGAATTTTTTGCACTTGTAGCAACGTGCTCGCAATGGAACTACAATCCTGACGATATATTTGTTTTTATCATTTGATAATAATCTAAAAATGACTATTATATTAGGTGTACAAATAAGTTTCCGCGGTTTTTTATAAAAAATTTGGAATTTATTGTAAAGGAAAAGTACATTACGTTTTATTCAAAGTATTTTCCATCATTTGCCACTACTTTTCCCCATCTTTCTGGCAACATTCGGATACCCCGTCGAAAAAACTCTTCATCTTTTGACGCTATCCACAAATCTACCCAATTTTTGGTGTCTTCATATGATGTGAAGCGCTGCTCAGACAGACCATGTGCCATCGACCGGAACAGATGATAATCAGAAGGGGCTAAGTCTGGTGAATACGGCGGGTGGGGTAAAACTTCCCAGTTGAGTGTTTCCAAGTATGTTTTTACCGGCGCTGCAACATGTGGACGAGCATTATCGTGTAAAAGATTTTGTCGTGTCTGGAGTAGTAATGGGCGCGTTTTTCCTTAAGTGCCCGACTCAATCTCATCAATTGTGTTCGGTAGAGAGCTCCAGTAATGGTTTCAGCAATTCATAATACACGACACCAAGCTGATCCACCAAATACACAGCATGAATTTTTCCATGAATATTCGGCTTAGCTGTCGATGTTGATGGTTCGCCGGGCTTAACCCATGACTTTCTCTTCTTTGGATTATCGTAGTGAATCCATTTTTCGTCACCAGTGACTATACGATGCAAAAACTCTTTTTTTATTCCTAGCAAGCAGCATTTCACTCGTTCAACGTCTCTCGGCTTTAGTTCATATGGAACCCAATTTCCTTGTTTTGGATCATTCTAACGATTTTAAACGATGTGAAATTGCTTGTTGAGTCACTTGTAGAATAAGTGCAAGTTCTTTTGCGTTTGGGACGAATCTTCCTCCAATAGTGCTTCTAATTCCATGTCTTCGTACACTTTCGGCCTTCCACTGCGTTCTTTGTCTTTAACGTCAAACTCACCGTTCTTAAACTTTTGAAACCATTCCTGACAACTTCTCTCACTTAAAGCAGCTTCACCATATGCTTCTAGAAGCAATCGATGAGCCTCAGCTGCAGATTTTTTCACATTAAAGAAGTAAATCAAAAGTTCCCGCAAATGATGCTTATTCGGAATAAAACTTGACATTTTTGCACGAAAAAAATTACGTGATGCTGATACGGAATCACTAGTACTTTAAGGTTATGGTGTTGCCAGATGACTAAACTTGGGATATTACGTTTTACATCTGACAATTTCTCCATAACCTTCTGGTGGGGCCATCTTTTGACAAACCGCGGAAACTTATTTGTACACCTAATATGATATTTATTATCATTATATCAAACAATTTGAAAAAACACAAAAAATCAAATTAAGAATGAAACAGAACACGACACCTGTGTTTCGACTTAAGCCTTTTCAGCTCAAGTCTCATCAGGTATTCAATTTCAATTAAGAATATTTTAAACAATACTGGAAAATCTTCAGCATAGAATTCAATATAATTTGGTTGAAAAATTATGCGATAAGAGCAATAAAAATGTGCAAGTTTGAATATTTACTCGCAAGTATCCATCTGACTCCAGTGTTTTCAATTTTTCTTTTAAGGAGGTTATGACTTCTACACTGAATCACGATCTAAGGTATATTGTTATTAGGTGTACAAATAAGTTTCCGCGGTTTGTCAAAAGATGGCCCCACCAGAAGGTTATGGAGAAATTGTCAGATGTAAAACGTAATATCCCAAGTTTAGTCATCTGGCAACACCATAACCTTAAAGTACTAGTGATTACGTATCAGCATCACGTAATTTTTTTCGTGCAAAAATGTCAAGTTTTATTCCGAATAAGCATCATTTGCGGGAACTTTTGATTTACATCTTTAATGTGAAAAAATCTGCAGCTGAGGAGCATCGATTGCTTCTAGAAGCATATGGTGAAGCTGCTTTAAGTGAGAGAAGTTGTCAGGAATGGTTTCAAATGTTTAAGAACGGTGAGTTTGACGTTAAAGACAAAGAACGCAGTGGAAGGCCGAAAGTGTACGAAGACATGGAATTAGAAGCACTATTGGCGGAAGATTCGTCCCAAACGCAAAAAGAACTTGCACTTACTCTACAAGTGACTCAACAAGCAATTTCACATCGTTTAAAATCGTTAGGAATGATTCAAAAACAAGGAAATTGGGTTCCATATGAACTAAAGCCGAGAGACGTTGAACGCCGATTATGCATGAGTGAAATGCTGCTTGCCAGGAATAAGAAAAAAGAGTTTTTTGCATCGTATAGTCACTGGTGGCGAAAAATGGATTCACTACGATAATCCAAAGAAGAGAAAGTCATGGGTTAAGCCCGGCGAACCATCAACATCGACAGCTAAGCCGAATATTCATGGAAAAAAACTCATGCTGTGTATTTGGTGGGATCAGCTTGGTGTCGTGTATTATGAATTGCTGAAACCAAGCGAAACCATGACTGGAGCTCTCTACCGAACACAATTGATGAGATTGAGTCGGGCACTTAAGGAAAAACGCGCCCATTACTACTCCAGACACGACAAAATTATTCTTTACACGATAATGCTCGTCCACATGTTGCGGCGCCGGTAAAAACATACTTGGAAACACTCAACTGGGAAGTTTTACCCCACCCGCCGTATTCACCAGACTTAGCCCCTTCTGATTATCATCTGTTCCGGTCGATGGCACATGGTCTGTCTGAGCAGCGCTTCACATCATATGAAGACACCAAAAATTGGGTAGATTTGTGGATAGCGTCAAAAGATGAAGAGTTTTTTCGACGGGTTATCCGAATGTTGCCAGAAAGATGGGGAAAAGTAGTGGCAAATGATGGAAAATACTTTAAATAAAACATAATGTACTTTTCCTTTACAATAAATTCCTAATTTTTTATAAAAAACCGCGGAAACTTATTTGTACATCTGATATGAACAATGGCGAGTTTGCGAATCTTATGGAAGGTGTATATGTGCGTTAATTGCCCGCGAATTATACAGTTTTTTTTTTCATTAAGCAGGCAATTAGCCTTATTGTGTTGGTACGATTGTTCGGCGCTTATTGGATTGTGGGAATCGGACAATAGGAGATAAGGAGAGAAATCGGAAACGATTGTTCTAATCGACTTTCTGCTTCATTATTCAGAAAATATTGAACGCCGGGTTCTCAGATCATAAAAATATAGAATTCGATTCAATAGGGACTTTTTTTCTCACATCCTATAAGATTTACGAGGTACACTACTTATATTTCGAGTGCTTGATCTCGAATTATCGTCTTCGACGGATGACGTCGTCGTCCGCATCATGACGATATGGCCGTAATAAATACCATAATTGTCACATAAAAAAGGATAAAAGGGTGTCGCATGGAAGATTCAGGAAACATTTGGAAGAAGCCTCTCGAAAGATCCGCAATGAATAATCATGATATGAAACCGGACAAGTAATATCTGAAGTGCTTCAATTGAATTATTGTTAATATTGTGCTATTGACTGAAAACGTTACAATATATTGTTGATTAGAGCGATCCCACTCGGAATAACTGCGGTCGTTGAACTTTAAATCCTCTGTCACGCCCGCGTCGTATTAAGTATTAATTTCAATTTGCTTAGCATAATACTACGCCCTCGGAATGGGAATTAAATCTTTCGTTTTTTATCCGCGAATCTTTTTCAGGTAACGAAACAATCGACTGTCTTCGAACGCCCACGCGAGTGACTATCCTTTGATGATTTGCAGACAAAGGGCATTTAAAGCAGTAATATCCTCATTTTTTTTTCGATAATGCTACACCTACGAAGGTTCTATCTTACAAATTCGTGACGCAAAGTCCCTCCCAGTGAGTTACGAGAAATATGATAGATCTTCAATGTTACGTAACGATTTTGTAAGATCATTCCGCATTTCTCAAGAATGAGCGAAGATCCTGTCGATTTAATATTTATCCTAGGAAAAAGCCACTTAAGTGACACTGAACTATTTAGTAAAGGCCACATCTTTTTGTCCTCAAAGATGGCATATTCAAGATATGTTATATTTTATTGGGAACTCCAAGAACAAAAGGATATAGCGCACCCAAGATAGCTTTTTGTCACTAAAGAACATATCTCTGATAGGTCGTTTCGTTCGAATCTTCAAGAATAAATTGATATAGCTTATACATAATAGATTATAGTCACTGAAGAATATGCTTATTAAAAACAGATATTATCACTAAAGGATTTTCTTTCTTCCATAGGCTTTCTCATTCGAATCTTCGAGAACAAATTGATATGACTTTTCAAAAATAGGTTATCGTCATTCAAGATTACATTTTTCAAATCTCCGATAAGCCGCGCTGTTCAGATCTTTACGAACAAAAGGATATGGCTTATTGAAAGAAAATTATCACTAAAGGATAAATTTATTCTATATTCCATAGGTCTTCTTGTAGGGATCTCGAATAACTGATATAATTTATCTCAAATTGATTATTGTCACTGAAAGATACATTTCTATGTCTTACATAAATCTTGTGATTCGAATCTTTGCTAACAAAAGGATATGGTTTATTCAAAATAGTTTATTGTCACTAAAGGATATATTCCTATTTCCCTTAGACTGTCTCGTTTGTATCTTGAAGAACAAAAGGATATGGCTTTTACAAACTCTAAAGAATAATATTTTCCTATCTTCCATGGGATTCCTCGTTCGGATCTTGAAAAAAAATGATATAGCTTATCGCAAATCGGTTATCGTCACTAAAGGATACACTTTTCAAATCTTGTATAAGCCGCGTGGTTCGGATCTTCGAGAACAACAGGATACGGCTTATTACAAATAGATTTTTGTCACTAAAGGATAATTTTTTTATATGTTCATGAGCAGTCCTATTTGGATCTTTGAGAACAAAAGGATATTCAAAATGGGTTATTGTCAGTGAAGGATTATACATTTTCCAAATCTTCAATAAGCTCAGATCTTTGAGAACAAAAGGATATGGCTTATTAAAAAAAAATAATGGTCACTAAAGGATATATTTCTCCTTTATTATGTAGTTCGTAGCGTTCGGATCTTGAACAACTCACTGATATAGTTTATCTCAAATTGATCATTGTCACTAAGACATACATTTTCTATAGCTTACATAAGTCGTATGATTCGGAGCTTTGAGAACAAAAGGATATGGCTTATTCAAAATAGTTTATTGTCACTAAAGGATATATTCCTATCTGCCAGAGACTGTCTCGTTCTTATCTTGAAGAATAAAAGGATATGTCTTTTTCAAAATAGGCTATTGTCACTAAAGAATAATATTTTCCTTAGGTTTCCTCGGTCGAATTTTGAAAAAAAAAATTGATATAGCTTATCGCAAATTGCTTATCGTCACTAAAGGATACATTTTTCAAATTTTGGATAAGCCGCGTGGTTCGGATCTTTGAGAACAAAAGGATATGACTTAATCGAAATGGGTTATGGTCACTGAAGGATATATTTTCTTATCTTCGCTAACACGGATAAATAGGTTATCGAAATAGGACTTGATATTTTTCAATCATCATCATGTGTGACAATGCGTCGACCCCGAATTTCCTACGTTTCATCGTATTTAATTTTCGTTCGCGAGAAAATCGACGCGTTCAAGACGAGTCTCATAGAAGTTTCCCATGACTGCCGGCCGTCTAGTAAACGTGTTTGGCATCTAGCTCGGCCCCCTCGATTTCAATTAAACACCGGCAGATGGTCGCTGATTACACTCGATTGGCATACATACGCTGCAGCGACAGGACAAAAAGTCCAACTTACAAGTACGATGCCATCGAAAACCTACCTACCGTGCTCATTACCTCTGGGCCCGCCTTTGCGTAACGCTCTATGGCTTTAAGTAAAGCTCGCTCCACACCGATCTGATCATTTCGCGTTTCTTCTTCAGTGATACGGCCCAAAAATGCTTTCGAACACTCAACTGTCGGGTGAGCACGAAGATGTGTGCTCCCCTTAAGCATCCGAAGAGTAACAGGTACTTCGTGAAATGCGAACCACTCCTGCCTCTGCATAATGTCGCTGATTGCACCATTCGCTTCTCTAGATTTCCCGTCACATCGTGATGGGATTATGCAAATCGATGTTGTCAGGTCGAAAAATGGGAAAATGCCAAACCACCACGGTTAGAAGTTATAATGATAGTTCGTGCCCTCGTGAAAACCCATTTGTTTCGTTGGACCCAATAACCTACCTTCGATAAGATCGCCCTGTTTTCCCAAATGATATAGAAATGAGTGCGAGGGAATACCTTGGGCCAAGAATAGAACCGTGGGGAACCCCGACTAATACATCCGTGATACACGTTGCAAAAAAGATATACTGAATGAATAGATGTATGATGTACATAATATTGTTTGTGGTATTAGAATATACCGGGTGTCCCGTAACTCAATGTCAATTTTTTATTTCTGCTAGAACTGGTATAACCTAGCCCAGTAACCGCTTGACGTTGAGTTACGGGATACTCTGTATAATATTCAGACTTATATCTGCAATAAATAACAATACTTCTGTTAATATACAGTTAAATGTTTCTTTATCTGTTAGTTTTCGTATTTAATCTATAATTATTGTTGTTTCTTTTTAATTTCAAATTATCTATTGGTTTTAATGTTAATTTTTTTGTTTCTTTTCCTGTTTTTGTGTTTTGAAAATTTTATCAATATGATTTTACGTTTCCTTTCGTGGATCATAAATAAAAAAGTCCAAAGAAGTTTTGTAAATTCAATTCAACTTTTGTCAACTAGCTTTTTTATTTCATTCCGTTGACACGTGGTTCATTTTATAATTTTTGGTGATTTAGGTTCTCTTTGTTCTAGGTAAGATGTTGAACATTTATAGATGGCCATCATACTACACGTACTTTTATGTCAACACTTACTACTATAGGGGTAAGTCGTCATATCATAATAATAAACGCACCCAATGTTGGTTAATATAAAAACACAATTTTAGGATTTGCTTTAAAGTTTTCTAGAATCTATCTAAAACGCGAGAAAATTTTGTTGTTGTTAAATTCTTCAATATTCCTGTTTGTATTATCGGTTTTCTCATTTTTTTTCGTCAATCTAATTTCAGTGTTTTAACCTTGTTTTTCTTAATTTTTTCGCGTAGTTTGTTTCTGAAAATTTCATGTTAAAAACATTTTAAAATACACTTATTTGATTTCCTTTCCATGTCAAGTTTATTCTTCAATATCGAGAATTAACGATGTGAAAGTATATCAAACAAGAATTGAATCGAACAGAAAATTGGCTTTTTTCCTAGCCGCATTTTTATTCACTGAATATTGTTTAAATTAACTCCGTTACGCTTTTTTCATTTAAAAATATTCGCCAGTTACGTTCTAGATTCATAATCAAACACCCAATTTTTGACAATTGCTGCTGTTAATTACCGTTGTTATGTATATTTCGGCCAACTGTTCTAGCGAAACCTATATTTTAGACGTGCCTACGCCGATATTAAATCTCTTGAATAGGTTGTTATATTTTATCGATATTATTCAAATTAAATTCTTAATTGAGGTCTTTGACTCGTATAAAGTAATAAGTTCAGAGATAACAGGCTCCATATTTGCAATTATTTCGTAATTTACTTTGTCTCATTGCTTGGGAATCTAATTTGAATGCAGTAATATTGAAATTTAATTTAAATTAAATTTTATTTCAATTTGATTTGAATTGAATTGAAATCGTATTGTAATTAATTTCCAATAGATAATGTTCAAATTGAGTTTGATGCCAATTAAATGGCAATTAAATTGAATTTTCATGGCAATTTAAAATTATTGAAAATGCAATTTTCAATTGATATTGAATTGCAGTTTAGGTTTCATTAAATTGCAAGGTTATTGCTATTTAATTGAAATTAAATTGCAATTTAATTGCTATTAAATTGCCATTTAATAGATATTGAATTGCAATTTAATTGACATTTAATTTAAACTAAATTGCAATTTAATTGCTATTACATTGATATTAAATTGCAATTTAATTGCCATTTATTTGATATTGAATTGCAATTTAATTGCCATTTATTTGATATTAAATTGCAATTTAATTGCCATTTAATTGAAACTTAATTGCAATATAATTGTTATTTAATTGAAATTAAATTGCAATTCAATTTTCATATGATTGAAATTGAACGTCAATTTAATATCAATAAAAAATTCAACAATTGCAAATTGCGTTTGATGCCAATTAAATTGAATTTTCATGGCAATTTGAAATTATTGAAAATGCAATTTTCAATTGATGATATTGAATAGTAATTCAATTGAACTTTAATTGCAATTTAATTGAAACTAAATTGCAAAATTAAATTTTAATTGGCAATTTAATTGTTATATTGAAATTGAACGTCAATGCAATAAAAAATTCAATTGATATTGAAATTGAATGGCAATTAAATAGGAATTTTCATGGCAATTAAAAATTGAAAATGCAATTTTCAATTGATATTGAATTGCAGTTTAGGTTTTATTAAATTGCAAGGTTATTGCTATTTAATTGAAATTAAATGCAATTTAATTGCTATTAAATTGCCATTCAATAGATATTGAATTCAATAATTATTGAATTTAAATTTAATTGACATTTAATTTAAACTAAATTGCAATTTAATTGCTATTACATTGATATTAAATTGCAATTTAATTGCCATTTATTTGATATTAAATTGCAATTTAATTGCCATTTAATTGAAACTAAATTGCAATTTAATTGTTATTTAATTGAAATTGAACGCCAATTCAATATCAATAAAAAATTTAACTTAATTTCAAATTGCATCTGATGCCAATTGAATGGCAATAAAATTGAATTTTCATGGCAATTTAAAATTATTGAATATGCAATTTTCAATTGATATTAAATTGCAGTTTAGGTTCCATTAAATTGCAATGTAATTGCTATTTAATTGAAATAAAATTTCAATTTTATTTCCATTTAATTGAAATTGAATTGCAATTTAATTGAAATTAAACTGCAATTTAATTGATGTAATATTCCAATTTAATTGATATTAAATTTCAATTAAATTGCCATTTTATTGAAAAAAATTGCAATTCAATTGTTATATGTTTGAAATTGAACGCCATTCAATATCAATAAAATATTCAATTTAATTGCAAATTGCAGTTTCATTGCAATTCAATTGAAATTAAATCGGAATTCAATTGATATTAAATTACAGTTTATTTATAACCCAATTGAAATTCAAATATTAGTGGATCGTCATTTAATTGAAATCTAATTGAAATTCAATTACAATAAAATTTCCATTTAGTTTAGATAGGAATTTATTTCAAATATGAATCCAATTTAATTGAAATTGGATCACAATCGAAATATAGCAATTTTATTTTAACTGGATTCAATTTAAATATCAATTCCCATCGATATTCAACTAAAATTCAAATACAACTTGACTGAGATGAAAAACAATTCCATGTGTTATCAAGTTTTAATTGAGTTGAGTTAGATTTGAAATTAATTGAGAGTTAATTGAAATTGAGTGTAACTCGAGTTGAACCTTGATTGATTAAATTGGAACTCAGTTGATTTGAGCTTATGCTGGTATTCATCGATTTAGGGAAAGAAAAATTGATATCTTCACTAGTAATTATCTCAAGGCATTCTTCATTAATTTAATTAAATTTGAAATCTAATTTAATTGAAATGCAACGATTCAAGATGTTATAAACAGTTTAATTAATTATTTCAAATATGAAATCTGTTTGAGGTTTTATGATCATTCGTTTTCCAACCTAAAAAATGTTGTACTTGATAATGAAAGTAAAAACTGTTAATATGTTGAACAAAAACAACCAAGAGTTGTTATTTTTGTTTTTAACAGTGTTAGATTATGTTTTCATCTCTACGCATTTCTTCGAAAGATCACATAACTCGTCATTGAAATAATTTACATACTTAATTGTGATTGAGGCAGAATAAATCGAAAAACAACGTTTCATTTCTATTTTTCATTCGATGAATTTCTTCAATTCCGTTTTGAATAGGATTCTAATTGAGAAATGATTTGTCGACAAATCAAATGTGACCTTCTGTTTAAAAAAAATCGATGGAAATTAATATTGTTCCATTAAATTTGACGCTTCAGTAATCAATCAATCAAAAAACAATGAGATTGATTACTGAATAATAAAGCTCGAAGATTCACAAGCAATAACGCAAGATTGATTAAATTGAACGTTTTGATTTTTTTAAATGCTTTTCTAAGAAAATTAGATGTACAGGTTGTGCTCTAAGGGGATTGGGGTTCTCTAGAAAAAATTCCAGTTTTATTTTTTTAATAAAGCGGATCAAATCATGTTTTATACAATTTATAACCTCTTTTCGCATGTAAGTGAATTTGGAAAGTATAAAGTGGTTCTATTATTTACAAATCTTGCGTTTATCGACGGAGAAAGACCTATCGGTAGGTCACTAATTGATCGAGCCCCCCTAGGCGTGACAAATGACCCCCAGAACCAGAAACTGGTTCCGTTATCGGTACCATAAACGCATACAGCCGTGTTTCCACGTTTCGCTTCTGCGCCAGCGCACTGCGTCAGTTGTAGGTAAGTCTAACTAGACGGTAAACGCGGGTTAGCGCTAGCGGCCCCCCCAAACTGACACACTGACGGAGAGAATTAGGGCCAAGAGATAACCGGGTCACGAGGAGAGATGCAGTCGAGAGAGATGTCTAGATAAAGACTTCGTCACAGTCGTTGTGTATTGTCGAATTTGATGGATGTTCGTATACGGAGTTTTCTGTCGTAGACGAGCCAGCCTGTATATTTCTCATCTTATAATGATCGGAAAAATGCCTGGAGACACGTTGAATGATGTTTTTTCAGGGGCCATCTTTGAGGTTTACTGGTGGGTCGAATAAGTGACTTCAACAGATCATGACCGAATTTTTAGCACCTGTAGCAACGTGCTCGCAATGAACCAGCATTTGGCATGAAATGGAATACTCAATCGACAACTTCTTGAAAAGTTTCAGTTGTTAGAATATTCTTGCATTATTTTTCTTTCTACGTCTGTATGTTTCTACAAATAAAAAAAGTTGGTTCCGCGCGGAATCGAACCGGGGATATCTGATCGAGAAGCATCAACCAATCATCGCGCGATACGTGACATAAAAAAAACTACAGACATCCGGGCGAAACGTCAGGACGCTCGAAAAAATTTGGGTTGCACACAATCGCAGAAATTTGCCCACGGTCCGAATCTAGAATTGATAGTTTCGTGCGCCGACGAAACGCGGATCAAAGTGGGCTGTAACGGCCGTTCAGGCTGCCAATCTAATGAGAACGGAACAATTATCGCTTGTACATTAACGGAATATCGAGGAACGGTTAGAAAACGACTTTGTGTCCGATAAAATTTACTGTTTTCCCACACGACGTCCGTACGAACAGTATCCGGCCTTTCGTTTTCACGCGGGCGTCACGCGCGGGCAATCATATCGTCGTTGTTCCAGTCTAGATCCCCGAATTGAGCAATTAACAGTCGACGATCCTGGATCCATCGATTTCGGCTGAAACGAAAAAAAAACTATACGATTTGGATCAGAGGAACTGGGTGGCGCGGGGTTTTAGAGAAAACGTTTACTTTCGAATGGAGACGTGCTGCAATTAAGGGATAGAGATCGTCTCCGAACGAGGTCGTACGATTATTGCCAGTATCGAAAGTGGAACCGACGTTAATATTTAGATAAGAATTGACTCCTCGACCGACACTATCGTGAGAGCATCGTTTTCAGCTATTTCGAAAAAAAATCTATCCGATTTAGGTCGGGAAAACTTGGTTTTAGGGACCGTGGCGATGAAAAGATCTGGGAGAAAACGTTCACTTTCGAATGGCGACGTGCAGTAATTTCGGTACAGAGAAGCGTCTCCGAACGAGGTCGTACGGTTGAAATCGAATATTGCGAAGATTTTGCAAGTGAAAGTTGGAACGAAGTTAATATTAAAATGTTTGCGATGGTCGTGAGTTCGTACGGGACGAGTCTGAATACTCGAACGTTTTACTGGCACGTGGAAACCGGTATACAGTTTTATAGTTGTAATTTTTTGTGTGTATTTTTAATGAGCAGCCAGCGCTTTTTTGTGACACGATTATCTTGAATATTGTTTTAAAAATAAAATAACTCGACTTCCTGAATGTAACTTAATTCAATTTTTGGCGATGAAGCTTCATCAGGGACCAGTTTTTATCAATGGTATGGTAAATTCGACCGAGGTCTTGAATCACTTGGCGAATTTCGTGAAGGCTTCATCAACTGATAATGTGGCCTATCGTAAGATGGAGACAATTGCTAGTGGGACCAGCGGGCTCGTCAAAAAATTTGTTCGCGATCCCACACAAATTGTCAATTGCTCAAAAAAGGCTCGTGTCGATTGGTCGATAGAAATGCTCCAAAAATACGATCGCGGTGTTTCGAAGCACGTCGTCGTGACAGGTGATGAATCGTGGGTATACGCCTATGAGCCTAAAAGTAAAATCAGTCGACTGTATGGATATTTCAAGAGGAGCCAAATCCAACAACATTTTCTTGCGCACGAAGCACTTCCAAGCAAATTGTCTCCTGTTTTTTCTGAAAAACTGGACGGATCATCCTTCACAACGACAATACGAGCTCTCACACATCGGCTCAAACAGCTGCATATTTTTCTATTTGTTTGCAACAAATATTTCCTCAATTTGAAGGTTATGTTATCTGTCATAAAATTGAGTATAAAATGTCACCGGATTGGGCCAAAATATTTATAAGAATTTGAGATGAAATGTTCAGTATTGCATATTAAATAATTATAAAGGAGATTTTGATTCTGAAATACCGATATGTTGGAATTTAATTAAATTTAATATTGCATAAAATCCCCTTATCCATGATATATTGATGATTAATTATGGGTCTATTATTCAATCAGTTCTGCATTATGATCAACTTGAATCATTCAATTAAAAAATAATTAAATTTGCACGAATTTAATTGATTTGTATTCGAGTTAATAACAAAAGACTGAAGACCGTCACAAAATTAAGTAAATTGATAAATTAAATTGGTTCAATTAAGATTGATTTAAAACAGTTTAGTTTCATTAGAATAAATTTAAATTCAAGATATTTAAATCATGGAAGAAAATTCCATGAATTCAGTTAAATTGAAATAGATCCAATTAAATATTTGTCTTTGCCCAATTTCAATTTTAATTAAATCTGCATTGAATTGTTGCAATATAAATTAATGCCGTCCTAGCCAAATTCGATTGAACTGATCGCATTTCTGTTTCTCTAAAGGTTATTTTGATTAAAATGCGAAGAAGATATTAATTAAATGTCATCATAAAATTCTTCGAGGGCGTTTGATATTGTTGTTCGTGATCATGGATCAAATTTATCACTTGGGATTTGGGATGAAATTAAATTGAACAGCATTTAGGCTAATTATTTTTGGATTAACATAAAGAAAAATAAATTAATTGGTGATAATTAATTAAATAAATAATTGATAACCTAATTTAATTTGGTAAAATTTGAATAAATTCAATTTATTTCCTCTCAAAGAATTAAATCATTATTATTGTTAAAAAATTGTAGTAAAAATAGATTCTCTTGAATTAATTGGATTGAATTTACAAAGATACAAATTGATTAGATTTAATCTCAATTGATGCAATCTAAACGAATTCAAACGAAATTAAACTAATTTAAATTCATCACTTCCCATTGGTTTAAATGTTATATTAGATATTGGAAGTAGTTAATTCGAACAAGGAAATATTAATTTAATTAAATACTTGAATATTCCTCATTTCAATTTTCGATAAATCGTTATTAAATTAAAGCCGTTTCGAGATCTTCAAATTTGTTAATCGAATAAATTCGACCGAGGTCTTAAATCACTCGAAGACGAATTTCGTGAAGGTCCGAAAACGATTGATTCTGTGCGCCAACTGATATTGCAGGATCGAAATGTGGCCTATCGTAAGATGGAGACAACCTTTGGCATTAGTGGGACCAGCGTATATTCAATATTGCATAAACATTTAACCGTCAAAAAAATTTGTTCGCGTTGGATCCCACACAAATTGTCAATCGCTCAAAAAATGCTCGTGTCGATTGGTCGATAGAAAAAATGCTCCAAAAATACGATCGCGGTGTTTCGAAGCACGTCGTCGTGACAGGTGATGAATCGTGGTTTTACGCCTATCAGCCCGAAAGTAAGAAGTACGTTTAATCTGAAATGTGTGTCCCAGTCGTTTGAAACCTTATATTATATACGATTAATTCAAGAAAACCTCATTTTATCTTATGACATTCTCATTGAAAACTTCCCTATTAAAACTTTCTACGCTACTGAACATGTAAATAACTAAATACTTCGGTTTTAACAATACACTTACCTATGGAACGATAAATTCGGATTTAAATTCCTGTCTTTACTACAACTTACACACTTACGAATCATTTTTAGTACGATGAAAATTAATAAAAAATATGAAAAACCTAATAGTGACTCTCACGAATTTTCTTCAATTTGCGTATTTATTTTCGATACAGAGATGGCAACGTGTGTCTTCTAGAACATGTGACCTTCAAATTGTCAAGCAGAGAATGGAGAAGCGTTGTCTTGACTTTCACCTGAATTTTGTTCCATCTGCTTCTTGCTAATATATAATATATGATATAAGTTTCAATTCAAAATATAAAATTTTATACAATGTTTTGAATGCAAATTGGAGAAAAAGTTTTTATTCAAAATTACAGGGTAATAGAGAAACCTACTATTTGCGCAGTTTGGCAACATGACAATTTTTTTTGACCTGAGTGGACCAGCTCAATACGTTTCAATCGACCAGCTCTAAGTTTCAGATGCGAAACTTTTCAATGTAAAGTTTGAAGCCTACAAAATTTGAATTCACTTGAATCATCCACTACGAAGATATAAGCAAAACTCTATTTTTTAATTGAAATGTCAACACCCTGTAACTTTTTCACAGAGCTGAATTTCAAAAAAATTGTATAGGAAAAAATGTTATTTTAAATAAATATTATTTGGGCTATATCCACCATCTGTTGTAGTAAACATTTCTCAAGGTATATTTGCTCATAAAAGGCAGCAAATGTTCAGAAAATTTTCAATATTTACTTATTGTCGGGATTGACAGGAACATTTTCTGTTTTTTTGGAAATTAATACGTTTGGGTAAAGAAGAACTATAACAGATGGTGGTTGTAATAATCCTACACGAGTTCTATTGTCTGCCATGCTTTCCCAAAAATGTGAACGTTGTTTATTTCATTTCTGATCTGTATTCAACTTCACATCGATTAACAGCCGATTTCGAGGAGCACGTCCTCGACGTACTCAATTATTACGGACCCGTTCTTCGTTTCCAAACTTTCTTCCGTCCGAAAACCCAAGCTTTCGAACGCTCTCCGCCCAGATAACAACAACAAAAAAAAACTTTCGAATCCAAAAAGTGAAATCGATCAAATTAGTCTGCGATGCATCTCGACGCAGCGCACTTTCTAATCGCCCCGTCCATTGTGTGTGTGTGTATGTACGTAGATGCGTGCCGGACGGATCATCGTGTGCAGCTCCGTTGACCCAGTTGTGTGGGTGGAACACGCCGTCCTGTTCATCACCGACAACATCGCCGAGAACCACAGTCACACCGTCTGCTCTCGAGCAGAGCGCCCGAAAGTAGGTTAGTGTACAGATAGAGAGTGGGGTACCCGGACTACCCGACGGAGCAGTTCTCCAAGCGCCCAGTCCGGTTAGTGTGTTGTTGGTACGCGCGCGAATTACACGCCGAGTTATGTCCGCGTTGCTATGAGCCCGTCACCCGTCTCTTCCTTGGAAGTGGAAAGATACGTCGGCGCCTGTTTGATCTCGAACCACAATCACCAGAAAACGCAGCGCGAGCGGTACCATCAACAGAGGATCTACCCCGGAAACGATCAAAGATGCGGCATGCCTCTGATCTCCTTCGTACCGCACAGGAACCGCCAGATTAGGCCGTCGAATCGCGAAGACTTCAACTTGGCGCGTCTAGCCGTCCATACGCAAGGCGCCCCTTTGATCCTCTCCAAAACCTACAACCACCGCAAGAATAAGTTGCAACGAAACCAGAACCTCCAAGGGAAACCCAAGAATCCATCGAACGACGCCGTCAGTGTAACCAGCGACGAAAGCTACGGTTCCACCAGTTCGGAACAGTGCTTACCACGTATCATAAAACCTAGGAAACGTCGAAAAAAAGACAGAAAGACCCCTAACATCTTCCCGTCGTCACCAGACGAAATCTCGTCTTCGGACGGAAACAGCCCGGAAGTTTCAAACCCTTCCAGACTCCTAACCTTCGAATTCTTAGTCCCAGAACCGAACAACAACAACCACGAATCTGAATGTCCAAAGCTGCATCACTCCTTCGAAGACGTTGAGGATGTGGAGGAATCCAAGATGGCCACGACGGCAACAACAAGATGCCAGTGTAGATATTGCGATCCATCTGGACAAATCTGGGACGTGGACAAGACTTCTTTCTCTTCATTTCTAACCCCTCCAGAACGTAAGGACGTTTTCTCGTATCCGGACTTATCGAAACTAACCTTGGAAGATCTGGTACCACGACAGGGACCCCCAAATTCGGACTTGGAGGTGTCGACGGAGATCGTTACGTCTCTGAACGGACTTAGGGATTTGGAGATCAAGTTTTTCTCTTCTGGGACAGTTGAGGATAAAGTGTTCCATCGACAGAGGAATGTGTTAGTGTGATTGCTAGTATCTACAATCTAAATTGTGACCAGATGGTACCTGAACCATTGGGAATCTGATTCTCTCTAACTCCGAAGGTCAAGGCTGTTCTGTGGCCCCCAGGCCAAATCTGGGAAGAAGCGCTCTTTATTTTCGACGTGCCTCTATTCAGATTGATCTCGGATGATTTGGGGACCTGGATTTGGACATCACCAAGAGAGAATTGTACTGTGTCAGTGCGATGATGTTGTTTCTCGACTCTTTATTCTCTTTGTCTCTTATTAACTTATTTATTCAACGAAAAATGCTGTGATCTCAATTTTGCGGTTAGGGTCACGAGGTGAGCACGATCTGTTATGATTTATATGCCTTTCATCTGCGAGAGAGGTTACTAAATTCGGTTGTAACGTGGGAAACGTGGTATTGGGCTCGGTGAGTTTGAATCGTTGTCGATAATTCGTTGTGATGATCGACGAAACAATTATCTTCGATCTATATGATGTTTTTTCTTAATTTTCTTCATTTATCTCAGATTTTTGTTTATCATGTCGTGAATTAAGTTTTTTATTCGTTTAATCATTTGATATATTGAATATTCATATAATAATGCTGGAAATTTTATTAAAGTCATCTGAACTCTTGGGATTTTGTGGTAAAAGGGTTTTCCTTGAACCATTGTCAGTGGTTTTTTACAATAACGTGTTTTTTCGTGATGTCAATTTAAATTTTTAAAGTAGATTTTGATTCTGAATTATCGATATGTTGGGATTTAATTAAATTTAGTATTGCATGAAATCCTCTTATCCATGATATATTTTTTATTAATTATGGGTCTATTATTCAATCAGTTCTGCATTATCATCAACTTGAATTATTTAATTAAAAAATAATCAAATTTGCACGAATTTAATTGATTTGTATTCGAGTTAATAACAAAAGTTTTATTCAGAAATTCAAATCACATTTGAATACATTTATACCGTCACAAAATTAATTAAATTGATAAATTAAATTGGTTCATTTAAGATTGATTTAAAACACCTATGTTTCATTAGAATATATTTAAGATATTTCGGTGATTTCAAAGTTGGAGATATTTAAATCAGGGAAGAAAATTTCATGAATTCAGTTAAATTGAAATAGATCCAATTAAATATTTGTGTTTGCCCAATTTCAATTTTAATTAAATCTGCATTGAATTGTTGCAATTTAAATCAATGCCGTCCTAGCCAAATTCGATCAAACTGGTCGCATTTCTGTTTCTCTAAAGGTTATTTTGATTAAATTGCGAAGAACATATTAATTAAATGTCATCAGAAAATTCTTCGATTGCCTTTCATGGTGTTGTTCGTGATCATGGATCAAATTTTTTACTTGGGATTTGGGATGAAATTAAATCGAACAGCTTTCAGGCTAATTATTTTTGGATTAGTATAAAAAAATGAATTTATTGGTGATTATTGATTAAATAAATAAATGATGACCTAATTTAAATTAATAAAATTTTAATAAATTCAATTCATTTCCTCTCAAATAATTAAATCATTCTTATTGTTAAAAAAATGTAGTAAAAATAGATTCCCTTGAATTAATTGGATTGAATTTTCAAAGATTTAAACTGATTAGATTTAATCTCAATTGGTGCAATCTAAACGAATTCAAACGAAATTAAACTAATTTAAATTCATAACTTCCCATTGGTTTAAATGTTATATTAGATATTGGAACTAGTTAATTTACGAATTCGAACAAGGAAATATTAATTTAATTAAATACTTGAATATTCCTCATTTCAATTTTCCATAAATCGTAATTAAATTAAACCCATTTCGAGATATCCAAATTTTAATTCGCGTGAAATCAATCATCTGATTGATGATATGAATAGATTATATTTTATGTAAATTGGTTCAATTAAATTTTTATTTGAATGAAATTAAATTAATTATTTTCCTTCGGTTTTCAAATAAAATTAATTGAAACTAGAAAAATGGTTAATTTAAATTAAGAAAATTGATGAAAATTCAAATAAATTGTTATTATTTAATTTAAGGCCGTTTCGAGATGTCCAAATTTAATTAGATCTGTTTTTTTCAATTTCAATTAAATTCTAATTAACTCAATCTTATTCTTTTTGATTGTGAAATTAATGAAATATTTTTTTGTAAAATGATACGCCAATCGATGTTAACTCAAAATTTCGTGAAATAAGCTCTTTCATTCATGCTCATTATCCATTTCATCTAATAACTGAAAACAATGACGGTTCCATTAATGCTCTATTAGGCATCAGATACAGAACATAATCATAATATAACTTGACCCGGTTCCCAATCCGTCAATTTCTCGGTTTTCAAGCATATTACCACTCATCCTACATAACCGACCATATTTCAGCCGTTTAGCGCCCATATATCCACGACGACTGACTGTTAATTACTCGCAAACAGTTAAACGCCAATTCCCAGATGTGAAATGTTGTTCGCATACAGCCCGACCGAGATATTTCTTCATCTTTCGATTCAATTACGAATTGTTTTGAACTCGGTGGGAACAGGAATAGCGTACCGCCTCCTTTACGTTCACTTTCTGTGGTTTCGAAATGCCACACGGTACCCGGGTCATGGTTCTTGTCGATTGGTATCTCTGTAACGATAAAAGCATGTCGAGAATATCAGATTTTTCTTCTTTTTTATGATAATTAGCTTAGCGGCCATTTTGCCGACCGGACCTGACGTCGTTGGTTTTTTTGTGGTATTTGATAGTTGATAGATAGGGTTGTATCTTGTTGAACATGTTAATTGGTGTTGTTAGATGGAAATTTCGAGGAATCTGATATTTTTAATTTGCTCACAGTTTTATCGTAGCGAAATGAAAGTTGATAGCATGGCGTTGAGTCATTAGTATTGTTAGTTGTCTTCTCTTTTGTGTGGTTCTAGATGTGTTGATAAATTTATCGTATTGTCGTAGTTCAGTTCCAATCTCTCTATCAACATTTGCGTTTTCTTCCATTGCCTTCAACACACAATTGGCTTCTCTTCATTCGTTGTGTTTTATTTTGTCTCAATTTCTTTTCATTCGCTGTAATTTTCTGTATCTATGTCTAGATTTTCTTGTCTACACTTTCGATTTCTTCCTCGTTGCTTTCTTTTTTCAACTACATTAGTAGTTGTCTGATTTCATTTTTATTAATTTTTCTTTATTGTTTTCTTGTCATTCGTTTTTATTATTATTTCTGTTTCTATTTTTGGCTTTGATTCCATTTAATGTGCTTCGTCTTTTAATTTATTACTGGATTGATTTATCTGTCGAGTAGAACAAAATTCTTGATATATCTTTTTGTGTTCGAAATTTTAATTATTTTTAATTTTGTATAATTAGTTTTTAAAATTCATTTTGTTTCTTTTCTATCTTCAAACACTAATGATTCTTCTCAATTTGTTTCTTCACCCGTTAATTGTCGTTTTCTTTTACATATTTTAACAACTCTTTGGGGTTTTGAGACAGCATGTATCATGAGTTAATGACTGTCACTGGCAATATGGTGGAGTCAAGACGGTTAAACAGCCAGCGACGTTCTTACGCCCCTATATATCCATAGGAAGTCGTAAATTTAATAGCTTACGTTTAATTTACATACTAAGCGTCTGGTCTCAACCTCGTCAGCTGTTATGGGGAGCAGGTTGACCAACGCAAATATATTACTTTCACTAGATTGAAAATTTGCGGTTGCCAAGTTGTTCCAGTTATTGGCTATGTGTAATAACTATTTATTAGTTGTATGTGCATATTCTTGGTTTTTTCAAGTCCTTTAATGTCCATTCTGGTCGACTTGGTCGATGCTGTTATCTTCTTTTATTCAAGTTATTCGTTGCGTTCTCCTGCGGTACGCGACCTTCGATTGCGTAACCATCTATACGCCCTGAACTATCTCCATAGATCAGAAATCGTGTTGTTTCTGTTATCGAGTTTTTAACTCGACATATTAATCCAGTTTATTTATAGAAACAGGTGTATATGATGGGTTTTCGTTTATACTGGTTGTCGTATCATACAGGGTGTTCGGTTGCGTAGGTTTATAATTTTACATGAAGAAAGGTTTGATGTGAGGCTTTTTGAATGCAATTGAACATCATTTGCTTGCTTCTGGCGTTGCCAGATTAAGTTATATGTTAAGTGCTGACAGTTTCTGATCGTATTTGCGTTCTTTATATAATGTAACATTCAAATTAATTCTGAAACGATTTTTTCTACGTCGAGACGTTCTTGAAGCACGAAAGCGATGAATTGGAATTGCTCAGGTAAAGCGAGAATTTCCTCGCTAGAAAAATGCATATTTGAAGTTCAGTAAGTGAGAAAAACGTATATTAGTTTGCGATTTTGTATTCACTTGTATCATTCGCCCCAAAACTTCAGATAAAAGTTGCGACACTCGTTTAATGATTGAATAATATACCACAAGTTTATAGATCTCAGATTAAACCGATTCGAACTCACCAACGTGAAATACCACGTGTAAATTTTTTTTTTTTCGATTTTTCTTAAGTTATTGCGGTTTCTGTTTTGGGTTTTGATTCACATGGGACCCTTTCGTAAAACTATGCGAATGTAGTAGTGGCAAAGAGGTTGGTATCGTATCATTATACCGACCGTCTTATAATGTCAACAACCATTAAAACAATACGACAATACTTTCACTGTGTGAAATTCCTTTAGATTTTTCTCGTTTAATTTGCATGTTTTGATCACCGTAGCAACCAGTGTCCTTGTTTATAACGTATCTAGCCACTTTCTACAGTTGCTAGTTGCTCATTTACCTGTGGTATGTGTGTAGTTTTGTTTCAGTTTCGATATGTTATTAAAGGACTTTCACTGTTCATTTACTATTTGAAAAAATAGATTAGAATAATTATCTCCGCGAACAGAGAGAAATTTAAATGTTTTAGTATGATCGAAACTTTCTATTTCTGTTGTGAATGCTTATTTAAAAAAAATTCTCAATGAAATTGCCCCGAAAACAATATATAGGAGTTTCTATTGAAAGGACATTGGTTCTATTGGCTTTTATATATATTTTATTTCTTTTTTTATAGAATTTTTTCGCTGTTTATGTCATTTGTTTTGATTTGTACAGTATTTTGTTTTATTTAAGAAATACGCTGTATATTTTTATGTATTAAATGAATGCTTTTCGTATTTTTTTTTTTAATTTCATATCGGTGACAATTTTTTTGCAGAGGTTAGTGTAACCATGATGAGATGTTGTACAGAGCCTGTTTCGAGTTTGAGTGCCCATTAAACATTTATGTAGAGCTTCTCAACTTATTTCAAAATTGACTCTGTCATATAAATCATTGAAAAAATCAGAGATCATATATTATATTTGGTTAAAAATAATGTAGTCTCGTCAGGTAATGGTCAATTCAGTATAAAACCTTGAACAAATATTTCTATTGTGGGCGTTAGCCATAACAAAGTCTTCTATCTTGCTCACTCGCCTTACATGGAACACTTCACCTGTTGACTAGCGCCAGTTTATAAAACCGACAATAACTCATTTTCTGGTGTTGCCTACTGTGAAAAATGGGTGAGTGCATCTAGAATGGCAATCAGCGAGATCCCAAACCGCCTTGAAAAAATCCAGATGCATCGAGACGTGTATTTAGGCTTGTTTCACGAATAAACATCGTTTGGATGCATTTAACCCAGATCGTCGAGTAATTACGTCATTTTGGGATCGTTATTTGGCCCACATGATCCTGTGATTTAACGCCATTAGATTATTTCTTGTTAATATTCGAGTTAGAGGAGTCGTGGAGAAAGCATACTTTGGTATGAAATGATTAACTGGCTGAGTATTTTCATTCTTACCATATCGCAGAATATACTACTTCCAAACTTGTGGATCTTTCATTTTATCCAGTTTTCTTGTTCAACCTACGAAAATGTCGATTTTCACTTATCAGACTCAAGTGATTTCCACAGAACCGACCTACTGAGACTTTCAGTGATTATAAGTGAATTTGTATAATCTTAGACTTTCAGAATCGACTGTGGGGCCTGTAAATCATCTGTGATTGGTACGAAATAGTGTGGAAGTAATTTTAATGTTGAACTCTTACACACAACACGACCCAAGTGATACAACCTGAACTACTGAGATTTCCAATAATTTTATCTGATTTTGTGTTATATTGTCCACTGTTAGTAGATGCTGCTTCGTTAGATCATTTCACTAAGGGCGTATGTGATTGTATAAAATGTCCCACAACCCGACCTTAGTGATTTTTAGAGATGTTATTCACTGAGACTTCCAATTTATAGCAAATTTGTGTTGTGAAGTCATGGAAAGGTACTTTAACCAATGGACGTATTATTTCAGATTGAATCTATTTAGGATTTGAATATATGATGCCTGATGATATAGCAGTCCGTTGTGCTTTAAAATATGATATCGGTAATTTTGTCGTTCATGTTCTTTCTCACAACTCGACCTCATTGGTTTTTGGAGAGCCTATCTACTGAGACTTAAGAGATTCTCAGAGACCTTTCTACTTAGACTTTCAGTGATTTCAAGTGACTTCTCGTTAATTCAACCTTTTCGGAAAATTCAACTGCTTTGTTGAGGAACTCAATGGACGCATTCCCATCAATAAGTTCCTGGGAACGACGATGACCCAGAAAATCATCAGATTCGTGTCATTTTTCACGATCAATCGCAGAATCCGAATATTTAGATGCGCTTTCGCGTCTCGATGAACTCGTTCATCGGGCGGAGAAATCGAGAGTGTAAAAGGTATACAATAACGAATGGAAAGTGGAGTAGCGATTCGTAGAACACAATACTTTAATGAAGCGTTCGATGTCGACCACCACAACAACAACAACAAGAACGTCGATCTCATTACGAAACGGACAGGTATCGTATATAACTTGGAGATTATCATTTCGTTCTACGCAGGAGACAGGTTGTATATGAGAGTGGATAAATTGGTTTTGGTTTCTTATTGAACCTTGAGAGCGGAGTATTTGGTTACGTCGATTTTGTATCGTTTAATCATGCGTGAAGGGTTTTGATAAATCGACGTTTTTTTCTTGCTGGAATCGAAGGCTCATGTAGAGCGTTTCATTCGGTATCTTGCTGTGAAATACGATGATCTTAAATGAAATAATAGATTTATTTGGAGTCGATTTTGTTCGAACTTAATATCGGTCAATTTGAAGTACATTGGTTTATTCTCGATCTTCTTAATGAATAATGCCACACGTTCACTAAAAATCACTTAAGTCGTATTTGGTCGGTTCGCGAGAATTCACTGAATAGGCCTTGCCATTTCTGTACTCTCATTTGTAAATTGGAATTGAATCAACAAAGAAGATCATATAGTTATCAAAAGATCTTCAATACATGGTTATGTGAGGTATGTTTAGGGTTAGTACAAAATTATATCCCCTATTCCCTATTCAGGGACCTCCAGAAATCATAAAGGCACCAGCGCTTATAGTGAAAACTGCCTCCAGAAGCACACGTTTCGTATAATTGAATGGCGTATTCAAAACAACCCAAGGTGGTTTTTTCACTAAGGTCTATTAGATTGATGTGAAAATCAACCTTTTATGTAAACCTCGAGCCGTATAAGGTATGCATTAACTTTCTTGATATTTTATCATTTATTATATATTAACTGGAATAATATTATAAGTTTGCGACTCCTAGTGAATTTTAGTGATCTTGCTACAAGATGTGGAATGGGATATTAAGATGAACTTCACTTACACTGGACAGGCAACAGCCTTTTTGGGAAATTAATTCATTATTTCAGGAAAATCAAGACGACTTAATAATTACCCATTTTCATTTGAGTTCATTTGAAAGCACTGGTTGCTGGGAATTTATTGATATTTTTTATTATTCCTCATCAAATCGCATTTACTCCAATAAGTTGTGATATCTTGAATCACAATAACTTTACGAACCTTAGTGATTTTTCTACAGTCATCACTTTCAGTTGTCCTGTTGAATAAGACGGTGCCTATTCTACTGGAATTATTTTAGGACAAATGACGAAGACTTAATCAAGACTCACTGGTTTAAGTGGGACTTTAGTGATAATTTTTGCCTTAGTGATTCCTGAATTTATCTCAGAACTCACATTAACCAATTAGGAGGTCCTGAAGTTGTTTTTTTTTTACTTTTTACGACTTTTAGTGAATTCTAGTGCTATTTTTCTAAAATACGAATATTTTACATGTATTAAAATATTTAAGAAATTCTTTTAGGAATATTAGAAATTTGTGCCCAAATCATAATGTAATGTTTCAATATTTGACTAAGACTGTGTCTGCTCATTGACAATGATGCCAAGCAGATTGGTAGATTGAGGGTAATGGAACCTTTAATATCAATTTGAACGTGTCTGCGACCTAAGTGAATTTCAGTGATTCTGCGAAAAATCTTGTTTTAGACGGCCAATTTAAATTTTAGTTTACAGTGATTTGTTTAGGGATTTTCTGAAGGTTCTTTACATGTGGTGAAGACATAATCACTTATTTTCATTTAGGTAGCTTATTAAGCACATGTTGAACTGGCAATACGTCGAGTTTTTTCTTGAATGATTTGTAAGAATTCCTGGATCGTAGATAATACTTGTTTTCACAAGTTTGTGGGTGATGGGAACTTAAATATCAATTTAAACGTGTCTGCGACTTTAAGTGATTCTGCGAGAAATTGTTGTTTTGAACGCCCAATTTTAATTTTAGTTTATTCTGATTTGTTTTGGGGGTTTTCTGTTATCTCTGGAGGTTCTTTACATGTGGTGAAGACATAATCACTCATTTTCCTTTAGGTCGCTTAGATTAACCACATGTTGAACTGGCAATACGTTGAGTTTTTTCTTGAATGATTTGTAAGAATTCCCGGATCGTAGATAAAACTTGTTTTTGTAAGTTTGAGAGCAATGGAACCATTAATATCAATTTGAACGTGTCTGCGACTTTAAGTGAATTTTAGTGATTCTGTGAGAAATCGTTGTTTTAGACGGCCAATTTCAATTTTAGTTTACAGTGATTTGTTTAGGGGTTTTCTGTTATTTCTGGAGGTTCCTTACATGTGGTCAAGGCATAATCACTTATTTTCATTTAGATCGCTTAGATTAAACACATGTTGAACTGGCAATACGTCAATTTTTTTTAAAATGATTTTTAAGAATTCCTGCATCGCAGATAAAAATTATTTTTACACGTTCGAGGATAATGGAAAGTTTAATATATATTTGAACGCGTCAGCGACTTAAGTGAATTTTAGTGATTCTGCGAGAAATCGATGGTTTAGACGTCCAATTTTAATTTTAGTGTACTGTGATTTCTTTAGGGGGTTTTCTGTTGTTTCTGGAGGTTTACATGTGGTGAACACATAATCACTCATTTTCATTAAGGTCACTTAGATTAACCACATATTGAACCGGCAATGTTGAGTTTTGTTTTGAATGATTTGTAAGAATTCCTGGATCGTAGGTAGAACTTGTTTTCACAAGTTTGAGGGTAATGGAAACTTTAAAATCAATTTGAACGTGTCTGCGACTTAAGTGAATTTCAGTGATAAATCGTAGTTTCAAACGGCCAATTTCAATATTGGTTTATAGTGATTTGTTTAGGGGTTTTAATGTTATTTCTGGAGGTTCTTTTCATGTGAGAAACCATAGAAAAAATTCTATGAACAATAATCATAACTTTTAACTTAAATAATTCCTTATTAAGCTACTGTGATCTTTATATCTGACCCCGGAAACACCAATCGTCAACATCAGTTGATCCACATTGATCTCAGTTATGAACAATCAAGCGTATACCTATAATAGAGTCCCCGCCAATGGTTCAAGGTCGAATATAGAATTGATGCGGGCCCGTTCTTTAACAGGTATAAATTGCGACAAGTGATTATCATTTATTGTGAATTGTAAAAAGAGTGCGCCAGTTATAATGTTGGCAGATCTGAATTATCATCGAGGCTCTTCTATGGTTTTGCCGCGGCAGGTGTTTCAAGGTCAACTTTGCGGTGTGCTCCCTCTTTATATGGAAGTGGTTTTTCTTGGAACTGCATATTTACACGCGTTGCTATGATTTATAGCGAGTGAAAAGCTAAATCGTTTCCCGGAGCTACGAAATGATTGTGTTATACAGATGGGCGGAAAAGTCCCGGGCCTAACGTAGAAAACGCAGTTGTTTCGGTTCAAAATCATTGTGGAGATATATTATTTAAGGGTTGGTATTTTGTTCTTGTTTATAACTTAAGGTCTTCAATGTCTTGAAAGGATTCAATTTTATCACTGTGCGGGTACAAAATTTATAAGAAATTTAGAAATAATAATGATCACCCGCTTAATGAAGGACTTCCTGAGTCGCTGGTTATACTAAAACAGTAGATCCAAAAATTATCTTTGGGAGAAAAGATGTTTGCAAGGTGAATTAAAACAAGTTTGTAGTTATAATAGAATTATGTATTCACAGATAAAAATAGTTACACAATGTTCGGCACTTGAGATTACACTCACAGAAAGAGTTTTTAGGTGTCTATAAAAACCAAGGATTTGAAGTTCTCTGCTCAATCTAGGGCACTTCTGGTAATATAAAATGATAAAGAGATCTGACCTTATTTGTTTTTTGGAGTTCACCACAGCTCTGCTTCAATCGTCGATGGTAGATTTCTCTGAATAAGGTGCAGGCACTTTGGATGAGATTATCACTAATGAATTGTGCCTTGGCGATATGTAATTGCTTCACAGATTCACAATTCACGACCCTTTTCTTTTACGTAGAGAATTTCAACTGAGTAATTCACATACACATGAACTAGGGTAGCTAACTGACCCGAAAACAGATTATTTTGAGAGATCTTTAGAGGAACTTGTAGTTCTGAGTGCCGCTTTGGACTCGTGAAAAGTAAATTGATAAGAGAGAACTTACTTGAAGATACTGTGCACGAGAGCGTCTTGAGAGAAAATGAATTTACTTGTAGGAGTACTTACCACCTTGAGAGGTGTAGAGAGAATGAATTTTAATAACTAAAAGAGTTCGGACGTGTAAAAAGTTCAGGTAGCTAAGTTTAGGGATTTCCAAAATTCCGTCCGACAGAAGGCATTCTTGGAAGTAACGGCTGCTGCCCCAAATTCCAAGAACTGTCCTTTGTTGCGAGAGTATCGCAACAATCACTCTATGTTAGTTATTTGGTAAATTTTCTATGATCAATTTTGAAAGTCCTCACAATGGAAAGTTTTCTTGGCGAACAAAAAACACAGGGTTCAAAACTCGCCAAATTATAAGGTACACGTCCTCTCCTCCTCCGTACCACCAAATCACACCGATATACCTCGTATACGGTCAGCATTACGTAAGAACATAACCACTCCTCCCATATATATCTGGTTTGCAGCGATGATACATCTCTAGAGACGTGCTACTACACAATCTAGGAACAATCGAATTTTTTTTTCCACCTCGATATACTAGCGCTCTCGGCCAAGTTCAAGGCTACGCTAGAAAAATCCGGCCCGAAGTACCATATTTTCGAAGCGGGTACAGCGGAAGACGCCCGGTATATTTTCATTGTCGTCGAGTCTGTAAATATGGGAGGCCGTTCACGTTTAAAAACCTCGTGGATACGATTTTTGTCGATTTTAAGGTCGTTCTGGCCGATTTAGGCGTGAGGTCATGTTATTTTTGAAGTTTAAACGATATAAGCACCCCCTCTCCCCATTTTGCGAACATAAAACGCCCTCTCGTATGTCACTGTTAGATACAGTTAACCAACCGAGATGTCACTGCGTTCAGTTACAATTTCTCATTAAATAAACTAACCAATAATAATATTACTGTAAATCGACTTGTGTGTGTACCAAACAAGCGAAATGTCGGTCATAGCATTCAATCAAACAGCGCCGATTATGATCTCTCTATGTTCGAATCCGGCCATATTTAGACTGTGGCAGTTTTTGTCGTCTATGACGGCGGCTCCGCTCGCCCGAGCGATCGATCACAGGTGGCGGTACCACGCCCTTGGCCCGCGAGAAGGTATACGGGATTTATGAAAGGACGGCGTATAAAGAAATGGCGGCGACCGTTTCATTCCATATTCTGACGGTTTCCTGATTCGTGCGAAACCAACAATGGATCGATCTGAGACGAGAGAAGACGCTAAATGATTCCCGTACTTTATACTCTATCTTCAATTTATCTTTGAAGGTTCAACGAACGGTACTTTGGTACTTCCTACGGGAAAAATTGGCTTATCCCGTAATATTTCGACGAATCGTGAAGTTTAACATCGATCTGCTGGCCGTACAATCCTGGAAACTCGCAGTTTGTATCCAGTTTTATAGAGAAAACGGCTGGCCGGACATACTCGAGTTTGACCCTGTATTCAACTGTCAACTTACATAATTAGAATCTTTTTTTTTCCATCGCAAAACCGCTACCCTTGACTGTCCATCGTACAGCGTTGCCAAAGAAAATAAATTACTGAAATATCATAAGTTTCTATGCAAAGATTCATTGAAATGAAACAATAAAAACTGTCCTACAAAATTCCATTGATTTTATAATATATATATTGAGCTCCTAATGTCTTTCACAAGATTCAAGATTATATTCTATTATAACAATTTATACAAGATAGTTTATAGACACCAGATACTATAATATAAATCTGGTGTGTATAAACTATCTTGTAAAAATTTCTATAATTTAATATGATCTTGAATACTTTCCTTGTTTGACGTATATAAACTCCAGGGCAATCTATACAAGATTCAAGATTATATTAGGTATATTATAGCAACCTATACAAAATAGTT
This sequence comes from Micraspis discolor, assembly GCA_030674115.1. Taxonomy (NCBI): domain Eukaryota; kingdom Metazoa; phylum Arthropoda; class Insecta; order Coleoptera; family Coccinellidae; genus Micraspis; species Micraspis discolor. Next base: position 2,637,139 of record JARTUT010000440.1, read on the forward strand.
TGAAGACACCAGATTTATATTATAGTATCTTCATGATTATATTACATTATAACAATCTATACAAGATAGTTTATAGATAACAGATACTATTATATAAATCTGGTGTCTATAAACTGTCTTCTATATATTGCTATAATATGATTAAATCTTGAATACTCTTACGGTTTGACGTATATAAACTCCAAGGAAATTTATACAAGATTTACGATTATATTATAACAATTTATACAAGATAGTTTATAGACACCAGATACTATAATATAAATCTGGTGTGTATAAACTATCTTGTATAAATTTCTATAATATAATATAATCTTGAATACTTTTCTGTTTTGACGTATATAAACTCCAGAGCAATCTATACAAGATTCAAGATTATAATATATTATAGCAACCTATACAAAATAGTTTAGAGTCACAATTTTTATATTATAGTATCTTCATGGTTATATTACATTATAACAATCTATACAAGATAGTTTTTAGACACCAGATACTATAATATAAATCTGGTGTGTATAAACTATCTTGTATAAATTTCTGTAATATAATATAATCTTGAATACTTTTCTGGTTTGACGTATATAAACTCCAGGGCAATCTATACAAGATTATATTTAATTATAGCAACCTATGCAAAATAGATTGATGACACCAGATTTATATTATAGTATCTTCATGGTTATATTACATTATAACAATCTATACAAGATAGTTTATAGATAACAGATACTATTATATAAATCTGGTGTCTATAAACTGTCTTCTATATATTGCTATAATATGATTAAATCTTGAATACTCTTACGGTTTGACGTATATAAACTCCAAGGAAATTTATACAAGATTTACGATTATATTATAACAATTTATACAAGATAGTTTATAGACACCAGATACTATAATATAAATCTGGAATGTATAAACTATCTTGTGTAAATTCCTATAATATAATATAATCTTGAATACTTTTCTGGATTGACGTATATAAACTCCAGAGCAATCTATACAAGATTCAAGATGATAATAATATATTATAGCAACCTATATAAAATATTTTGAAGACAGCATTTTTATATTATAGCATCTTCATGGTTATATTACATTATAACAATCTATACAAGATAGTTTTTAGACACCAGATACTATAATATAAATCTGGTGTGTATAAACTATCTTGTATAAATTTCTGTAATATAATATAATCTTGAATACTTTTCTGGTTTGACGTATATAAACTCCAGGGCAATCTATACAAGATTATATTTAATTATAGCAACCTATGCAAAATAGATTGATGACACCAGATTTATATTATAGTATCTTCATGGTTATATTACATTATAACAATCTATACAAGATAGTTTATAGACACCAGATACTATAATGTAAATCTGGAATGTATAAACTATCTTGTGTAAATTCCTATAATATAATATAATCTTGAATACTTTTCTGGTTTGACGTATATAAACTCCAGAGCTATCTGTACAAGATTCAAGATTATAATATATTATAGCAACCTATTATATTACATTATAACAATCTATACAGGATAGTTTATAGATATCAGGTATTACAATATAAATCTGGTATTTATAAACTATCTTCTACAGATTGCTATAATATAATAAGATCTTGAATACTCTTCCGGTTTGACGTACATAATCGCCAGGGCAATTTATACAAGATAGTTTATAAAAACCAGATACTATAATATAAGTCTGAATTCTATGAACTATCTTGTATAGATTGTTATAATATAATATTCAATACTATTCAGGTTTGACGTATATAAACTCCAGGGCAATTTATACAAGATAGTTATAGACACTGAATACTATATCTATCTTATAACAATAAAAACTGTCCTACAAAATTCCATTGATTTTATAATATATATATTGAGCTGCTAATGTCTTTCACCATCTATTATTCCACATAAAATGATATCTGAGTATAAGCGGGTGGAGTTTTCGCCAATGTGAACTTTCTCAAGTTCAAATTTTCGACAAAACAACTTTTCTACGGAATGAGATTTGAACTGAGTGAACCGCAGCGAAATGATTGATCAAGCGTTAAAACGTTTAGCCAATTTACGATTTTGTTAAACGAATAATCAGATTGTGTTGATTGAAATAAAATTGTTTGTTTTTCTAATTGGCACATACTGGAATCGTGTACAATTATGTATCGTGTTGCTCCGTCATGAACGGCCATTTTCAGATTGAGTCATAGCGAACGTGGCTGGTCAGTGTTCCAGCGAGTGCTTCTGGGTAATCATCAATTGCCAAGGATAATCTAATGCCACTAGATACCTGTACGTGGTTCGAATTAACTAAGCGGCTTCTTGTCGCGCTCACACACACATACAATGAAAAAAAGTCGACTATTAACGTGTCTCTTGTTTCATCTCTCGTACATACAGCAACATTGTTCGTATGAGTTAGATATACGGCCGGACGGACGAGGTTTTGGCTTCGGGCGAGTTCGCTAAGGCGCTGAGACGTTTTGAAGGAACAACCTAATTCTGAATCATTGTTACCAATCGTAGGAGAACGAATAATTAAGATTCGGGCGATATAAATAAATATAAATCTGGTGTCTATAAACTATCTTGTATAAACTTATATAAACTCCAGGGAAATTTATACAAGATTGAAGATTATATTCTATTATAACAATTTATACAAGATAGTTTATAGACACTAGATACTATAATATAAATCTGGTGTGTATAAACTATCTTGTAAAAATTTCTATAATATAATATGATCTTGAATACTTTCCTTGTTTGACGTATATAAACTCCAGGGCAATTCTATACAAGATTCAAGATTATATTAGGTATATTATAGCAACCTATACAAAATAGTTTGAAGACACCAAATTCATATTATAGTATCTTCATGATTATATTACATTATAACAATCTATACAAGATAGTTTATAGATAACAGATACTATTATATAATAAATCTGGTGTCTATAAACTGTCTTCTATATATTGCTATAATATGATTAAATCTTGAATACTCTTACGGTTTGACGTATATAAACTCCAAGGAAATTTATACAAGATTTACGATTATATTATAACAATTTATACAAGATAGTTTATAGACACCAGATACTATAATATAAATCTGGTGTGTATAAACTATCTTGTATAAATTCCTATAATATAATATAATCTTGAATACTTTTCTGGTTTGACGTATATAAACTCCAGGGCAATCTATACAAGATTCAATATTATGTTTAATTATAGCAACCTATGCAAAATAGTTTGAAGACACCAGATTTATATTATAGTATCTTCATGTTTATATTACATTATAACAATCTATACAAGACAGTTTATAGACACCAGATACTATAATATAAATCTGGTGTGTATAAACTATCTTGTATACATTCCTATAATATAATATAATCGTGAATACTCTTCTGGTTTGACGTATATAAACTCCAGGGCAATCTATACAAGATTCAAGATTATATTTAATTATAGCAACCTATGCAAAACAGTTTGAAGACACCAGATTTATATTATAGTATCTTCATGGTTATATCACATTATAACAATCTATACAAGATAGTTTATAGACATCAGATACTATAATATAAATCTGGTGCGTATAAACTATCTTGTATAAATTTCTGTAATATAATATAATCTTGAATACTCTTCTGGTTTGACGTATATAAACTCCAGGGCAATCTATACAAGATTCAAGATTATATTTAATTATAGCAACCTATGCAAAATAGTTTGAAGACACCAGATTTATATTATAGTATCTTCATGGTTATATTACATTATAACAATCTATACAAGACAGTTTATAGACACCAGATACTATAATATAAATCTGGTGTGTATAAACTATCTTGTATACATTCCTATAATATAATATAATCGTGAATACTTTTCTAGTTTGACGTATATAAACTCCAGGGCAATCTATACAAGATTCAAGATTATATTTAATTATAGCAACCTATGCAAAATAGTTTGAAGACACCAGATTTATATTATAGTATCTTCATGGTTATATTACATTATAACAATCTATACAAGATAGTTTATAGACACCAGATACTATAATATAAATCTGGTGTGTATAAACTATCTTGTATAAATTTCTGTAATATAATATAATCTTGAATACTCTTCTGGTTCGACGTATATAAATTCCAGGGCAATCTATAATATGATTAAATCATGAATACTCTTACGGTTTGAGGTATATAAACTCCAGAGAAATTTTATATTATATTATAACAATTAATACAAGATAGTTTATAGACACCAGATACTATTATATAAATCTGGTATGTATAAACTCTTTTGTATAAATTTCTATAATATAATATAATCTTGAATACTTTTCTGTTTTGACGTATATAAACTCCAGAGCAATCTGTACAAGATTCAAGATGATAATATATTATAGCAACCTATACAAAATAGTTTAAAGACGCCATTTTTATATTATAGTATTTTCAAGATTATATTACATTATAAACTATCTTCTACAGATTGCTATAACATAATAAGATCTTGAATACTCTTCCGGTTTGACGTACATAATCGCAAGGGCAATTTATACAAGATAGTTTATAAAAACCAGATACTATAATATAAGTCTGAATTCTATGAACTATCTTGTATAGATTGTTATAATATAATATTCAATACTATTCAGGTTTGACGTATATAAACTCCAGGGCAATTTATATAAGATAGTTATAGACACTTAATACTATATCTATCTTATATAAATCTGGTGTCTGTAATCTATCTTGTGTAAATTGCTATAATATACTCTTGAATACAGTTCTGGTTTGACTTACATAAACTAAATGGCAATCTATACTAGATAGTTTATAGACACCAGATTTATATTATAGTATCTGAAGTCTATCACATAACATAAGTCTGAAATTTCATCGCTTGTCCCATCGTTTAAGTCTCCGCAGTTGAACAACTTGTCGCTTAAACTATCGTTTAAGTCTCCGAAGTTTAACAGTTTGTCGTTTGACCCATCGCTCAAGTCTCCTTAGCGTTTTATACGAGAGTGTAAACTCCTGTTTTATATTTCTGACGGAAAAATCGAATACCGATCGAGTTCGATTGATTACGCGACGCGCCCAGCGCGTCCGCGGAGAAGTAATGAGGCCATTCCCATGGGAGGCAGACGGATCATCGTTCGTGCGAGAGAGAGAGAAGCAGCCGGAACGATAAAAAAGGGCAGCGACATTTAGGTACACGCAGGATCAGCCTTAATGGGAACACTGCTGGTTGACCACGGACAAAGAGATGTAATCGGAGAACCCTTTTTGTGACGTCACGCCTGCTACCTCGTTTTCCCGCAGGGGCGGACTTTCTATTCGTACGACGTTCTTGAAAGGATAGAGGTGTAAAAATTAAGTTTCTATAACTATATAGTATCTATTGATTGCTATAATATACCTAATCTCGAACACTCCCAATAAACACAGTAACGTTCAATCACAAGCAGCGGAAGAACTGACTGGTGATACGCCATCGAAAAATCGCAACCCCTGACTGTTCATCGTACTGCGTTGCCAAGGAAAATAAATTACGAATATTTCATAAGTTTCTATATAGAGAATACATATTCAAGCAGAGACGATGTATATTAGGAATATAGTCGTAATGATTATATTCGGTTTCATATACTGAACGAATAAAAAATTGAAAATGAAGAATGTAGAAAATGGGTTGAGTATAAGTATGTACTCAATTGTTGTTGATCAGAATTGTGGCAAAGATGTAAAATCAGGTTTCCAAATCGTTTCATCACGACGACTATATTGCTCTTTTTCCATTTTTCATAATGAAATATCCGCTTGTTAAAACCACGAAATTTTGACAGACGTCGTTTGAAGTATGGCACTAATTAATGGCATACAGAAGTATTCCTACAGTTCCCTCTGTTGCCGAACACGGGTACTTATCGATCCAACCTCGTAGGAGCTCTTGTTAGTGACAACATCCCAACAAGAATTTGTACGAACACTAAAGGAGTTACAAACCGTCAGCGGTTCAAAATGGCACGTTTATCATTACGCTCAACCCAAAACGTCATCCAGCCGTGGCAGGTATACCCATAACAAGATTTCGGTGTCACGATGACAAGTCAATCGTAGTCGGCCGGCGTATTACCCTCTTAACGAGTTTTTTATTGCGTGAGAACCGACGTCCGAGGAATTGGGACGTTGGATAGAATAGGAAACGCCCGGTGGATTCATAAAACATGCGGGAACACGCTGTGTACACGAAGGATTGTCGATCAGCGCCTATTTTTATCTTTATTTCTATCTATAATATAAAAATGGATCGCAAAATGTGTTGGTAAGCGCATTACTCAACAACGCCTGGACCAATTTGGCCAAATCTTTTTTAAAAATGTTCGTTGTAGTTCAAGGATGGTTTTTACGGCGAGAAAAATTAGAATTATTGCTGGAAAACCCCTAAACATAGCCCTTTTCTTTTTCCCATACAAATGATTTGTAAGCAAAACGTAGTCAATTTGAGCTTTATTGCTATGGTATAAAGTTCATATTAAATTACAAGCACTCACTGTTGTCTAAGCAATGTAGGTGTGTTCCTAACGTCAAAGATCATATCTATCAAAACAATGTGCGTGTGTGCGTTGGAGCACAGAATACATAGTTGGAGAAGTTTAATGAGATAAAATGCATCATGCATCATGCAATCTTAAAAAAAATCGAAAAGGCGTATCCTCTTCTAGGAGAAGCGACCGCGAAAACCCCCCTGGGCGCTCTTAAAGTGCCCGAAATTATCAAACGAAAATCGCGAAAATGACGTTTTTGGCCAAAGGTGTCCCGGAATAAGGGAATAAACTCCGAAGCCGGAACGCCCCGGGTGCGGGAGTCACTACATATTCCGATAGCAAGGACCGGGGGATTCCTTAGAACCCATTAGAATTCCGGAGCTCCCCTAATTCTTGGCTGAAATCCCTTAACTAAAACGGCAATTTTTAGTTTCGCCAGCCCCGCGAAACGTCAAAATCACCTATGATGCTTTCGATCCGTGCGGGCGCTACGAGCCCCTAAACGCCCTTTCCGTGGTAGAAATAGAAACTTTAGGAAATTTCCAATCTCCGGGTACCAATTTTCATATCCAAGTAGCGAGATAAGGCCGCGAATTCTTCATTCCAAATTCGGCAATTTTCACGAAATACGCTATGAAATGTCACAATTTCTCATACGATTCTGATGATAGCCGAACGCGAGCTCCAAATTTGAAAATCCGGCATGAATTTTTCGCTCGATATGGGCGGTGGAAGATTGTTAGCGCCTTCCAAGCTCTCTAATAAGAATCTACAGGAGATTCCGAATCTCTAGAGACCACTCACGATTCACAATTCGAAAGAAAAACACCTCAAATATGCGTTTGAAAATCGTCATTTTCCAGTCGATTTTCGCGCGAATTCATATTCGTCCTTGAAGAATGCACACAGATCGCGATGAATCGCTATTCAGGCTGTGCATTCGAAAAAATCGCTATACAGGCTGTGCCGATTGAAAGCACTGATTTTCACCAGATTCTTTCTTCGAGAGATTTTCCGTCTGAATTTTTTATGGAAAAAGCACGCACTGCGAACCAATTATAGAGTGGGATCTAATTTCGATAAAATATCATACAGGGTGAACGATTTACAATTAATTTGCGATCATGTGATATACGAGGTGCTCAATTTATAAGTTAATTTGATTTTTTTCGCGCAAATTCGAGTTTTTTGTGTTCCTTCGGTGTATTTTGGTTCTGAATTCGATAAAATATATTTGATTCATATACAGTGTGTCAGATCTGAGTAGCGATGACATTCACCAGAGTTTTTCTCTAGCTTTCGTGCTTTTCCGCGTAAGGGAGCTAAATTCAATGAAATCTCATACAGGGTGTGCAATTTAAAAGTTCTTTCATTATTTTTTGCACGCTTTCGGTTTTTTTGTGCTCCCTCGGGGTTTTGAGCTTTCCTTCGAGTTTTTTTGTGCGCTTTCGTTGATTTTGTGCTCCTTCGGGGTTTTTTGAGTTCATTTGGATTTTTTTCGTTCTTTCGTGTTACTTTGGGTTCTATCATGTTTTTTCGCGTTTTTTCGTATTTGGTCGAGTTCTTTCTTGGTTGAATGCACTGAACTTGAAACGATAGAGTTATAAACGATATTCTTTCGGTTTGTTTTTTATGATGAAAGCACCCACTGCCAATCAATTATATACGGGGTGTCCCATATGCATTTTTCTTCAAGTTTTCTCGCGAATGGGAGCTGATTTCGGTATAATGTCATACAGGGTGTGCGATTTACAATGAATTTGCGATCGGGTGATATACGGGGATAGCACTTTACAAGTTCTTCTGTTTTTTTGCGCGCTCTCAAGTTTTTTGTGTTCCTTCGGGTTTTTTTACGGAAAAATTATTTTCGAAACATATACGGGGTGTTACATAGGAGCTCCATAGAATAATTTTGATACTTCCTTCGTGGTAATTACTGAACTCGAATAGATGGAGTTACAACGATATTCTTTTGGTTTTTTTTTTCACTGCTAATCAATTGTATACTGAGTGTCTCATATGCATTTTCCTGCCTGCCATATGCATGGGCCAATTGAACTACTGGCCTATTGAACTACTGGCCTATGGATCTACGGGCCTATTGATCTACCCGCTTACTAGTTAACAATAAAGCGATTACTTACTTTTAAATCCTTATATATGTTTTATTTAATTATTTTTTATTCACAACGCCCTATCACCAGGGTCACGGTTCTGTTCAGGAGAATTTTTTAAAATACGTAGGCACAAAAACTGCCACATTACAAATCTTTTTGACAGGTCTGTCGGGCCAGCTAGTAAATAATAAAATTGATGAAGTCATTTTTGAAAAGTGCAATTAAAGTGAGAGTAATTTAAAAGCTAGAGAAAATTTAATTGAATACCATGAAGAACAAAGTGAGGGCGTGGTAACGCAAATAAATGAAGACAGGTTGAATTTCAGCACGAAAGCTTCCACCGGAAGCAGTAGACGATTCGGTTGATGTCCACGCTTTCTACGCTCGTCCGCAAAAAGGTAGAAGTGAAAGCGTATCGGAAGAATTAAATTTACAGTCTTCAGATGATCCAATACTGGACGTACGTGGTGCGTTCAAAAGTATGACGAATGTTCTATGTTGTATGTCCTTGCGAAACAGCTATCATTTAAAGGCCTCCAGTAATTTTTTTCGTAATGGAATTGAACCAGCAAATAAATCATTAATAGATTGATCCACTCTTATATTGGAGCATTCAATGTTGAAAAAAAAACACAAAGTTGCGACATACGTTCCATCTGTAAATCACTGAGATCTAAATTAAAAAGTAAAGGGACTAGAACTGATTGTTGTGGAAGACCATTTTTCGATGTTTTGAAATTGTTACTCTGATTGCCAACAAAACACGACACTTTGGATCAGATAACAAATTCTTTAATGATCTTACCATTTATCCACACTTCAGATGTGCATAGAGTTTGAAAATGAATCCATCTTTCCACACAGTGTCATATATGGAAGATAAATCAATGAAGCAGCTCCTGTTGAAGCCTGATTTTATTGTGACGATCCGTCATAAGTTGTCACATATCGTGTATCAACATCGGTCTCGGGATCTTAGTGGTTGGATTGAATTCCCGAGATTCGACTGATGCCGGGTTCGAATCCCGGCGGCTCCTGTTCTCAACTATCACAAATTAACAAATCCCCAAACAACACACACACACGTCTAAAAACATGTAATAGATGAAAGGCTATAGATTTTTAGATGATCTATCAAACATCAGTAATTCAAAATTTGTAACCTAGATTAGACGGAAAAATGTCCGCGAGATTTACGTTGAAAAGTATGACTTTTCAAGACATCTATTCTACGTGAAATGAGGTATCTCTATAACAGGTCAAATTTTTTATTTTTTTTAGTGTATCATAATTTAGTATACTTCAAGACATGCAATAGAAGTTTGCAGATGTACTTTATTGTGATCATCTACTCTACGTAAAAGGAAGCCTCTCTATAATACGTACAATTTCAATTTTTTTTTAGTTTATCTTAAGTTAATATACAATTTGACATGTAATAGACGTTTGCAGATGTATTTTGTTATGATCATCTATTCTACGTAAAACGAATTCTCTCTATAATACGTACAATTTCAGATTTTTTTTGGTTATCTTAAGTAAGTATACTGTTTGATATGTAATAGACGTTTGCAGATGTATTTTATTGTGATCATCTATTCTACGTAAAACAAAGCCTCTCTATAATACGTACAATTTCAGATTTTTTTTTAGTTTATCTTAAGTTAGTATACTGTTTGATATGTAATAGACGTTTGCAAATGTACTTCCTGGTGATAATCTATTGTTCGTAAAACGAAGCCTCTCTATAATAGGTGAAATTTCTGATCTCAAAAACGATCATGGTATGTTTCGAAGAAAGGTTCATCGTCTGCAAATTCAAAAAATTGACATTTTATGTATTCAAGGTCATCATAAATATATTTGCTGAAATTTTGAAAGTATGCATGAATATATTTTGAATTCCCAATAATTTCAAACTTTCTGAGTATGTAAGATATTTTTAAATATCTTATGATCTATCAATGTCAAATTTAGAGCAAGAATACTTACGGAGAAAGATTAATAAGTAGCTATAATGAAATACTTAAGAAATCACTTATCTTCAAGTCAAACACTGTAAAGATCAAGTCTAAATAATGGAATCGATGATATCGTTTGATTCATAGACTGGGGATTTAGAAGTTCATTTTTGTACGCAATTGTTAGATCAGGTTGGTATCCAAAATAGGAGAAAGGAAACAAAACAATGTCCTGATGAAAAAATAACTAAGTATATATTTCTAATACAAAATAAATAATATTAACATTTCAAGAATCAATTTCTGTCCTAACATCTTTTTTCTTCTTCTCGTACTCATATCTCTGGTTGGCAAGACGTAGCCAGTCTTGAACCGCCCCCTTAATAACGCCATCATTGAGGTCTGCCGGAGTTTCGTTGCTGCCGAAAAGTACATAAACAGCCTCTGAAAGCGACACGATATTCAAAATAACTTACTGTTTTCGCAATTGAGTACAAGTGAATAATCATGAAATAATACTATCTTTAAACAATAAATATCAAAATTTGACGATATAATGATTTTAGATCTCTAAAATGACAATATATTCTAATCAAAAATAGAAATAATCGAAAGTTTATGATTATTCTTTAAATTTTTTTGGGGATAGGATAAGGATAAGCATTTTTCAGGAGAAGAGTTTAATTCAAGAGTAATTCAGAAAATTTTTGGAAATTTCTAACTCACCAATTAAAATTCTGCAGCATTTCAGTGCCTGAAAGGGCTCCTTAGTCTTTTGACCAGCCCAACTGAATTTCCGTGCACATCTATTGGTTAATAGAAATTTCAACAGAAGTGACCACCTTCAGAAGTGTAGACAGAATGAATTTTGAATAACTGAAAGAGTTCGGACGTGTACAAAAGTTCAGGTAGCTAAATTTAGGGATTTCCAAAATTCCGTCCGACAGAAGGCATTCTTGGAAGTGACGGCCGCTACCCCAAATTCCGAGAACTGTCCTTTGTTGCGAGAATATCGCAACAGTATTCCTTTCAAAATCTGACATTTCAACTGTTGATTTCTATATTTCGTAACTCGCAGGAAAGTTTACTTATCTCCCATTCAAGATATATATTTATGGTGCTGGGTAATTTTGAATCGCCCTCTTTTAGGTCTGAGAAAAGACTTTAGAACAAGCGCGCAAAAGGTGCAATAAATTTTTTAATTGTATTTCAACAAAAAATACAAAAAAACTTGTCCAGTTGAAAAATAACAATTCTTTGTAATTGTTTAAACAATTTCGATTGAATTCTGAATAGGTGCCTAAAGAGGTCTTTTAATTCACTTGAATAATATCCTTCTGAAAATTAATAAGTCATTTTACTTCAGAACAATAATACTGCTGTGATAAAGACGGTTATAGATCCAACCCTACGAAATATTAATCCCGAAAATTTGAAATTTCAGATGATTCACTACTATTTTGATCAATTCAAACAGATTTCAAATTCTCTAATTGAACATAAACCGATTATTATGTAAATATGTTCTCAAGAAATAATTAAAGCTCTTAAAGAAATAACCCAATAGATTTTTTTAGATAATTACTCTATTCGTGTTATCCTAATATGATCAAACAATAACTTACTAATTTCATCCTTGTGTCAATATTTTTTCCACAAGAACACATATAATCGGTATGTATAAATTATCAGTATAGTATCCAACCAAATATACAATTGTGAACGGTTATCTAAAATTTATCATTAAATAGACTTTTCTAGATTAATGTACCGCGAAAGATAACAAAGGTTCAATTGTAAGTATCTAATAATTATAGAAATATTAATTATAGAAAGCTAAATGAAGTCGCATATTCCTGTCTAAAACCTTTATGACAATATGATATATAAAATAAGTCTTGAAATTGACTTTTTCACGATGAGTGCAATTAGATATTATATAAACGTTTCTTAGAAGTCTAAGTGAAGTCGAATATTCATGTCTCAAACTTATATAATCATATGATATAGAAAATACGTCTTGAAATTGACTTTTTCACGATGAGTGCAATTAAATATTATATAAACGTTTTTCAGACGTCTAAATGAAGTCGAATATTCATGTCTTAAAACTATATGACCATATGATATATAAATGACGTCTCAAAATCGTCTTCTTCACGATGAGTGCAATAAGATATTATATAAACGTTTTTCAGAAGTACTGTTGAAAATAAATCTATAGTTAGATATCGCCATGATATAGAATTTCTTCAATAATTAGATCATACGTTTAAAAGACATTTAAAAAACATCATTCATAAAAAACATATATTTTGGATAATCTATTTTTAATCATATTAAAGATTAAGATGTTTTGAGATCTCTTTTGACATAAATGAGATGTCATTCAGATCAGTGTGTGTTGTTTGGGTCCTCAGTGTCTATGGCATGGCCATACTGATGAGGGATAGAAAACCTACAATGTGAAAGATGTAAAGCTGAGAACCTAAACTGAACAATCTCTATTTTTCCTAAAATCTCCTTGGAAAATTTTCAGAGCATTTTCATAGAAGATTTAATTCTAAAATGAATTAACCTTTCTAATATTTAAAATATCAAACACAATGAGAGAAATAGAGTACTATACACGTTTGGACTCTAGTTTTTAAGCTCTAGTCTCATCAGGTTTTCGAATTCAATCAAGAATTTAAAGGGGGATATGTTGAAATAAAATTACATTCACGTGCCACGTTAAGTTCAATCAATCTTCAAATCACAAACCTCAAAAATAAGCATGGATTACTTTCAGTTTCAAATTTACAAATACCAGATTTCACATAAAACTTCGTACATACAACGGATGCTTCTTTTAATTGAAAGTGACGTAGGGGTATTCCAGGCAATTCCAATTCAGATTGTATCGATGTTTAATTGGTTTATTTATTAAATTCCAATTCATTTAAATTTTGTGGAATTGTCATCATGGTTTGTGACTGATAAAAAGGAAAATTTGAATTATGAATCATAGCTTTCATGTCACCCCTCGTAGACAGAGAAAGTTCGTTAGATACGAGCCATTCGTCTGGTTTGCAGAAAAACGACGAAGTCCATCCTTTCCCACATCGTCAGAGGTCGGGGATCTGATTGAATTATAAGTGGACGGCGACTGTGAGAAAAGTCTCCGCGTATATGGAAAAAAAATAACAGAGCGTAACGCGACGGAAACTTGACGACGTCTGTAATCGGTCATTTGAAGAAAGAGGCGTTGCGAATCGCTCAACGTACGGTGGGAAAGCGGAATTTCTGGCGTTTCCCAGGGCGGTGTTCTCGGTCCTTTTATTTTCGAGGGTACACCAATAATCAAGTGAATTTTTATAGTTGGTCGAGTACAAACTGCTTGGTTATCCAGAGTTTCATCAAACAGCTGCTTTTTTTTGGCTCCACTGAAACGAAATAGCAAAAAATCAAAAAAAGTTGATTAATGATTAATACAAAGAAAAAATCTATCGACGTCGAATCCGTGTCTCGAGATGGCCATCGCGTCGATTATCCGCTCCCAGATGTTCGATTTGGATGGAATCTGTGTCAGCGAACAAGTAGGTGTCGGGGTCTGGTTTCTAGTCGATTATTTTTCGCTGCAACGCCAGCGCACCTTCGCCAATTACAGCAAATGGCGCGCGAGTCTTTTTCTAGAGTGGCACGCGAAGGAATAAATGGAGACGTGATTCCATAATTCGACGTTCGGCAATTTATCTTTATACAGTCGTGTCTGCATGTAGGTAACGACGTCTTCTTAACCGTTACCGAGATTATCGTCTGCTATTGGTTCCTCGGTTTTTTTTCATGAAATTTATTGAGTTGTTAGCATATTTTGAAGGTGGAAAGGAGATAGTACATTTGGTTTTTTGTGCGTTTGTAGCTAGTGGATCAACGAGCCAATTATCTACCCGAATGTCTGTAATTTTCGAAAGAAATCAAGAAAATAGATATATCTATATACAGAGTGAGTCTTTGGGCATCGCGTTAATTTTAACCATAGATTCTTGAGATCAAAATATACACTTTTTCCCATAACGTTTTTCCATATTCAGCTGCGTTGAAAAATTATAAGCATTTTAAGTTTTCACATTGGGCAAATACCTCTCTGTAGTCCAGTTTATTTTGAATGAAAATTACCTTCTACAGCATCCACTATTGCATCTGAATTGTTTGAAAACATTATTTTTCCCTTTACGCAGTGGTCAAAGGCTCACCCTGTATAAGAGTTACATCTAATACAATCTAAAATCAAACTCACGATCTCTAATCACAATGCCAAATGAAAATCACAATTTCAAATAGAAATTACAATTTCGAATGTAAATTGTAATCTCAAATCCAAATCGAAATCACAATCTAAAATCAAAATCACAGTATCAAATCACAATCTGAAATCGAAATCACATTATCAAATCACAATCTGAAATCGAAATCACAATCTTTAATTGAAATCACATTCTCAAATGACATTATCAAATCACAATCTGAAATCGATATCGCAATCTTAAATTGAAATCACATTTCAAATCACAATCTGAAATCGAAATCACAATCTTTAATTGAAATCACATTCTCAAATGACATTATAAAATCACAATCTGAAATCGATATCGCAATCTTAAATTGAAATCACATTCTCAAATCACAATCTGAAATCGAAATCACAATCTTTAATTGAAATCACAATCTTTAATTGAAATCACAATCTTTAATTGAAATCACATTCTCAAATGACATTATCAAATCACAATCTGAAATCGAAATCACAATCTTTAATTGAAATCACATTCTCAAATGACATTATAAAATCGCAATCTGAAATCGATATCGCAATCTTAAATTGAAATCACAATCTGAAATCGAAATCACATTATCAAATCACAATCTGAAATCGAAATCACAATCTTTAATTGAAATCACATTCTCAAATGACATTATAAAATCGCAATCTGAAATCGATATCGCAATCTTAAATTGAAATCACAATCTGAAATCGAAATCACATTATCAAATCACAATCTGAAATCGAAATCACAATCTTTAATTGAAATCACATTCTCAAATGACATTATCAAATCACAATCTGAAATCGATATCGCAATCTTAAATTGAAATCACATTATCAAATCACAATCTGAAATCGAAATCACAATCTTTAATTGAAATCACATTCTCAAATGACATTATAAAATCGCAATCTGAAATCGATATCGCAATCTTAAATTGAAATCACAATCTGAAATCGAAATCACATTATCAAATCACAATCTGAAATCGAAATCACAATCTTTAATTGAAATCACATTCTCAAATGACATTATCAAATCACAATCTGAAATCGATATCGCAATCTTAAATTGAAATCACATTATCAAATCACAATCTGAAATCGAAATCACAATCTTTAATTGAAATCACATTCTCAAATGACATTATCAAATCACAATCTGAAATCGATATCGCAATCTTAAATTGAAATCACATTATCAAATCACAATCTGAAATCGAAATCACAATCTTTAATTGAAATCACATTCTCAAATGACATTATAAAATCACAATCTGAAATCGATATCGCAATCTTAAATTGAAATCACATTCTCAAATCACAATCTGAAATCGAAATCACAATCTTTAATTGAAATCACATTCTCAAATGACATTATAAAATCACAATCTGAAATCGATATCGCAATCTTAAATTGAAATCACATTCTCAAATCACAATCTGAAATCGAAATCACAATCTTTAATTGAAATCACATTCTCAAATGACATTATAAAATCACAATCTGAAATCGATATCGCAATCTTAAATTGAAATCACATTCTCAAATCACAATCTGAAATCGAAATCACAATCTTTAATTGAAATCACATTCTCAAATGACATTATAAAATCGCAATCTGAAATCGATATCGCAATCTTAAATTGAAATCACATTATCAAATCACAATCTGAAATCGATATCGCAATCTTAAATTGAAATCACATTCTCAAATCCCAATCTGAATCGATATCGCAATCTTAAATCGAAATCACAATCTAAAATTGAAATCACATTCTCAAATGACATTATCAAATCACAATCTGAAATCGATATCGCAATCTTAAATTGAAATCACATTCTCAAATCACAATCTGAAATCGATATCGCAATCTTGAATCGAAGTCACAATTTCAAATAACATTATCAAATCACAATCTGAAATCGATATCACAATCTTAAATCGAAATCACAATCTCAAATCACAGATCACAATCTCAAGTCACAACGTTTTTTAAACCAATAACACTAAATAAAAAATGCTTTACTAATCTCACAATTTATATTCAGAATAATTGAATCACTACGAAGTATCTTCAGCTAACTAACATTTGGAACTGTCTTTTGTGACTTCTTGCACATTTATAAAAATGTCCTGTCGTTTCCCTTGCACATTTATATTCCATAAATTATTTTAGAAATACCTAGAATCCTATTGATAATATCGATGGTTCGCGATTTCGGGTTCCTTTGATCAGTCGACATTAATCACTGGCGGCGGAATTTGGATGGAATATTAAAGACGGGTTGCAAAAGGGGGAGCAGGGCCGTATCACTCCCTTGACTTTGCCCCTAAAATTAATCCCTACATTGGTATAATTGTAACGTTGGTAATATTTCTCTCCTCCCTGTATATTTCGTGTCAGATAATTCGATTATTGTTCCGGCTAAGTCTATCAATTCGAAATTGCTCGAATTGAAGTATCAACAATCATTATCGCTGTAATTGATGGATATACACCTCGTTCGTGATAAAAAAAATGATCGCCTCAGTTCTATCGCTGATAGAGCTCTATTGTTACCGTTTGAACTCTGTCGAGTCCTTCAACTTCGACGGCAATGAATAACTGCCAATCTATCGCCAGTTCATACGTTAATTAATTGTTTTTACGGGTATTTTAACTGACGTTATGTTTTTCTTTACAGTAAACACCCCTAGGCCCCCTGCACGTCCATGGATACCTTTGGCGCGGCCTTCGGGAACCAGGACATGTAAGTATTTGAAGAATTTATTCGTATAGTATTTTATCCTTGATATTTACTGAAAAATAGTAATGGTGACAAAGCGCCATCTTCGAGGAGTTCAATGAACATCAGTGTTCGACGAGAACCGCCCAGGACGTCCGTGACTACATTTGGAAATAAATAAGCTATCGACTTTTCATTCGTTCCGTCTATTCCCAATTTTTTTTACGATCTCGTTTTTAATCGAATCATCACGCCTCTTCTTAAATCCTCCGGACGTTTTACCGGTAATCTTGATTTGGGACAGTCCTTTTCGAGAAAGAAGACCTCGTAGGACGTCATAATGAATGCGACGGGAACAAGGCATGACTCACACTGTAGACAAGCATAAAGACGTTTGTTTATAAATTTCAAGTTGTACGAAAGAGTCTACTTAACGGATTATTTACTGTTTATTTCAGTTGATGTCCCGTAGGATTCACCATATCGAGATTTCTGTGTTATCGAGTGGGTGATTCAGAGATTGATTAATCATCTCTTCCTGAGATATTTATTCAAGGCTAGCTTTTACCCGCGGCTTCGCTCGCAGCGGAGCCATTAAATAAGTATGAATTAGATATTGTCGTCACCGTCGGTAATACAGTGGGAGGGTATTACAGTTTTCAGAGTTGAAACTTCATTACTGTAATGGTAGATGGCGTTGAAATAGCTTAATTTGCCGATGATGATTAACTCGTGGTATCATCCCCGAGAATATCAGATTTCTGTTTGGATTGACAAATCCTTCTTGTTCGCAGGTATCTTTACTGTGATGTGTTATAATGTGTTATGTGATAAATATGCCACTCGACAGATGTACAGCTACTGCCCTAGCTGGGCCCTGAATTGGGAATATAGAAAGAAGGGCATTATGGCAGAGATAAGACATTACCAGGCCGACATAATAAATCTGCAAGAGGTGGAGATGGACCAGTTTTTCAATTTCTTCTTGCCCGAGCTGAAGGCGGAAGGTTACAACGGCATCTACTCGCCGAAATCGCGTGCCAAACACATGGCCGAAAGCGAGCGGAAATACGTGGATGGATGTGCTATATTCTTTAGGACCTCGAAGTGAGTCTAGTATTCCACCTAGTGGAAAACATTTATCAATGTTTCATTTCAGATTCACGTTGATCAAGGAACATTTGGTAGAGTTTAACCAGTTAGCGATGGCTAACGCTGATGGTTTGGAACACATGCTCAATCGTGTCATGCCGAAGGATAACATTGGCTTAGCTGCACTTTTACAGACGACCGAGAACGCATGGGAAAGTGGTGAGTTCCTTGCTAGAGTTTTAACATCGACTTTAACCAGTTTTTCTTACAAATTTTCAGTTTTTCTCGATATTTCACTAACTAGTTACACATTTCGACCATTTTCCCCGAAAGTATTCCAAACACTAGCAAAGATTTTCTTAACCTCGTCGCCAAAGTTTATCTTTGAACTTGGAGAATCGCACTGAAATCTTTTCCGATGTTGACTCGGTTGTGTATGGGTTATATCGAGAGTTATATGTTATTTGATGTTAATAAAAAAAATTTTCCTTCACGATTATCTTCGGGTCGGCCGGCCGACCCGTCACTATTCGTATAGTTTTAAGATC
This sequence comes from Micraspis discolor, assembly GCA_030674115.1. Classification (NCBI taxonomy): domain Eukaryota; kingdom Metazoa; phylum Arthropoda; class Insecta; order Coleoptera; family Coccinellidae; genus Micraspis; species Micraspis discolor. The sequence continues at coordinate 2,656,502 of JARTUT010000440.1, forward strand.
GTTCTATTTTCCATAGGTCTGTCTATACAGCAACCGATATTGGTCTGCACGGCCCACCTTCACTGGGATCCGGAATTCTGTGATGTGAAACTGATCCAGACGATGATGCTGAGCAAAGAGCTCAAGAGCATCCTGGACCATTCGGCCAAACTGATAAAATCCTCCGACGGTTCGTCGGTTTCGGCCGAAAACATACAGCTGGTCCTTTGCGGCGACTTTAACTCCCTACCGGACTCCGGTGTAGTGGAATTCTTGAGTACGGGTAGGGTTTCGCAGGACCACAAGGACTTCAAAGACTTGAGCTACAAGCAGTGTCTGGGGAAAGCGCTGAGCTGTGATAAACCGAACGAATTCACGCATTCCTTTCCGTTGGCGTCGGCCTACAACGACCAGATAATGCCCTTCACCAACTACACCTTCGATTTTAAGGGTATCATCGATTATATCTTTTACGCGAAGAACACGATGACGCCCTTGGGGCTGTTGGGTCCGTTGTCTTCGGATTGGTTGGCCCAGAACAAGGTTATCGGTTGTCCACATCCTCATGTTTATTCTGATCATTTTCCCCTGCTCGTTGAACTCGAAATGATACCTACCGTTCCTCCAGTCAATGGAATCATCACGCACAGGTATGTATTCTTTCTTCTTCCTTTTTTAATTTCTATTCTTATTATTTTTTATTTACCTTTCTTATTCTTTCTTTTCCTTATTTTATTGTTTCCTTATTGTTCTTATTTTTTTATTTACCTTTTCAGTTATTTATTTACTTTATTTTGTTTTCGTCTTTCCATTTTTTCTTGTTTCCTAATTCTTTTTTTTTCTGATTGTGATAGAGCTTTCAATAACAATTATTCCGGTACAGAAAATATCGCAGAATACAAAGCATTTCTCGAGAAATTCCAACTTTTTGTTGAGGGCGAAGCGTTGCTGGGCGATTTTTTTCAATTTTCTAGTATTCCGAGTCCGTTTAGAATTCTGCTGATGATTGATTTAGATAGAGCCTTCATTAACGTATATTCCAGTAAAAAAATTATGGCAGAGTAAGAAGCACTTCATGAGATATTCCAAATTTTTGTTGAGGACGAAGCGTTGCTGGTCGATTTTTTTCAATTTTCGAGTATTCCGAGTCCGTTTAGGATTCTGCTGATGATCGATTTAGATAGAGCCTTCATTAACGTATATTCCAGTAAAAAAATTATCGCAAAGTATGCAGCACTTCACGAGATATTCCAAATTTTTGTTGAGGACGAAGCGTTGCTGGGCGATTTTTTTCAATTTTCGAGTATCCCGAGTCCGTTTGGAATTCAGCTGATGATTGATTTAGATAGAGCCTTCATTAACGTATATTCCAGTAAAAAAATTGTCGCAGAGTATGAAGCACTTCACGAGATATTCCAAATTTTTGTTGAGGACGAAGCGTTGCTGGGCGATTTTTTTCAATTTTCGAGTATCCCGAGTCCGTTTAGATTTCTGCTGATGATTGATTTAGATAGAGCCTTCATTAACGTATATTCCAGTAAAAAAATTATCGCATAGTATGAAGCACTGCACGAGATATTCCAAATTTTTGTTGAGGACGAAGCGTTGCTAGGCGATTTTTTTCAATTTTCGAGTATCCCGAGTCCGTTTAGAATTCAGCTGATGATTGATTTAGATAGAGCCTTCATTAACGTATATTCCAGTAAAAAAATTGTCGCAGAGTATAAAGCACTTCACGAGATATTCCAAATTTTTGTTGAGGACGAAGCGTTGCTGGGCGATTTTTTTCAATTTTCGAGTATCCCGAGTCCGTTTAGAATTCAGCTGATGATTGATTTAGATAGAGCCTTCATTAACGTATATTCCAGTAAAAAATTATCGCAGAGTATGAAGCACTTCACGAGATATTCCAAATTTTTGTTGAGGGCGAAGCGTTGCTGGGCGATTTTTTTCAATTTTCTAATATTCCGAGTCCGTTTAGAATTTAGCTGATGATTGATTTAGATAGAGCCTTCATTAACGTATATTCCAGTAAAAAATTATCGCAGAGTAAGCAGCACTTCACGAGATATTCCAAATTTTTGTTGAGGACGAAGCGTTGCTGGGCGATTTTTTTCAATTTTCGAGTATCCCGAGTCCGTTTAGATTTTCTGCTGATGATTGATTTAGATAGAGCCTTCATTAACGTATATTCCAGTAAAAAATTATCGCAGAGTAAGAAGCACTTCACGAGATATTCCAAATTTTTGTTGAGGGCGAAGCGTTGCTGGGCGATTTTTTTCAATTTTCTAGTATCCCGAGTCCGTTTAGAATTCAGCTGATGATTGATTTAGATAGAGCCTTCATTAACGTATATTCCAGTAAAAAAATTATCGCAGAGTATGAAGCACTTCACGAGATATTCCAAATTTTTGTTGAGGACGAAGCGTTGCTGGGCGATTTTTTTCAATTTTCTAGTATCCCGAGTCCGTTTAGAATTCAGCTGATGATTGATTTAGATAGAGCCTTCATTAACGTATATTCCAGTAAAAAAATTATCGCAGAGTAAGCAGCACTTCACGAGATATTCCAAATTTTTGTTGAGGACGAAGCGTTGCTAGCCGATTTTTTTCAATTTTCTAGTATTCCGAGTCCGTTTAGAATTCAGCTGATGATTGATTTAGATAGAGCCTTCATTAACGTATATTCCAGTAAAAAAATTATCGCAGAGTATGAAGCACTTCACGAGATATTCCAAATTTTTGTTGAGGACGAAGCGTTGCTGGGCGATTTTTTTCAATTTTCGAGTATCCCGAGTCCGTTTAGAATTCTGCTGATGATTGATTTAGATAGAGCCTTCATTAACGTATATTCCAGTAAAAAAATTATCGCAGAGTATGAAGCACTTCACGAGATATTCCAAATTTTTGTTGAGGACGAAGCGTTGCTGGGCGATTTTTTTCAATTTTCGAGTATCCGAGTCCGTTTAGAATTCAGCTGATGATTGATTTAGATAGAGCCTTCATTAACGTATATTCCAGTAAAAAAATTATCGCAGAGTATGAAGCACTTCACGAGATATTCCAAATTTTTGTTGAGGACGAAGCGTTGCTGGGCGATTTTTTTCAATTTTCGAGTATCCCGAGTCCGTTTAGAATTCTGCTGATGATTGATTTAGATAGAGCCTTCATTAACGTATATTCCAGTAAAAAAATTATCGCAGTGTATGAAGCACTTCACGAGATATTCCAAATTTTTGTTGAGGACGAAGCGTTGCTGGGCGATTTTTTTCAATTTTCGAGTATCCCGAGTCCGTTTAGAATTCTGCTGATGATTGATTTAGATAGAGCCTTCATTAATGTATATTCCAGTAAAAAAATTATCGCAGAGTATGAAGCACTTCACGAGATATTCCAAATTTTTGTTGAGGACGAAGCGTTGCTGGGCGATTTTTTTCAATTTTCGAGTATCCCGAGTCCGTTTAGAATTCTGCTGATGATTGATTTAGATAGAGCCTTCATTAACGTATATTCCAGTAAAAAATTATCGCAGAGTAAGAAGCACTTCACGAGATATTCCAAATTTTTGTTGAGGACGAAGCGTTGCTGGGCGATTTTTTCAATTTTCGAGTATCCGAGTCCGTTTAGAATTCAGCTGATGATTGATTTAGATAGAGCCTTCATTAACGTATATTCCAGTAAAAAATTATCGCAGAGTATGAAGCACTTCACGAGATATTCCAAATTTTTGTTGAGGACGAAGCGTTGCTGGGCGATTTTTTTCAATTTTCGAGTATCCCGAGTCCGTTTAGAATTCAGCTGATGATTGATTTAGATAGAGCCTTCATTAACGTATATTCCAGTAAAAAATTATCGCAGAGTATGAAGCACTTCACGAGATATTCCAAATTTTTGTTGAGGGCGAAGCGTTGCTGGGCGATTTTTTTTTTCAATTTTCGAGTATCCCGAGTCCGTTTAGAATTCTGCTGATGATTGATTTAGATAGAGCCTTTATTAACGTATATTCCAGTAAAAAATTATCGCAGAGTAAGAAGCACTTCACGAGATATTCCAAATTTTTGTTGAGGAAGAAGCGTTGCTGGGCGATTTTTTTCAATTTTCGAGTATCCCGAGTCCGTTTAGAATTCAGCTGATGATTGATTTAGATAGAGCCTTCATTAACGTATATTCCAGTAAAAAAATTATCGCAGAGTATGAAGCACTTCACGAGATATTCCAAATTTTTGTTGAGGACGAAGCGTTGCTGGGCGATTTTTTTCAATTTTCGAGTATCCCGAGTCCGTTTAGAATTCAGCTGATGATTGATTAAGATAGAGCCTTCATTAACGTATATTCTAGTAAAAAAATAATCCCAGAGCGAGAAGCACTTCTCCAGATATTCCAAATTTTTGTTGAGGGCGAAGCGTTGCTGGGCGATTTTTTTCAATTTTCGAGTATCCCGAGTCCGTTTAGAATTCAGCTGATGATTGATTTAGATAGAGCCTTCATTAACGTATATTCCAGTAAAAAAATTATCGCAGAGTATGAAGCACTTCACGAGATATTCCAAATTTTTGTTGAGGACGAAGCGTTGCTGGGCGATTTTTTTCAATTTTCGAGTATCCAGAGTCCGTTTAGAATTCAGCTGATGATTGATTTAGATAGAGCCTTCATTAACGTATATTCCAGTAAAAAAATTATCGCAGAGTAAGAAGCACTTCACGAGATATTCCAAATTTTTGTTGAGGACGAAGCGTTGCTGGGCGATTTTTTTCAATTTTCGAGTATCCCGAGTCCGTTTAGAATTCAGCTGATGATTGATTTAGATTGAGCCTTCATTAATGTATATTCCAGTAAAAAAATTATCGCAGAGTAAGAAGCACTTCACGAGATATTCCAAATTTTTGTTGAGGACGAAGCGTTGCTGGGCGATTTTTTTCAATTTTCGAGTATCCCGAGTCCGTTTAGAATTCAGCTGATGATTGATTTAGATAGAGCCTTCATTAACGTATATTCCAGTAAAAAATTATCGCAGAGTATGAAGCACTTCACGAGATATTCCAAATTTTTGTTGAGGACGAAGCGTTGCTGGGCGATTTTTTTCAATTTTCGAGTATCCCGAGTCCGTTTAGAATTCAGCTGATGATTGATTTAGATAGAGCCTTCATTAACGTATATTCCAGTAAAAAAATTATCGCAGAGTATGAAGCACTTCACGAGATATTCCAAATTTTTGTTGAGGACGAAGCGTTGCTGGGCGATTTTTTTCAATTTTCGAGTATCCCGAGTCCGTTTGGAATTCAGCTGATGATTGATTTAGATAGAGCCTTCATTAACGTATATTCCAGTAAAAAAATTATCGCAGAGTATGAAGCACTTCACGAGATATTCCAAATTTTTGTTGAGGACGAAGCGTTGCTGTGCGATTTTTTTCAATTTTCGAGTATCCCGAGTCCGTTTAGAATTCAGCTGATGATTGATTTAGATAGAGCCTTCATTAACGTATATTCCAGTAAAAAATTATCGCAGAGTATGAAGCACTTCACGAGATATTCCAAATTTTTGTTGAGGACGAAGCGTTGCTGGGCGATTTTTTTCAATTTTCGAGTATCCCGAGTCCGTTTGGAATTCAGCTGATGATTGATTTAGATAGAGCCTTCATTAACGTATATTCCAGTAAAAAAATTATCGCAGAGTATGAAGCACTTCACGAGATATTCCAAATTTTTGTTGAGGACGAAGCGTTGCTGGGCGATTTTTTTCAATTTTCGAGTATCCCGAGTCCGTTTAGAATTCTGCTGATGATTGATTTAGATAAAGCCTTTATTAACGTATATTCCAGTAAAAAAATTGTCGCAGAGTATGAAGCACTTCACGAGATATTCCAAATTTTTGTTGAGGGCGAAGCGTTGCTGGGCGATTTTTTTCAATTTTCGAGTATCCCGAGTCCGTTTAGAATTCAGCTGATGATTGATTTAGATAGAGCCTTCATTAACGTATATTCCAGTAAAAAAATTATCGCAGAGTATGAAGCACTTCACGAGATATTCCAAATTTTTGTTGAGGACGAAGCGTTGCTGTGCGATTTTTTTCAATTTTTGAGTATCCCGAGTCCGTTTAGAATTCTGCTGATGATTGATTTAGATAAAGCCTTCATTAACGTATATTCCAGTAAAAAAATTGTCGCAGAGTATGAAGCACTTCACGAGATATTCCAATTTTTGTTGAGGACGAAGCGTTGCTGGGCGATTTTTTCAATTTTCGAGTATCCGAGTCCGTTTAGAATTCTGCTGATGATTGATTTAGATAGAGCCTTCATTAACGTATATTCCAGTAAAAAATTATCGCAGAGTAAGGAGCACTTCACGAGATATTCCAAATTTTTGTTGAGGACGAAGCGTTGCTGGGCGATTTTTTTCAATTTTCGAGTATCCCGAGTCCGTTTAGAATTCAGCTGATGATTGATTTAGATAGAGCCTTCATTAACGTATATTCCAGTAAAAAATTATCGCAGAGTATGAAGCACTTCACGAGATATTCCAAAATTTTGTTGAGGACGAAGCGTTGCTGGGCGATGATTTTTTTCAATTTTTGAGTATCCCGAGTCCGTTTAGAATTCAGCTGATGATTGATTTAGATAGAGCCTTCATTAACGTATATTCCAGTAAAAAAATTGTCGCAGAGTATGAAGCACTTCACGAGATATTCCAAATTTTTGTTGAGGGCGAAGCGTTGCTGGGCGATTTTTTTCAATTTTCGAGTATCCCGAGTCCGTTTAGAATTCAGCTGATGATTGATTTAGATAGAGCCTTCATTAACGTATATTCCAGTAAAAAAATTATCGCAGAGTAAGGAGCACTTCACGAGATATTCCAAATTTTTGTTGAGGACGAAGCGTTGCTTGGCGATTTTTTTCAATTTTCGAGTATCCCGAGTCCGTTTAGAATTCAGCTGATGATTGATTTAGATAGAGCCTTCATTAACGTATATTCCAGTAAAAAAATTATCGCAGAGTAAGGAGCACTTCCCGAGATATTCCAAATTTTTGTTGAGGACGAAGCGTTGCTGGGCGATTTTTTTCAATTTTCGAGTATCCCGAGTCCGTTTGGAATTCAGCTGATGATTGATTTAGATAGAGCCTTCATTAACGTATATTCCAGTAAAAATATTATCGCAGAGTAAGCAGCACTTCACGAGATATTCCAAATTTTTGTTGAGGACGAAGCGTTGCTGGGCGATTTTTTCAATTTTCGAGTATCCTGAGTCCGTTTAGAATTCAGCTGATGATTGATTTAGATAGAGCCTTTATTAACGTATATTCCAGTAAAAAATTATCGCAGAGTATGAAGCACTTCACGAGATATTCCAAATTTTTGTTGAGGACGAAGCGTTGCTGGGCGATTTTTTTCAATTTTCGAGTATCCCGAGTCCGTTTAGAATTCAGCTGATGATTGATTTAGATAGAGCCTTCATTAACGTATATTCCAGTAAAAAATTATCGCAGAGTATGAAGCACTTCACGAGATATTCCAAATTTTTGTTGAGGACGAAGCGTTGCTGGCGATTTTTTCAATTTTCGAGTATCCCGAGTCCGTTTAGAATTCAGCTGATGATTGATTTAGATAGAGCCTTTATTAACGTATATTCCAGTAAAAAATTATCGCAGAGTAAGAAGCACTTCACGAGATATTCCAAATTTTTGTTGAGGACGAAGCGTTGCTGGGCGATTTTTTTCAATTTTCGAGTATCCCGAGTCCGTTTAGAATTCAGCTGATGATTGATTTAGATAGAGCCTTCATTAACGTATATTCCAGTAAAAATATTATCGCAGAGTAAGCAGCACTTCACGAGATATTCCAAATTTTTGTTGAGGACGAAGCGTTGCTAGCCGATTTTTTTCAATTTTCTAGTATTCCGAGTCCGTTAAGATTCCAGCTGATGATTGATTTAGATAGAGCCTTCATTAACGTATATTCCAGTAAAAAAATTATCGCAGAGTATGAAGCACTTCACGAGATATTCCAAATTTTTGTTGAGGACGAAGCGTTGCTGGGCGATTTTTTTCAATTTTCGAGTATCCCGAGTCCGTTTGGAATTCAGCTGATGATTGATTTAGATAGAGCCTTCATTAACGTATATTCCAGTAAAAAAATTATCGCAGAGTAAGAAGCACTTCACGAGATATTCCAAATTTTTGTTGAGGACGAAGCGTTGCTGGGCGATTTTTTTCAATTTTCGAGTATCCCGAGTCCGTTTAGAATTCAGCTGATGATTGATTTAGATAGAGCCTTTATTAACGTATATTGCAGTAAAAGAATTATCGCAGAGTATGAAGCACTTCACGAGATATTCCAAATTTTTGTTGAGGACGATGCGTTGCTGGGCGATTTTTTTCAATTTTCGAGTATCCCGAGTCCGTTTAGAATTCAGCTGATGATTGATTTTGATAGAGCCTTCATTAACGTATATTCCAGTAAAAAATTATCGCAGAGTATGAAGCACTTCACGAGATATTCCAAATTTTTGTTGAGGACGAAGCGTTGCTGTGCGATTTTTTTCAATTTTCGAGTATCCCGAGTCCGTTTAGAATTCTGCTGATGATTGATTTAGATAGAGCCTTCATTAACGTATATTCCAGTAAAAAAATTATCGCAGAGTAAGAAGCACTTCACGAGATATTCCAAATTTTTGTTGAGGACGAAGCGTTGCTGGGCGATTTTTTTCAATTTTCGAGTATCCCGAGTCCGTTTAGAATTCTGCTGATGATTGATTTAGATAGAGCCTTCATTAACGTATATTCCAGTAAAAATATTATCGCAGAGTAAGCAGCACTTCACGAGATATTCCAAATTTTTGTTGAGGACGAAGCGTTGCTGGGCGATTTTTTTCAATTTTCGAGTATCCCGAGTCCGTTTAGAATTCAGCTGATGATTGATTTAGATAGAGCCTTCATTAACGTATATTCCAGTAAAAAAATTATCGCAGAGTATGAAGCACTTCACGAGATATTCCAAATTTTTGTTGAGGACGAAGCGTTGCTGGGCGATTTTTTTCAATTTTCGAGTATCCCGAGTCCGTTTAGAATTCAGCTGATGATTGATTTAGATAGAGCCTTCATTAACGTATATTCCAGTAAAAAATTATCGCAGAGTAATGAAGCACTTCACGAGATATTCCAAATTTTTGTTGAGGACGAAGCGTTGCTGGGCGATTTTTTTCAATTTTCGAGTATCCCGAGTCCGTTTAGAATTCAGCTGATGATTGATTTAGATAGAGCCTTCATTAACGTATATTCCAGTAAAAAAATTATCGCAGAGTATGAAGCACTTCACGAGATATTCCAAATTTTTGTTGAGGACGAAGCGTTGCTGGGCGATTTTTTTCAATTTTCGAGTATCCCGAGTCCGTTTAGAATTCAGCTGATGATTGATTTAGATAGAGCCTTCATTAACGTATATTCCAGTAAAAAATTATCGCAGAGTAAGAAGCACTTCACGAGATATTCCAAATTTTTGTTGAGGACGAAGCGTTGCTGGGCGATTTTTTTCAATTTTCGAGTATCCCGAGTCCGTTTAGAATTCAGCTGATGATTGATTTAGATAGAGCCTTCATTAACGTATATTCCAGTAAAAGAATTATCGCAGAGTATGAAGCACTTCACGAGATATTCCAAATTTTTGTTGAGGACGAAGCGTTGCTGGGCGATTTTTTTCAATTTTCGAGTATCCCGAGTCCGTTTAGAATTCAGCTGATGATTGATTTAGATAGAGCCTTCATTAACGTATATTCCAGTAAAAAAATTATCGCAGAGTAAGAAGCACTTCACGAGATATTCCAAATTTTTGTTGAGGACGAAGCGTTGCTGGGCGATTTTTTTCAATTTTCTAGTATCCCGAGTCCGTTTAGAATTCAGCTGATGATTGATTTAGATAGAGCCTTCATTAACGTATATTCCAGTAAAAAAATTATCGCAGAGTAAGAAGCACTTCACGAGATATTCCAAATTTTTGTTGAGGACGAAGCGTTGCTGGGCGATTTTTTTCAATTTTCGAGTATCCCGAGTCCGTTTAGAATTCAGCTGATGATTGATTTAGATAGAGCCTTCATTAACGTATATTCCAGTAAAAAAATTATCGCAGAGTAAGAAGCACTTCACGAGATATTCCAAATTTTTGTTGAGGACGAAGCGTTGCTGGGCGATTTTTTTCAATTTTCGAGTATCCCGAGTCCGTTTAGAATTCTGCTGATGATTGATTTAGATAGAGCCTTCATTAACGTATATTCCAGTAAAAGAATTATCGCAGAGTAAGAAGCACTTCACGAGATATTCCAAATTTTTGTTGAGGACGAAGCGTTGCTGGGCGATTTTTTTCAATTTTCGAGTATCCCGAGTCCGTTTAGAATTCTGCTGATGATTGATTTAGATAGAGCCTTCATTAACGTATATTCCAGTAAAAAAATTATCGCAGAGTATGAAGCACTTCACGAGATATTCCAAATTTTTGTTGAGGACGAAGCGTTGCTGGGCGATTTTTTTCAATTTTCTAGTATTCCGAGTCCGTTTAGAATTCAGCTGATGATTGATTTAGATAGAGCCTTCATTAACGTATATTCCAGTAAAAAAATTATCGCAGAGTAAGCAGCACTTCACGAGATATTCCAAATTTTTGTTGAGGACGAAGCGTTGCTAGCCGATTTTTTTCAATTTTCGAGTATCCCGAGTCCGTTTGGAATTCAGCTGATGATTGATTTAGATAGAGCCTTCATTAACGTATATTCCAGTAAAAAAATTATCGCAGAGTATGAAGCACTTCACGAGATATTCCAAATTTTTGTTGAGGACGAAGCGTTGCTGGGCGATTTTTTTCAATTTTCGAGTATCCCGAGTCCGTTTAGAATTCAGCTGATGATTGATTTAGATAGAGCCTTCATTAACGTATATTCCAGTAAAAAATTATCGCAGAGTATGAAGCACTTCACGAGATATTCCAAATTTTTGTTGAGGACGAAGCGTTGCTGGGCGATTTTTTTCAATTTTCTAGTATTCCGAGTCCGTTTAGAATTCTGCTGATGATTGATTTAGATAGAGCCTTCATTAACGTATATTCCAGTAAAAAATTATCGCAGAGTAAGAAGCACTTCACGAGATATTCCAAATTTTTGTTGAGGACGAAGCGTTGCTGGGCGATTTTTTTCAATTTTCGAGTATCCCGAGTCCGTTTAGAATTCAGCTGATGATTGATTTAGATAGAGCCTTCATTAACGTATATTCCAGTAAAAGAATTATCGCAGAGTAAGAAGCACTTCACGAGATATTCCAAATTTTTGTTGAGGAAGAAGCGTTGCTAGGCGATTTTTTCAATTTTCGAGTATCCCGAGTCCGTTCAGAATGCAGCTGATGATTGATTCAGATAGAGCCTTTATTAACGTATATTCCAGTAAAAGAATTATCGCAGAGTAAGAAGCACTTCACGAGATATTCCAAATTTTTGTTGAGGACGAAGCGTTGCTGGGCGATTTTTTTCAATTTTCGAGTATCCCGAGTCCGTTTAGAATTCAGCTGATGATTGATTTAGATAGAGCCTTCATTAACGTATATTCCAGTAAAAAAATTATCGCAGAGTATGAAGCACTTCACGAGATATTCCAAATTTTTGTTGAGGACGAAGCGTTGCTGGGCGATTTTTTTCAATTTTCGAGTATCCCGAGTCCGTTTAGAATTTAGCTGATGATTGATTTAGATAGAGCCTTCATTAACGTATATTCCAGTAAAAAAATTATCGCAGAGTAAGAAGCACTTCACGAGATATTCCAAATTTTTGTTGAGGACGAAGCGTTGCTGAGCGATTTTTTTCAATTTTTTAGTATTCCGAGTCCGTTTAGAATTCTGCTGATGATTGATTTAGATAGAGCCTTTATTAACGTATATTCCAGTAAAAAAATTATCGCAGAGTATGAAGCACTTCACGAGATATTCCAAATTTTTGTAGAGTACGAATGCGTTGCTTGGCGCATTATAAGTTTCTCTGCGATAACGATGCAATTCTTTCAGGATTCCATATGGTCTAATAAATTTTTTTTTATTTTTCAGGTAGCAATTAGCAGAAAATGTTGACACTGTCTAACCGTTTCGCCTTGGCTGTACCTGTGCGTCGTTGTTAAGGTCATCTTCACGTCGGATCTATGCAAATAGTACCTGATCAGCGTTGTTTTCAAACATCCATCGCCCCCATATCTCTTGTTCCGTTTTGACAAAAAAAAATTTACAGATTTGTTCTATTTCGTGATTTAACTTGACAATAGACTAAACTGAAAAAAATTCTCTACGTGCTTGTATCTCTTGTTTACGAGCAGCGGACGTCGTCACATTCATGAAATTTCTCCCCGAAATCTGTATTCTGATTGTACATTCTTGATACTGAAGGGGGTTCACGTTTATTCGTCATTTTGGAAACATGAAATTGTACAGTTGGCGTGAAAAAGACATTCAACGTTCAGGATGATTCGACATCGGAGTGAAAAATGGCACACCCGGTATATTACGGTATTATTAGATACCACGTTGGTTGACGATTTCAGCAATATACGAAATTCGACAATTTTCTGAAAAAAAGTTGTGGAGAAGAGACCTGATACATATAAATATATATATTTTTTTAAAAACCTGAACCGACAGATAATTATACAATTTTTTTTTCAAAAAAATACCTATATAATTATATTTTTTCCAAGAAACTTTCGGTTGTTGAGATTGATTAAAAAATAATTAGCAGGTTTCAATAAATTGCTGAATTTTTTTCGAATAAATTTAATAACGCGAACCGTGTTCAACAATTTTTTTTTTTTAATAAAAATCGAAAGATTTTTGGAAAAAAAATTCTGCAATTATATATTTTTTATTGGAAAGAAACACAGCGTCTTCTTCGCGATTTTTCTTTCAAATAAATCTAATAACTCGAAAATTGTTGAAAACTTTCTTTTAAAAATTTTTGCATCAAAGTTTTTTGGGAACAAATTTTTGACAGTTTTCGATTTATTTGGGAAAATTGCCAAGATAATTATTAAAAAAAAATTTCAAAAAACTTCACCAAAATTTGATTGAATAAATCTTTTAACCAGAAAACTGTTGAACCTGCCGATTCTCATCTTCACAATTTTTTTCAAATAAATTGAGTTATTCAAAAACTGTTTGAAATTTTTTTTTTTTAAATCTCTGCAATTGAAGGTTTTTAAAAAAAACTTTTACTTATTATTTGGAAAAATAGGTAAATTCTGCTCTTCAACAATTTTTCAAAGATAAATACCAGCAAATCGATAACTGTCGAGTTATTACCAAGATGGCATACTGCTGATGTTACCATGACGTGAGGTAGGTATCTAATTGTAGTAATATACAGGGTGTCTCGTTTGAAACATCAAAGTAGGAGACTGAAAATAACTGGAAAAAAAAACATCTCAATAAACGTCCATTAGGCCAACACCCTCTGTATCATACTCAGTCTCGCCCTATACACGCACACTTTATTTCGAAATTGATTTTATCTCTTCACTACAGACAATATTTAATTCTTGTTGTGTATTTGTAAATCGATGTGTTAAGTGATCTTAAATTTTTTTTTTATGTAGAAATTTTTGTAAATGTCTTATTCGGAGATGCGTCTCTTTCCAGACGGGAAATATAATCACATTATTCGAAATGAATGTTATCATCTGTGTGAATTTCTTTTCATTTTCGGAAGGTTGTGTAATCGAACCTTGCTAATGCTGTCGTTTGTTTCTATGATGTATTCGTTGACTTCTTGTCGGCAGGTATGTGATATCATTTGTTAAGGATATTTTTGATCTGCTGTGTTTAATGGCTACAAGGAGTAGTTTGATCGATGGTTTGAATTTTTTTAACTTCATATTTGTATTTTTCTTTTTAGACGCCCGAAAGAAATTGTGCAATGGATTCGTTGCGCAACTTTATGACGGTAGATAGTATCAATTGAAAATTCTTCCAGTGTAAAATATTAAGCATTTCGATCACTTCATTGATGGATAATTTCGGTGTTTTTTATCTGTACAGACAGAATAATTTGTGTATATTTACTGTAAAAAGATCTGGTTCGGTCAGTGAAACTCGAGGCTTAATATATACAAAATTCAAGTACCAATGTTTATTCCCTTATCTCTTATATTTCACTCGATTTACTTCATTTGTTTTACATTTACGTTCGTATCTTAACCATTTTATTTTATAATGTATAAGAGTTGAAAGTCTGAACTCCAAACTTTTGCATCGTTAAATTTTCAGTTTTATTCGTTCGAGTTATTAATTTATTCGAACGGTTACCATCTTATCTCGAGGATCAAGAAAAAATTTCGAGTCATCTCTAATTTATCGAATCACATGTTTTCTGATTCTCTCGACAACCTAACAATAGTACAAAATTTTCTACATCAGTCTGTAAGTGTGAAAATATTCAACCTTTTTCACTGAAAACTGCTTCATTAACGAGTAGGAAAGTTGAATATGTCATGGCAACCTCGATTTGTCGAGAGAACTACGAACCGTGTGAGACTCCAAAGACTGATGCTACATCTTTTCTCATTTTTTCCTGGTCACTCAGATTATTTCTTTAACGAATGAAAAAAATTTTCTTAACAATCTACCAAATATTTGTCACAATTTCAAATTTGACTGTGGTCTGAAAATGTCTGCTTTATTTGAAAAAGACAGTTTGAAAATGTGTCAAAGTGTTATTAGCTGAAAATTTAACAATATGTTCGATGGTTGTGTATTTTTGGATCGCTCTCAAAGTTCTTCTGGAATAGTGGAAGTAAAGAAAAAAAAAAAAAAAAGATCATCTGCATGTGTTTGTAAGCTTATTTTATACGTTTTCTAGTCAAAGCTGTCTGGAAGAACTCGAATTGTATTCAAGATCCAGTTCTATATCTGTATGTAAACAAATGACTGATTTAAGACGAATTGAGAAAATATGAATTGTGTTTAATCTTCTATTTGAAAAATCCTCTATTTTCATAACTGATATTTTTCTGTCCAAAAATTGTAAAATGTAGTTGTATTCTTTAATCAAGAAACAGGACGCTTAACTGAAGTTTTAAGTGTATTTTGGTTACTTAATAATGTTTTCTTTTAGAATCTTCATTTTTGGGAATGTACTATGTACTTGAATTCAACAAAATTTTATTTCATATACTCCTCCAGATCTCAATTTTGTAATTTTTAAGTAGTGCTTAGGTGAAGGACAATGGTTTTAAAGTATGTTTAATTCCTAGTGTTCCTTGATCAAGATAATATATTATTATAATAGATTAAAATAAATCTCTTGGACCATAATTGTTTTTATTTTTTCTGAGATGCGAAAGCGTTTCTTTATGAGGCAAATCGGTGATGTATATTCCAGGAAAAAATTATCTGTTCAATAATTTTAATTTTAGTGTTGCCCTCGTATAAAAACGACAGCTTCACTTGTTGACCGTCCCTCGTAATTATGATAGAACCTTCAATGACGCGTTTTCCAATTTTCAGAGTTTTGGTCAATAATTTTTTGAGTTGCCCTCGTAGAAAAACGATAGCTTCACTAATGACCGTCCCTCGTAGAAAAACGATTACTTTACTTTTTGACCGTCCCTCGTAATTATGATAGAACCTTCAATGACGCGTTTTTCAATTTTCAGAGTTTTGGTCAATAATTTTTTGAGTTGCCCTCGTAGAAAAACGATAGCTTCACTTAATGACCGTCCCTCGTAGAAAAACGATAGCTTTACTTGTTGACCGTCCCTCGTAATTATGATAGAATTTTCAATGACGTGTTTTCCAATTTCCAGAGTTTTGGTTAATAATTTTTTGAGTTGCCCTCGTAGAAAAACGATAGCTTCACTTTTTGACCATCCCTCGTAGAAAAACGATAGCTTCACTTAATGACCGTCCCTCGTAAAAACGATTACTTTTTTTTTTGACGTCCCTCGTAATTATGAGAGTTTTGGTTAATAATTTTTTGTTTTTGCCCTTTTCAAAACGATAGCTTCACTTTTTGACCATCCCTCGTAGAAAAACGATAGCTTCACTTAATGGCCGTCCCTCGTAGAAAAACGATTACTTTACTTTTTGACCGTCCCTCGTAATTATGATAGAACTTTCAATGACGCAATTTCCAGAGTTTTTTAATAATTTTTTGAGTTGCCCTCGTAGAAAAACGATAGCTTCACTTTTTGACCATCCCTCGTAGAAAAACGATAGCTTCACTTAATGGCCGTCCCTCGTAGAAAAACGATAACTTTACTTTTTGACCGTTCCTCGTAATTATGATAGAACTTTCAATGACGTGTTTTCCAATTTTCAGAGTTTTGGTCAATAATTTTTTGAGTTGCCCTCGTAGAAAAACGATAGCTTCACTTGTTGGCCGTCCCTCGTAGATTTGTACAAGGGACACTTAAAAAGTTTATAGACCGCATTTTTACAGAGGTGATCCAAAATATATTTCTACCTGGATTTAACAAGTGTCATAAAGTACAAAGGTCGTCCAAAACTTTATTCTTCAGCTTTGGAATATTACATGTGTTTTGTTCATAACAGGCAATACTATGGAAATCATTGCTCGTCATTCTTAGTTTTGTACAAGGGATAGTTAAAAAGTTAATAGACCGCAACTCTACGGGGTAGTCTAACAAATTATTCTAGAGGGCCAACCAGAAAATTCATAGACCGCATTTCTACAGAGGTGATCCAAAATATATTTCTCCCTGGATTTAACAAGTATCACAAAGTACAAGGGTCGTCCAAAACTTTATTCTTCAGTTTTGGAATATTACATGTGTATTGTTCATAACAGGCAATTCTATGGAAATCATTGCCCGTCTCTCTTAGATTTGTACAAGGGACAGTTAAAAGTTAATAGACCGCAACTCTACGGGGGCAGTCTAACAAATTATTCTAGAGGGCCAACCAGAAAATTCATAGACCGCATCTCTACAGAGGTGATCCAAAATATATTTCTCCCTGGATTCAACAAGTATCATAAAGTACGAAGGTCGTCCAAAACTTTATTCTTCGCCTTAAGAATATTACATGTGTATTGTTCATAACAGGCAATCCTATGAAATATTCGTAGAAATTATATGAACAAACACGCAAAATTCGATAATACCGGAAATGTAACAAAAATAAAATGGATGAATATATAATTAATCATTTTGCTACCTCATTCTTTTAATTCAAATTCTTCTTTTACATGAAATAATTTAGTCCCAAAAAAAAATTTAATTGTAGCAAAGTCAGCTGTACTCAAATCTAACCTTCTGCACAAGAAAATAAAAGACCGATGTCTCTGTTTTTCAATTAATTGCAAATCCCAAACGGTTCTATCAACAAATTTCAGAAACACAAATTTACATAAACATTAACACCATCACAAATATTCAATCATTCAAACAACTAAAGTTAATCAATTAGTCAAACTGAAACAATTTTGAAACATACAGAGAAAACATAAAAATAATAACAAGAAAAACATTCAATAAGTAGACTTACCCAAGCAACATTTATAATTAAAAACCACACACATTCTCTCCCACATTTACACAAGGATTAACGATAGTTTGTTTCACATGTTAAAGGCAGAAATGAACAATGAATAGATCTATGTTTTTAATATCTCAAGAATTCTGTTCTGATTACAAGTTTACATTTTCTCTGCATATTGTCAAATTATAAACAACAAACAAGATTCCCTAAGGCAGAAGAAATGGAATGTACAAATCATATACTTGAATAAAAATTTCGTTAACTCTCTCTCCCTAAACATTTACGGGACATAGAAAAATACGAATCAGAGCTATTGTTCCTTTTAACAAGTGTTGATTGAAGTTACAATACATCAAACAAAATCTGGGGATCTGACCTAACCATGATTTAAAATTATAAGAAGTAGCATCACATGAAACAGAGATCAGTGCCATTTCACTTCGTATTATCGTGTCACCGATGGAAATGGCTTTGTTGATCGATAACCGGAAGATGATTTACATTTCGAAGGGAATAAACTCCATGAATAAAACTCCTTTTCATCTTAATGTATGTATGATCGTTGAAAACGATGAGCAAAACTTGAACAACAATACTTTGCCTAAGCTACAAATTGAAATAAAAACATTTCTGCGGTGATATGTAGCCCTAATATTTTCAAATCGAAATAAAAACAACAATTAATGAAAGAAAAAATCAGAACAATAAAATCTCATAACTGAAAATAATTGTGCTTCTTTATGTTAACTTTATTCATTATTTTAAAGGTGGCTCAATAAAGCCAAATTGGATATAATCATTATATCAAATAATGAAACCTATAAATCTATCTACTTATATAAACATAATGACTATACAATACAATTTGCTTAAGGAATACTCTTTATTGAATGGACCAACATGATTTGCCTTTTTTCAAGAAGTGGTTCTTCCGAATATCTGTTTTCTTCAACCTAATCGAAAATGAAGTGGGTGTACCTTCCAATTATATACACAGCGTTTATATTACGACTAACAACAATCGTTTAGGGGTCATTCAATCAAAGCTTTGCCATTTTATACATATTTTTACACTTTGACAGACAAACATCTTTTTTTTCGAACTTAAATGGAAAAAAACGGATCGTCAATAAAATGATGCAGGTGACTGCTAACTTCTGATAGTTTCTTGTGGCTATTTCTTTTCTTGATTGTTGAGGAACTGAACAAATGTTGGTGGGGCATGGGGGAAGATTTGAGAGTGAGGAATGGGATGAATAAATAAAAAAAATTTACTTCGAATAAAGGTAGATACCGACAATTAGACCGTAGAGACCTAACACTTCGGCGAAAATGAGGATAAGTATCATTCCGACGAACAGACGGGGCTGTTGGGCTGTTCCCCTAACTCCGGCATCTCCAACAATGCCGATGGCAAAACCTGCGGCCAATCCTGAGAAACCTACCGCCAGGCCAGCTCCCAGATGGATGAAACCCCTGAAAAGCAAAAGGCAATATTTATATCAATAAAGCAATAGAAAAACCAATATAATAGTAAACATAAATGTAAAGAAATATATATGAAAATATAAATATAGGGGAAGAAAAATCGTACATAATACAACAATAGTTAAAAAATCAAAGCTATTTCAATAGAAATGCAAATAAAGAAGTAATCACAAGAAAACTAATCATGTGTTTGTCGCTAATATAATGAACTAAAAAAAATTAATATCCTTGCATTCTGGGAGTTATGAATATAAAATCACTTTGTAACATCAACAGTCTTAGAAAAAATTCTTTATAATTCACTTGAATGAAAACCATAAAATTATAATAAAGATTTAAAAAAGAATTATTTTTATTGTAACTTTTGATACGTTCTCTAATGAGTACAATCTACTTCAAAATTACCTTTAATAATTTATTCGAAAAATGTTATAATAGTATATTCTAATACAAGTTGCAGAATGGGCACCTGTTCCAACACGAATGCGAGATTTGAACGCATGAGTGTTGGAATTGTCTTCTGCAACGAGTATTAGACGATATTTTCTCTATTTCACTCAAGAATTGTGAGAAATTTATTGGAATTCAATGAAAATTCAGATTATACCTCCTAGTGCCTTTTGTATTTTATTTTCGCAGTTGGTGTGACTGATACGAAAATTGACAGATCATAGAATTTGATAGAGAAAGGAATTTTACACGACAACGGCGCCGACCTATCAGAAACGCCGCGACTATCTGGTTGGTTGAAAACAAAGTGACTAAGAGGGCAGTGCTAAAATAAAGGAATTTTATACGACAACGGCGTCGACCAATCAGAAACGCCGCGACTATCTGGTTGGTTGAAAACAAAGTGACTAACAGGGCAGTGCTAAAATAATAGTATATTCTAAAACAAGTTGCAAAATGGGTATTTATTCCAACAGGAATGCGAAATTCGAACTTATGAGTGTTAGAATTACCTTCTGCAACGAGTATTAGACGATATTTTCTCTATTTCACTCAAGAATGGTGAGGAATTTATTGAAATTCAATGAAAAATTGATAACATCACTGTTTTTAATAAAGAAATGTAATAATACAACACTGAAATAGAGAAACAATTTTTTCATTAATTGTTATGTGAATTTAATACTTTTTTTTCATTACTCATTCCTTTCTTCAAAAAAATGTTATTTAAATTTCAATGATTCATTCAATACGAAATAAAACATCATGTATTTGACTCATACAGGATGTCCCGTAAAATAAGAAGTCAACACGCGTCCAGTGCCTGTCAATTGTCAATATTGAACCATGCAAAGATTTGAACGCACTATTCAAATTATATAATCTGTCAATTTTCGTATCAGTCACACCAACTGCGAAAATAAAACACAAAAGGCACTAGGAGGTATAATCTGAATTTTTCATCGAATTCCAATAAATTTCTCACAATTATTGACTGAAATAGAGAAAATATCGTCTAATACTCGTTGTAGAACGAGCGTTGGAATAGGTGCCCGTTCTGCTACTTGTATTAGAAAAAACTATTTATTAACACTGTTTAGCCAAGAGATCCTACATAAAAAAAACCTGATACTTCTTCATTAGAAGATTAATCCTAATCTAGATTTAGGTTCATGGCATACACAAATTCTACGCTGCAAATTCCGAAAAAAAAATTCATCCTTGGGCGGGACTCGAATCCGCGCATATCCAAATTACCGGTCAGAACACCTTATGAACAAAAATCATCAAGTGACGCCGAGGTTTACAACGCATTTTTTCTACAATTATTATACCAGTGGCGTATATAGAAAATATTTTCGGGGGGGGGGTCCCCGAGATGCTTGTACCATCAAATGATCCAATGGTTAGATTAGGTTAGATGCAATTTTTTTATTGAGAATCAAAGGATAACTTTGGGCATAGTCTCCCTGTTTTTCATCAATATCTCATACAAATTATGTTCATATCGTTTCGATGCAAAGAAATTACCATTTGTTGCTATTTCTAGCCTCACTCACGTCTGTAAACTATCCCCATTTAACGGACTCCTGCAACGTGACGAGAAATTGATAGAGTAGTGAGGTTTTCACAAAAAACGACATTGAGAAATTTTATTTGATTATAAGTGGAAAAAATATATTGAAGACGAGGTTAGCTGAACATTCGCTTACATAGATGGTTACAAAACAAACCCCAGTTTTCTCGGTACACTAGCAAACTTATCAAGAACTTCCTCATCGCTTACTGTGATGTTTCTGTGAATAGAGAGCAATGCGAGACCATTTAGTCTATTCTCAGATGTTGTGTTCCTTAGGTAAGTTTTCAGTCTTCGTAGGCTAGAGAAAGTCCTTTCAACGGTAGCGACTGACACGGGAAGGACAGCTAGTATTTTCAGAAGGATATACATGTTGGGGAATAAATCTTTGTCACATTTTTCTAGAGAACTAATAGCCGTTTTTGGCAGAACTTCAGGTCTTTCCTGTTTCCACTTTTCTTGCCACAGCTTAAACTCCCTTCGCACAATGTCGTTAAATGACAAATCTGATTCATATAATTTCAATGCAGCGTCTAATGAAGTGATGTCTGTTCTGATACAAAATTGTGGAAGAATGTTTTGTAAAGATATTATTGTGTCTTTATGAGATTGAAATCTTTCCCTTAACGCTTCACAAAAATCATCCAGGTATGGCACGTAAACTGCTCGTCTATAATATTTTTCTTCTGTGGTATGAGGTACATTGTTGCGTGTTGTTTGAAGCCGACAAAATCGTGGAAGCTCCTCTGTGACAAAAAGTTTTGAGGCTATTGCCTTCACCTGTTCATATAATGGTTTGAAGGTTTGCTCGGCATTTGATCTCTGTTTTGACAGTAGGTCTAAAACAGTTGTGATGTTGCTTATAGCCTGACTAAGGTCAATTTTTTTTTTCTGAAGGGTCTCAGACAAGCTGTGTGTAGTCGACAGCATCTGGCTCAAAATGAAAAGATTAACAATAAATGGGAAAGTACAAATGGCACGACTTAAAGCAAATCCTTTAGTTGATGAAACACTCGATTCTTCTATCTTATTTAGGGAGAGTATGATAGCTTCTAAAATTTCTTTAAATAGAATAACTGAGTCGTGTCTTTCCACCCATCGCGTTTCGCACAATGAAATCAGTTTCCTTCTCTTTTCATCAGGAAAGCACTCTGAAATCGTGCATTTTAAAATCTCTGTGTTCTTAGCTGATGCATGAAAGAATGCACATATTTCTTTAATGACACCCATGCAGTTTCTAATAGAGGAAATGCTACTTGCATCTGACAAGCACAAGTTGAGTGTATGCGAAGAACAATGTGTATAAAGGGCCAATGGTAGTTTTTCTCTGATAGCAGCTTGAACTCCTCTGAACTTGCCACTCATAGTGGCAGCACCATCGTATCCTTGGCCTCTCAATTTGTTCAAGTCAAGACCTAAATTTGACAAGGTCTCTAGTACTGTTTTCGCCAAACCTGCACCAGTTACATCATGAACGGGAACAAATGTTAGAAATCTTCTCTGATTTTAAAAGTTTCATCCTCAACATAGCGAATGCAAAGTGAAAATTGTTCTATTTGGCTTATATCGGTGGTTTCATCCGCTAAAACGGAATAGAAGATAGAATTTCTAACTTTTGCCACAATTTTGGTTTGAATCAAAGAACCGAATGTGTTAATGATGTCGTTCTGAATGACGGGACTTGTGTACATTGTCTTTCCACCAGCACTGATCAATTGGTCCTTGAGAAGATTATCTCCGCTGTTAGCTCGGTATCTCAACAATGATCGGAAATTTCCGTCATTTTCGTCAGGTTCTTCAAGACTTACTCGTCCAGAATCATTATGACCTCTGAGAGCAATCATTTGCCTTCCGCAAAACTTAATAGTTTGAATTATAGCAACCAGTTTTTTTCTATTATTTTCAATATCTAATTTTCTTTGAGAATTTACTTGATCGATAATACTATTACGTTTTTTTTTAATCAAGGATTTTGTATTTTCAGCAATCAAAATAGATTGTCTATGGTATTTTGAATCTTGATGATGCTTGAACATTTCCTTTGCTTTTTTGAAATTGATGAAAGGTTGGGTTACAAATATTCCCAATGATTGGTGATCTCCTTTCCCTACATTTTCGATCCGAGAGAAAAACACGCAGTATTTACAAAATGCACCGCATTTCTCCTCTGAATAAGTTAACCACTCAAATTCTTCAAGCCATTTCGCTTGAAAGGATCTCGTGTGGTTTGAAATCGAAGTGGTAGGAAATTTGTATCCAGACTGAGGTTTCCATACATTTTCTAACAATGAAACTTTTTCATCATTTGTTAATGAACAAATATAACTCCTTTGACAGTAATTTCCAATGTCGTTTACATTTTTAATAACTTGAAAAATACCTTCCACATCTTGACCAGAGGAGCTCGTTTGAAAGATATCGGCACAAGCAATTTCACTTTGTCCTTCCACGGCAACGCGGGCTTCCAAATTTTCAACTTCAGGCCTATCCACATTTTGTCTTTTCGTGAAAAAATCTTGAATTGAACTTTGTCTCTTCATTGTGATTTTCTTTCACTAATCAGCTTTCAATTACGACCCGAGAACACTAATATACTCTTACGATCTTAGAACGCAACCGTGAGATTTAGGTAATCATCAACTACTGTCCTAGCGGCTTCAGCCGTGTCGTGCGTATTACAGATTAATATTAGGTTTATTCACGCAACCGCAGATAGAAAAGAACCGTTCGCGGATTCAAAGATATGATCAGAGCTTCGGAGATTTGTAACTGGTACCCACATAGTTCCGAATTTTAAGATCTGAGCCTGCGTATAGGTTCCCAACCAGTTTAGAAATCGTCACGCGAACAAACAGTTGTTGTATGTTCACATCAGACGCGGGAGCCCGGGCCCCCTGGGCCCCCCCCCCTATATACGCCACTGTAATATACAATACTCTATCTTCCATCTCTTTTCAATTCCTCCCGGTTAACATCTTCCTATGCAAACGAGTAAAAACAGAGTTTTATTGCAAGGCGAATTACAGGAGGTGGCCCATAACCTGTTATTGTTCCGACCAACGCACACGACGGTCTGGAATTAATTATTAAAGCGTATCTATTTTCGTAAACGGTGCCCGGACCGCGGGAAACTCGCTTTGAAAATGGCCCTGTCGCGGAATCGCCGAGCGCTAGACGTTGTTTTGACCAGTTACCACAAACACTCCGCAGCCAGGACACCGGAATGTCACATACGCTGAAATATGTTGATTCGCTTCAGAAAAATGATAGGAAAGATAAAAAACAACGTATGTATGATTCTGGTCACTAAATTAATCTGTAAAATTATTATTTGGGAATAATTACCACTTGAAAGAACTCCAACGTGCTATAAATGAGAAACATCGAATAAAATGAAATGATACACATATATAGATAGAAGAGGAACCTACAAGGAAAATCAAGAAAATATCGTCTTAATCGCGTAAGTGTACCATCAATTGAGCTGCAAATATCATGTTGAATAACAAAAAAAATACTCACTTGTATAGGGTGTAATTAGTTGGTTGTATAGAACTGCAAATTAGCACTGCTATGACCAACCCGTAGATGGCTATAATACCCGCCATGACTACGGGAATGATGGATTTCATGATCAGTTCTGGCCTCATCACGGACATGGCCGCGATACCAGTTCCAGACTTCGCTGTCCCATAGGCGGCACCCAGCGCTAGAAGAACAAAATGAAATAAATTTCGACAAGATAAGACTCCAACCCACTCGGTTTTTTTTTTTATTTTCACTCTGGAACTCCTTCATAAATTTCGACAATCACCCTGTACGAGGGGCCAATTCTTCATACCCTCAGTATCTAAACAATTCTATTAACCAAAATACAACATAACCTCATATTCTGACAGTCACAGTGTGTCAATGATAAACGAATGGAAAATCGAAATATTGCCGCTTCCTATGCGAAATGAACACATTTACAATTTCAACCACAGAGTATGTTGGCTGTAAACAATGAAATTCCATGATATCATAGTTCGAACCCCGTATTTCGAAGCGGCAAACGCAAATACAGAGAAACCAGCTCAGTTACAATCATTTGAAGACTGTATTTTTGTAGTTCCATCCAAATAATTGATAATAAAACCACTGTGACACTTGTGATTTAATTCGCGACCGTTAAAATGAATATTATCAGAGCCTGCGATAACGGTCTTGAAGCTTATCACACGAAGACAACAGGGATATCTTGTTTATCGATGAGCAAACATTTAATGTTGAAACATCACAACATACACGAGCCTGCATGAATAATAACTGTGTCAGAGATAATGCCTTAGAAAATATGTCAACTTTTAATTTCCATCCAACATAAAAAAATCTATGTTGGCATTCAATATCCATAATTTCCAATGCATTTTTCATATCAAATACTCACGTTAGAATCCTCGCTGAAAAATCCCACATTCTCAATTAAAACAGCAACATTGGGAATGCCAGGCCAGACCATCACTGGAAAATTCCTATGCATGGTTCAATGTCGAGCTTTTCATTAGATAATTGCACCAATTTAATGAGAAACAACGACTGGACCGTTCTAAGAACGTGCATTTTTTCAGAACGAATATCACTTCCATAAACAGAAAGATAAAACTGTTTCACTATATTTGGAAATCTTAATAAACGAGTGAATTTCACACATCTATGGTTCAAGGCATGTGACCATAAATTAGTTTGAATGTAAAGAAAATCTGTGGAATCTTTCACCATGATAAGTCATGGGAACCACTATACAATTCAATGTTGCACTCAGGAAATCAATCTACAATACTACAATGATTGATAATGATTTCTTATCTTTTATTATTCATCGATAACAATCATTGATCAAAGCACTGGGCTCTATGAAGACAATTTTTTCTATGCTGAAAGAATACACAGAATACTATGAAAAGCAATGCTATGACTCTAACCCAAACACAAAATCATTAATCCCTTAGGATCTATCCACATTCGTGAGTCCCCAAATACAAAAGTAACTGTTTATACAGAATTTCTGGCTCATCCAATTCTATAAAACAAAATCACAACAATCGATTCTGCCAGATCATCAGATTCATGTGATTTACTTGCAATGTAAAACCTTGAGGGTCACATGTTCGTCAGGTGTTTGACCAACACCCCCAATTATTGTTTAATTAACGTTTATCTTGGCTGTTTGAAAAAAATCGATCGATTTATTCCCAAATATAAAGTTTGTGTGGAAAAAGGGTTACGTACGATGTCAAGGTTTGAAGGATGAAAGGTAAATACCACAAACAAACGATAAAACTGTCGATAGCAAGCGATAAATGAGTAAAACACGAAATAATTAATTGAAAAAGGAGCAATTAGTGCTTTACAACTTGAACAAAACCAGGAAACATAAAAATTTTCACGGTATCAAAGGCGGGTCAACAAAGCATGTGACTTGAGATCACAAATAAGGTACTACTAAGTAGGTCATCAGTACCAACAATAGTACCCAAAAATCCTCGTCAATTACGTATAAATTCAACAATTCACAACCCTCGCATAACAAAACCCCGATAAAACAATTAGGACCATCTTTACGACCCAATGACAATAAACGCCCATGACCAATGCAAAATCTACTCGAAAATAATTTCACTGAAATCAATACAAAGTCTTGGATGACAAGCGTTCTAATAATACAAAAACGGAAATATCAACGTGAAAAACTAGTAAATGGAAACAATACGAGAATCTTAATCGAACAGAGTATATCGTGATAAATCAATAAGGGAGAACCAAATCTATTCGTCGCTTATAATAGCACTTACCGCTGAAAATTATAGCTGCTGACGCCCCCATAACACCGAAGAAAGGTGCGTAGATAGGTGATTCTGCATTAGACATTTTTGTAGAGTATTTACAGGTCTAATCGGACAAAATTCTTGAGTGAACACACCACCAAACTGGAAAACCCACTGACAATATGGCCTACACACGACACGACTTTACCAGGCTAGGTCATATGACGATAAGAAATTACAAGTGGAGTGGAGACGTATATGCGCATGCTATTGGCCGAATTCATTCCGGGACAGGCGTAAACCAATAGGAGCCCGAAAATTGATAATTTCAATGATGTCATCTTGACACTTTTCATTGACGTTTCTAATCCCCAATTTATTTCAACTCTTATTCGATTTAAATGGGATTTAATTCGAATCGGGAGCTATTATTTACGCATTTTGGTGCTTATGAAAAATTGGCGACATCAGTTTTGTATTATATCAAGGGAAATTTCGTTCTTACTCGATTTCGAACGATCACATGATTAGGTGAGCGGGAAATTTGAATTTTAACCATGTAGGTCGCATGATTTTTAATTTATTCGACCGTGAGTGAAATTTTAATGAAAACTAGATGTATTAGTTATGTAATAGGGGTCGGAGGAGCTCGATAACCACTTCAGATGAGTTAAAATGTACGTAACACCATTGGAATTGACAAAAATGTAATTTAATGCATAAAAAAATTTCAGTTTAAATCCTATATTTCGTATAATATTGTTTTCTACTTATGGTGATGGCAGAATACGAAAATGGAAATTTCTGCAAACAAAAATTTCACTGCTGAATTAATCGATTAGTCGATTATTCCAAGGTTTTTATTGGCATATATAAAATGACCCGATTTGTACAGTTACATGGTTCTTTCATCAAAGTACTTGCGTTTCAGCGAAATCGAGTTTTTCAAAGCAATTTCTGAAATGAATTTAACAATAGGAAGTCAATTGGTGGCAGGTCTGGACCATACAGTGGATGTATAGGACTTTTTTAAGCTTCCAAATCTTTGCCGATGTGTCTTGATGAAATACAATCTCTAAACAAGCCCAGAGAGGGGTGTTTCCACTCTTATTGAAGGAAACTGTGAAATAAAGCGCGATTTAAATGAGGGCATAAAATAAAACCAGCAATTATTAAAAAAACATTTATTTAATCACGATGAACTATGTACAAATCCATTAAATCAATGTTTCTCCAAAACCTGCTCCAGCAGATCATTCATAGACACCAGAAGCACTCTTGGATCCTCCACCAAACCAGCTCCAACCATAGAATTGATGAAAAGCTAGAAGAAATCATAGAATTAAAATGACAAATGACAAATGAACCATTAAACTTACTTGTTTGACCAGTAATTCAGCTAGTTTAGGATTTTCCTTCGTCAACTTATGCAATTTCTTTATGATTGTATGCCTGAAAGCGAGTAATCGAGAAGTAAAGCATGTTAAAGATACTTCAAAGGTATCGATGATGAACATAACCTGATTAATCAAGAACTTACCTTGGATTTATCTCTAAACGAGGCTGTAAGATGGCGTATCTTCGATCTTCAGACAACTGATGACTCTGGGTCCTTATAAAATGTCTAGCCGCAGCCATTTCTTCAACAGTCACCACACACGGATGACTTTCCAAACGTGTGGTAGCATTTACAGTTGTCGCCTTACCCGATAACTTATCTTTAATCCAATCGGATAACTCGTTTATTTCGCTCCTTTTCAAACTATCTTCACCTGCAAACGAATAAGTCGAAATTGGTGTCAAACGTTTAGTTTATTCGTGATGATGTTACCCAAATTTGTGAGATCACTAGCCTCCTTATCGTCTCTCATATCTTTCTCGACCGATATCAGTTTGTAACCTTTGAATTGTTGCAGCTGCATCAGTACCAACTCGTCGTACGGTTCGAAACAGAAGAGTACTTCTTGCTGTTTCTTTTTTAGAGATTCGTAATACGGAGAAGCCTCGGCTAAGGCTCGACTGCGGAGAAATTAAACAATTACACTTTAAGATCACTTTAACGGATTGGTAGACAATAAATTATCTGGAAAACTCAACAGTTGTTGAGTTTCAGAGTAAGAAAATGGACTATTACGTGTTGACCTTGATTTCAAGGTCAACTCGATTTTTTATAGAAAGGCATAATTTGTAGTGCAGATTTTTAAGAAAAACACATTTTTTAACCTACCTAGGAGCTGCAAGATAGAATATAGTTTTTTCTTCTTTCGTCCTTGAGATGTATTCGTTCAGAGTGCATTTTTTACCATTGCCGAGCTGAGATGACTCGAATAAAAGAAGTTTGGCTGCTTCTTCCTACAAACATATCAGCTAGAACGTTATTTAATGAAGAAATTTCAAATAATACCTTTTCTAACTGATCATGATTAGTTATAATGCCTTCTTTAATAAATATTCCATAATCGGCAAAGAACTTCTCGTATTCCTCGGGTTTCTTAGACTGTTGTTCTTGCAAGAATTTAATTACACGACCAGTCAACACTGTTTGAAGCTTCCTAAAACCAATTTTTTTATTAACGCTAGTATTTTTTTATTTAACGGATATTTATTTGAAAATACAATTATCATTCAATGATTTGTTGTTATTTTAGAATTGAATGTCCTAATATCTGGGAGATCCATGATATGAAATCGAAACACTGTTCAGATATAAGTAGTTTTGTGATTTTAATTTGTAACAAGGACAAAGTAAAGAAAAAACTAAGCAAAAAAACGATATAGGCGACAAGATAAAGCAAACTAATGAAAGCTTACAAAAGTCAAAAAACTAACAAAGAATAATAGTTAAATATGAAGGTCAATTATATAATATAAAACAAAGTAAACAGTAAAAAAACAGTTTGAAAAAAGGAATTATAAGCTTTTAAAATAGGTTTCAGACCATTAGCATGACTTCGGATGATTTCATTGAATTGTTTCTAAAGATTTTTATGTAAAACTAGCTGACCCGACAGACTTCGTCCTGTCAAAAAGATTTGTAATGTGGCAGTTTTTGTGCCTACGTATTTTAAAAAATTCTCCTGAACAGAACCGTCACCCTGGTGATAGGGCGTTGTGAATAAAAAATAATTAAATAAAAATATATAAGGACTTAAAAATAAGTAATCGCCTTATTGTTAATCATGTGAATCATAATTATTATTATTATCATTGTAGTGCTTTGTGGTATACGATGTTTTTGTTTGATTCCCTGGCGCATAGATAAACAAATCTGATGGTTTTCCAACACGGGAACAAGCAACATACAATTGACCATGTGAGAAACATGGGTTTTCTAGATTAATACCACAAACACTTGATGATTGCCCCTGGGACTTGTTTATAGTCATAGCAAAAGCAAGCCGCACTAGAAACTGTAGTCGTTTAAACTCAAATGGCACATCAGTCGGAATCATTGGGATGCGCGGTATGAGAACATCTTCTCCTTTATACTTTCCTTTGAGTATAGTTGCTTCTATCACATCGTTTAGTAATTTTTTTATAGCTAACCGTGTACCGTTGCAAAGACGCGGTTGGTTGATATTTCGCAACATTATAACCACCGATCCAACCTTTAATTGAAGATTGTGAGGTGGCAGTCCTGGCAAATCCAGCGAGTTAAAAAATTCCGGAGGATAGTTGACTACTGGCCGGTTTCTGAAGTCAAAATAAACTCAGTTTATCTATTCGAGAAAGTTAAACGAGAGATAACTGTCGAATTGGGTTTTCAGACTACCGCGCCGACAGATAAACTACACATAAACTCCATTTATCTTAACTCGTCCCGATGACGGGTTATCTCGACGTTAACTATTCAATATTTACATGACAGTTCCAAGATAACCTCAAAATTATATCTCCGAAAATTCAAGTTCATAACAAACATGGAATTGACTAAAGAAATATTTTCAAGTTCCTCATCAGATGAAGAAATTCTGGAATTCATCAATAATATAGCAATACCTTGACAGATAAGGATTCGTAGATCTCCGATGGAAATCATTCAGATGAAGAGTTTAGGTAAGTACTAACAGTAAACATTACTTATTTGTTTATGAAAGTGTCTTGGATGATTTCTATTAGAATTATTCTCGTAATATGATATTGATTCTTCAAATTTTTTTAGGCAAAGAAACCGACTGAACAGTGGGATATTTATATGATGAACTGAATCCAGTTTTATCCCAGACATCTCAGAGAAAAGTGGCATTATCTGTTTTAGAACAGGTGTGCATTGCTCTACGATACTATGCCACAGGTACTTTTTAAATTGTTATAGGTGATGATATCAATGTTCAAAAATCAACGGTATCTAGAGTTATTTTCAATGTGAGCAAGAAAATAGCCATACTATCTGAAAGATTTATATGTATGCCAAAAAGTGATACCAAAATTCTAGAAACTGAGACAGGCTTCTATAACATAGCAGGCTTTCCAAATGTACTTGGTTGCATTGATTGAGTCAATACATGCTACTGTCGAAGGAAATGCATTCAGAAGATTAATAGCAATTCAATATTTCAGGTGAGTGGCAGTATTTAAGCTTCTCATTTTGTGAAGTCATCTGAAATAAAACAAATATTCAAATTGGTACAATGGTATGAAATTATTACCTTTATTAATGAGGAGAAATGCCATAATTAGTAGGAAAAAATATGTATATTTTATAGCATAACGTGTGTGATAGTCTAGGGAATTCGTAACTGAAAGCTTGTTTTTGCAACTCAGATAACGTCACTTTGTGTGAGAGAGACGTCAGCACTTTCTATTTCTCTGCAAGATGTAAGAGAATACCTGTGTTTTTAATCAAGGGGTAAATGAGAGAACTTTTAATTTAAGTTATTTATTTTTCCTATAACTTTTTTTTCATCACTTCTAAACGCAATTTCGCCTCTTCTATTTCTATTAACTTCAAGGTAAGTTCTGCCTCCACCAACTGTTTCCTCTTTGTCAAATAGAATTCCTCTTTCTTGGCCTTCAGATATTCGAAATCAACTCAACATTTTTTTCTGTTAATAAGTCCTCATTGGCCTGCTTTGTATTTTTTCTTTTGATAATTGTGTTTGTTGTTATAATGAGGGCTTTTTTTTGTTGCAGGTAACCCTAATCGACTAGATGCTGGTCTTTTTTCACCTGGTCGCCCTCTAGGAGTTTCAGGAGTCACCAGAGGACTATTAAGTGAAGAGGGGTTCTTCCTGTGAGAGAATTACCTCCTCAGAGAAATTCAGTTCCATATCTGCAATGTATTTTAGTTGAATAAATACCTTTTGTATTATGGTTACCTGTTTGATTGGAATATCTCAAAAAGATCCCTCCACCAGTTTTGTATCTTTCACACTGCAAATCGACAGAAATTATGAAAACAATAAAATCCTCTTGCTTGTGTTTACCTATGTATTTGAAATTTGATTTTACCTACTTTGTCGTCGGCGAATTTTTTTTTCGCTTTTTTCTTTATATTATCATATAAAGCAAGCAGCTGTTTCTCGCTCCGCGAACCAGTGTCTCTACCGGCGTTCGAATTTTAATCTATAATCTGCAAGGCTTGTTTTTTCAAATTCAAATTACTGGCATCCGTCTTTTTATTGTCGAATACCAATAAATTCTTTAGCAATGTCCAATAACAATATTTTTTACGCTCAGTGTAATTTCTAGCCCTTTGTCGACTCATTTTGTTGCATAATTGTTTTTTTCGTTTGTTTTTGAATTTGAATTCACAATCTTCGACGCCAAAAGAACATCATAGAATGATGAGTCCATCTCTTGATTCTGTGTTCTGCTTTCAATACGATTTGTAAATACGGATTTTTTCCATATAGGATTATAAAAGAATGATTATTTTATAGTTGTGAATTAGTCTCTCTTTGAAATTATATTGAATGTTAAGAAATATGTAAGGTTTTATTACAGTGACATCTATTATCACTTTCATCAACGAACTATACTGTCGATACCGTGGAGTTATCCAATCGATAGCTAACCGAAGCATAAATTTGACATCAGAAACCCGTGCTGCGTTTATCGAGCCGATAAATATTAACCACAGTTAACAGCTGGATAACTATCTGACGTTTATCTGTCGAGTTCAGAAACCGGCCATCAATCATCTTGATTAGTAGCCGAATCAACTGATTTATATATCCTTAATTCGCCTGTAATTTGTTCTTGAATTTTGAAATTTAATTCATTTACATCTATGTTTTTTGCAGCCAGTATAGATCGTTCGCTCAACCAATCATGGTTTCTGTAATTTTGAGAAACATCTGGAAACACCTTCTGAATAAGTTCATCTTTTGATCGAGTTAACTGACAAAAACTTTGAGGAAAGTTAATGCAGCCAGTCAACATGTCTATAGGAAATTTGCCATTACCAATGTCAATGAGTTGTTTAGAGAATATGTTCCCAGATTGGTCATTTTGCAACTCGACACGCATATTATTGCTTAAATGAAATACTTTGACATGTTTCCACAAATTGGAGGACTTTAGACATGCATTGAGTTCATCAGCTGGCGTTGATCGTGGAATCACTGGCAATGTTTGACGAAAATCTCCTGCTAATAAAATCATTGCACCACCAAATCGGTTATTATTGCTCCGTAGATCTTTTTTCTTTCACGTTCATCTCCGTCGTCACGTTCTTGCGCAGTACGATTAGCATTTCTGGTTCTTCTACCTAAATTGCTTCGTCTTATAGGAGGCATATCAAATATAAATTATTTTTTCACTAATCACGAACTAAACAAACACTAACTAACTGAACACTCTGCACAAAACACGATATACGAATTTATTTCGTGTATCAGTTGACCAAAGCAAACTCAGTAGATTAGGTAACACACAACTTTTTTTTTAATTTGATATGACTTGAAGTCAAATCCTTTTAAGCCGTACGAATTGTTTTATTTATTTAAAATTTGGATATTAAAAATAATAAAACACTGTTGGTAACGCGATTTTTGTTTGACTGATGTAATGACGTGGAAACTGATGCATTTTATCTTGCGTGCCGAAACTAATACAAAAGAAACGCGACATTAAACTCCTCCAACTATGTATTCTGTGCTCCAACGCACATTATTTTGATAGATATGTTCTTTGACGTTAGGAACACACCTACATTGCTTAGACAACAGTGAGTGCTTGTAATTTAATATGAACTTTATACCATAGCAATAAAGCTCAAATTGACTACGTTTTAGTTACAAATCATTTGTATGGGAAAAAGAAAAGGGCTATTTTTAGGGTTTTTGTAGCAATAATTCTAATTTTTCTCGCCGTAAAAACCATCCTTGAACTTCAACGAACATTTTAAAAAAAGATTTGGCCAAATTGGTCCAGGCGTTGTTGAGTTATGAGCTTACCAACACATTTTGCGATTCATACCTTTTTCGTTTAGCTTTATTAGTCTGGAAAAAAATTCGTCATTGACTTTAAAATTAAAACATTCCCATTCTATCTCTTTGACTTAATTTTCTTCCTTTTACTAGCTGTTAATATTGATATTTTTCATTTTAATCATTCCTTGTCATTTTCTTCATTCCTAGTTACTCACAAAATAATTTTTTATGATCATTTTTTTACATATATAGATATTATATGAGTCTAATTTGGTATTTTTTCCTTGTTAAATTTATTGTAGTTTCAGTAATTCCATTATAAGGATATATTGGTTAATAAAAAATTGCATATAAAAATGTCTTTTCGTTTATATAAGCTTCGGGAATGGGCCCTTTTTATCTGAATCAGATAAATGCTCAGATAACCTATAAGCACGGATAACCAAACCCGAGCATTCAAGCGATAATTTCTGGTTATTCTTTCTGGATTTCGAAGGAATAACCATGAAGAACCAGCAATAACCGCTAGATGGACCTAAATAATAACCTGGTTACTCTGGGTTATTCGCTTGAAATACCCTTATGTAGAGATGTGAACGCACTATTTAAATTCTATGATCTGTCAATTTTCGTATCAGTCACACCAACTGCGAAAATAAAATACAAAAAGCACTAGGTGTAATCTGAATTTTTCATTGAATTCCAATAAATTTCTCACAATTCTTGAACTGAAATAGAGAAAATATCATCTAATACTCGTTGCAGAAGGCAATTACCATTATTTTTATTAAAATTGAATTTTTAACTCACCTTATGAGCGCGCTGTTTTGTAAAAGTTCCCTACTCAAATTCAAAGGAATATCTTCGGAATCCACGACTCCCTTCACGAATCGCAACCATTTCGGAAGTATATTATTCGTTTTACTCTTAATCAATACCTTACGTGTATATAACGCTACTCCAGTCTCAGTTTCTCTCGACATCTCAAATAATCCTTCGAAAATTCAATTAAATGTTGAAAACGTTGGTGTTGAGAACACTTACCTGGTTTTCCTTCGGGAAAATAAATCAAAGCTCTTATAGATAACGGAACGTCGGCCTTATAATGCAAGACATACCTAGGCATATCGTAACTACCGCTAATATATCTATAAAACTCCTGATGCTTATCTATCGGGATATCTTTGGGATTTTGAAGCCATAAAGGTTCGACTGTATTCGCTTTCTCTCCGTTCAAGACAATAGGACTCCCAATGAAATTACTGTATTTTTGAATGATATTCTTTACAGTATTTTCATCGGAAAACTCCCTGCATTCTGTCTTTAAGTGCAAGACAATCTTCGTTCCTAAGTTAACACCATCTACCGGTTGGATTTCGTAAGTCCCTGAACTGAAAGAACGCAATTTTAATATTAAAACGACTCGAAAAGTTCAAAGTTAATCCTGACCCATCTGAGCTCCATTTGTATCCTTGACTACCGGAAGCTCTAGAATAGACTTCCACTTTATCAGCTACCATAAAGGCGCTGTAAAATCCGACACCGAACTGTCCAATGATGTTACTATCACCACTACCTTGTTTATTTTTCAGTTGCTCTAAAAATTGCTAAAAATTTTAAATAAAATAATTCCATAAGTTTCCACTAAATTAAAACTTACTTTCGATCCAGACCTAGCGATAACTCCTAAATTCGAGAGAAGCTCATCTTTTGTCATTCCGATTCCGTTATCCTACAATCAACGGTTACCCTACTATTTCTTTCACAAAACCTTAACTTACTAACCTGTATAGTTAAAATTCTTCCTTGTTTATCGGTTTCAAGTCTAATCTCAAGACCTCGATCACTTTCTTCGAGTGAAGCTTCACCAGATAAATGTGCATACCGGAATTTTTCCAAAGCGTCGCTTGCATTCGAAATGAGTTCACGTATGAATACTTCTTTTTCTGAATAAAGTGACTTGGCGACTATATCTAAGAGCATTTTGGTTTCGGCTTGGAATTCATGTTTTGTTGCTTCTCCTAAAGATTGAGAATGTTGAAAGACGTTTAAATACAGTGTAATGAATTTGACGAACCTGACGGTGTTTCATTTTGTTGAGTTGCAGCCTTAGTACTAAAGTTATGGTGAAAGAAATTATCTGCAAGGTGAATTATATGTTATAAAAGATTTGGTTTATATAAATACCATACAACCTAAACTATATTTTTGTTGTGTTGCTGCCGTGATGTTTCTGTATGTTACATTCTGCCTTTTGAGTAAAACAGCTCTTCTTGTAGCAATTCTTACCAGTCTAGGGATGGAGAGCATTTTAACACGTTGGTAACTTTTATTATCTGGTTCTTTTACGCTGTTCAAATGCAGAAAAGGGAAGATTATTTGCAGGTTATTTCGGAAAATCAAACCTGCACCACAGAATCTGTGGAAAATCAAAGATGTAAAGAAATGTCAAAAAATGACAGTACCTTTGCGAACATGGGTGGCGCTAGCGAAAGGGAGATTCAGTGGCGTGCAAAAGCTACTTTCGAACTGTTTATTTGGAAATGAGATGAAAAAGCCCAAAAAAGAACTCCTGGAACTAGGACCGATGCTTATAATTTTAATTCGTTGAAAATACTTCCTAAATCGAGTACTTCGGCTTTCTCAATGAATTAATGGATTTATCAAGTATGGAAATGAAAATTTTAAAAATTCAAAATTTCAATTTTGTAGCATAAATATCAGCATTGCACTGGAATCCTCCATGCGTCCACCCGAAATATTCCTTGATTTAATTTTCTCCAGACACAAATAACAGGTTAAAAAAAATAAGAAATAATTTTTATTATTTATTTTACTTAATTATAAATCTGGATCAATCACTAAAACGAGTTAAACTCACAGATTAAAATATCAATTAATCACAAAAAACTTAAATTATAAAAGAATTTATGTTTTTATTTTTTTTATAAAAACTCAACATTCTTCACAATGCTGCTTGTATTAATTTTGGCAATATCCAACTTTGGTGCAAATGGTCCTTTTATCAGCTTTATGAACCAACAAGTCATAGATATCTTTACCCTTTTTCGCCAAAATAGCTTGACACTAAAAAAAAAAATTAAATATTAAAAACAAATTAAAAACATTTTTAATCTGATAAAGAAAATTAAAAATTTGTTAACCTGTTTCCTGTTTTTAAGAGGCAATGCCCGGCACGTTTTTTCAAACACATGTTTCATATCATGCTGAGTTTTAGGATTCGATAGTATTTTCGACATGGTCCACGAAATTCTCTTGCACAACCAACAATCATCGTTGGGGTGAACTAAAAATATTGAAATAGAGCTTAATGCCATTGCTGTTGAAATTATGATAATAAATACCAATTTCAGCTACAGAGTTGCAAAGTTTCAAGTATGGACATATATCGGAAGGTTCTAAAACTTCTATCAGAAGTTGGATGACTGTATCTCCGTAATCCTTGACGAAAAGCGAGCAATCTTCCTTCAAGGCGTTTGGTAAATGTTGGCATATGTTACGAACTGTGTTTTCGATGCTATCCTGTAAACAAACCAATTATTCAATGCGAACAAACATGAAATTGCCACTAAGTACCTTATGGTCCTTCAGTTGCTCATCTACCTCTTGCATTATAGTTTTGCAGAGGAAGCATTCAGCATCGTTTCCTTTCAGAGGGAGTGCAACTGGTTCTTGTTTTTCGATTTTGTATTCTGGTCCTGAAAAAAATGGCATCAGTAAGACGTCAAAACTCGTTAACCGTAGGTAGGATCCACTTCATATTCAAAGTGATCACCTGACACACTTAGTTTTTTGCCAATTATACTTGAAAACAAGTAAATCTCTTAAAATTCAAATATAACCCTGAAAACAATCTATAACAAAAAAAAATCATATGAGTTCGACGTAAATACTTTACACTGTGTTAGTTAGAAAAAATTTCAAATGTACACGCCCCCCAATTGTTAACTCCCATGCCTTATAACACAACCAATGGGATTACTTTATTTTATTGACCACCTGGCCATTAATTGAATAGGATACTGATTTCGACCTTTCTTATTGGATGGAATGTCAACATACGCAAGTTATGACCTACGCAAGCCACGCCCCTAACCAAATTGCACACGTGGTTGAGCTCTAAATCCGACTCAAATCTTCCACCTCTTTTTTGGCCTCAGGAAACAAATAGAAGTCACATAGAACAAAGTCAGGAGAGAAAGGGGGATTAACCATAATTTCAACCCCTAATTCTTCAATTGTTCGTTGACAAATCGTATACGAGTAGTGATACAGCGTCCTGTCAAAATCCTGATAACGCAGCCTTTTTCTTCAATTTCAATCAAGAATGATGGTTGAAATTGAATTTGAAACATCACCACCGCTAAGCTGCAGCATTTTTTGAAGAATGAAGAAACGTGTTTTTATAATAATGTCAGGAAATGATCAGAATTTAGTAGTTGAACGAAAGATGGGCGGGGCTTAAGATCTAATTGTCGTCACTGTAGAAAGGGGGAGGAAACAATAGACGATCAGATTTCTGATTGGCCAACGACTTATCTCGCAAAATGCCCTTGTTTTGGTACCGAATCACCATGTTTTTGTAATGATCTCAGGAAATTATCAGAATTTACTAGTTAAATGAAAGATGGGCGGGGCTTGAGATCTTATTGTCGGAATTGTAAAAAGGGAGAGGACACAATAGACGATCAGATTTCTGATTGGCCAACGACTTATCTCGCAAAATGCCCTTGTTTTGGTACCGAATCACCATGTTTTTGTAATGATCTCAGGAAATTATCAGAATTTACTAGTTAAATGAAAGATGGGCGGGGCTTGAGATCTTATTGTCGGAATTGTAAAAAGGGAGAGGACACAATAGACGATCAGATTTCTGATTGGCCAACGACTTATCTCGCTAAATGACCTTGTTTTAGTACTGAATCATCATGTTTTGTGATGATCTCAGGATATTATCAGAATTTACTAGTTAAATGAAAGATGGGCGAGGCTTGAGATCTTATTGTCGGCATTGTGAAAGTCGCCCCCCCAAATTATTAAATCCCATGCCTTAGAACACAACCAATTAGATTACTTTATTTTATTGACCACCTGGCCATTAATTGAATAGGATACTGATTTCGACGTTTCTTATTGGATGGAATGTCAACATAGGTAAGTTAAGACCTACCCAAGCCACGCCCCCAACCAACCTTTAATTACTAAATATTTGAACTTATTAGAGATGAAAAATTAAAATTCAAGTACTTACAGAGTAGACCAGTGGTTTAAGTCATTTTTAGCCCCAACTGTATATGAAATTATTGGAAACAAATGAGTTTCATGTAATTTAATTCAAACATTTTCTCGGTAACATAACCTTTGTTGAATGAGTTTAAATTCGGGCGCATATAAACGGTAATATTTATGTAAATATAAAAATTAAATACAAGAATAGTTAAAATATCAAAATTAAAAGATTCATCACAAGAAAACTCAATACACTTATATAAGTGGTATCGAAATGTTAGAGCGTCGCTTCAATGATTGCGTTGCTCTTGATGGAGATAACTTCTATGGATAAAGCTAATTTTGAACCTAAAAAACTGTTTTCTTTGTTAAGCCTGGGACTTTTAAACCCATGTGTTAAAAGCGCCATCTATAGTAATTTGAGCTTTGCGACAAGGTGATGGGCAGTCTCGAACTTACTGAATATGAAAATAAAGAATTTAAAAGAATTAAGAAACATTTTTTATTCGTAATAATATTCCTTTCAAACGACAGCAAGTCATCGAAGAAAATAAAGGGTACCTTTTCCTCATCTTATAATAGTCTTCTTTTCTTAACACCTTCAACTACAAAAAAATTAAATAAACATTTAATAAACAATAAGACAAATATTTATTACATAAATTTATTTATACATTACAACAAAGTGACCACACCTCCTCTATCACAGTCGTATCACTTGCACGTTTAAAATAAAATTCTAATGTTATTAATATCATTATTAACCCGAATAACTTATATTATCCCTTATTACTTCATTCTCAAATGACCAAGAAAAAAAATTTACAGTTAAAAAAATAAAATCCCTCTAAAACACAATTGTCATTTGATCGGAATCCGTTTCCATCAAAACCCTGGTACCGACACTACAAAATCCAATTTTGCTGCAAATTTGCTTCTTATTCATATGTTGTTGGATCCAATTGAATATTTTAGGTCCATATTTCTCGATTAGGTCATGACACTGCAAAACAATGAGATTATTAACGTATAAGAAATATCGACAATTTTTTTATAAGCATGTTCAAGGGAACAAACCTTGGTTTGGTCTCGTTTAGGCAAAGCACCACAAGTCTTTTCAAGTACATGTTCCATCGCGTGGTCAACTTTCGGATTTGCCAAAATTTTCTCCATCGACCAAACCACCAGTTCACAAAGTGGACAGTCAAATATTTCAACTGAAATGAAGGGATCTATCTAAATATCGATATATTTAATAATTAAATCAACTTATGTAATTATTAAAAAAATAGTCAATTAAATAAATGAATAAAATTAAAATAAAGAGTTTTAAACATGAAGTTCATTATGTTTAAGCGTTTTATTGTTGTAATTATAGCAATCAAAGTTTTTAATTTAATTTTAATAAATTTTAATTTTTAAGCTTATGCAATTTTAGGGGGCTTTATTAGACCCCCAAAAGCAATAATAAATGATGATAATTTTCCGGGAAATTTTTTTTGCAAAAATATCTTTTGTCCGCCGTTTAAAATGGCCAAAAATAAATTTTGACAGTATATCTAACATTAAAAAAATTCAAATTCAAAATTTTTTTAAATATTAAAAAAATTTTTTCTTAAATGTTAGCATGTTTTTATACCTAACCTAACTAGACCAGCAATCGTGTTAAATATAGGACTAGTTCTTAAACTGCAAATCAATCCAATTTTGAACTAAATTTTTTTTTCATTTCTAATACACTCATTTAATTAATAAAAAATTATATTTAACAATTACGAAACATTTAAACTTTCAAGAACGAATTATTTTAATTAAGAATATAATTAATTAATATTAATATATTAATGATATTAATATTATCAAATATTCAAAAAAATTTTTTCTTCAATGTTAGCATGGTTTTTATACCTAACCTAACTAGACCAGCAATCGTGTTAAATATAGGACTGGTTCTTAAACTGCAAATCAATCAAATTTTGAACTAAAATTTTTTTTGATTTCTAATAAATTCATTTAATTAATGAAAAATTATATCTAACAATTACGAAACATTTTAACTTTCAAGAACGAATTATTTTAATTAAAAATATAATTAATTAATATTAATATATTAATGATACTAATATTATCAAATATTCAAAAAAATTTTTTTCTTCAATGTTAGCATGGTTTTTATACCTAACCTAACTAGACCAGCAATCGTGTTAAATATAGGACTGGTTCTTGAACTGCAAATCAATCCAATTTTGAACTAAATTTTTTTTTATTTCTAATAAATTCATTTAATTAATAAAAAATTATATTTAACAATTACGAAACATTTAAACTTTCAAGAACGAATTATTTTAATTAAGAATATAATTAATTAATATTAATATATTAATGATATTAATATTATCAAATATTCAAAAAAATTTTTTTCTTCAATGTTAGCATGGTTTTTATACCTAACCTAACTAGACCAGCAATCGTGTTAAATATAGGACTGGTTCTTAAACTGCAAATCAATCCAATTTTGAACTAAAATTTTTTTTTATTTCTAATAAATTCATTTAATTAATAAAAAATTATATTTAACAATTACGAAACATTTAAACTTTCAAGAACGAATTATTTTAATTAAGAATATAATTAATTAATATTAATATATTAATGATATTAATATTATCAAATATTCAAAAAAAATTTTTTCTTCAATGTTAGCATGGTTTTTATACCTAACCTAACTAGACCAGCAATCGTGTTAAATATAGGACTGGTTCTTAAACTGCAAATCAATCCAATTTTGAACTAAAATTTTTTTTTTATTTCTAATAAATTCATTTAATTAATAAAAAATTATATTTAACAATTACGAAACATTTAAACTTTCAAGAACGAATTATTTTAATTAAGAATATAATTAATTAATATTAATATATTAATGATATTAATATTATCAAATATTCAAAAAAATTTTTTTCTTCAATGTTAGCATGGTTTTTATACCCAACCTAACTAGACCAGCAATCGTGTTAAATATAGGACTTGTTCTTAAACTGCAAATCAATCCAATTTTGAACTAAAATTTTTTTTTTATTTCTAATAAATTCATTTAATTAATAAAAAATTATATTTAACAATTACGAAACATTTAAACTTTCAAGAACGAATTATTTTAATTAAGAATATAATTAATTAATATTAATATATTAATGATATTAATATTATCAAATATTCAAAAAAAATTTTTTCTTCAATGTTAGCATGGTTTTTATACCTAACCTAACTAGACCAGCAATCGTGTTAAATATAGGACTGGTTCTTAAACTGCAAATCATTCCAATTTTTTTTTCATTTCTAATAAATTCATTTAATTAATGAAAAATTATATCTAACAATTACGAAACATTTTAACTTTCAAGAACGAATTATTTTAATTAAGAATATAATTAATTAATATTAATATATTAATGATATTAATATTAATTAAATTAATTAATAATAATATCTATATTTATATTAATAATATTAATTAATTAAGAACGAATTATTTAAATTAATTAAAAGTATCCTATTACTTAAAAACACGAGTAATAATTGGAAATAACAGTCAACTTACCATGTAAAAGCAGCAAATGTGGTGAATAACAAAACCACCCCCAACAACATCACAAAAACATACAAACACCAACATTGTAATGACATATGAAGCATAAATACAAAGTGGATAATGAACAATGTTTGAAAAAATTAATAATTTAGGAGACAAGATCTCGAATTGATTGGATTCAAATAATTCATCCCGGTTTGCAAAAAATACAAAATCGTTTATAAAAAAACACTGAAATGAGAT
Source organism: Micraspis discolor (assembly GCA_030674115.1). Taxonomy (NCBI): domain Eukaryota; kingdom Metazoa; phylum Arthropoda; class Insecta; order Coleoptera; family Coccinellidae; genus Micraspis; species Micraspis discolor. Next base: position 2,699,771 of record JARTUT010000440.1, read on the forward strand.
TAATATTATAAAACAGTTTAAAACAAAATTAAATCAACACCGAATTAATTACCTTTGATGTTCTGCAGTTCCTTCGATTCACAAAGTTGTATCAAGGAGCAGATCTCTTCAGCTGGATTACCATTCATCAAGAAGGTAATGATCAAGTCACCGTACTTTTGTATGAACGCGGAACAATCCTCATTGCTAACATCGGGTATTAAAACACAAACATTTTTGAAAAAGTTGAGTATAGCTTGCTGTAATAAAATATAAATGAATTTAAAATACAAAAAAAGAAAATTATTATATGAAAAATGAACTGAGGTATATATTTGATCAAGTATGACGAGATATCGAAAAATTCTATTTACCTTATCCGTTATATCCTTAACTTCTGATACAAAGAGAGTCATAACTTTCTTGCACAAAAAGCATTCAACACTACCAACGTTTTGCACAAGATCGCTGGGTCCCACATCCACGATGACACCTTCATAAGTGTTGTCTAAGATGGCGTTGGTATCTGAAAACAACAAATTCAAAATAACCAAGACCGTATTAAAAAAAAAGCAACTGAAACAAAATCAAAGAATAAATTAAAATGAAAACAAAGATATATCAAAATAAAACCAAATATATTTTCTCACCGATTTGTCCGGAGAACATCACGGGTTTGAGGAAAGGCTTCATCACAGCAGGAGCGGGTTTGTTGTCTGTGCACAATTTCAGATAGACGCAAACTTCTTGAGGGTTTAGATCGGCAATGAGCATCTCTACCAGTTGTTCAGTGTAGGTGTTCACGAACTGTTGACATTCACTCGACAGTTCTTTGGGTAACTTGGAACATAATTTGCCCAGTGCTTGTTTAATGTCTTCCTATACAAGAGAGAGAAATATTTATTGTTTTAATGGCTAGAATTTTTTTTGGTTACAGGAATGAAAAGGCACTATTTTATTTACAAATGTTATTCAATGGATTTCTTGAATTCCTTTTTGCGAAATAGAATCGATTGACTGTTTTATTAGTGTCTCCTACCAGTTGAAGTTTTACATTAATACAGACACGTGTTTTAAAATTACTTCTTTAATTCACATTTCTTACTTAGTGGACTGATTCTATTTTTTGTGGAAGCATTCTAAATTTTGTTATTTCTCTGTCTAATTGTAACCAAACTATTATTCATCACAATAAATTCAGTGAACAAAGCACATTAAAACAACATTCTGAAAAAAATTTATATTGAAAACAATATAAAACTGATATCTTGCTAAAGAATCTCTGGCAACAAAACATAATCCAACGTTTCTAGAAATGCTCTGATCAATTTTCTTATACGCCTTTGGAATTCTTTTCTTCTTGCTCTTTCAACTTTCAATTTTCTCGTATGCTGAAGAGAAAACAGCTGATTACACATGGCATCTCACTAAATACTCGACCTTGACACATCACATAACCTATTTCTCCTAAATCTTAACCTAAGACCTACAGAAACTCCTTTAATAAAAATTGAATCCTGATCAACTAATAGTACGTATACTCCATTCAAAGTTTATTTGTATCGCGGGTGGCCATGATTTAAGTTTCTTGGGTTGGCATCAGTGTTTCTTCGGATTTCGACGTTGCCGATGTCAAGCAGTTAAGCCAATTTTCACTTGTCATCTGTCACATTTGATTTTGAAGAGAATCAAAATATTTCAGAATCTTTTTCAAAATGCCTATGGTAATAACTAAATAACAAAGACTTAGCATCAAAAAATGCTATCTTGCACTCAAATCTGCGCATAGTGGTCAGGAAGTTATGGACTCAACGATACAGCAAAGTGTATCAAACATTTTCAACGTAAGTGAGATGTAAATATTATGTTTTATCCTAATCGAAATTTCATTACAGGTTCATATTAATTCAATAAGAGGAATTCTTAATGAAGACGACGATAAAGAGTTTCCTTCCATTGGTAGGCCCAAAAAAACACAAGAAGTAGACGATTTCATTTTTAGAAAAGACCTGCAACGACGAATTTGGAATTACAATTTGAAAAATGAACACTTTTCTATAGACACACTACTGACTTACGCTAAGGAACATTTGGATTATAAGGGAGAACGCACTTCATTATTCAATATTATTAAATCAATGGGTTATAAATATAAAAAGGTAAATGGACGCAAAATTTTATGTGAACAAAAACATGTCGTTGCAGCCAAAATTACTTTCCTGAGAAAATTTTTGCAATTTAAGTCGATGGATGAAAATATAAGATTCGTGTTTCTTGATGAAACTTGGATTTACCAAAATGGTTCATCTGTTCGTCGATGGACACACGAATCTGATATAACAGGAAATCCATCAAAAATTGAATCTGAAGGTAGAAGATTCACTGTGTTACTGCAACTCAATGTTATTAGTTGCATTCATTTATTTTCTATTCCAAGTTGCTTTCTCGTTTCGTGCGGCCCACGTATGTTCATTTCTTTCCCTATGGACGCGTAACATATGTTGGAGCATATGACCTATGTCGAGCAAAGACAATGGTACGGAGTCGTCGTTAGAATACACACGTCGACGCTCGTTCGGTGCAGTGCCACACTTTATTCGCAATAAATTTCTCGTTGATTTCTACAAATTGGAACTCTGGTGAAAAAAGGTGACTATTATAGCTCGCGAGTGCATGGACAGGGAACTCAGCCGTACTGAAACCAGGTAGGCAGTGCTCCAGCATTCGATTTTCTTTTCGGGTCATTTTTTATTATCAGAATTTCATTGTTAATTTTCCTTTCGTTTTCATTTAATTTTCAAAGGCCCTTGTAGTGCCACACTGTTTTGCATGCAGGAAGTAATTTTGGAATTTTGGAGGGTTGTGATTTCATTTTAGATTCGAAGAATAATGACCGTGACTATGACCAGTGAAATTTTTCAACTTTGGGTTATTAATCAACTAATTCCAGCTTTACCAAAGCTTGCTGGTAAATTTGTGATCATAATGGACAATGCACCATCTCATTCAGTGCAGTTGGATAAGCCACCAACTAGTTCAAGCAAGAAAATTGATATGCAGAATTGGTTGGTGAATAACAAAATTGATTTCGATCGGAATTTAAATAAAAACAACTTTGGAATTTAATATTACCATTTAGAACTGACCGACAGAGACGATACGTTATTGATGAACTTTTGAAAGAGCATGGACATGAAGTTCTTAGATTACCCCCATACCATTGCCAATATAATCCTATTGAAATGGCATGGGCGTTTTGTAAAACTTCTACAACAAGAACATAAATTCTCATCCTTACACAAGGGATAGAGTGTTCAATTTATGGACTATGGCTCTTTCAAAATGTACACCTGAAATGTGGCAAAATTTTTCTGTCACTAGTAGACAGAACCTCACACAAGTTTAGAAAATCATTACTGAACATTGAGATAAAGATAACAATTTGGAAGATTCAAGAAACCAAGAACAACATCCAATTCGATTAAACAACCTCTTGCAACAAAGACTGACATACGAAAAACTTCAGAGAATTAACCCATTTTTGCCAACAGAGTAAAGAGCAGTCTTGTAAGCAAGATCAGACCACAAACTCAAAAAGCTAATGGAGCTGAACGAGAACAAAAACCTGTTATACCTTTAGATTGTAGCGATAAATACGTGAAAGAACTACACAAATCTTGATATACCCTGGTGAAGTGAAGTCAGTCATAGGATTGGGTCCAAAACACGGAATAGTACCAAACAGACTTCCCGATGGTGGATATTGTAAAGGACATAGAGAGTTGCATATCAAGTACACCCATAACAGAAGAAGAAAAAGAACTTATGCAGAGTTGAATGTACTGGTGCTGTAAACAGCTTATTTGAACATTGCGAACGACTTATTGAAGACGACTGGACGAAACATTTGGGTAACCTACCTATAGATAATATTCCTCCATTTATTATTTCATTGGAGGAAAGTGATTCAGATCCATTATTATCTGATGATGAGTCTTATTCGTTCACTGAAGTAATGGATGTGGAATAATGTCGAGAAGAACTCAAGTTGTCACAGTGGCGTATATAGAAAATATTTTCGGGGGGGGCCCGAGATGCTTGTACCATCAAATGATCCAATGGTTAGATTAGGTTCGATGCAATTTTTTTATTGAGAATCAAAGGATAACTTTGGGCATAGTCTCCCTGTTTTTCATCAATATCTCATACAAATTACGTTCATATCGTTTCGATGCAAAGAAATTACCATTTGTTGCTATTTCTAGCCTCACTCACGTCTGTAAACTATCCCCATTTAACGGACTCCTGCAACGTGACGAGAAATTGATAGAGTAGTGAGGTTTTCACAAAAAACGACATTGAGAAATTTTATTTGATTATAAGTGGAAAAAATATATTGAAGACGAGGTTAGCGGAACATTCGCTTACATAGATGGTTACAAAACAAACCCCAGTTTTCTCGGTACACTAGCAAACTTATCAAGAACTTCCTCATCGCTTACTGTGATGTTTCTGTGAATAGAGAGCAATGCGAGACCATTTAGTCTATTCTCAGATGTTGTGTTCCTTAGGTAAGTTTTCAGTCTTCGTAGGCTAGAGAAAGTCCTTTCAACGGTAGCGACTGACACGGGAAGGACAGCTAGTATTTTCAGAAGGATATGTTGGGGAATAAATCTTTGTCACATTTTTCTAGAGAACTAATAGCCGTTTTTGGCAGAACTTCAGGTCTTTCCTGTTTCCACTTTTCTTGCCACAGCTTAAACTCCCTTCGCACAATGTCGTTAAATGACAAATCTGTTTCATATAATTTCAATGCAGCGTCTAATGAAGTGATGTCTGTTCTGATACAAAATTGTGGAAGAATGTTTTGTAAAGATATTATTGTGTCTTTATGAGATTGGAATCTTTCCTTAACGCTTCACAAAAATCATCCAGTTATGGCACGTAAACTGCTCGTCTATAATATTCTTCTTCTGTGGTATGAGGTACATTGTGCGTGTTGTTTGAAGCCGACAAAATCGTGAAAGCTCCTCTGTGACAAAAAGTTTTGAGGCTATTGCCTTCACCTGTTCATGTTTGAAGGTTTGCTCGGCATTTGATCTCTGTTTTGACAGTAGGTCTAAAACAGTTGTGATGTTGCTTATAGCCTGACTAAGGTCAATATTTTTTCTGAAGGGTCTCAGACAAGCTGTGTGTAGTCGACAGCATCTGGGTCAAAATGAAAAGATTAACAATAAATGGGAAAGTACAAATGGCACGACTTAAAGCAAATCCTTTAGTTGATGAAACACTCGATTCTTCTATCTTATTTAGGGAGAGTATGATAGCTTCTAAAATTTCTTTAAATAGAATAACTGAGTCATGTCTTTCCACCCATCGCGTTTCGCACAATGAAATCAGTTTCCTTCTCTTTTCATCAGGAAAGCACTCTGATATCGTGCATTTTAAAATCTCTGCGTTCTTAGCTGATGCATGAAAGAATGCACATATTTCTTTAATGACACCCATGCAGTTTCTAATAGAGGAAATGCTACTTGCATCTGACAAGCACAAGTTGAGTGTATGCGAAGAACAATGTGTATAAAGGGCCAATGGTAGTTTTTCTCTGATAGCAGCTTGAACTCCTCTGAACTTGCCACTCATAGTGGCAGCACCATCGTATCCTTGGCCTCTCAATTTGTTCAAGTCAAGACCTAAATTTGACAAGGTCTCTAGTACTGTTGTCGCCAAACCTGCACCAGTTACATCATGAACGGGAACAAATGTTAGGAAATCTTCTCTGATTTTAAAAGTTTCATCCTCAACATAGCGAATGAAAAGTGAAAATGTTCTATTTGGCTTATATCGGTGGTTTCATCCGCTAAAACGGAATAGAAGATAGAATTTCTAACTTTTGCCACAATTTTGGTTCGAATCAAAGAACCGAATGTGTTCATGATGTCGTTCTGAATGACGGGACTTGTGTACATTGTCTTTCCACCAGCACTGATCAATTGGTCCTTGAGAAGATTATGTCCGCTGTTAGCTCGATATCTCAACAATGATCGGAAATTTCCGTCATTTTCGTCAGGTTCTTCAAGACTTACTCGTCCAGAATCATTATTACCTCTGAGAGCAATCATTTGCCTTCCGCAAAACTTAATAGTTTGAATTATAGCAACCAGTTTTTTTCTATTATTTTCAATATCTAATTTTCTTTGAGAATTTACTTGATCGATAATACTATCACGTTTTTTTTTAATCAAGGATTTTGTATTTTCAGCAATCAAAATAGATTGTCTATGGTATTATTGAATCTTGATGAAGCTTGAACATTTCCTTTGCTTTTTTGAAATTTATGAAAGGTTGGGTCACAAATATTCCCAATGATTGGTGATCTCCTTTCCCTACATTTTCGATCCGAGAGAAAAACACGCAGTATTTACAAAATGCACCGCATTTCTCCTCTGAATAAGTTAACCACTGAAATTCTTCAAGCCATTTCGCTTGAAAGGATCTCGTGTGGTTTGAAATCGAAGTGGTAGGAAATTTGTATCCAGACTGAGGTTTCCATACATTTTCTAACAATGAAACTTTTTCATCATTTGTTAATGAACAAATATAACTCCTTTGACAGTAATTTCCAATGTCGTTTGCATTTTTAATAAATTGAAAAATACCTTCCACATCTTGACCAGAGGAGCTCGTTTGAAAGATATCGGCACCAGCAATTTCACTTTGTCCTTCCACGGCAACGCGGGCTTCCAAATTTTCAACTTCAGGCCTATCCACATTTTGTCTTTTCGTGAAAAAATCTTGAATTGAACTTTGTCTCTTCATTGTGATTTTCTTTTTTGTCGCTTTTTCCGGACGAAGAACGTCCCCGTACGTCGCTACGAGCTCAGCCGCGGAGCCCCCCGGAATCTATACGAAAATTATGCATATAAAACGGCAATTTTTATACTCCCGACTTCCCTGAAACGTCAAAAACCGCACCTACGTTTTCCCTCCGTGCCGCTCGAAAACGATATAAATCGCCCCGCGATCGGTAGAAAACTAATCTACGTGAAATTTCCCATCTCTGGGTACCAATTTTCATATCCAAGTAGCGAGTCAAGGCCGGGCATATTCATTCCAAATTCGGCAATTTTCACGGTAAAATGAGGCAAAATATCACAATTTCTCATACGATTCCGATGATAGCCGAACGCGAGCTGCAAATTTGAAAATCTGGCATCAATTTTTCGCTCGATATGGGCGGTGGAAGATTGTTAGCGCCTTCCAAGCACTCGAATAAGAATCTATAGGAGATTCCGAATCTCTAGACACCACCCGCGGTTCACGAATCGCAAGAAAAACACCTCAAATAAGCGTTTCAAAATCGTCATTTTTCAGTCGGTTCTCGCGCGAATTCATTGCCCTCTCCGAACTCCGACCCAACTTATGATACTCTATGTTAAAATCCGACACACTTAGTTTATTCAGGGAAAAACGGCTATGCACTCTGTAATGCGTTTTTCTTCATGGTTTTTCGCGTATGGGATCTAATTACGATAAAATGTCATACAGGGTGTGCGATTTACAATGAATTTGCGATCGGGTGATAAACGGGGTGAGCACTTTACACACTGTCATACAGGGTGTGCAATTTACAAAGAGTTTACGATCGGGTGATATACGGGGTGTCAATTTATAAGTACTTTTGTTTCTTTGCGTGCTTTTGTTGTTTTTTTATTTCTCTGGGGTGTTTCGCGTGACTTCGAGTAGCGCTTTCAAGTTATATGTATTCTTTCGGGTTTTTTCAGGTTCCTCTGGATTTTTTGTGTTACTTGGGGTTCTTTCGTGTTTTCTCGCGTTGTTTCGTGTAATTTCGGTTTCTTTCGTGTAACTTCGGTTTCTTTCGTGTTTCTCCGGATTCTTTCGTGTTTTCGCGTTTCTTCGTGTTTTTTCCAGTTCTTTCAAGTTTTTTCGCTTTCAACGGGTATTTTGACGTGTTTCGTGTTTCTGCGCGCTTCATTGATGTATGGGCCCTATTGATCAGTGGTCTATATTGATCTATGGTCCATTATGATCTATGGTCTATATTGATCCATGAGCCTATTGATCTACCCGCTTACTAGTTTTATTATATGTGAATAAATATTGTATAATTTTTCGTAATTGTGCTTTATGCTTCCACTTCAGTCAAGTATGATCAATTCACAATCTCTACTGAATTGTTGACTAACTCAGTGATCAAGGGTTGAGTAAATGAAATTTATTCATCTCTCAGTTCTTATTTGAAAAAAAAATAGCAAACGAAGAAATGAACATATACATCACTTTCCATAACGTTCAGTATTGTGAATGCTCCTAAATGTGTTTATGAATTCTTCAAAATATTCTGTTGTATACATAACGTACCTGTAAGAGATATTATTCGGATTGAAAGAACTTTAGAAGTAATCAACATTTATTCGATTCTTTATGTTAAAAGCTATTATTTGAATATTGAGGATGTGATTAGAGCTGAGTATATCCCAGACCAACAAAACTATGAAACAATCACGATAAAAAATATATATTGAATGGAAGAATTAACTATTTTCGTCAGTGACTCAAAATGAAACCTTCATTTCACATCATCACCAAGAGATTTGCAGAGAATACCTACTGAACGAAGCATGTATAGCTCTCATCGAGAAGATCACAATGAAGGTATTTTTATGAGGAAAAATAAGAGATTTAAAAAACTAAATGTGCCTACCATCACTTTTATGCATTGATCAACTAGAACATGTTCAGAATACAAGCTTGTATTGAATCTTATTTTGTTGATAATTAAATCGAAGTGTTTCATAGAAGTGAGATGCTCTGTTCCAATTCTGCATTCAAGAATATATACCATTCCCTTATTAGCTACATCTTCAGATTCAACATTACTTCTTTGTGATACCTTCCTGAATTCTTTTGAAATGTTGAACCAATTCAAAGCAATGTCCTTTCGAATATCAAACAAATTCCAATCGGAAGTATCATGTATCATGATGAACAGATTAATGTTCAAACTTCTTCAGATTCCCGAAAATCACTTAAAATATGTTCATCCCTGATGAACGGTAACTTAAATATTAGAATTAATATTTTCCAGGTTATCATACAACATCCCGATCAAAACAAGAGCAGCTCCTTTAGAAATTTCTGCCATAATAATTTCAAACCTTTCGAAACTCTTCCAAGGTTCAGAAGTAAATTGGCATTTTGAATCCAAGTTTACTAGGACCTTTATGCGATATAGACAACAGTGCGTAATAATCTGACAGGAAAATAGCGAACCCAACCTAACTTTTTAATATACAGAGTGAAATGTGTCAAACTTCCATGGCCAACCGAGTTACAAATAAACTTTGAATAGAGTATATAGTACGTTAACATAACCTATATCTCAGCACTAACCTCCGTCTTGTTGTTCTTCACCATCTCTTCAAGCTTCTGAACAGCGAAAAGGCAAAGGGGACACTTGGAGTTATCTCCGGTCTCCTGTTGCATAAAAACATCCACATCCCTATCGTCTTCAGATGGACAAGCCCTCACCAACGGACATATCTCCGATGGGTCGATCTCTTGAGCCAGGAGAGCAACCAAAGCCGGTTCGTAGATTTCAACAAAGTTCCTACAAGTACCGTTTATCGAACTAGGAAGTTCATTGCATGCCTTCTCTATCACTTGCTTTATTTGATCCTGCAATTTGTTTTAATAATAAGATTAAACGAATAAGGGATCGAATAGATTCTAACCTCCGTTCTTGGGTTGGTGATTGCATGTTGAACGTAATGCAAGAAGAATTGACAGAACTCGCAAACTTGCTTGTTGAATAATTGGTTGTGTGTGGGCATTAAGAGATCGATGGGAAGTTGAGCATCTTCGGGTCTGCCAAGTTCGCCCAAACCGGGTGGTATGATCTGTACCGATTGGGTGTTTATGGTTAAAGGTACCCTGATCAATTCGGGTTTCTTAGGGGTGATTTCTAAAGCGTCTGCTGTCTCGTAAGGTAATAGTGGTACAATGGGGATATTCTGAAATTCAAATTGTTAAGTTATGTAGAATTGATCGTTTTAAGACACAAACGAATGTTTTATTCGCTTATTTGAAAATACAACTATCAAGTTTGTATGCAAGTGATGATCGAAAAAGATTGTTTACAAGACAGTTTATGAAAAACTTAACACAAACTATTACAAGAAAAACAACCTCAAAGGGCTTCTGAGTAGAGCTGAAAGCCCATGTACAATTAAAAATAAGATTATAATTAAAACTAATAACTGGTGGAACAATTTTACAATTCACAAAAACACATATGCCAATTAGTCGACTTTCAACGCAATATAAGAAGAGAGAGAGATAAACTTTATTGATCATAAGTACAATCGAAAGGCTATCGACCTAAGTCTTCCTGCCAGTTAAATACAATTTCATTTACAACGATCTCTGTTTTTATTGTAATGATTTTAAGTATTCAAATACTGGGAGTGCTGGTAGTTTTGCTTTTGGTGGTGTTGTACCTTGATAGCTGTGAATAAGTGGGTTAATAATATTTATGTTATTCTGGTTGGTGATGAATTTTCTGTTGAGGTGTTCAAGTCTTTCTAGTATCGGTTCCACTTCTGTAGTCTCGTAGAGTAGTTGATTAGAAGGGTTGTGGAGTGAATTGTTTGGGTGTCTCAGTTTTGTGACCTTTCTAAGGCATGTTCTTTCTGCAACTTCTATGTCTTTTGTTGTTGACTTTGGCGCATTCGAGAATACTGTGTGTCCATACTCCAATAAGGGCCTGCATATCATCTTGTATATAGTGGTCGCTGTTTTGGTACTGATTCCCAGTTTCTTATATGTGAGTGATCTAAAATGTCCTGCTCGAGTGATAGCTGCTTTCTTTTGTGTTTTTATGTGGGTTTTGAAATTTAATCTGTGATCTACTTTGATGCCAAGATATTTATACATGTTGTGTAATTGTGCAGTTTCCAATTATGATCGTTTTGGAGTTGGGTTTGATTTTGTGGTGAAAAATCAAGAGTCTGTTTTTGTAGGGTTTGCTTGAATTCTCCAGCGTCTCATCCATGCCACAGTGACATCTGTTAGTCTTTGTAGTTTTTCCATACAGCTGTTAATAGTGGTACCATGTGCAATAAGGGTTGTATCATCCGCAAACTGCAGCATATATGCTTGTTTGTTAATATGGTGTTCTGGTTCTTCATTGTGGTTGTATATATCGGGACAGTATAAATTATATAACGTCGGAGAGAGTGGGGAACCTTGTGGAAGTCCCTGCATTGGCACAAACGGTTCTGAAGTTTCAGTTTTCACTTTAACTTGAAGAGTTCTTCTCGATTGAAATTTGGAAATGATTTTCAGGAGGTATATTGGGCGTTGTAGTTGGTATAATTTGAATAGAAGTCCGCTGTGCCAGATACTGTCGAAAGCTTTTTGGATGTCAATAAATAGGGCTGCCGACTTTTTCCATTTTTCTTATTACACTGAATATTTGATGTTAAATTGTAAGAGGGTGTGTAGTGGAGGTTTGGCTTTTAAATCCAAACTGGTATGAAGGAATACTTTCTCCTACTGCTTTACGGATCCTTTCTGTAAGTATTTTTTCAACATTTTTTCCCAACACTGGGAGTAACGTTATCGGTCTGTAATTTTCTATTTTTGAATGATCTGTATTGGCTTTTGGTATCGTGATAAGTATTCCTTTTTTCCATTCATTGGGGAAATAATAGTTGGTAATGCAGAAATTATATATTTTGTTTATATGGTTGTGTATAAGAGGGCCCAGTTTCCTCAGTATTTTTCTGGGAATATTGTCATATCCAGGTGTTGTATTTTTTCCGTGATGTAGGGCTTTGTAATATTCTTCTTCCGTGATTGGTTCCATGTTTGCTTCTGCCTGTATTTGGGGGAAGGTGTACCGATACCAGTATTCTATCCTATCATACCGTTCATTGTCAAAGTCTGCGTTGGTAGTTTTTGTGTAGATTTCTTGATAATTTTTATCTAATACATTAGTGATCTCTTTATCATTTATAAGTGTTTTACCGTTGACCTGTATTGGATCTGTGAGATTATGTGATTTGCTTAATTTCTTGATTGTCCTCCAGTATGTTCGTCCCTTCTGTTCCTCTATTTCTTTGCATGCTCCTAAATACTTATGGGACCTGTAGGTTAAAATGAGTTTGTGGATGTCCTTATTGAGATTGTTGTATTTTATTTTCAAATTGCTGTCGTTATTAATTTGAAATTCGCGATATAATTGTTTTTTCACCCGTATTAACTTGAGAATATATGGAGGTAGTGTTTGGCTATAATATTTTTTCTTTGAGGTGGGTGTTTGCTTTATTGTTATATTTGAGAGAGAATTTTGGAAGAATGTTATGTATTCTGTGGTGATTTCGATTTCTGGGTCTATTATTTCCAATATTTGTTTATCTCCTTCCTCGATGTTGCATTTTTCAAATATGTACCTTGTTTCTTGTGGGTATCTTACTGGGTTTCTGTTGGATTTTAGTGAATTCGATTGCAAGGTGGTTGGATCCTAGATCAGGGTTAAGGTTTATGTTTTGGATATTGTTCCTTATATTTCTCGTACATAAAATGATATCAGGTGTAGAGTCTGGGTTTTTTCCCAGTATGAATGTTGGGGGGTGTCGATCTTGCTGAAATCAGAGTTCCTCAGGAAGTTGTGGAGTTGGTTTCTTCTTGGGGTGTTCATGTTGAAATCTCCCAAAATAATGCAATATTTGTACTGTGAAGCTTTGACAAATAAATTTTCCTCAATCAGTCTGCTAGAGTGATGTATGTATACAAGAAATATGTGGAGCTCATCATTTTTGAAGGGGATAGTGAAGTGAAGGACGTCATTCCACTGGTTATTAAAATGTGGTGGGTTGCTTTTTCCAATTTGGACTATTCTCTCAGCCAGTACCATTGTTCCCCCACGGACATTCTGGTTTAGTATAGTTCCATGTTGAATATTGTTCTCCAGTCCTTGTAGCCGAAAATGTTTTTCTCATCCGTTTTGGTTTCTACAAACATTGCGCAGTTTACTTTATTTTTTTCTATATAATGACGTATCAGTTCTTTTTTGTTATTCAAACTGTTTATATTACAATAGACCATCTTAATCATTAACTGTTCCATGAAGTTGTGTTCCTTCGGAAGGTTCTCTGTCGACCGTTCTGGGTTCTTTTTCCATATCGAACATCAGCACATATAGCCGGTTTCCCACAAAAGTTGGTATTCTGTTTATTCGATAAGTTTCCATGAATCGTTTTTGTATAAGCATTTGTCTGTCCGTATTCTTTGCCTTGTTAATTTTATTAATATATGTTTCAATAATGTGATCGTGGATTGTTATGTTTTGGTGAATCCTACTTTTTCTGTTTTGTCTTTGTCAATTTCACGGTTTTTTTATTTATTGAACGAATTTTCACATTAGGTATTCCTTCTATAGGTTTGAGTGGTCTTTTTTGGACACTTCATTGACCAAGGCACATGCTCTGTAGAGTTACATGCTGCACACTTTTGTGGAAGGTTTGTATCACACTGTGTATCTCTATGGTTGCCTCCACACTTCGTGAGGTTCCTTGCAGTCTTTCGTTTTTATGTGTGAATAGTGAGCATTTGGTGCAAGGTATTGGAACAGGATCTGGTGGATGGCTTGGATTTACGATGTAATGTCTACATTTGTAATAGATTCCTTCATTTATTAGCCTTTCATAAGATGCGATATCCCCTGTGATAATTCTAACAAAAAGTGATGGTCTGTTTGTTTTTCTGGATATGATTCGTTTGCAATATCGATCTTTAATTTGGTTTGTGTTTAGAATCGTAGCGATTTCTTGCTCTTCTATTTCTATCTCCACGTTAGAGATGACAGCAGAGTAAGATTCAATTGATCTTTTAGTTGGGTCAAATGTTTTGTTTTCTTTTGTTTCAGAAAAATTCAATATCGTGTTTTCTTTTTTAAGGTACTCAAGAGCCTTTAGTTAAGTTGTTTTTGGTGTTGTCTGATTTAACTATGAATCCTTTCCTTGTTTGTATTATTATGTCCGTATTAGTTGGAAATATTTGAATCCAAGCATTCGCGATTTTTATTCTGTTTGTGTTGGGTAGTGTATTCAAGAGAAACAGATTCTTGAATGTTTTGTGCGTTGTATTCTGTTTTCCAGATGTGTTTTTATCTCTCGTTTCTTTATCAGTGTTTATGATTGGGGATTGGGTGTTTTGTTGATTAGTCTTTTGCATATTATTTGGTTCTTTGAAGGTGTAAGGATTACCTGTATTGATTTCTGGGGATTTCGTCTTTCTTTTTAGAAGATATTTCGGGTTCTATACCTTTCTTTTTCCGTTTTCTTCTTGTGACCATTTGGAATTGAGAATTAGTTTCCCCTTCCGTTGCCGAGGTATCTTGTGTCGTTTCTTCGCCTGTTTGCGACATTTCTGAGATATAAAATGCCTCGAAGTCGTCGGCATTGAAAGGGCGATTAGAAAAATCGTTTTCCGCAATTTTCAATTCAATTTGCTCGCTAATATATTCCATCTATATGCACAAGCACATGTGAACCGCATGAAAGTCAAACACAGACTGATAAATGAATAATTTCAAATCAACAACAGTAACAACAAATTGTTGAACGATAGTTGCATTTCCAAATAAATAAAGTAAATAAACATCAAAGAATCACGTTTGAACACGTAGATTTGCAATAATTACCTGATAGTCTGCCCCTTTAGGACAGATACCGATTACACCGCATACAGCTGTTCCGTTCAATTCTTCCAGAAGGTACTGATAGGCAATCGGGTAGTATTCGTCGACTAAACCAACACATTCATCTGAGAAAGACCTAGTTTGTTTACAGAGAGCTTCCATCACCTTCTTAAACTCCTCCTCTGTCGTATTGGCTACCAAAATGTCCCTCAGGTGCTTGACTAGTTGCTCGCAGAATTGACAAGTGAGATCGTCTCCATTATTAAGACTGAACGATGAAAGGTTTCATCAATTTCTACTCTAATTCTTCTGAACATTACTAAAACACGTATAAAAATATCCTTACCCGACAGGTACGACGCCAATATTAGATATGGGCGTGATTTGTACGTCTGCACCGTTATGTAGTTCGTCGTGCCTGTGGAAGAGGGCGCTGCACTGTCCTGACAAGATGCACACCTCGCCGGGGTTCAGGTGTTCCTTGATGTGGTCGTAAATCTCGGTGAAATAGGTTAGGACGATGTTGCTGCAAGCGTCAGAGAAACTGCCAGCTCCTCGACACACCTATACAGGAAATTTACCTTGTAACTAGCGAGATAGTTGATTAATATACGCGCCCGGATCAACAAAACCCCAGATAAACTAAAATTGTAATATAAAGTCCATTTTCGCTATAATTCATTGAAAAACTCCTAAACTCACCATCAAGAACCCTTGCAACACCTCGTCCTTGGACATGGCCTTGAACTTGGTCTCCATCACGCTAACCACAGTCTGGCAACCTTCGCAAGGCGCAAGATCGCCGACAGGCGCGTACGGTTTCAGAGTGCTGCTCTCTGCGACGTTGCCAGCGTCTTCAGATACTCGGCGTTGTTGCACAGACCGGCGACGGAGCACACGACCTGGGGGTTCATCTCGGAGGCGAGGGTGTCGATGAGGTCGGGTATAAAGTTGTCGACGATCTTATCGCATTCCTGGACGATCGGCTTGAAGTGGATAAGGGCGCAGGTGCCCTCGAACACCTGCTTGATCAGCTCCTGGGTTTCGTTGCTGAGAAGCTGATCCCTGGCCTGTTTTACCATATCGAGGCATGTCTGGCAGATGCTGCTCGAGTCGGGCGGTAGCTGCCTGTGGATCCAGTCCGTCTGTATGCAATGTTTGGTGGCGTGGCAAGAAGCTGCGGCGCTGAAATATGAGGTTTTTCGAGTTGAAAAATATGACATTTTCAAAAAGATAGTGCTCCACCATATATTCTAGGAGCGCGTTGATAAATTACGAAAAGAAGCTTATAGTCTAAGCCTGTATTTGGATTTGGAAGAAAAATAATCTTAAGTGATTTTCGATAGTGATTTTTTCATTCATATGACATTGTTTTGATTGACTTGTGACACGGTTCGTTATCTTATTGAAACAATTTTTTTTGTTTTCCATATGCGATCGTTTCTTTACAATTTTGGTCTTCAAACGCTCCAATAACGCTAATTAATATTCAATGTATTTCCTTTAATATTATACCACACACATTCCAAAATACCGAGGCCATAATCTTTCCATGTTGTACTTTCGAGCGCTTTGGACGAGGTTCCCCAGTTGCTATCTACTCAGTTGACGATAGTTTTTATTCCGGGGCGACTGCAATAAAACTAGCGTCATCTATGTGTTAGGCCCGGGAGTTTCCAGCCCACGTTGTCTATATAATATAGTAATAAGATCGTGAACCAGAGAAAATCTTGACAGGTGGTCCCGTCAGGGACCCGGAAAGCAAAGCTTTCCGAGCGGCCAGCAGGGCCGCTCGAGAGGCAATCTTAAAACAGATCGAAAAGGCGTATCCTGTTCTAGGAGAAGCGACCCCGAAAACCCCCGGGCGCTCTTAATGCGCCCGAAATTTTCGAAAGAAAATCGCGAAATCGCCAAAAGTGTCCCCAAAGGGGAAGATCTCACGGACGAACGGGGCCATTTCTCCGGCCGAGATCGGTCGCTTTTTCAAGAAAAAGACATTCCTCATAATGTGGTACCGGTACGGACCGCGGAGCCCCTCGAAATCTATACGAAAATTATGCATGTAAAACGGCAATTTTTCGACCCGCGAGTACCGAGAAACGTCAAAACCCCCTATGATGCTTTCTCTCCGTGCGGGCGCTACGAGCCCCCAAACGCCCTTTCGGCGGTAGAGTATGAAACTTTAGGAAATTTCCAATCTCCGGGTACCAATTTTCATATCCAAGTAGCGAGTCAAGGCCGGGCATATTCATTCCAAATTCGGTAATTTTCACGGTAAAATGAGGCAAAATGTCACAATTTCTCATACGATTCCGATGATAGCCGAACGCGAGCTCCAAATTTGAAAATACGGCATCAATTTTTCGCTCGATATGGGTGGTGGAAGATTGTTAGCGCCTTCCAAGCACTCGAATAAGAATCTACAGGAGATTCCGAATCTCTAGATACCTACCACTTTTCGTGAATCTCAAGAAAAACACCTCAAATAAGCGTTTCAAAATCGTCATTTTTCAGTCGATTTTCGCGCGAATTCATTGCCCTCTCCGAGCTCCGATCCAACATATGATACTCTATGTTAAAATCCGACACACTTAGTTTATTCAGGGAAAAACGGCTAAGCACTCTGTTCATGAATACACGTTCAGACCTTTTTCGAATAATTTTTATTTTACCTTTGTGAAATTGATGGAGTTGAAACGATATTCTTTGGGTTTATTTTTTATGGAAAAATTATTTTCGATTCATATACAGGGTGTTACATAGGAGCTTTATCGAATAATACTTATACTGCCTTTGTGGAATGCACCGATTGCGATCGATTGATATACGGGCTGTGCACATTGGAAGCACTGAGATTTTCCGTCTGAATTTCTTATGGAAAAAGCACCCACTGCGAATCGATTATATAGTGGGTGTCCCAAATGCATTTTTCTTCATGGTTTTTCGCGTATGGGATCTAATTACGATAAAATGTCGTACAGGGTGTGCGATTTACAATGAATTTGCGATCGGGTGATATACGGGGTGAGCACTTTACACACTGTCATACAGGGTGTGCAATTTACAAAGAGTTTTACGATCGGGTGATATACGGGGTGTGCAATTTATAAGTACTTTTGTTTCTTTGCGTGCTTTCGTTGTTTTTTTATTTCTCTGGGGCGTTTCGCGTGACTTCGAGTTTTTTTGAGCGCTTTCAAGTTATATGTATTCTTTCGGGTTTTTTCAGGTTCCTCTGGATTTTTTGTGTTACTTGGGGTTCTTTCGTGTTTTCTCGCGTTGTTTCGTGTAATTTCGGTTTCTTTCGTGTAACTTCGGTTTCTTTCGTGTTTCTCCGGATTCTTTCGTGTTTTTTCGAGTTTCTTCGTGTTTTTTCCAGTTCTTTCAAGTTTTTTCGCTTTCAACGGGTATTTTGACGTGTTTCGTGTTTCTGCGCGCTTCATTGATGTATGGGCCCTATTGATCAGTGGTCTATATTGATCTATGGTTTATATTGATCTATGGTCTATATTGATCTATTGTCTATATTGATCTATGGTCCATTATGATCTATGGTCTATATGGATCCATGGGCCTATTGATCTACCCGCTTACTAGTACTGATATATCCCCGTATGTAACCAGCGGTTCAATAACGAGTCTGGCCGAGTATCATAAAACAGAATTCGATGTTATCCAATTTCATTTCAATGTGGAAAATTTCAACTTACCATAACATGAACCGATTAATAAATTAATGAAGCATAGTTGGACATTGATAAGAAAATGGAATATTCGTGACTAAACATGCCCACTCGATTAATTTATCTTGAAGCAAGGAAATATTCGTCAACAAATGATTAACTTTCATTTTGATTTCCATGTTTTCCAAGAAGTTAATTTGTACATTTATCATAGGAAATAAAATGATTCAACTTTTGCAATGAAGAATTCTTGACCTTGGCATTTACTCGCGTGATTATACAGGCTGTGACTTCGAGTATTTCACTTATTTTAGCCATCTATTCTAACAATGATAAAACCTGTTTATCAAGCAATTTTTTTTCAAAAAAGAAACAATCAATGGATACAAAAATGCTTTCAATTTGTTTCAGTAATAATCCCTCATATACAGGGTGAGTCTTTGACCACCTTGGGCAAATACCCCTCTGTAGTCCAGTTCAGCTTGAATGAAAATTACCTTCCACAGCGTCCACTATCGAATGTGAATTGTTTAAAAACGTTATTATCCCCCTAAGAAATGATTCATTCGCTGTTTCATCAGATGAGGTTCAGAAGAAAGATACAAAATACTAATTATCTGGTAAAGAAAAATTAACACTATAAACATAGATTTTTGTTGTTCTACTATAATATTAGGTGTACAAATAAGTTTCCGCGGTTTGTCAAAAGATGGCCCCACCAGAAGGTTATGGAGAAATTGTCAGATGTAAAACGTAATATCCCAAGTTTAGTCATCTGGCAACACCATAACCTTAAAGTACTAGTGATTCCGTATCAGCATCACGTCATTTTTTTCGTGCAAAAATGTCAAGTTTTATTCCGAATAAGCATCATTTGCGGGAACTTTTGATTTACTTCTTTAATGTGAAAAAATCTGCAGCTGAGGCGCATCGATTGCTTCTAGAAGCATATGGTGAAGCTGCTTTAAGTGAGAAAAGTTGTCAGGAATGGTTTCAAAAGTTTAAGAACGGTGAGTTTGACGTTAAAGACAAAGAACGCAGTGGAAGGCCGAAAGTGTACGAAGACATGGAATTAGAAGCACTATTGGAGGAAGATTCGTCCCAAACGCAAAAAGAACTTGCACTTACTCTACAAGTGACTCAACAAGCAATTTCACATCGTTTAAAATCGTTAGGAATTATTCAAAAACAAGGAAATTGGGAGCTCTCTACCGAACACAATTGATGAGATTGAGTCGGGCACTTAAGGAAAAACGCGCCCATTACTACTCCAGACACGACAAAATTATTCTTTTACACGATAATGCTCGTCCACATGTTGCGGCGCCGGTAAAAACATACTTGGAAACACTCAACTGGGAAGTTTTACCCCACCCGCCGTATTCACCAGACTTAGCCCCTTCTGATTATCATCTGTTCCGGTCGATGGCACATGGTCTGTCTGAGCAGCGCTTCACATCATATGAAGACACCAAAAATTGGGTAGATTTGTGGATAGCGTCAAAAGATGAAGAGTTTTTTCGACGGGGTATCCGAATGTTGCCAGAAAGATGGGGAAAAGTAGTGGAAATGATGGAAAATGCTTTGAATGAAACGTAATGTACTTTTCCTTTACAATAAATTCCTAATTTTTTATAAAAAACCGCGGAAACTTATTTGTACACCTAATAATTCATAGTTACAGGTGAAAATGCAATTTTTTTTAGGAAATTACAACACCCTATATGTTTTGAACGGGGCCAAATTTGGAAGAATGTTATAGGAAGAAAATGTTTCTTTTGACCTCAAGAAACCGTTAAAATTAACGCAGTGGTCAAAGACTCACCCTGTATATCTCTTTGTGGCTATTTCAAGTGTGACCTTGTGAAATCTCATTGGATGTGAGAATATACAAGTGGTGAATGCCTTTTATGAATGATGATAGTTGGAAAAAGTTATACGTAAGATGCCCTGAGAGCACTCCAATCTGCTACCTACTCCGAGGTCACCTGCACCTGACTGGAAAGCGACTTAAAGATTGACATCTTGATTGATATCAATTATATAATTGTGATTCAGATTTGTTTACTGATTTTAAAGATATTCAAATATTTATCAATCAGGAGTGTTTTATCTTTAATTATTTACTATTTTAGGAATCTTGTTAGAGTTCCTGTGCACTCAATACTTTATTCCACTTTATGTCCTAATCTATTGTATAATAAAGATACTATTGAGTCCGCTATCAGTCTTTTACCATTCAGGAAATGCATTCTATGATAGGGTATTGCTTAAAATCGTGACTTAGGTTTAATCCTTTAACATTGTTGTGACTCATAAGTCGCTTTCCAGTCAGGTGCATGTGACCTCGGGAATGCTTGAGTACAAAGGGATAAGCATTAATGTAGTACAATCATCTTAACTGTAAAATGGATGAAATTATTGTCAACATTTTAACGTTTGATCAGAGTTTTTATTGATTTTCTCAGTACTTTTTTTCTCTATTTCAGTGTCGTGTTTTTAGTGCTGTAAAGAACTCATAACAAATGTTATAAATGAATGATTTTATCAACTAAAAGTATTTACACCCTTTTTAAAATTTTTCTATTGCTCCAAAACGAATGTGTTAATAAACAATTTTTTTCATTAATTGTTATGTGAATTAAATACTTTTTTTTTCATTACTCATTCCTTTCTTCAAAAAAATGTTATTTAAATTTCAATGATTCATTCAATACGAAATAAAACTTCATGTATTTGACTCATACAGGATGTCCCGTAAAATAAGAAAAAATTCGCCGAGTGAAGCGACAATAAAATTTTCCGGAGTAAGTTTAAAATTCGACACCCCTGGTCTAAGTTTTTTATATTGTGATCGTTTTATTGATGTAATCTCAACACAGTGCTATCATTCGAAACCACAAATCGAAGTGTATCACAGTGAAATGAAATTAACAATATTTTACTAGTTTTATTTCAAAATATTTTCAGTAACTTAGACCCTCGATATTGCAAAATAGGTACTTCACTAACCTTAAAAACGTTATTTCAAAATATGACCCATTCAGTCTAGATTTCATGACAGCATTGTTTTTAGTTATATTTTTCGTTTTGTGGTTGACAACACTGACATCTTATCCTTTCTAGGGATGGGACATCATCATCGATGCTTTTCAAACATCGATGTTAACTGATTTTCAACATCGATGCTGACATCGATGTTGCGGATAGAATATTAAACATCGGTTTCTCGATGTTTTATATATATTTATGGAAATTCAGCTATTGAATCATTTTCCAGTCAACTAGGTTTGTTTTTATATGGTTGATTTATTATAGTAGTTCTAATCAGTACTGTCACTAGATTATGAAAACATTAGTCACTAATTCCATAATTGAATATCATAAATATATAATTATAAAATAAATCGATTATACCGATCATTCATTATCGCCAACCTCTATGAAAAATGATGAAAGTAGGTTTGGCAACGCCGCCCAAAAATGTTTTTTGGACAACGATATACTATCTTACCTTCATGAAAACATTCAACTCACAAGAATGCTTTCGGGTTTCTGTTCTCATCAATGGTAATTCCATCTGGGGAATATACCACCCACCTATTGTTGTAAGGGATGATTGTACCACACATTTGCTCAATAAATTTAGTTTCATGTTGAAATGCAGTAACTACCTTATCGTCAAATTTAATACCATGCTGAATATATTTGAGAATTATTTTTGTCAGAAAAATTATATTGTTAGTTACCGACGTGACAGTGACTCAAACAAATCCATGACAATTGAACCTTAAGCCCCGCCCATCTGCCATCTTGGAAAATTTGAATCAATAAAGGGGATTGTTACAAAAATCAACAGTTTGCTGAATATATTTGTTGATTTATTGTAATATTCGTAATGAATTGTAGTTATAATAATAATATACATGTGGTTTCTCTGGTTCGCCTTTCTTGTACACCGGTTTTATCAGTGCTTCCTTAAGCAGGTCTGGGACAGCGCCATATTTTATGGAAACTTCTCTTAGGAAAGTTAGGGGTTTGACTATTTGTTCTGCGCAATCTTTTACTAATTTCATCGGGATTCCGTCACATTCGTAGCTGTTTTTATTCTTCAACATAGAGGTTGTTTTCAATGTTTCTTCTTCCGATACTGTGCGTAGTTTAAAGATGGTGTTTGTTCCTGTTATATTGACTTTAGGTTGTAAGTTTCGATTGTTACTTACTTTGCTTTTCGCAAATTCGCACTTGATTTTGTGCTTTCCAGTTTACACTAATTTGGTGATAGGTATATGTAATAAAGAGTATTTGGGACCTTTAATTTATTTCAGTGTCCAGAGTTCTATCCATTTATTGAATCAATTTTTATTTTATGCTTTTTCCAAATTTATGTTATAGTTACCTGTATCTTTTTTCTAATATAAGAATTCTCAGTAGACATTGAAATGTTTTTTTGATATATTGGGAATTTATCGTTAAATCATTATGAATTATTGATATACCTAAGTATAACTAAAGTGTAAAAACACCGATGTTCACAAACATCGATGGTACAGTTCGATGTTATCATCGATGTTAAACATCGACGAAAATCTATCGATGTCCCATCCCTAATCCTTTCGAATGTCAACACGCGTCCATTGCATGTCTATTGTCAATATTAGACCATGTAGAGATTTAAACGCAGTATTCAAATTCTATGATCTGTCAATTTTCGTATCAGTCACGCCAACTGCGAAATTAAAATACAAAAGGCACTAGGAGGTATAATCTGAATTTTTTATTGAATTCCAATAAATTTCTCACAATTCTTGACTGAAATAGGGAAAATATCGTCTAATACTCTTTGCAGAAGGCAATTACAATACTCATGCATTCAAAAACTCGCTCCTTCGTCACTCGAATAGATGCCCATTCTGCAACTTGTTTCAGAATATACTATTCCATGTCCCAATTCGATATATTCAAATTTATCTCACAGTTTTAACAAAAAATGTATCAGATGAAGAAGTATAAGTGACTAATAATTCTATCAGTTATGATTAATTGAATTCGATGAAGTCTTGTTTGTTTCTGCGAAAATAAGTTATAATAATTATATCATTGACCTATGATCATTATTGTAAATATTTATTTTCATTGCTAATCATTTCAATTCTTGATAATATTGTGTAGAAATTGATATGGATGAATAACCTAATTTGGGGCTTCACAACTGGATTCATTTTGTGCAGAGAGTGAAAGAATAACTGAATATTACACCTATACGCTTAAAGACAAAAGAGTAAACAAAATTTTATCTCATTCATTATCAAACTGTGATTGTCAATTCATTCAGTGAACTTTCATATTAGCAAGGTACACAAACCAACAACAAATTCAAAATTTTGAGTCGATTCCGAATTTGGGTCGTAATTCTAGCCATATTAGTGCATGCAGTCTATATTAGATAGACTGCAGTATAGATCAGAGATTGAGTAGAGACTCAATTGGACAAAATGCCGCAGTTTCAATTTTATTTTAAAATCATTTAGGGCTCTAAAATAAATGACAAACTAAATAGTAAAAACAAGTAAAAATTCAAAGGAACAGAGAACAGAATTGAATAAGAACATTTATCAGACTAATCTATAATATAAAAATGAATCGCAAAATGTGTTGGTAAGCGCATAACTCAACAACGCCTGGACCAATTTGGCCAAATCTTTTTTTAAAATGTTCGTTGAAGTTCAAGGATGGTTTTTACGGCGAGAAAAATTAGAATTATTGCTGGAAAAACCCCTAAAAATAGCCCTTTTTTCCCATACAAATGATTTGTAACTAAAACGTAGTCAATTTGAGCTTTATTGCTATTGCATAAAGTTCATATTAAATTACAAGCACTCACTGTTGTCTAAGCAATGTAGGTGTGTTCCTAACGTCAAAGATCATATCTATCAAAACAATGTGCGTGTGTGCGTTGGAGCACAGAATACATAGTTGGAGGAGTTTAATGTCGCGTTTCTTTTGTATTAGTTTCGGACAGGACGAAGTCTGTCGGGTCAGCTAGTAAAGTAATAAATATGCTAAAAATATCTTTGAAATTATCACATATTATACAAATAATAATGGGAAGCTACTCACATTGTCGGTTTAATTTTCGAATTGACAATAGAGACCAACTGGCAATGTGAGTAGCTTCCAATTATTATTTGTATATATGTTATAATTTTAAAGATATTTTTAGCATATTTATTACTCTATTAGTATGATTAATGTTCTTATTCAATTCTGTTCTGTCCCTTTGAATTTTTACTTGTTTTTACTATTAAGTTTGTCATTTATTTCAGAGCCCTGAAGATGAATTTAAAATAAAATCGAAACATCGGCATTTTGTCTAATTAAGTCTCTGAAATTTTGACTGAAAAGAAACCTCGAAACACTAATACACATTTTTTAGGATGTCAATCATTTTCTGGCGTTTTACTCAGTCGAAGGCCTTCTGGTAGTCGATAAAGCATGCATACACTGTGCAGTTCATATCCCTACATCGCTGGATGCTGAAAATGGCCTCTCTTGTACCCACTGCGTTTCTAACACCGAGCTGAGTAGCTGATATTTGTTCTTGAAGACTTATTGTTACAACTGTGAGATAAATTTAAATATATTCAATTGGAAAATGGAAAAAAAAAAAGTACTAAGAAATTAGGAAACATTCAATAAAAACTCTTATTAAACGTTAAAATGTTGCCAATAATTTCATCCATTTCACAGTCAAGATGACTGTACCACATTCAAGCTTAACCCTTTGTATTCAAGCATTCCCGAGGTCACTTGCACCTGACTGGAAAGCGACTTAAGAGTCACAACAATGTAACAGGATTAAACCGTAAGTCACGATTTTAAGCAATACCGTATCATGGAATGCATTTCCTAAATTGTAAAACACTGATAGCAGACTAAATGGACTCTTTATTACACGATAAATCAGGAAATAATGTATTGAGTGCACAGGAACTCTAACAAGATTCCTATAATACCAAATTATTAAAGATAAAAAGTCGGATATCTATAAAATCAGTAAACAAATCTGAATCACAATTATATAATTAATTTCTATAAGATGTCAATCTCTTAAGTCGCTTTCCAGCCAGGGGCAGGTGACCTCGGAGCATCAGATTGGAGTGCTCTCAGGGCATCTTAATTGGTGACTGGAAAGCGACTATAACTATCATCATTCAGAAAAGGCATTCAGCACTTGTATAAGCTCACATCCAATGAGATTTAACAAGGTCACACTTAAAATAATCACAAATATGGGGGATTCCCCTCTTCACATAAAGAAGGGTCCAACGTTACTAGATAAATCAACTTACGTTAAATTTTTACACCAGTACGATGGGCCCCATGTGCACTCTTTTGCTCCTAGGAGACGTGGACTCACTGTTGAAGCACTACATAATGCCACTGCAAAAATTAATTAAAAACCATCATTAAATACAGACTGGGTAACAAAGGTAAACGAATTTTTCGAATATTACTCACCAACAAAAGCTGTGATGAAGATGAAAATCTTCATTGTGATGTTGAATATATTTTTTTCGATACAAATACTGCTGTCCTCACGGATTCACAATTGATATTAACTGGACATACAGATTTATTTATACTTTTGTTTGGAACTTACAGTGATAAACAGAAACTGATTTGAATTGCGCTGCGCAATTAACTGATCACGTGATACATTACTCATTAAATGAAGATCCGATTCAAAACCAAGGAACTATAATTCTGCTTACAGGTTTTTTTTCAAATAATTCTAAACTTTTGTCAACAGCTAAAGTGTTTTGGAAAATTGAAAATATTTTGGTTTTATCTATGGTTGGAATTTAAAATGACAGAAAGCAGAAGTGAATGAAGAATTCATTAAAAATATAGAACACTGGAAATCTGTGATATCAACCTTAGAGAGTTTCCTACATACACCGAGAGGTGTCGCACTATGAATAGAGCTATTCATAAACTGTTATGTTTGAAATTGTTTCAATTCTTAATTGTTAATTCAATCACTTTGTTGTTAGGTCTGTGATTATGATTCTTTAGTGAAGTGCAAAGCACAGATAATCATACGTTTGCATTTTCCACAGAAATATGAGTTCTGTTACATAGAATGACTCTGGTTATTTAGTCTTTGGTTATGAATCCGTAGTGAGAAGCAAAGCATAGATAATTATACATTCTCATTTTCCACAGAATTATGAGTTCTATTACATAGAACAATAGCGTAAAAAAATGGTTTTCGAATTTCCAATGACTGTTTACTAAGTCTATGGTTATGAATCCTTAGTGACAAGCAAATCACAGATAATTATACGTTCTCATTTTCCGCAGAATTACGAGTTCTGTTACATAGAATAATAGCGTAAAAAATGTAAATAGGTTTTCGAATTGTGTAATATATCAGCAAAAGGGGCGTTTTGTATCCGCCAGAAGCGGCGGCGTTCACAAAGGCGTCATTGTGATGGAAATACTGGAAGCTAGGCTGGATAACCGCGAGAGGATCCACTCATTGTCCACACGGACGCTCTGGATTACCAGACAGTTTCTAACTTTGGTCCATTGTTCTTCAGCACTATTATCGCTCTCCATTGTGTACAGGGCTTTGTGACGTGCCTCTAGCTTGGTTGTTGGATACATTGTGGGGCCATCAAATAGCAGTTTAAAATAAGTTATATTACAGCTGAAATGGCAACCTGTTCAAGGTGATTTATTGAATGCGTGATCAGCTTGTTTCACAAATTACTTTGGAGCTGTTGATGACAATTAAAATTTAAATGAAGACTTGAAGCAATGTTATAAGGAGCATAGACGAGGTATTATTTTCAATATACTACACATTAGGGATGGGACATCATCATCGATGTTTTTCAAACATCGATATTTCAGTATCGATGTCGATGTTTTATCCATCGATGTTAATTGATTTCATCATCGATGCTGACATCGATGTTGCGGATAGAATACTCAACATCGGTTTCTCGATGTTTCATATATATATTTATGGAAATTCAGCGATTGAATCAGTTTTCAGTCAACTAGGTATATTTTTATACCAGGATGATATATATTATTCAAAATCATGAATATGACTTGTCAAAAATTGACGAAGAAAACAGCGCCGTACTCAAAATGAAGTGTACAATGAAAATATGAGAAAATATACCCATTTTACCATCAAATATTAAAAAAATAGTCCAATTTCTGTCTACCTGTAAATATTTGTGACCTTTTCTTTGGTTCAACTGATGCCCATCCAAAAATATTCCATACTGAAAAAAATAGAATTTCATATCCTCAATGATATGCAAACATGAACATGATTCCATATTTTATTGTGACCCTGTATAGACAGATGGGTGAATATAGACGTCACAGTTTTGGTTTACGTCTGGAGAAAGTTAAATTCGGATTTTACCGCAATTTTGTGTTATTGAATATTTTGGAATCGGTCGTTTATTATACAGGGTGTCAATTAATTACTTGTACAAACTTTAAGGTGTTAAACGTTGCGTAATTTTAAAATTGAAAAGTTCATATGAACGGCTCTATTTCAGAGATAGAGGGCGTCCAAAAATTAATTTATTTCACCAGTTTGAATAACATAGATTTTAATATACATTTGATTTATTCGGATATTTGATCGAGTTGGAAGTTAATTTTTTTGTACTTTCATCCAACTTTATACTGTACTTATAATTGTTATTTCGTCGTGCCCCTTTTTTTCAATATAAGAATTTTCAGTAGACATTGAAATTATTTCTGATGTATTGGGTATCTATCGTTAAATCATTATGAATTATTGATATACGTAAGTATAATTAAAGTGTTAAAACACCGATGTTTACAAACATCTATATTCACAAATATCGATGTTCAATTAACGATGTTCAGTTAGCATCGATGGTACAGTTCGATGTTATCATCGATGTTAAACATCGACGAAAACCTATCGATGTCCCATCCGTAAGAGTAGGTATCGATACTTTGGTTCCGATATATGAGTAGGTATCGAAACATGATTTGAGTACTACTTATATGAGTAGGTATCGATACCTTGAGGGTATCGGAACATCCCTAATACGAGGTATTATTTTCAATATACTACACATGCCTGGAGAGAATTAAGGAGGGTAAATGCGGTTAGCATATTTCTGAAATGAGACATCTGGTGACCACTGTCAGCATCATTGTTGTTGGGATAACACCGTAAATTTCGTTTTAAAATTGGATTTCATGGGGTTTTTCAATTAAGATATTTTTGTGGATTTAGTCGAAAGAAAGATGATTGTTGAAACATATCTGCATATCACGTAAATACAGGGTGTCAAGGAAAAAAGTGCCATGCATAGTGACAAGCGATGACGGGTCATAAAATACGAAAAAACAGATCCTATGAATATACAGAGTGAGTCGGTCATAACTTTACCCCCGAATTTTGAACTTCGCGATGGAAAAAACTCTAGGTAGCAATTTGAGAACATTGAAAATCAGGCTTCCACAAGGATCAGTTCTAGACCTTTATTCTTCAATTTATATTTCGAAAATATCACAAAGTTCAAAATACGGGGTGGAAAGTTATGGATGGCCAATCGTGAATGTCCGAAACTGCTTGCTTTAAGAAATACAGGATGTTAATATATTTTTTTTTGATTTATTGTTGAGGGAATAGTTTTACTATATTTTCTACGAGAATTCTACTTTTGCATCAGTTATCATATTCTTTCATTCAAGCTGCTCCATCTAAACACTACAAAATTAAACTATACGAGAGTACACGTTCTGCAAACACAGGGCATCAAAGCATGAATGAAGGGTGGCTAATACAACAGTTCTTATAGACAATCCTACCAATAACACCCTTCAGTAGCAAAATCTGATCCAAATCTCTCACCATCTTCAAATAAAGGATGCCGGCGCGACGCCACGCGTCTTCTTTGTGTATCTATTAAGGGCTGTGCCGTGTTCATTCCGAATGGACACGTTTGTATTTGCATGCGTCACCCTGAGTATTTTAATTTAATCCAATCGGAAAATTTCGAATTGAGTAACGTTTTGTATACAGGGTTGAGTAATAAATGATATTGAAGAAATAATCAATAAAAAAACTTTATTTTTATGACTGAGGTGAATATAGTATATTCATTTTATTACAAAAATTCTTTAAAATGCCTCCGATTGATGTAATCTAAAAAATGTAGAATTTTGAAAGTGTGAAAGAATAAACAAACCTATTTATCTCAAATTCAAATTAGGCCTTCACTATATTCTTTCAGTTTTGTTGGAAACTCTTTTTAGACATAAAGTTTTAAATTTTAAATTTGAAAGGACTTCAGAAATGTACCACAGATAAATTTAACGTTACATTGAAACTGAATATTAACGTTATATTATGCTCTTAACGTAGGGAATTCTGCTTTTTCAACGATTAAAATTAGTGATCTTACCAAAAAATATAACGTTTAATTAACGTTACTTAACGTTTAATTAACGTTACCTAACGTTTAATTAACGTTATCTAACGTTTAATTAACGTTATCTAACGTTTAATTAACGTTATCTGACGTTTAATTAACGTTAGGTCGTTTCAACCTCACACAAACATTATTTCAAGTTACAAATCGATCCAGTGAATTTTCTGGGATTTATTGAGGAAACAAAATTCCAGATAACTCCCGAACCATTCGACAGATACTAAGTATTGTATTCTTTATATGGATGTCAAATCCAATTGATTGAGACTAGAAGTTCAGTGCATTATTCACCTCAATCGTTAAATATGCTGCAAGAATCAAACACACAAAAGGATTTTGTACAGTCTCTGGAGCATTTTGTTGGTACCGATAATTAATTGGTTCTTTGAAAAACTCAAAATGGTTTCCCTAACAAATAATGAAAATACCCCAAACTTAGAACGATGCCCTCTAAGAATATAAAAGCAAAAAAACGACATCATCTGTAACGATAAACCGGAATCATCAAACGTTCAAATAACGGTTGAAACGTTTCATTTCCAGATTTATATCCATTAGCGTAGCGAGTGATCGAACGGAGTGGTTAAAACAAGGTGGAGTAAGGCGGGATAAGGCCCTAATTGAATGCACTGCTTATCGCTAATGCTCGGTATTTGCAACTTGGCTTTTTAAAGATTTAATGGCTTCCAGCGACCCACGTCTCGGTTTTATACCGCTTAAGGATTCGAACCGGGACGCCGCCAACCCTGCTCGATTTATCTGCTATCGATTTCGCCGATTTTTTTTTATTCAGTTGGCGATCGGTTTTAGGAAAGGGAGTTATTGAACCCTTAAACTCACGGAGTTGAATGTTTTAATGATTGTTACTCTGATTTAGGTAGCTTTTGGATCAAGCGAATTCTAATTTTAATTTATAACTTCTAACTTCGATTGAGAACATTTTCGGCTCGATATTCGATAATTACTTATATTTGGGCAAAACCGTAGCAATCTACTAGTTTTCAACCTGGAACAAGCAACTTGAGCAACTATCAAGTTCATTCAGGAAAAACGTAGGTTTGGCAACGCCGCTCAAAAGTGTTTTTTAGAACAATGATATACTATCTTACCTTCATGAAAACATTCAACTCACAAGAATGCTTTCGGATTTCTGTTATCATCAATGGTAATTCCATCTGGGGAATATTTCACCCACCTATTATTGTAAGGGATGATTGTACTACACATTTGTTCATTAAATTTAGTTTCATGTTGAAATGCAGTAACTACCTTATCGTCAAATTTAATACCATGCTGAATATATTTATTTGAGAATGATTTTTGTCAGAAAAATTATATTGTTAGTCACCGACGTGACAGTGACTCAAACAAATCCATGACAATTGAACCTTAAGCCCCGCCCATCTGCCATCTTGGAAAATTTGAATCAATTTAGGGGATTGTTACAAAAATCAACAGTAGCTGAATATATTTGTTGATTTATTGTAATATTCGTAATGAATTGTAGATATAATAGTATACTCCATTTCAGGTAAAGTATATACATGTAATGCAATGAACACTCGAGATGAAACATGGTCAAAAACAATTTTACTCTCATTATATCATGTAGCCAGTTCATGGGGGTAAGAAGAGAAGGAAAAAACAAAAAAATAATATCGTGGAAGATTTAAAGATGTAAATATTAATTAATTTAAAGTTAACAATTGTTAATAATTAATCGGGTGTTTAATTTTTTCTCATGCTCTGCTTTCTCGAATTTTTGCCAAATCGATGAGTAGGTTAGGCCAGGTATTCAATTTGTACCTATTTGATAATGAATATATATGTATTAAGTCTGTCACAGTTTATCATTTTCCCAAATTGTATCTAATATATGTTAGTCATAATTGTCATTTATGTGAAGCGTCATAAGTGTCACTTGTGGGATGTATCGCAATTATCACTTACCGGAAGTATCATTCGTGTGGTTTAGTGCAAAGTATAGGTGGGTTGAAAATACAGTGGCGTAAATAATAAAATTTGAAATGGTTTGAAACAATGTTGTCATGCAATTAATTGTCCAAGAGTTGTATAATTTAATTTATAACTTCTAACTTTGATTGAGACCATTTCCGGCTCGATATTCGATAATTACTTATATTTGGGCAAAACCGTAGCAATCTACTAGTTTTCAACCTGGAACAAGCAAAACTTGAGCAACATATCAAGTTCATTCAGGAAAAAAGTTTGGCAACGCCGCTCAAAAATGTTTTTTTGAACGACAGGATACTATCCTACCTTCCTGAAAACATTCAACTCACAAGAATGCTTTCGGGTTTCTGTTCTCATCAATGGTAATTCCATCTGGGGAATATTCCACCCACCTATTGTTGTAAGGAATGATTGTACCACACATTTGCTCAATAAATTTGGTTTCATGTTGAAATGCAGTAACTACCTTATCGTCAAATTTAATACCATGCTGCATATATTTATTTGAGAATGATTTTTGTCAGAAAAATTATATTGTTAGTCACCGACGTGACAGTGACTCAAACAAATCCATGACAATTGAACCTTAAGCCCCGCCCATCTGCCATCTTGGAAAATTTGAATCAATTTAGGAGATTGTTACAAAAATCAACAGTTTGCTGAATATATTTGTTGATTTATTGTAATATTCGTAATGAATTGTAGTTATAATAATAATATACATGTGGTTTCTCTGGTTCGCCTTTCTTGTACACCGGTTTTATCAGTGCTTCCTTAAGCAGGTCTGGGACAGCGCCATATGGAAACTTCTCTTAGGAAAGTTAGGGGTTTGACTATTTGTTCTGAGCAATCTTTTACTAATTTCATCGGGATTCCGTCACATTCGTAGCTATTTTTATTCTTCAACATAGAGATTGTTTTTAATGTTTCTTCTTCCGATACTGTGCGTAGTTTAAAGATGGTGTTTGTTCCTGTTATATTGACTTTAGGTTGTAAGTTTCGATTGTTACTTACTTTGCTTTTCGCCATTGACGAGATATTTTTGATGATGGAGCTCGTGTTGAATGATTGTTTGGGCTATTACCATCATCTATTGTGGATGTAATGTTTTCCGACGTTTCGATAGACATCTTCTATCTTTATCAAGGAGAAAAGTAAGAAACCTTTTGAAAATTATCAATTTTCAAAAAGTCAATATTGACAGAAGTCATGAAAGAAAAATGAACGATGTTATATACTCATCTGTGATATGATGATCTTTTTAAGTTGGATCGAACTATCGGGGTCCAAACTTTTGGCAGATCTATAGATGGAGCACTTATGGAATCAGGTGTTATTTTCATAAATGCTGCTTCTTTGATTTTTCTTCTTGCAAGTTTTTCTTCTTTGGATATTATTGATGCTTCATCCCATTTTATACGATGATTCTCATCTACAGCATGTTGGACCAACCTGGATTTGTCGCTGTCTAGTACTCGTAGAAGCTTCTGATGTTCTTTTATTCGTACATTCAGAGGGCGTTTAGTTTCTCCGATGTAAGATCTTCCGCACTCGCAAGGTAATTCATATATGCAGTTCTTTGTCCTTTGTGTCTCATTATTAGGCTTAACTTTTGTAAGTTTAGCTCTGATAGTGTCTTGAGTTTTGAATGCAGTCATTATGTTGTATCTATTTCCAATTCTTCTCATTTTCTCCTACAAACCTTTTACATAAGGAATTACGGTTTTAATGGTCTGATTTATATCTGTTGGTTCAGGTTGACTTTCTCTTGTTCGTTTAGCTTTTTCTAATATGTTTTTGGGGTGCAAATCATGAGTAGATTAGGCCAGGTATTGAATTTGTACCTATTTGATAATGAATATATATGTATTAAGTCCCGATCACAGTTTATCATTTTCCCAAATTGAATCTAATATGTGTTAGTCATAATTGTCATTTATGTGACGCGTCATAAGTGTCACTTGTGGGAAGTGTCACAATTATCACTTGCAGGTATCATTCGTGTGGTATTGTTGAGAAGTGGAGCCTGTGTTGAATGTATTGTTTGGGCTATTACGATCATCTGAAAGATGTTGAAACAATGTTGTCATCCGACGTTGTCAGGATTAGATAATCTTCTATAACTACTTTGAAATCGATAGGAGAACAAGTAAGCAAAAACATAGCATTCTACTTTGAGCAAATTACTGTCAAGTTCATTTAGGTAAAACGTAGGAGCCATCAAGTGTTTTTAGAAGTATTGGTGAAGAATGCTGTTCGCTCACGGGTTTCTGTTCTCATCAATGGTGATTCCATCTGGGGAATTATTTCTTCATTTTGGTCTTCTTCAGTGCAACAAATATTTATTGCTCTATCAAATAAACATTTTGCTACTCCCAATTTAGTGTTTAGTTGGTGGTTTGAATCAAAATGTAGATATTGTCCTGTGTTCGTTGGCTCTTTATACACAGTGGTTCTTGGGATTCCATTTTGTTTATGTACGAGTACATCTAAGAATGGAAGTTGTCTGTCCTTCTCGATTTCAATTGTGAATTTAATTGATTCCTATTGATTGTTTAGATATTGAAGGAATCCATCTATAGTGTCTGTTCCATGTTGCCAAATAATGAAAGTATCATCTACATATCTTTTCCACAGTTTGGGTTTAAGTACATATTTTTCTAATGCCTTCTGTTCGAAAATTTCCATATATAAATCAGCTAAAATTGGTGATAGTGGTGAACCCATGGCCATTCCAAATTCTTGTTGATAAAAGATGTCTTCAAATTGGAAATATGTTGTTTCAATACAAATAGAAAGCATTTCCATAAATGCATTCACGCTTAGTGTAGTTCTTTCACTAAGGGTTTGATCTTCTTCAAGCTTTTTCCTAACTATGATAAGTGTTTTATCTGTCGGAATATTAGTGAACAAACTGGTGATGTCGAAGCTGACCATAACGGCTTCTTCCATGATTTCTTGATGTCTCATTATTTCTATGAAGTGTTTCGTGTTTCTTATCATCGATGTTGAATTACTTTTCAATGGTGATATAATTTTCAGTATAAATTTAGCCAATTGGTGGCATGCTGAATTTCTTGAACTCACAATTGGTCTTAGAGGAATATTTGCTTTGTGTATTTTTGGTAGACCATATAAATGTGGTGGTTTACTGAAGTGAGGTGTAAGTCTTGATCTAATGAATTGATCTAGAAATTCATTTCGATATTTATAAAGAATTTTGTAAATCTTGTTTTCAACTGTGGTGGTAGGGTCCTAAATGAATGTACGAATAAAAGAACATCAGAAGCTTCTACGAGTACTAGACAGCGACAAATCCAGGTTGGTCCAACATGCTGTAGATGAGAATCATCGTATAAAATGGGATGAAGCATCAATAATATCCAAAGAAGAAAAACTTGCAAGAAGAAAAATCAAAGAAGCAGCATTTATGAAAATAACACCTGATTCCATAAGTGCTCCATCTATAGATCTGCTAGAAGTTTGGACGCCGATAGTTCGATCCAACTTAAAAAGATTATCATATCACAGATGAGTGTATAACATCGTTCATTTTTCTTTCATGACTTCTGTCAATATTGACTTTTTGAAAATTGATAATTTTCAAAAGGTTTTTTACTTTTCCTCCTCGATAAAGATGTCTATCGAAACGTCGGAAAACATTACATCCACAATAGATGATGGTAATAGCCCAAACAATCATTCAACACTCATATAATTATTTCGAAAATTGTGAGCTTTTGACAAAAAGATGTCGAAAAAGTAGTTTTATATACGAATTGGAATTTCCAAAATTTTCCTGCAAATCAACTTAATCGTTCCACCCACAATAACGCTCATATTTGGCTTAAGCCCACTTCCCATGCTATAAATCATCGACATCCATTCACCGATTTCCAAATACAACACTCATTACCATAAAAGGATCAAGTGTCATCTCCTCTTCTACGTTTTTCGCGAAAACCGTATACAGAGCGAAGGGGGTGGTGTGATACCACCCTTACGCCTCTATCTCTCCCTCGGTGATTAATTACATTGCCATGAATATGCATGAGAGCCTACGTGGAGCTGGGGTGAGCGCGAAGTGTTATCGGCATGCTAAATACTTACAAACTCAATGACACCAGGGTAATGTCCCCCTTTAACCCCCTCGCCCGTCTCCGCATCTGCCGAATGTGTGTATGTGTGATTAGCTTTAAATGGATATCGGATTGGAAATTTGCATCCGTAAACTGCCCTTTTATTTTGGCTAATTGACATTTATGCCACCCTTATGGGTTCCGATAAAGATGCTGTGTTTGTCGTTTGATCATATTGTAATGTTTTTGTGAACTAACAAGACTTATATCAACAACAAACTTTTCGTCTTTTACAAAAACTTTAAATGCTCAATACAGCCAGTAGGAATCAATACGTCTTCGAAATTACCATCGTTAATTGCAAAATTTCTCAAATTAGAACAACCCAATCTGTACACAGCTCACTGTTTTCCGTGTTTTTCTGTATCTATACTTTCGGACAGTGGAGCACATTTTGCAGCTATCAAACGGCTTGGAAATTTATTTGAATAAATAATTTTATATCAAGGTGCAGAATACCTTCACCAAAACTCCAAATAAGGAAGAGCACTTTCTTAAATATACGTTTCGATCAAATTTCAGGATATACAAGATATCAATGACCTTAATATACAGGGTGAGTCTTTGACCACTACTTCAAGCTTTAATTTAAATTTTTAATTCTTATTATTGCATTATCCCCTGTATTGCTCGAACGACAATATTAATTGAAATGACCTCTTGTATAAGATTTTTTAATGACAAATATTTCTTTAACATTCACAACAGTTTCCCCCTGTTTATAATTTTCTCATTCAGATAATCCCACGAACCGATTATCAAATATAACGGTTGCCGATCTGCAACAAATACTATATGAACGGACACAGGAAAAAAAAATGACATGAACGATATAAATTACTCGGCATTGAATTATGGTACAATGCGGTCATAATGGAAGGGGGCAGTTGTTGAAAAATATTTACACAACATGCACAATAGCAGACAGACAACGTTGTGTAAGTTTCATGAACAAACACCTCCTTTACTTCTTTCATATTTGAACTGAATTCCATAAATCACGGAAGAGGGCTCGAACGATGACATGAGGAACCCACCCTCCGAAAATAGGGTGACCAGGAGCGTATCAGGATAAAAGGGAAAACATTAACAATAACAAAGCGGTTTTGGTTCAATTCTGCTTAATCCCAGCACTTCTTTCATTTAAAATTATATTATTTATATAATATATATAGTTACATTTTTGAATTAAATGATTTATTAAAATGCTGAATTATCGTAGAAAACCTTGTCTGAAATCATTTTTATAAATATATCATATGGTTATTCAAATATCCATGTCTCTACAAAAAAATCCTTTAGATTCCAGCAAAAATCTTGTGAAGATCGAAAAAAACTGTGTTCTCACTATAAACATTGATGAAATGGTTCCCTGTCTCTAAGAATCCCTTAGATCTCAAAATAAAACCTTTTAGTGATCGAAGAATGATGTGTTTGCTCTCGCTATACAAATAGAAAATAGGGATATTTAAAATTCTGCGTCTCTAATAAATCCATCAGATTCCAAGAAAACCTTGTGAGAAATTGAAAGGAGCTTCGAATGCTTTAGCTATAGACATTGATAACATGGTTCTCCATCTCTAAAAATCCTTTAGATCTCAAAATTAAACATTTTAAGTGATCTAAAAATGATGTGTTTGCTCTCGCTGTACAAATATATAATATGGTTATTTAAAATTCTACGTCTCTAATAAATC
This sequence comes from Micraspis discolor, assembly GCA_030674115.1. NCBI lineage: Eukaryota > Metazoa > Arthropoda > Insecta > Coleoptera > Coccinellidae > Micraspis > Micraspis discolor. Next base: position 2,737,472 of record JARTUT010000440.1, read on the forward strand.
CTTCAGATTCCAAGAAAACCTTTAAGAGATTGAAAAAAGCTTTGTATGCTTTCGCTATATAAACCTTGTAAACCTTATAAAATCTCTAAAATATCCTTCAGATCCCACAATAAAACCTTTTCAGTGATCGAAAAATGATGTATTTGCTCTCGCTATACAAATAGAAAATAGGGTTATTTAAAATTCTGCGTCTCTAATAAATCCATCAGATTCCAAGAAAACCTTGTGAGAGATTGAAAGGAGTCTCGTATGCTCTTGCTATAGAAATTGATAACATGGTTCCTCATCTCTAAAAATCCTTTAGATCTCAAAATTAAACATTAAGTGATCTAAAAATGATGTGTTTGCTCTCGCTGTACAAATAGATAATATGGTTATTTAAAATTCTACGTCTCTAATAAATCCTTCAGATTCCAAGAAAACCTTGTAAGAGATTGAAAAAGCTTTGTATGCTTTCGCTATATAAACTTTGTAAACCTTATAAAATCTCTAAAATATCCTTCAGATCCCAGAATAAAACCTTTTCAGTGATCGAAAAATGATGTGTTTGCTCTCGCTATACAAATAGAAAATAGGGTTATTTAAAATTCTGCGTCTCTAATAAATCCATCAGATTCCAAGAAAACCTTGTAAGAGATTGAAAAGAGCTTCGTATGCTCTCGCTATAGAAATTGATAACATGGTTCCCCGTCTCTAAAAAATCCTTTAGATCTCAAAATTAAACCTTTTAGGTGATCTGAAAATGATGTGTTTGATTTCGCTGTACAAATACATAATATGGTTAAAATTCTGCGTCTGTAATAAATTCTTCAGATTCCAAGAAAACCTTGTAAGAGATTGGAAAAGGCTTTGTATGATTTCGCTAAATAAATATATCATATGGTTATTCAAATTTGCTCGTCTCTAAAAACAACCTCTAGATAACAGCAAGAACCTATTAAGTAATTGAAATAAACTATGTTTGCTTTCGCCATACAAATAGATGATATGATTGTTCAAAATCCGCGTCTCTAAAAAAATTCTTTAGATCTTAAAGAATCTTGTATAAGGTCGAAAAAAGCTACTTGCCTTCGCCATACAAATAGATTATGAGGTTGTTTGAAGTTCACCATTTAAAAAAATCCTTTGAATACCAAAAAGAGATCCTTGTAAGAGTCTCTAAATAATCTTTTAGATCCCAGAATAGAACCTTTTAAGTGATCAAAAAATGATGTATTTACTTTCGCCATACAAATAGATAATATGGTTATTTAAAATTCTGCGTCTCTAATAAATCCTTCAGCTTCCAAAAAAACCTTGTAAGATATTGAAAAAACCTTTGTATGCTTTGCTATATTATATATCAAATTTTTATTCAAAGTTTTCAGCCTTTAAAAACAACCACTAGATGCCACCAAGAACGTAATAAGGAATTGAAAAAAACTGTGTCTTCGCCTTACAAATACATATAGTTGTTCAAAGATTCGCGTCTCTAATAAATCCTTTAGATCCCAATAAAAGATCGAAAAGAGCTGTAAATGCTTTCGTTATACAAATTGATAAAATGTTTGTTGTAAGTTCTCTGTCTATAAAAAAATCTTTTAGATACCAAAAATCCTTTAGAGAAATAGAAACGTAGTTTAAATTTCCCTGTCTCTAAAAAAAAATAAGATAGTTTGATGTTCAAGGTATCTAAAAAAATCATATAAGGCATCAGTAAAAAAAGGTGTTGCCTCTAAGAAAACTTTATGGACTCTAAATAAAGTAGAAAGTCTGAAATCTAAAACGGCAGAATACGCCCCTGCCTCCTGCTATTATTACAAATAGATAATATATGAATGAACAAACAACGAGAATAATTTCCCGCCATATTACCGTGGATATTACACAATAAAGGACCCCAATGCATCGTTTAGGACGTGTCGCCAAAAATATCTACTGATGTATTCGTTGGTTTTGCAGTTGCCCAAGTAATAAGCACCATCTGTTGGTTAAAAGGATGAGACAGTGCAAGGGGGAAATGGGATGAGTTACGTCCCGAAAACTCCCAGGGGATAGTCTTCGGATTTCGGTGTTTTTTTATTGTTCCTTTGTTAAGGGATGGTGGTCGAGGATATACTCAAATCGCTAATGAAATATCCCAAAAATAACAGTCAGTTAAGCTTCAAGAACTAATAATGCTTACGGGTAATACATAAAAAAAATAAAGATGAAACTAAAGAAATTATGAAACTGGATGTAAATCATTACTTGTGTGGGACAAACCAGAAAGTACACATAAGCCAAATTGATTAAAAGGAAAACAACGAAAGACTACATAGAAAAATAAAAAATTCACTTGTGGGGAACTATTCGAAGCCTTCAACTCATGTGACTAAATCCTCTGATACAAAAGTGTTGAAAAAGACAATAGATAACCCTTCGTTCTTGTGGGAACTGAATTACAATTTTTAAAACGACACGCTTCACTTCTCATTCAAATCAGTTCAAAAAAACAAACACTCGAAGTTAACTTATCCAAACAGTTCACCCCTTGAGAACACAGGGTTGGTAATTTTCAATAGAACCGCCTTCAGAAGAATCGCAACCTTTCTATATAGTAAGTAAGTCCACGGAATTGTTTAGATAATATTCAGTTCGATAGAGAAACATTAAACAGCACTGACGTGAAGTCGGTAGTATAGCACATCCTGTATGCTCTAGTATATCAACTAAATATTTATTTAAAGAAATTCAACAGCTATCTTTCGAAGTACTCTCAATTCTGTATGAAAAATTTAATAACGATATTCCTTTTTTCTATTCGTTTGCAACAAACAACTCCATAAGTTGAAGGTTATGTTTCCTGTCATAGAATAGAGCTATATTACTCGTAATTTGACAGATCGATTATGTTTGGATTTGTTTCATTATTTCTTTTCTCTGTGGAATAACAATGGAACCAGAGATAAATACGAGGCTATTCTGTGATTGAAGGGTGAGAGTCATAGGCCTCATAGATAAAAATGAAATATCAGTCGAGTTGTGACGTTACTCATATTACTTCTGACTACTCTATGTTCGATTACCCATGGCAATCATACATTAAAATGGGTTATTAATGCATCATTTTGTGAACGTTAAACAGAGCTTTTATTGAGAGGTCGACGGAAAATATATATTTTTGAATTCGAATAAAGTCAAGAATGTAACGGCATGTACCCCTTCTTCAACCAGATCCTATGCAAAACCCACAGCTTCCGATTTCATCCCCTGTTCTATTCCCTTCCGAAAAACCAACCCTTCCCCCACCGCTGACAAGCTTGCAACAATAACTTTGCAAATTTAATGAAAGTCACGTACCTCACCGGCTCGAAATTACCTTCCGCCAGGTTTATGCGACGGTCAGCGTCGCACACATACACACAGTGTTCTTCCGTCGCGGCGTCGGCGTCCGCTCTTAAACAAATCCTCCTAATCCCAGCCGGCAATTTACTTCAGCCCCGGCTTTGTCCGGTCGGCCGGCTTAAGTAGTGAGTTTTATTATCTAGCCCGGCTTTGGCCGCAACGCTCGCTTGATATAGACACCGACGACAACATGTGCGCCTCGTCGCCGGACGTGACTTAGTGCGTCTTATGTATGGGCCGTTCGATCTGCGATTGATTCGATTTTCAATGGTCGTGTTTATAGAAAAAACTGCAATTGGATTGTTCCGAAAAGTTAAGCACATACTGTAATGAAAGAAATCTCAGTACAATTGATATTAAAAATTTGCAGGTAGCAAGTCCTTATCGTTTAATGAAACTAACTTAATTAGACGTTGAACTGTCAAATCGAATGTTGTCATAGAAAGTAATATTGTCTCATCTGAAACAACACCACGTCCGATGTTCCCATTTAATTAAAATCCTTCAAACGCGAATATATTTCGCCATAAAAATAGATAATATGGTTGTTGAAATGTCCGCGTCTCTGAAAAAATCCTTTAGATCTCAAAAAACCTTGTATGAGATTGAAAGAACCAACAGCTTTCTTCACCATACAAATAAATTAAATGGTTGTTTAAGATTCTTTTACAAAAAAATCCTTTAAATACCAAAAAAAGAGAAACTTGTGAGAGTCTCTATAAAATCCTTCAGATTCCAAAATAAAACCTTTTTAGTGATCGAAAAATGATGTGTTTGCTCTCGCCATATAAATATAAATATAGTTATTTAAAATTCTCCGTCTCTAATAAATCCTTTAGTTTCCAAAAAAACCTTGTAAGAGATTGAAAAAAGTTTTGCATGCTTTCGCTCTATTAACCTTGTAAATCTTGTAAAAGTCTCTAAAATATCCTTCAGATCCCAGAATAAAACCTATTTAGTGATCGAAAAATGATGTGTCTGTTTTCACTTTACGAATAGATAATAGTGTTAGTCTAAAATTCTGCGTCTCTAATAAATCCTTCAGATTCCAAGAAAACCTTGTAAGAGATTGAAAAGAGCTTTGTATGCTTTCGCTATGTAAATAAATCATATGGTTATTCAAATTTGCTCTTCTCTCAAAAAACCTCTAGTATAGATACAAAAAGAACCTATAAGGAATTGAAATGAACTGTATTTGTCTTCGCCATACGAATTAATAATATTGTTGTTCAAATATCAGCGTCTCCAAAAAAATCCTTTAGATCTCAAAAATTTTTGTATAAGATAGAAAGCAGCTGTTTGCCTTCGTCATACAAATAGAATAAATGGTTGTTTGAGTCTCCCAGTTCCTAAAAAATTCTTTAGATACCAAAAAAAGAGAACCTTGTGACAGTCTCTATAAAATCCTTCAGATCCTAGAATAAAACCTTTTTAGTGATCGAAAAACGATGTGTTTGCTCTCGCCATACAAACAGAAATATAGTTATTTAAAATTCTCAGTCTCTAATAAATCCTTTAGTTTCCAAAAAAACCTTGTAAGAGATTGAAAAAGCTTTGCATGCTTTCGCTTTATTAATCTTGTAAATCTTGTAAAAGTCTCTAAAATATCCTTCAGATCCCAGAATAAAACCTATTTAGTGATCGAAAAATGATGTGTTTGCTCTCGCTTTACGAATAGATAATAGTGTTATTTAAAATTCTGCGTCTCTAATAAATCCTTTAGATTCCAAGAAAACCTTGTAAGAGATTGAAAAGAGCTTTGTATGCTTTCGCTATGTGAATATATCATAGGGTTATTCAAATTTGCCCGTCTCTCAAAAAAACCTGTAGATACAAAAAGAACCTATTAAGAAATGGAAATGAACTGTGTTTGTCTTCGCCATACGAATAAATAATATTATTGATCAAATATCCACGTCTCTAAAAAAATCCTTTAGATTTCAAAAAACCTTGTAAAAGATCAAAAGCAGCTGTTTGCCTTCGTCATACAAATAGATTAAATGGTTGTTTAAGGCTCGCCGTTCCTAAAAAAAATCCTTTAGATACCAAAAAAAGAGAACCTTGTGAGAGTATCTATAAAATCCTTCAGATCCCAGCTTAAAGCCTTTTTAGTTATCGAAAAATAATGTGTTTGCTCTCACTTTATGAATAGATAATAGGGTTATTTAAAATTATGCGTCTCTAATAAATCCTTCAGATTCCAAGAAAACCTTGTAAGAGATTGAAAAGAGCTTTGTATGCTTTCGCTATGTGAATCTATCATATGGTTATTCAAATTTGCTCGTCTCTCGAAAAAACCTCTAGATACAAAAAGAACCTATTAAGAAAAAGAAATAAACTGTGTTTGTCTTCGCCATACGAATTAAAAATATTGTGGTTCAAATATAAGCGTCTCTAAAAAAATCCTTTAGGTCTCAAAAAACCTTGTATAAGATCGAAAGAAGCTTTGCCTTGGCCATACAAATAGATTAAAAGGTTGTTTAAGGTTATCCGTGCTAAAAAATCCTTTAGATTCCAAAATAAGAGAACCTTGTGAGAGTCTCTATAAAATCCTTCAGATCCCAGAATAAAACCTTTTCAGTTATCGAAAAATGATGTGTTTGCTCTCACTTTACTCATAGATAATAGGGTTATTTAAAATTATGCGTCTCTAATAAATCCTTCAGATTCCAAGAAAACCTTGTAAGAGATTGAAAAGAGCTTTGTATGCTTTCGCTATGTGAATATGTCACATGGTTATTCAGATTTGCTCGTCTCTCAAAAAGACCTCTATATACAAAAAAAACCTATTAAGAAATTGAAATGAACTGTGTTCGTCTTCGCCATACGAATAAATAATATTCTTGTTCAAATATCCGCGTCTCTAAAAAAATCCTTTAGATCTCAAAAAACCTGGTATAAGATCGAAAGAAGCTTTGCCTTCGCCATACAAATAGATTAAATGGTTGTTTAAGGTTCTCCGTGCTAAAAAATCCTTTAGATTCCAAAAAAGAGAACCTTGTGAGAGTCTATAAAATCCTTCAGATCCCAGAATAAAACCTTTTTAGTTATCGAAAAATGATGTGTTTGCTCTCACTTTATGAATAGATAATAAGGTTATTTGAAATTATGCGTCTCTAATAAATCCTTCAGATTCCAAGAAAACCTCATAAGAGATTGAAAAGAGTTTTGTATGCTTTCCCTATGTGAATATATCATATGGTTTTTCAAATTTGCTCGTCTCTCGAAAAAACCTCTAGATACAAAAAGAACCTATTAAGAAATTGAAATGAACTGTGTTTGTCTTCGCCATAGGAATTAAAAATATTGTTGTTTAAATATTCGCGTCTCTAAAAAAATCCTTTAGATCTTAAAAAACCTTGTATAAGATCGAAAAAAGCTGTTTGCCTTCGCCATACAAATAGATTATGTGGTTGTTTAAAGTTCTCCATTAAAAAAAATCCTTTAGATACCAAAATAAGAGAACCTTGTAAGAGATTTAATTAAAATCCTTTAAACTCGAATATATTTCAAAAACAACCCCATAACGCACCAAATTAATGAAAAAAAAACAATATACCAAAAAGATTAAACGTTCGATTGAATTGAAATCCCTTTTCTAGTTACATCGTAATCTCTGCAACACATCCCCCCTCCTACCCTCCATCTCATGTCACACGCTCGCAAACAATAGGAATATTCGATATAATATTTGACGTCGAGCATACGTACTGGTGTAACTGGCGGGACCCGACGAGACCGGGGATTCCCCTAGATTTCTGCAGATCTCTATAATCCTTATCTGAGAGAGGCAAGCACGACCCACGCCTTAGCATCGACATTGAGGCTCTTCAACTGTAACACTTCACGTGCTTCGTACGAGGGATTAGGAAATAAATAGATTGTGTGTAATGGGACGAGTATGACTACTGATGCACGCTACTGCATGTGAGATGCATCCTGCAGATGATTCTGGGAATTGAGCCTTATGGTTGGATTCCTGAAGATGGGAACAAATGTGATAGACGCAACCTCAGTATTTTTCTTACATTAGCAGCGGAGAGTTTTTAAACTAGTACAGAGACATTACATAATAAGTACACATCTACGATTGGAGGCGAGAATATGGGAAATGCTACCAAAAAATTTACGAAGATTAATATATAATGCTCGCTGTTGCCATATTTTTCTCTATGCCCTCAAATTTTATCATATCACAGATTGAAGTGGTTTATAACAGAGCTTAACTAAAATACATTTTCTTATTGTATTTGTCATACATCGTAATTTGAATTAGAAATTATTCTGTTTATTATTATTAATGTTTATAATTGGTGTCAGGGAAAATTATCTTCAATCATTTTCATTTTCTTATTTTCTATAGTTAATCTTTGATTTATTGCAATCTTTTACTCTTTCTTCTTGATTTGTAAGAATACACCCTGTCTGTACAACATCCGCTTAATATCTTATTTCATCATATTTTCACACATCAATTTCGCTCACGAATTTGTACGTATCCAGTTCGAACAAAGTAACGAAACAAGATCCAATTCAAATTGGTTTCAGCGAGAGAGCTAATAGGTTTATCTATGCTGGAAGATATTAAAGGGCAAACGTGTAGGGCACGCTTTAGATGAATTAGGGACAGAATTGCCTTCGACACTTCCTACCAAATTCAATTAGAGTCCACGGACCTATTGACCGAAGTTTATTGCAACTCCAACAGAGAGATCTGGAACTATTGATAAATCTACACATATTCCTGTTAGGGCTTGTTACTAAGGAAAATAAATACAAGGTGACACAAGTTTTGAGATAGAAATATAATCCCAATTTTCAGATTTCAAATATATCCAGTTGTTTTATATATGGTCCTTTTGTAATCAGTTTAGGTTGTTCCAATTCTTTCCATCATTGAAAATTGCTATTACTTTAACCAGTTTTGATTTCTATTACGTTTGGAATAACGCAGAATTCGTGTAACGATCTGAATTGCAAGGCAATGGCTAACCACGTTCACTAAGCTTGGCTTTTCGATTTCAATTACAACCCAATGATCCTTTCATTTGAATTCGATTACGCCGAAATGATCGTATCTGCGACGGATTTTTAATAATCCCGCACGAAAAAAATTGCGAACGTACTGAAATTGAAATGTAACACGTAAATTCGGATTATATTGTATACAGGGTTGCAATTTTTCGGCCTTGGAACGCTCCAATAACGCTATATAGTGTTTACTGTTGATGGTATTTTCTTTCTCAAGATAGTTGATGGCAACGTACACAACAACACTACTACACGCGGACAACCAACTCGCTACGTTTCAGCCTCCTCCTTCCGCCTTGGCCGAGTGTAAACTGACTTGTGCCGCACTCTGTATTTAAAGAGCTTTAAGATTTCGAATGCGTCCGTGCTGGCTTATAAAATTTTAATGATGCCCGCCAAATTTTTGAGTTACCAGTTCACCTAAATGAAGCATTCTTAATTGTATAATTGAATGAAGTAGGAGAGTAATGAGCAGCACTAGCAATTTAGAAAACGATATAAAGAGAATTGGCACTAATGATGATACTTCTTTCTCCTTTCATGTACCTACTAAGGTGTTAAATTGTATTCATTTTTTAAAATTTAGATGACTTGCTCCTGAAATTGGGAACTGGATACTGTTACCCTCCTTGCAAAGTGTTTTACTGAGGTTTTTCTTGTGTCATAAAATACTCAGGTTACATTTTTTGCTGAAGCTAAAAGTTCTAAAGATCAATCCCACTTCTGATGTGAGACTTGAAAATTAGGATAATCCAAACGGCAATGAATCAAAATATTCCGTTTTATGAATTGCACTCCTTAATCCTATTTGTTTTTGGTTTAAATATCCCTGATTCGCATCCCTCATCTTCCTCAGTTCTGGAAAGCCTTCGAGACTAATGGAGACTCATTGAAAAACTGATTTAGAGTATCGGAAGCTAGACATGAACGCGGTTAATGATGCCAGAGGGAATAGATGGGGTAGAAAAAAGATAATCGGGAAAGGGCAACCCCTTATAATAATTAGGGGTGCCCGACAAAATACCCTTTTGTGGTTAATGTAGCGCGAAATATGAACGACGTCGAAAATTAGCTTGTCTTTCATTACAGTGCATTCAGAGGAAGGCCAATTCACCCTCCACATTTCTGTGGTTACTAGACGAATTGTTCACTATCCAGTATAAAAAATTCAGGAATTTATGAGGGTTTGCTTGACTTTAATCTTGGAATGTATTGAATAATTGGAAAAAGTGATATCTGTTTCATGCAGAACGACAATGTTGATTAAAACTAGTACCAAACTGATTAATTTACATGGTTATACAGGGTGAGTCTTTGACCTGGTCCAGTTTAGTTTGAATGAAAAATACCTTCCACAGCGTTCACTAATGAATCTGAATTGTTTAAAAACATTATTTTTCTGTAATAAATGATTCACTCACTCATGTTTCATCCGATGAGGTCCATATCCAGAAGGAAGATACAAAATACTAATTTTCTGGTAAAAAAAATTCAACACTATATACATAGATTTTTGTTGTTCTACTATAATTTCTTTCTACTTCAAGATTATAAATTATCCCTTTCTAGTGAGAAATTCCAAAAAAACCTAAGAATTATTGGATGTTATCATCATACGTTTGTAATTTTCTTCTTAAAATTTCCGAATCATGAAAACCATCATTTCTATGAAAACTTCCAAGGCAAGAGGTTGTCACTGTGCCTTTTTTCCACTCAGAGCCAGAAAAAATCATCTATGATTTTCCAAACACTGGTATTTCTGTAGTATCTTCTCCTTGACAGAGACCAGTGAACAGGTCTATGAGGTCTCTTGATATACTGTGATGTTACTTTGCCTGATGATTATTTTCTGTACTGAATCCCAATAACAATTTACTTGGATAGATTACAAGTATTCCCAGATTTAGGTGTGCACTTATACTTGCTTGAAGAAATTGAGTTTGATCACCTAAATTTGATTCTGAAAAATCAACTAGGTGTTCTTTAATATAAAAATTTTTGTTAAATCATTAATATGAATCTATTACGTTTAGACTATAATTACTGATTACTGTACATGCGTAAATTTTTGGTTTTTATAATCAGAATATCTGTTTTAATTACGTAAACAAAAGCATAAATACTGAATAATGGTTATTCATAGATTATGTCAAATTTCAATACCTTACCATAGAATATTAATTTATTACCGAACCCCAGGAGAGAAAAAAATAATAATTGCAAAGATATTTTAAATGAAAGATAATATCTGTAACCATTATTGATCTTTAGTTATAATTTTCCTCAGAATAACTAGAGTGAATTATTATCACATTAAAATGTTATTATAACGTCTCTGTGGCGGGTAGTTCCCAATAAAATAGTGTTATGTGGATCCTTGTTGTTTTGATTCTGTTTGAACCTGTCAACAGTTATTTGTAGCTTTCTTTAAAAAAATGTTGTAAGGATAATTAATACAATTCAGTATGAAATGATTATGGTTGAAAATGCATTCTATTCTAATCTTTCTTGTTTATGAGCCTATAGCTTCCAGTTTCAATATTGATTTAATTTTAATTAACCATGCATCATAACAAACATTCAGAAATATCAAAACTAAGTCAAATTCTATCATCTCCTAAGTTTGTGAACAAGGTTGAATCGGTGTATGAAATAAAGATAATAAAGGTATAAAACAAATCTAGGAGACTGGGTTCGAAGTTTTTAAAACTCATATGATCTTAATTTGAAGCATTCCTATGTTAGAATAGATATAATTTGATGAACCCTGAAAGTCTGAAGCTATAAAGAACCAGCTCTTCATAAAGACAAGTCTTCAATTTAACAGGTCCTGACAGAAACTAACCTCCGATTGGTCACAGTGCGGGTAGTGGGGGGGAGTAGCGCGCCATCTGTGCATTCACGCGCTCAGCAGGTCAGTCGGCATCAAGCAGTATTCGAGTGAACATCGTACCTGCGCTAGTTTAGTTTTTGTGGCAGTTTGAAATGTGTGCTGCAATAGAAAATCCCGCCAAATGTGAGGTGCGTGCTGTTATAAGGTTTTTTACAGCCAAAGGATACTCTGCAGCAGCTATTCATCGTGAGCTATGTGCCGATTACGGACCAAAATTTATGAGTGAAGGAGTTGTCCGTGAATGGGGACGTTTATTTAAAAGTGGACGAGAAAACGTTCATGATGAAGAGAGGAGTGGTAGACCATCATTGGTGACTGACGAACTCGTTCAGACAGTTGATGCAAAAGTTCGTGAAAATCGACGTTTCACAATGGCGGAGTTGTCTACTAATTTTCCACAGATTTCTAAGACTCTTTTGTACGAGATAGTGACAGCAAGATTGGGTTACCGTAAACGGTGAAAATTTTTCAAAGAATGGCCTCTGCATTGACTTTCTGTAATGTTATGAGGACGAAAGAGAACCATTGTTAAACAGAATCGTGACCGGTGACGAAACCTGGATTAAGTTGAGACAAAAGAACAATCAAAGATGTGGGCACATTCAGATTCGCCTACCAAACCAAAAAAACGCCCGGCAAGATTTTTCTGCCAGAAAACGCAACCAGGGTGTTGTTGGTTGAATTCATGGAACGTGGGACGACCATTAATCAAGACGTGTACTGTGGAACACTAAAAACATTACGACGGGCTATACAGAACAAACGCCGTGGTATGCTGACATCCGGTATCGTTTTTTTGAACGATAACGCCCGTCCTCACTCTGCTCGCAGAACAACAGCCCTTCTTGAGTCCTTCAAGTGGGACGTTTTCAACCATCCACCTTACAGCCCAGATCTGGCGCCAAGCGATTATCACCTCTTCATGCATATGAAGAAATGGCTCAAAGATGCGGTCACAGGCTGGCTCAAGGCACAAGCGGGTGATTTTTATGCAGAAGGAATTTCAAAGCTTGTGAAGAGATACGATAAGTGCCTCAATCGTTATGGAGACTATGTCGAAAAATAGTGCAAAGATGTAGTTGTAAGATGTATATATTAAAATATTTTTACTTAACTTGGTGTACTTTTTTCAATTAACCGGAGGTTAGTTTCTGAACCGTCCTTGTACATTACCTATTTCAACGGTCATCATGAAAATATACCGAAGTACCTATGTGAGTGATGGAAAACTTTTATCTCTATTTATTATGGAATATTACTCCGGATAAAATATTGAACAGGAGCTAGACATCTGTATAATTAATACAGCCAATAGCAATTTAGATTTTGCGGTGAATGTAAGACAAAAATTGTTCAGTGGTTAATTTCATTTATAGTGTTTAGTGGTAGAACCATAGACTGAAGAGATTTCCCCAAACTTTTGTAGAAATATTTAATAAAGACATAAAATATGGCAACATTGAACAAATCTGATTATTTAATCATTTCACAACAGAGTTGAATTTGGAAAAATCAGAAAATTTGGACAAAATTATATCGATTCAATTCCTTTCAACTTCAAATATCTCAAGAATGGTGCAATTTAGGAGAAAAGATGAGGAATGAATTTATCTGCAAAAAACATTAATGATTACAGGAAGTACAAGATACGGGCCTTTAGTTCAAGCGATATTTGTTTTTAATGCAATTTAACCAATCTGTAGAGTAGTAGTGAGGTACCCACAAGAAATGGAATAAATCTATTGATTTAAACGGCCTCTGAATGTACGAATAAAAGAACATCAGAAGCTTCTACGAGTACTAGACAGCGACAAATCCAGGTTGGTCCAACATGCTGTAGATGAGAATCATCGTATAAAATGGGATGAAGCATCAATAATATCCAAAGAAGAAAAACTTGCAAGAAGAAAAATCAAAGAAGCAGCATTTATGAAAATAACACCTGAATCCATAACTGCTCCATCTATAGATCTGCCAGAAGTTTGGACACCGATAGTTCGATCCAACTTAAAAAGATCATCATATCACAGATGAGTATATAACATCGTTCATTTTCTTTCATGACTTCTGTCATATTGACTTTTTGAAAATTGATAATTTTCAAAAGGTTTTTTACTTTTCTCCTTGATAAAGATAGAAGACGTCTATCGAAACGTCGGAAAACATTACATCCACAATAGATGATGGTAATAGCCCAAACAATCATTCAACATGAGCTACATCATCAACAATATCTCGTCATCAACTAGAAATTCGGTATGGGCCCGAATTGTTTCAAGAAGTTAGAAGTTATGAAAGAACCAGCATAAAATTGGCAAAGGAATGCAACCATTTGACATTCATCCATCTTGCAAGAGATCGAAACCTAATTCCTAAAGGTTCAGAGTGAAACTTCCTGTCAAAAGTTATAGAGCAGATAAGATTTCAAAACGGACAAGTCAAGCCCTTATGAGAGAAAGACTGAATCAACATCGATTCAATAAAGCCAAATTACTTACAACATTATGAAAATATTCTGGGAGCTATTAAACATAGCTATGAAGGAATATATGAAAAACAAAAACAAGTCCAAAAAAGGAAAATGGAGAAACTTATGAAGGAATCAAGAAAATATGAACCCTTAGATCATTCAAAAACCGTGATCAATTTATCTAATAAGAACTTAAGTGAAGATCAGATATCTCTCCTCAACAAGGGTCTCAAGTTCTCTATAGCCCCTAAGACGATACCAAAAATTGAAATCATGTTGGCGGCAGAAGAAACTGCACAGAAAATTCGAGAACCTGAAAAAGCCGAAGAGTACAGATGGAAAATCAGAACCTTGTTAGACAGGAATAACAAAACACCTCTACCAAATATAAATAAAGCTGAACAGAGGGCATTAAAAGATCTTAACTCGGATAGTTCAATAAAGATACTTCCAGCAGACAAAGGAAACGCCACTGTAATTCTAGATGTTGGCTCTTATAACAAAAAATCAATGAATTATTAGAAGCAGGAAAATACAAAAGACTAAACAGGACCCTACCACCACAGTTGAAAACAAGATTTACAAAATCCTTTATAAATATCGAAATGAATTTCCAGATCAATTCGTTAGATCAAGACTTACACCTCACTTCAGTAAACCACCACATTTATATGGTCTACCAAAAATACACAAAGCAAATATTCCTCTAAGACCAATTGTAAGTTCAAGAAATTCAGCATGCCACCAATTGTCTAAATTTCTGCTGAAAATTATATCACCATAAAAAAGTAATTCAACATCGATGATAAGAAACACTGAACACTTCATAGAAATAATGAAACATCAAGAAATCATGGAAGAAGACGTTATGGTCAGCTTCGACATCACCAGTTTGTTCACTAATATTCCGACAGATGAAACACTTATCATAGTTAGGAAAAAGCTTGAAGAAGATCAAACCCTTAGTGAAAGAACTACACTAAGCGTGAATGCAATTATGGAAATGCTTTCTATTTGTATTGAAACAACATATTTCATCAATTTGAAGACATCAAAATTTTATGAACAAGAATCGATATTGGAATGGCCATGGGTTCACCACTATCACCAATTTTAGCTGATTTGGAAATATTTGTATGAAACAAATATTTCAAATTGAAGACATTTTTATGAACAGAAGGCATTAGAAAAAATATGTACTTAAACCCAAACTGTGGAAAAGATATGTAGATGATACTTTCATTATTTGGCAACATGGAAGAGACACTATAGATGGATTCCTTCAACATCTAAACAATCAAGAGGAATCAATTAAATTCACAATTGAAATGGAGAAAGACAGACAACTTCCATTCTTAGATGTACTCTCACATAAACAAAATGGAATCCCAAGAACCACTGTGTATAAAAAGCCAACGAACACAGGACAATATCTACATTTTGATTCAAACCACCAACTAAACACTAAATTGGGAGTAGCAAAATGTTTATTTGATAGAGCAATAAATATTTGTTGCACTGAAGAAGACCAAAATGAAGAAATAAATAACATCTCGAAAACTCTTAAAAGCAATGGCTACCCCAAAAAGATATTAGAAAAAGCTAAACGAACAAGAGAAAGTCAACCTGAACCAACAAATATAAATCAGACCATTAAAACCGTAATTCCTTATGTAAAAGGTTTGTCGGAGAAAATGAGAAGAATTGGAAATAGATACAACATAACGACTGCATTCAAAACTCAAGACACTATCAGAGCTAAACTTACAAAAGTTAAGCCTAATAATGAGACACAAAGGACAAAGAACTGCATATATGAATTACCTTGCAAGTGCGGAAGATCTTACATCGGAAAAACTAAACGCCCTCTGAATGTACGAATAAAAGAACATCAGAAGCTTCTACGAGTACTAGACAGCGACAAATCCAGGTTGGTCCAACATGCTGTAGATGAGAATCATCGTATAAAGTGGGATGAAGCATCAATAATATCCAAAGAAGAAAAACTTGCAAGAAGAAAAATCAAAGAAGCAGCATTTATGAAAATAACACCTGAATCCATCACTGCTCCATCTATAGATCTGCCAGAAGTTTGGACACCGATAGTTCGATCCAACTTAAAAAGATCATCATATCACAGATGAGTATATAACATCGTTCATTTTCTTTCATGACTTCTGTCATATTGACTTTTTGAAAATTGATAATTTTCAAAAGGTTTTTTACTTTTCCTGCTTGATAAAGATAGAAGATGTCTATCGAAACGTCGGAAATCATTACATCCACAATAGATGATGGTAATAGCCCAAACAATCATTCAACACGAGCTCCATCATCAACAATATCTCGTCATCAAATCTATTGATGCCAAAATATGAACGAGTGTTATCAAAAACCTTCTACAAGAGATCATTTAAATTGATATAGTCGTTTGAATATTACAGGTGACAATGCAATTTTTTTATGAAATTTCAACACCCTATATCTTTTGAACGGTGCCAAATTTGGAAAAATGTTATAGAAAGAAAATGTTTCTTTTGACGTCAAGAATTAATGGTTAAAATTAACGCAGTGCTCAAAGACTCACCCTGTATTGTTTGGTGATTCATAGCGTTTGGAGACAGCAACAGTTAGTTTTGGGTAGTTCCTAGATGGTGGATACATCTTCTAGAGTTCAGTAATGAAATAGTTTGAAGAGTGAATTATGTGTAACCTAGTAAGCTTTCAGCCCTCTTTATGAGATATAAACGAACGAGAAAATTAAAATTAAAAGAAAAAAAACAGACAAATCATCAAATGTCCAAAAACAACAATCAATCCTTCCCCAAATCCATACAGCACGGCGCGAGAATGAAATCCCAAGATTAATTCCACTAATTCATCAAGTGTTTGTCAGGTGGAGAATGGAAATTTGAAACACAATGGCACATTTTTGAATGATTTTAAAACGTCACCCTGACCAAGGGTAGCAGGGATACGTAACAGATGTTTAATCGACGTATGATGATGAACATGCAGGCGCAAAAGGGCACCTGGGAATCCTGCCACACGACAAGTGTACGCCGAAAACGGGCTTTCCCCTATACAAGGTGTCCAGAAACTGAATCACATCCGTAGTTAGAAAGAAATTGAAACTTTTCGAGAAAGCTTGAAATTTGGCAATCTGAATTTTTATTGCTTATTGAATATTTGAGAACCTTAGATTAAAAACACATATAATAAGAAATGAAGTTTTATCTCTTTTCATAGAATCAACAAGACGTAAGAAATATACAGTGATGGGTAAATGTGTGGGACTAAGTGAATATCTCTGGAATTATTACAGATATAAAAAGAAATTAGGAAAATAGATACTGCACTAGATTGCCTATTTGTTTTCATATATTTTACATTTTTGAACTTCCGGTTTTCAGGGCCAGATTACCAATTAGGCACAGTAGGCACGTGCCTAGGGCCTACGAAGGCCAAACGTCTTAGGGCTTTGAAAAAAAATATATTGAAATAAAGTACCCCAAAAACTTCTAATCTATCTAAATACTTATACACAAAAAATACGAATACAAAACGTTTGGTTTACTAAGTAGATCCTAAAATAACTCCTTTTATCGGGATTTTGACACAGCGAATTCGTGTATTATATCTTGAAAATTAATGCCGCGAGCGACATCACTTTCAATACACAGAAGGCCCAGTGACGAAGTTCTCTCTTGATCCATAATTGAACGCATAAAATTTTTTATAAGCTTCAACTTGGAGAATGATCTTTCTCCTTCTGCATTCGAACCCAATATCGAAAGGTATATGCGCAATGCAATATTAACATTTGGGAAACTTGACACAAGTTTATCCTTTATTTGTAATTTGATGAGATCCGTTATAGAGGTGGTTTTGCGGTACAAATTTGAAAAAATCAAATACCCATCAACAAAGTTTTCTTCTAAGTCAGACGGATACATTTTTACCAGAGCTTGAGCCTTAACCTTGATAATGTCCTCTATCCGTAAGAAAACTAAATGTGTCATAAAGGCTGGTATACGCAGTGCGTCTCTTTGTCACTTCAGCGCAAAGCACATCCAGAACAATAAAAAAAACATGAATCTTAAAGGAATCTTTGGCACTGCGAGAGGGAGTCTCATCTGGCCCTTCATCGGACTGTCGTTTTCTCTTACAAACTCTAGTTTCGGATTCTTTGAATTCTGAATCCGGTGCAAGGGGGTGCCTTAAGATAATAGCTATTATACAAGTCCTCAGTTCTGCAGTGAGATAAATATTGAATTAAGCTGTCGTAAAGTCGCACCATCGTGTTAAACTCGATGCCAGGTTCTTGAAGAGATTTATTTACAATATCGACGTGTTTTAGTAGATCTTCCCAAATAACTGTGAGTAATACCATCTCCAAAGTATTCATTTGATGGATTAAGGTTTGTGCCTCAATCACTGTTGTAGGTTTTATACCTTCACTAGTTGAAATATTTGTAAGAATACCACGTATATCATCATAATGGGCACATAATGTTTTTACAGCCTCATAACGTGCTGACCATCTGGTCTCTGAAAGTCTTTTTACAGAAATTTTACTTCCCAAAGACCTTAGTTTAGACCATCTTTGAGGGGACGCTGCAAAGAAATTGTAGAGCGATTGCAAAATTTCAAAAGTTTTACAGCTTCTAAGCAGCTTTCTGCCGCCGCTGTGCCAACTAGATTAAGACTATGAGCTCCACATGTTACACAAGTGGCTGCGCTGTTGATTTCCCTAAATCTAGTTTGTACTCCCGAATACACTCCGCTCATATTAGCCGCATTGTCATAAGACTGACATCTGCAAAATTTTGGGTCTATTCCCTGATTTTCTAAAACTGAAATTAGAGTGTCAAAAAGATACTTGGCATCATGTTTTTCTATTTTAACAAACATCAAAAATCTTTCATATATATCTCCAGTTTTTGAGACATATCGAATAACTATGGAGAGTTGATCCGTATGGCTAACGTCAGGTGTAGAATCCACAGTGATTCCATAATACTTGACTTCTTTGATTCCTGTAACTATTTTTCCAATATTTTTGACCCCAGTAAAATTATTAGTTCTTCATACGTTGTGGAGGATAAATATGATACTTTTCCGCGGCCTGGATTACCGTATCTTCTTACATGTTCTTCTAGAAACGGATCAAATTTGGCTAAGAGATCGATACACCCAAGAAAATTGCCATTACTAGGATTACCATGTATTTCATTATCGCCTCTAAACGCTAGTCCCCTTTCGGCCAAAAACTTAATTACTTCCACTACTCTTCTTAAAACCGTTGTCCAATATGTGCTTTCTTTTTCCTTGACAATATCAAACGTTTCATCAATTTTTCTAGTTTGTTGGTAGTTCACTAAAGCAGAATTAGATGCAAAATGTTCTTTTGACACTTCATGACTTGAAATTCTCGAATGTGCGTTTTTCCAGTCATTAAAGCCTGTAAGGAATTGGTTACACAGGTTTGGATTTCCAGGTAGGTCCGATTCGAATAAAATACATTTATAACAAAAAAACTTGCCAGTAGATTCGGAAAATATCAACCAGTCCCTTTTTATAATATCATTGTTGTTCAGTTTTCTGAAAAAATAATCTTGTGATGGACATCTCATTTGGCCTTGGAATTCTGCATGGAATTTGGTAGACATAAAAGTTGCATTGTTGCAGATGAACTCAATTCTGGAATTATGGCTATTGAAAATGGCTCTATGAAAAATAAAAACATTAAAATCACAAAATAAAATAATGTTATTATACCGCATCATCACATTTTCGGATTTATATCTATACAACAAAATTATTACTCAATATTAGTGGTCAATTTCAGATAAAAAATATTTATTATTTCGGGGCCTACGCTGCTGGAGTGCCTAGGGCCTCCGACACCCTTAATCCGGCCCTGCTGGTTTTACCGCAAGTAATACCAATATTAAAATTTGCAATAGAATACCCTGCTTATTATTTTAGTTTCTGATGAAACATTTTATTACGCCAGTTACTTTAATTACAATGAGTAACTAAGTCAATATCCCCTTAACTCCCCGGACGTTGCAGAAATGGCTTAAACAGCAACTTTGACCCGGCTACCTGAAAAAAGCTGAAATTTGTATGACAAAATAAGCGGAATTCATGTCATGGTGCGAGGAGAACAATGTTTTAAATTATTCTGAAACAGTTTTGTTGGCATACTTTAAGGGTGTTGCAGAAAAGGATACTTAGCAAGTTTATAACAGTATTCAATGCTGAAAGCAACATTGAACGTCACAAAAGGAATATTGATATAAGCAGATATCATGAACTGGTGATGTTCATTAAGGGACAAAAAGTGGGTTATATTCCTAAGAAATCGAGAAAGATCACGTAAAAAAGTTTAGATAGATAGATACGCTTTATTTGACCAATTTTTACATATACCATACAAACGGTGTAGATCGTGTCGAAAATAATTTAATAACTAAAAGAAAACAATGAAATGCAATCAAAACCCCAAGTTTATCCCTAAAACCCCTTAAAATCCCCTTCAAGGAAGTATTCTCCTAGAGAATAATACTATAAGTCACATTTTTTTGTATGTATGTTAAGCTTGTTATATCCTGTATTAAATTGTTTTTATTCCTTGTTTCATATTTATGTTTGAGCTCATAATGATCAAATTCAGTATAATTATTTGCTACATAGGTAATGCATTCATATACAGGGTGTTTCACGAGGAACCTCACCCATATTTATACGGGAACTACTGAACGTATTTTCATGAAATTCATCACTTATAAGTATTTCACGATGCTGATGAAATCTAAAATATTTTCAAGGCATGAGCACCTCCGGTTTTTCCGGAAATTACGTCAACTTCCGTTTTTCAAATTACAACACCATTTTTTTATTGCAGAAATAGATTCCTTAGAAAATTTCAAGTTATTTTGATGTAACATTTTTCAGTTTTGGTTGGAAAATTCTCTCTGAGCAGGAAAATTCGAAAAAAATCGAAAATAGAGCTCCGCTGAAACAAGAATAACTTCGAGGTTTTTGGATGGAAAATTTTCATTTTTGGGATTTTTCAAGATGTAAGATTGATGTATCCACTTTAAAAATCGAAATAGCGATTTATGATACAGGGGGTGAAAAAATCGCTTTCAAAGTTAGGGATGACAAAATCGTGAAAAATCAATTTTTTCAAATTAGAATCCCATTTTTTATGGCAGATATTGAATCTACGTTAAAAAATAATGTGAGTGTATGCATCACACCCTTGCCCTAAAGTGGATATTTTCTGAGTTATTCACAAAAAACTGTTTTTCGTCTTGAATTTTCAGCTATTTCTTTTCCCTTCACGCCAAAATGATGAAATTTTCAGGAACTGTTACTTAAACCATGTTTTAGATTTTACTACACTAATATGCAAGAGAAAAAAGTTACAGGTTGTTCCTGAATAGATGGCGAATTTGGATTCGAATTTGTATCGGAAACCTCTTTATTTCAACTAATCGGACATCGGTTTTCTCTCCAGTGATGAATAAATAATTTCTTATGAACCATGTGCAAAAACTTACCATGTTTTACATTCTTTCTTTTTAATGATAGATATCATTAATTACATCTGCCAAATTCCTCTTTATTCAGTAGCATTTTGTGTTTACTATTAATTTGGTGATAATTCATATTAAGTTATAAAATTGATCACTATGCCTAATTTTACCAATGAAGATTATTTAAATCTCATTCTACTTCATGGAGAATGTAATAAAGTTGTAGATAGAACGATTCGGCTGTTCATTGAGAGGTTTCCTGACCGACCCAGACCAACGAGAGATACCATTAACAGAACTATGTTAAACTTGAGAAATGTCGGATCTTTCGTAAAGAAAACTATACACAGAGAAAAAAGTGTAGTAGAAGATGAGAACAACGAAATTACAGCTCTTGTATATTTTCGTGTGAATCCTCAAAATTCTCTCAAAGATGCCGAGATTGCTCTGGGATTATCTCAATCGAGTGTTTGGAGAATATTAAAAAAACATAGAATGCCCTCATATAAATTCGAGAACGTTTTCAGTTATTCTGAAACAGTTTTGTTGGCTTACTTTAAGAGTGTTGCAGAAAAGGGATACTTAGCAAGTTTATGGCCACAGTATTCAATGCTGAAAGCAACATTGAACGTTAAAAGGAATATTGATATAAGCAGATATCATGAACTGGTGATGTTCATTAAGGTACAAAAACTGGGTTATATTCCTAAGAAATCGAGAAAGATCACGTAAAAAAGTTTAGATAGATAGATACGCTTTATTTGACCAATTTTTACATATACCATACAAACGGTGTAGATCGTGTCGAAAATAATTTAATAACTAAAAGAAAACAATGAAATGCAATCAAAACCCCAAGTTTACCCCTATAACCCCTTAAAATCCCCTTCAAGGAAGTATTCTCCTAGAGAATAATACTATAAGTCACATTTTTCTGTATGTATGTTAAGCTTGTTATATCCTGTATTAAATTGTTTTTATTTCCTGTTTCATATTTATGTTAGAGCTCACAATGATCAAATTCAGTATAATTATTTGCTACATAGGTAATGCATTCATATACAGGGTGTTTCACGAGGAACCTCACCCATATTTATACGGGAACTACTGAACGTATTTTCATGAAATTCAGCACTCACAAGTATTTCACGATGCTGATGAAATCTTAAATATTTTCAAGGCATGAGCACCTCCGGTTTTTCCGGAAATGACGTCAACTTCCGTTTTTCAAATTACAACACCATTTTTTTATTGCAGAAATAGATTCCTTAGAAAATTTCAAGTTATTTTGATGTAACAGTTTTCAGTTTTGGTTGGAAAATTCTCTTTGAGCGGGAAAATTCGAAAAAAAAATCGAAAATAGAGCTCCGCTGAAACAAGAATAACTTCGAGGTTTTTGGATGGAAAATTTGGGATTTTTCAAGATGTAAGATTGATGTATCCACTTTAAAAATCGAAATCGCGATTCATGATACAGGGGGTTAAAAAATCGCTTTCAAAGTTTGGGATGACAAAATCGAGAAAAATCAATTTTTTCAAATTAGAATCCCATTTTTTTATGGCAGATATTGAATCTACGTTAAAAAATAATGTGAGTGTATGCATCACACCCTTGCCATAAAGTGGATATTTTCTGAGTTATTCACAAAAAACTGTTTTTCGTCTTGAATTTTCAGCTATTTCTTTTCCCTTCACGCCAAAAAGATGAATTTTTCAGGAACTGTTACTTAAACCATGTTTTAGATTTTACTACCCTAATATGAAAGAGAAAAAAACTACAGGTTGTTCCTAAATAGATGGCGAATTTGGATTCGAATTTGTATCGGATACCTCTTTATTTCAACTAATCGGCCATCGGTTATCTCTCCAGTGATGATAAATAATTTCTTATGAACCATATGCAAAAACTTACCATGTTTTACATTCTTTTTTTTTAATGATAGATATCATTAATTACATTCAAAGAGAAGATAATGCGGTGAAATTAGATATTGAAGAAGGATAATGGGTTAAACCGCAAGAATGCAGAAAATATGGGAACTTGATGGAAGTTACTTGAATTAGGGTTGAAGCCACAAATTGGATGCTCGCTCCTGTTGTGGTCACCTATTGTCGTTTATATATATTTTTTTATTATTCATTTTCATCCATATCCAGGTTTCTTGTTGCCTTGCCCTGAAGAACAATAAGCAGAAACACGTGTAACCTTCCATCCAGTTGATATTTTCTGCATTCTTGCGGTTTAACCCATTATCCTTCTCCAATATCATTAATTACATCTGCCAAATTCCTCTTTATTCAGTAGCATTTTGTGTTTACTATTAATTTGGTGATAATTCGTATTAAGTTATAAAATCGATCACTTTGCCTAATTTTACCAATGAAGATTATTTAAATCTCATTCTACTTCATGGAGAATGTAATAAAGTTGTAGATAGAACGATTCGACTGTTCATTGAGAGGTTTCCTGACCGACCCAGACCAACGAGAGATACCATTAACAGAACCATGACAAACTTGAAAAATGTCGGATCTTTCGTTAAGAAAACTATACACAGAGAAAAAAGTGTAGTAGAAGATGAGAACAACGAAATTACAGTTCTTGCATATTTTCGTGTGAATCCTCAAAATTCTCTCAAAGATGCCGAGATTGCTCTGGGATTATCTCAATCGAGTGTTTGGAGAATATTAAAAAAACATAGAATGCCCTCATATAAATTCAATAGGGTACAGCATTTGAAGGAAACTTATTTCGTCAGCAGAACAGAGTTTTGCGAAGCTATGATGATTCGATTTCAAGAGAATGAAAACTTTTTGGACTGTATAATTTGGACAGATGAATATAAATTCACAAAGAATGGTTCTTTCAATAGGCATAACAGTCATTATTGGGATGAAGAGAACAACCACCACTTCAGACAATGGAACTTTCAAGAGACCTGGAGTTTCAATGTTTTTTGCGCCATCAAAAATAATGCAATTCTCGATGTTCACATTTATGATGGGACTTTAACTAGTAAGATAGAACACTACACATGTTTGCATTATTTAAAGAATGTTCTCCCTTAGGAGATAGATATTCTGACATATTGACTCAAATAATTGAGCCGCTAGTACAGAACCATAATGACTTATGGTATCAACAAGATGGCGCGCCTCCACACAATTCACTCAATGTGTCAAATATCCTATACAGGCTATTTGAAGTTCGATGGTTGGCGAACAATGGTCCACATCTTTGGCCACCACGTTCTCCCGATTAAACTCCTTTAGACTATTATGTTTGGGGTAGGATAAAAAATATTGTCTATACTCAACTACCCTGACTGATAAAGAGGACTGCATAGAACGAGTCAGAAATGCGTTCAGGTTTGTTTAGATTTTTAGATTCATAGTTTTGAAACTCAATTTGGTTTTTAAACACTTTTGCAGATCTCTTCCTCCCGATGAAATAAGAAGAGCAACGCATGAAGCATTCCTGAGACGAATAAATAAAGGTCTGGAATTTAACGGTCAAAACTTTGACCATCTTCTGTAGTAATAACTGCGAGAGTTTGCCATGGTTCTCCTAATAGTAACTTGAAGTCGGTTTCAAGAAGGGGTGAAAAATCTACAACATGGTTCAAATAACAGTTCCTGAAAATTTCATCTTTTTGGCGTGAAGGGAAAAGAAATAGCTGAAAATTCAAGACGAAAAACAGTTTTTTGTGAATAACTCAGAAAATATCCACTTTAGGGCAAGGGTGTGATGCATACACTCACTTTATTTTTCAACGTAGATTCAATATCTGCCATAAAAAATGGGGTTCTAATTTGAAAAAATTGATTTTTCACGATTTTGTCATCCCTAACTTTGAAAGCGATTTTTTCACCCCCTGTATCATGAATCGCGATTTCGATTCTTAAAGTGGATACATCAATCTTACATCTTGAAAAATCCCAAAAATGAAAATTTTCCATCCAAAAACCTCGAAGTTATTCTTGTTTCAGCGGAGCTCTATTTTCCGATTTTTTTCGAATTTTCCAGCTCAGAGAGAATTTTCCAACCAAAACTGAAAAATGTTGAATCAAAATAACTTGAAATTTTCTAAGGAATCTATTTCTGCAATAAAAAAATGGTGTTCTAATTTGAAAAACGGAAGTTGACGTCATTTCCGGAAAAATTGGAGGTGTTCATGCCTTGAAAATATTTTAGATTTCATCAGCATCGTGAAATACTTATAAGTGTTGAATTTCAACTCCTATGTTTTCTCTAATTACACGAAGGGCGTAACAATATCTTGAAACATCTGTGGCAACTTTCTCTACCTGTGATCTCCAGTTTAAGCTCTGATCTATTAGGTACTATTCCCAAAAATTGTATTCGATTAACAGTTTTGATTTCAGTGTTCTGTGCTCTAACTGTGAATCTCTGATCAACATGTTCTCGAAATATCATTATTTTAGTTTTTGTGACATTCAAAAGTAAATCATTTCCTGTCAGCCATTCATTTATGCTTTTCTATATTTTCCTAGCATAGTTCTTTATTTTCAACCTTACATATCAGTGATATATCATCAGCAAACATCACTGCCTCACTTTCAGGAACTTGCACTATATCATTGGTATAGATTATGTATAACAATGGTCCCAAGATGGACCCTTGTGGGACTCCTTGTCGTACAAGGTAGCAAATGCTCCATACAGTATTTTCTTGATGTCAAAGGTAAATATAAAACTCAATTAAATTAATTCTCTAAATTTTTTTTGTCACGTGGATATAAAATATGTAACTTTAAAGTTTTTATTTGAAGGTCGCTTTGATACTTGGAGTATCCGGGGCATCGCAAAATGATGAGCTGTATAAGTTGCAGATAAATGATGTGCAGGATATGGGCATCGAGATTTTCGTTGTCAAATTTTATATTGTGAGAAATAGAATTTATTTGAATAAATTAATTCATTAATCTCTATCATTAATAAACTAGATGATTGAATAACTATAATCGTGAATCGTAGGACCCCCCTTCCAACAAGAAACTTTAAACAGAGATAGGTATTTACAGCTGACACAAGTAATTCCGGCATTGGAGGTAAATGGACAACGGACAAAAACTATACAGTGTCATCGCACTTGACTGATGTCCCGATCGTCCCATTCGTCTTCTATTGACGCCATCCCAGCATCCCGATCATCACTATGGACCCTAACACTTCGTTTATCAGCCCAGCATGATGCTACAAATCACTGCGGGACTCGAAGGTGTCCTTCTCTTTTTTATGGCCCTTCAGAGAATCAATCTCGATTTTTTTCGTAACGTAAATGATTTTATAATTGTTACAAATCGCCGAGGTCCTTGAGCACCCTGTGTCTCTGGACCAGATGGTGCCCATTAGGACTGTCGATTAATTCGACGAACCGGGTAGGATAATTTCAAAGGAGAAAACACCTGAGTTTTTACGAATTGAAATTGAGAATTTATCGAAAGCAGTGAGAATTCAAGGTTTAAAAATTTGTACAAATATTTTAACCCGTTCCAACCGATAATGACAACTTGAGAACGCAAAATTTTTCGCTTGGGTCCATAGCAAACGATATTTTTCAAAATTATTCGTTGAAAATATATCAAAAGTTGTCATTATGAATCGTTTTAGTATAGTTATATAATTATAAGTGTATTATATAAAAATACAATAAAGTTGATTATATTATAGAATAATATAATAAATTAATTAAAGTATTATCAAAAATATATCTCAAATTGACAATTATAGTACTACACTTCTTTTAAGTATCACTGATACCTTTATTTATAGTGTTAGACTATAATTGTCAATTTAAGAAATATTTTTGGTTTATTTACACCTTCAAGAATAGACTTGTTTCAATTAAATAAAATATTATCATATATACAATAATATAAAAAAAATTAGTTTGAGAATTATGACAAAATTGAATTAAAGATTAAAGACGATTTCCACAAAAACTTGAGGTTTATTATTAGGTGTACAAATAAGTTTCCGCGGTTTGTCAAAAGATGGCCCCACCAGAAGGTTATGGAGAAATTGTCAGATGTAAAACGTAATATCCCAAGTTTAGTCATCTGGCAACACCATAATCTTAAAGTACTAGTGATTCCGTATCAGTATCACGTAATTTTTTTCGTGCAAAAATGTCAAGTTTTATTCCGAATAAGCATCATTTGCGGGAACTTTTGATTTACTTCTTTAATGTGAAAAAATCTGCTGCTGAGGCGCATCGATTGCTTCTAGAAGCATATGGTGAAGCTGCTTTAAGTGAGAGAAGTTGTCAGGAATTGTTTCAAAAGTTTAAGAATGGTGAGTTTGACGTTAAAGACAAAGAACGCAGTGGAAGGCCGAAAGTGTACGAAGACATGGAATTAGAAGCACTATTGGAGGAAGATTCGTCCGAAACGCAAAAAGAACTTGCACTTACTCTACAAGTGACTTAACAAGCAATTTCACATCGTTTAAAATCGTTAGGAATGCTTCAAAAACAAGGAAATTGGGTTCCATATGAACTAAAGCCGAGAGACGTTGAACGCCGATTATGCATGAGTGAAATGCTGCTTGCCAGGAATAAAAAAGAGTTTTTGCATCGTATAGTCACTGGTGACGAAAAATGGATTCACTACGATAATCCAAAGAAGAGAAAGTCATGGGTTAAGCCCGGCGAACCATCAACATCGACAGCTAAGCCGAATATTCATGGAAAAAAACTCATGCTGTGTTTTTGGTGGGATCAGCTTGATGTCGTGTATTATGAATTGCTGAAACCAAGCGAAACCATTACTGGAGCTCTCTACCGAACACAATTGATGAGATTGAGTCGGGCACTTAAGGAAAAACGCGCCCATTACTACTCCAGACACGACAAAATTATTCTTTTACACGATAATGCTCGTCCACATGTTGCGGCGCCGGTAAAAACATACTTGGAAACACTCAACTGGGAAGTTTTACCCCATCCGCCGTATTCACCAGACTTAGCCCCTTCTGATTATCATCTGTTCCGGTCGATGGCACATGGTCTGTCTGAGCAGCGCTTCACATCATATGAAGACACCAAAAATTGGGTAGATTTGTGGATAGCGTCAAAAGATGAAGAGTTTTTCGACGGGGTATCCGAATGTTGCCAGAAAGATGGGGAAAAGTAGTGGCAAATGATGGAAAATACTTTGAATAAAACGTAATGTACTTTTCCTTTACAATAAATTCCTAATTTTTTATAAAAAACCGCGGAAACTTATTTGTACACCTAATAAAATTTTTGTGAACCAAATCGAAAAAAGCAGAAATAAATATAATCATGTAAATCACAGAAAATAAAAGACTCTGTACCTAGTATAATAAATATGGTGCAAAATCTCCAGGAAGACCCATCCGATCATCCCATACATATCCTACATTGCATCAGAACACCCAACTCCCTACCAAATTCCATCTATAACTCTTAAACACCTATTTCCCCTAATTTTCCAAGAAATAAACACCAATATCCCCCCAAAACAACAAATGTTCACCTATCCGTCGGAAACCTCTTCATCCATGACCGTGGACGCTCCGCTAGAGACGTCCCGACGCCCGGCGTCGTCTTTCCAGACGCCATATTGAATCCGGCACGTTTGCTCCTCCCAATTCCAACGTGGTGGGGAACATGTGGGCGGCGCCTGGCCGCATCGCCTAGGGGGGCCCGTCTTGATTGACAGGCCCTTTGATATAGGCCCCCCCAGGTCCCCAGAGAGGACCGGCGTCTCTGTTTTGGCCCGATAGCGGCGGACGCGTGCATGCCGTGCGTTGTATCTTTTTCCGCGTTTTTATTGCATGATGGAAAACAATTATTTGATTATTTGAATTGACGTCGCGGCGCTGCATCGGGGTGATGGTGGGTGTTAGGGTACAATATTCTGGGAGAATTGGCTTTGGTGTTCCTAGCGAGTGAGCTATCGTTCGGCCTGGATGTTCGTTATTGGGACGAATCCGTCAAATATTTCAGCAGTTAACAAAAATATATCTTGCATTTCCTGAAAATTAATCTTCGTAGAGTGAACCCACGAGAAGATATAAGAGTTTCTTTATATGATGAAGTCACAGAGATTCACAGAATATAGTTCAGAATAAATATTATTATTTCAAATATAATCAAGAAGCATTTGTGGGCAGTTTCACAGAAAGTTATTTTTAATTTGAAGAATATGTTTATTCATTAATTGTGACGAATGTTTTAATATCACGGAAACGCTTCTATCCTCATGTCAGTGATTTTCTACATTTTTATATAAAAAAAAATGAGCATAAATAATCTCCATTAGAGTTTAATTATGTCTGAAAGTGTCATATAGTTTAATTAATTTGATTTCATTATCATATTTAATTTTTTGTAAATTTTATTTCTTCAACGTGATAATAAAATTAGAAATTATAAGTTCTGGAGGGGGGTTTATTTTTCATTATTACCATATCGTAAAAAACATAATCAAGAATTTCTCCGAAGATCCAGAATAATAAAGAGGGTGTTTCTGAATTTATGCGAAAAGTCTTTTATTCTTTTTTAATGTTTAAAAATATATAACATCTATTTTGACATTTTTGTAATTTTTCATTTTATTTACACAATAACATCAAGTTCTCCAGAGTTTAAATAATAACACAGGGAAAATTTGGACGATGAAATTATTTGTTAAAAGTCTTCATTGGATATATTACTTGATTTTTTTTCAATATATGATAAACTCTCTGTCAATTTGTCGAAAAATCTAACGATTTTTTTTGTGATCAAGCTAACATTAAAGGTTCTAATAAATTTTGGAGGTAAGAGAAGAGAATAAGTATTGAAAAGTTCTGATGCAAATATTATTGGTTGCTTTTTTCATTTTATTTTGAGGTAATAAAAACACTGAAAAACTGTCATTTCATTTATTTAATTACTCATTTTAATTTCTTCAGAGATTGCAGAATTAAACAGAAAATTTGGGAAAATAAAATTATTTGTCATTCATTTAATTTTTTTTTTATAAGTGATAACCATTCAGTTTTACATTTTGAGCTCAAACTAACCTTTTTAAAAGTTGCAGATTGAGTGTGTCGTCTCAAATAATTTTTTTCAAATAGAAAAGAAATATTCTGATGCTAGTTATTTTTACAGCCACTTGTGATTTCATTTTAGCCTAATAATAAACTGAAAAACTGCATCAGTTATCTGCTAAATTTCATTTATCTAAAGTGGATATATCGAATAAGAAAAGTTTTTGTTTATATTGAAGGAAAACAGACGTTAACAAAAGTTGTATGGAAAAATTCCTTAGTTTTTGCTGAAAAATGTTTCACACCAATTTAAAATCATTAAAAAAATTTATTTCCTATATTTTATTTAATTTTTTATTCCCCATCCGTAAATAGCAGATCTACCTTCTGGTTATTAGTGTCTATATTCGCACTTATATTTTTAATAAACAAGAAACCTAATAAAATTCATATCAACTTCGTGAAAAAAAAAATTTAAATATTAAAAAAAAATACCAATTTTGGGATATTGGAATATTTCTCTGATATGTTTATTTCGTATTATTTTTGAAGGAACCTAATTGAAAACATCATTACACCATTATGTCGGAGAATTTTGTCAGTTACATGTTTTTCCTAAAACCAATTTTTTTTCAAATATTAAAGCATGATGTGGCTTTTATCCGGATTAAGTTGTTCCTTATTTTATAAATTAGTTTTGTTTGTGTTTATTATGCCCATAGATCTTATCCTTGAAGCATATAAAGGGGGGCACTTTCGTGCTGCAGCCCCCACAAGGATATCAAACGTTTTCATATTTTTTTTAGCAACAGAAGGTTAATTAATTATTGTTTAGTTCAGCCCCCCATAAAAAAAATCCTGGCTACGCTACTGGATTTGATATTAAATCTAAATATCTAAAAAAAAACTTCAATTTGAAAGATCCCGTTCGTCAATGAAATGAAATATATAATTATCCTCTATCATCTCAAGATAGACACCAAGGTAATCCCGCCCAACCCCAAAGGCCACACAGCACATATATCTAACAGGTAACACCGAAAACCGTTCCCAATAATACAAAATCCCTCGGAAATAACGACAAAAGAATTACGAATAACATTCAGTTAATGGTTTATAAGAGATATACAAGCACACGACGTCACCCAGGACTCCAGACTCTATTCCCACTGATTCCCTGACTTAGCGCCTTCAAAAGACGCATAAGACACGCCCACTTGCCATACGTAACGTGTAGAACAGAGAACAACAGTCGACTGCAAGGCTGCGCCGACGTCACGCACACGGAGGCGGAGCTAACACACACGGTAAGTAAGATAGCAGATAGGGAACTTACCGTGTACGCGACAAGGATGCGAAACGGCGAAGGTAGCCGAGTTTTCCGGCCCGAAGGACCAAATAACGTGAAGCGGCCGCCTACGATGATATATAGAGTAGACGACTTATGGTTAAACCGCGTTGGGAAGTGGCCCAGATTATAGAGACTTTGTCGTATCAAGTCGCTGTGCAGCGCTTTAACCCGATATCAGCGATCCGATTAAGCGCTTAAGACTTTTTAATACTTTCGATCTGGCTACGTCCGACGTCTTTCTGATTTGTAAGATATTATCGAGATTAGTGGTTTACGCGATTTTTCATACCCGTATGACGGATTCGGTTTGTTTGTAAGGATTTCCGTGCAGGTTTCGCCGAGCTCTGTGACTGTGATAAATTCTGTGATCTTGATTCGTGTGTTGTTCCTGGAGGATTTTTGTGACAGGTGAATATTTTATGGTTGTTGACGGATAGCTCTGTGGTTAGATCTTTTTGATGTGGGCGATAGAGAGTTAGCTCTGCTGACAGAATAACGTGTTTCTAAGCCTTAAGGATTTCTAGAATTAAAATTAAAATATGTTGTTCATATGGAACGAGGTTCAAGGAAATCTGAGTTATCTGTGAAATGTTTGAATTTATTTAATGAATGTTGTCTTTCTTTTCTTGGTTTTCTTCTTCTACGCCAAGGATACGCGTTTGAACTAGTCGCTTTTTTGTTGAAAAGTTATTGTTAATTGTTAATTTTTGTGCAATTTTTTCTAATTTATTTAGAGATGTCACTTTTGATTTGTATTTTCCAATTTCACCTAGTCACGTAGTAGACTTACTTAATGACATCGTCACTCAGATTGAATATAGATATATGTCAGTAGGTAATACTTAGCTCCGTCCGACGGATAAGTTGTCATTTACAATGACGTGAAAAATATTCGAAGATAGTCTTAGCCATTTGTGTATTTTCTTCTTGTTGACATTTAATAGAGTGCCTATTCTAAAGTTCACAAACCCTAGCATATTTGCTTCTGAACATGTTCAAGCTTGATAATACCCTCAATCCCATTTTTGGCCTGATAGTCCAAATTACAGACATTAAGACAAAACTCTAGATATCCATCTATTGACTAGGAACTAATAAAAAATGGTAAAATACTGACGTAAGATCAGGAACTCTTATTTTAAAGTCTTTCCCCCGACTCTGTAACAGAGCGATGAAAATAAAAACCGATATAGAAAATATAAAAGAATCAACGAAAATACAGGGCGAGTGTTTGACCACTGCTTTAATTCACTACTGATTCAGAAACACTTTATTTCTGTCTACTACCTTTTCCAATTATGCGCCCTGTTTCAAAGTTATAAGCGATTCAAGGTCTTAAGTTGGGCTGAACCGCCACTGGATTTCTTTCGAAACTACACTTAAAATTCTATGTGTTTTCTTCTATTTTGAACCTGTAAATTCCATTGTTTCAATAAGTCATAGAATACAAATGTTAAAAGTTATGATATTCAAGAAGTTTCACATGTTTTGAAACCTAAATTCATAAGAGCCAGTTCGATGAAATGCTGTATTCTCAAAACCTATTCAGAAAAAATTTTTGGATCAACTTCAACACCACTGGGGATTATGAAATTCAGATAATTTTTGATCACCCTTAAATACTCAAAAAAACTTCAATATGTATGTGTTTATTCATTCACCTGTATATAAGATCAGGGTAAAAATTTTTTTTTTTTTTAACAAGAAACTTTAAAGTATGCCTTCATAATTTTGATGGATTCACAGAAAAAAATAAATTTTTCATACAATTCTAAAGCAACATTTCAAGATGATAAGGATTTTAAAAGAGAGGAATTGTGGAAACGTAGAATTATTTACGCTCAGTGTTTTTTTCATGAGTTTTCAACACCCTCGATCTTTATAACGGAGCTGAATTTCAAAAAATGATATAAAAAAGTGTTCTCGAGAAATTGGTTGAAATGAATGTAATAGTCGAAGACTCGCCCTGTATATCCAACATGAATAATAACAAAACTGACAGTTTTCCTTCATTTTACACTATAAACTTCATCCTTTGAAAATTATTATCATTTCACTTAATACCTTTACACACGGGTGTCATTGCAGCAACGCTTTTCAGCAACGAATTTCGAAAGCTGGTTTATATTTACGATTGCGTGTCATTTGTAATCGGTTGAATGAAATGACCTGATTTTTTTCGGGAATTATTATATCTTGTGTACTTCATTAGTGGGGGGAACCACCTACATAAAAAAGACCCCCAACAACCCCCCACAAAACCTCCAACATCAAAAAATAATTTATTTTGCGTTATAATTATGTCAGTTTATTCAATATAATCAACTGAATCCACCACATATACTGAAATAATTTGAGACCCCCCGCTTACCACCGCATAGCCCCCTCGAATTCAAAAATTCGGTGGACAGTGAAACTGCGCATTGCTGGCGATTTTTCGATGAAAATAGTATGTTTGTAAAACGTCGAATATAATCTATGGGATGAAATAATTTGTGACCCCCCGTAATCCCCCCAAAGCACAACAGAAACAACCCCCCAAAGCTGACGATCGCAAAAACTAGATTGA
Source organism: Micraspis discolor (assembly GCA_030674115.1). Classification (NCBI taxonomy): domain Eukaryota; kingdom Metazoa; phylum Arthropoda; class Insecta; order Coleoptera; family Coccinellidae; genus Micraspis; species Micraspis discolor. The sequence goes on from JARTUT010000440.1 coordinate 2,771,727, forward strand.
AACAGCCGTTGCTGGATATTTTTTTTGCAAAATGGGTCTACCTTAACTTATTCAATATAATGAAATAATTTGTGACCCCGCGCTTCAATCAGAATTGCCCCCCTGTAGAATTAAAAAATTTCAAATTCCGTAGCACGAGGAACTGTCCGTTGCTGGCGATTTTTTGATGAAAATGGCATCCTTGTATATCGTTGAATACCATCTATATGTTGAAATAATTTGTGACCCCCGCCTTCCCCCGAATAGCCCCCTCGAATTCAAAAATTCGGTGGACACGAAACTGCGCATTGCTGGCGATGTTTCGATGAAAATAGTATCTTTGTATAAGGTCGAATATAATCTATAGGATGAAATAATTTGTGACCCCCCGTAATCCCCCCAAAGCACGACAGAAACAACCCCCCAAAGCTGATGATCGCAAGCTAGATGGAAACGGCCGATACCGGACGAATTGAACGAGTTGAATAGATTTTATTGAACGATATACAAGCATAAAATTTTTTTCGCCAGCAATGCGAAGTTCCTCATACTACGGAATTTTTAAAATCTAGAGGGGGGCAATTCTGATTGAAGCGCGGGGTCACAAATTATTTCATTATATGGGGCTTATTGAATAAGTTGTGGTAGACTCATTTTGCAAAAAAAATATCCAGCAATGGCCGTTGCCATCTAGTTTTTGCCATCATCAGCTTTGGGGGATTTTTCCTGTCGTGCTTTAGGGGGATTACGGGGGTCACAAATTATTTCATCCTATAGATTATATTCTACAAACATACTATTTTCATCGAAAAATCGCCAGCAATGCGCAGTTTCACTGTCCGCCGAATTTTTGAATTCGAGGGGGCTATGCGGTGGTAAGCGGGGGGTCACAAATTATTTCAGTATATGTGCTGGATTCAGTAGATTATATTGAATAAACTGACATAATTTTAACGCAAAATAAATTATTTTTTGATGTTGGAGGTTTTGTGGGGGGTTGTTGGGGGGTCTTTTTTATGTAGGTGGTTCCCCCCACTAATGAAGTACAAAAGATATAATACTTCCAGAAAAAAATCAGGTCATTTCATTCAACCGATTACAAATGACACGCAATCGTAAATATAAACCAGCTTTCGAAATCCGTTGCTGAAAAGCGTTGCTGCATTGACACCCGTCCTTTACACACGAGGATAATGACATTTTAGTTGATCAAAATTCATGTATTTCGATGCATCTTAAACAAGATTTTATGTAATGGTAATTTTTATTCATTTTCTGATTAATTATACTGAATTCTGAAAGAATAATTGCAATATTCACGATATAACCAAATTTTATTTAATTACCAGCAAACGTTTCGGATATAACCCTTCTTCAGTACATGGTTTTTCATTTCAGAACTGAATAAATTTCGAAATATCTAGAAAATGTCAAATTTTCAAGAATTTAGAATATTTTGTCGATGTGTGAAACCATTAAGTTGAATTTGAAAAAGGAATATCCATATTCTTAATGACTTGAAGATGAATTTTTAGAATATACAAGAATCAATGACGTTCCTATAGGCACAAATTTGCGTTGAGGTCCGACAATTATCTTATGAGTAATCAAATATTGAAAAAATCTTATCCAAACGATTTCAATGTTATTGAAGGAACCAAGATGCATATCTCAATAAAAAATTTTAAAATTAAGTCAGTAATTCTCGATTTGTTAGATACTCTCACCCTTAACCAATCTGAAGAAGTAGGTATACACGGATACGTTATCATGTAACACTGCAATAAAACGAATCCTCGGCAAATATTTAGTAATCTTTTAAGAAGAACATGCTAACAGACTTCATAACTTTAGGTAAATACATTTTCTTTTATTTGTATATGTTGTAGTCTTTCTTGATATTGTTACGATTCATAAATTGTAAAAATGTTGGCGAATATTGTTGAAATAATAAGGGTTTTATTCGTGAATAGTCAGGTTATTCCATTTGGAGGAAATTTATTGAAAGATTTCGAGTATTCAAGATGCCTTAAGGTAGTGTTGTATAGAGAGTGTCCCGTAACACAACATCGATCGGTTACTGGGCGATATGCTAGGTTATACCAGTTCTAGCAAAAATAGAAAAAAAATTTTTAAAAATACAAAATAAAAAAAATTTAAGAAAATAAAAAAAATTAAAATAAAACAGTTGTACCGATCAATGGATTTGTGACTGTAATCAATAGCATGGTTATTTAAAAAAATTAAAAATAAAAAAAAATTAAAATAAAACAATTGTACCTAACAATGGATTTGAGACTATAATCAATAGGATGGTTATTTAAGGAAATAAAAAAATAAAACAATTGTACCTAACAATGGATTTGAGACTATAATCAATAGGATGGTTATTTAAGGAAATAAAAAATAAAACAATTGTACCTAACAATGAATTTGTGACTTTAATCAATAGCATGGTTATTTAGGATTACGTTAAAAAAATCACTGCAAATTTGGAAAATTTGTGACTACAAAAATATAACTATTACCACTTAACCAAGTGACAATTTTTTTTTAATTTAATTTTTGCTACAACTGGTATAACCTAGCATATCGCCCATTAACCATTTGACGTTGAGTTACGGTACATCCTGTATTAAAAAAATTCATAAAATTTTGAGTTTTACATGGATATCTTGAGTCGGATGTTTAAAAATGGCATTGAAAGCTAATTGTTAATAATCTATAATATAAAAGCGATAAGATCGGGAACCAGAGAAAAAAATTAAAACGGGTCCCGTTAGGGACCCGGAAAGCGAAGCTTTCCGAGCGGCCCGCAGGGCCGCTCGAGAGGCAATCTTAAAAAAAAATCGAAAAGGCGAATCCTCCTCTAGTCTATAAAAAAACACATCAAAACGAATAGTACAGTGCATTCAAATCTGGTTAGAATCGTCATATTGGAACCCCCAATTTTTTTGGGGGCTATTTTTGTTCCAATCTCTCATTTAGAACTAGAAATAATTTTTGAATTGAAGATATATCGGTATTTACGATAATTAAAAAAATCGAAATGGTTATCGATGAATGAGACTTATCTTTTCAATTTATAATTACGAAATAAGTTAGATTTGATCATCATACGATAAGGAAAAAGATAAAACCCTTTGGCGGTGAATTGAAAAGTTTTATTGCTCTATTATTTGCCTTTATCGGATTCTTCAGTAGGTGATACTGATTTTATCTGAAGATATTATAAGAGCAAGATATATTTTTTGCGCAAATTATTTCCTAAAATACTCTTTTGATACTTGAGCATTAAATGAATGAAAAAATTGTAGAAAATACTGAACCCTCATACCCATCTCAAATTGAGAAAACTACTCACAGTTTTGATTTAATTTTGTATGATGCTCAAATTCCTCAGAGTAAAAGTCACTAGCCATATCTGCAGTTTATTTAAAACAGAAACTCAATTGATTGAATCTTTTTATATTTTTGATGTTCATTTCGCATTATTAACCATCCAAAACTGAGAAATCGATTCAATTTGTATCATTAATAAACGTAAATACAGACGTATGGTCTCTTTGACCCCTCGACATTTAACAGCCTATCTGTTAAAACTACTTGCTTCATACTGACATATTGACTGTTAATGTGTATCAGTCATAGTGAGTGAAAAAATTAATATTTGATATCTGGACAGGTTTAAGTAAGCAATCAATAATGCCCACACATGCACAAATTTTGTTTAAATACTTCCAATATCTTAAGGTACTGGAAAAGATCGTTTTGGGAATATAACTTATCTTGCATCAAATATAATGCAAGTTACAACTTGATCCAAAGAGTTATTGAGGAGATCAAAGTTCAGATGCTCAATTCGACAGATTTGGCCGAATAAAAAACTTGACTGAATATATGAAAAGAGGTCGTCTCTTCTGGAAGAGAGTATACGGTCGGCCGTCGGACTGACAAAGTCAAATCTTAAAAATATCCAACTATTCTTCAGTATTTTACGAACTTCTGTGAACACCATAAGTAAAACGAACTCGTTATATCTTCTCGTGATAAGAATTGTATAGTGATGAAATGTACATCCATACGTGCACAATTTTTTGTAGGAATCCGACGGATATCTTCAGGGATATCAAGTATTGACCATTTTTTTTGGGATATTTTAAAAAATGTTCCACCGTGTCGATTTCTACGCCATTTTGAAAATATTGCGTACTTTTTTGTCAGAGAGTATCAGGTATACCTACAGGTATGAAAAGAGCGTTTTTTTTTTTAAATAAAAACTGATTATTAATGGGAAAGTAAAAAACATTACATTCATTGTTTTAAACACATTTTGACCACCTTTCTGGCAATTTGTGGATACCACGCCAATAAATTGTTCGTTTTTGAAAGCCAACCAACCAGACACCCAATTTCGACCTGCTGGTAGGAATCAAAGTGCTGCTCAGCCAACGCGTGTCCCATCGATGAAAACAAATGGTAGTCGGAAGGGGCCAAGTCTGGTGAATACGGCGGGTGGGGTAGCAGCTCCCAGCAAAGTGTTTTGATTGTATCCCGAACAGAGCTGTGCTAAGCACCGAAAAAAAGTGCTTCGAGCACTAAGCCCTAAGCACTCGAAAAAAAAGGCTTCGAGTCTCGAGTTCTAAGCACCGCTTTCGACAGAAGGCTCCGGATTACTGAGCACTTTTGCAAAAGTAATTGAATATTTCGAGCACTAAGCACTAAGCACTTTAGTGGGAACTATTTTATGTAATGTTGTTTGATTGAAATGAGAACTCTTTAGCTTCATCGACATATCTAAAATTATGATTTCGAGACTGGGAAAAACTCATTTTCATTTATTTGTTTTGTGAAATGCATGCATTCAATTTACATTCTGGTACTAGTTAATCTTATTCGTCGATCTGAATCTGAATGGCTGTTCCTAATCAATGCATAAAGTTGAATTAATAATCGAGGACCAATTATTTTATAAGCGAGAACACATTACTGAAAAAATGTGGAAAGCACTGACGTGAGATCAGGAGCTTTTACGAGCTTGTTCTGAAGTCTTTTCTCAGACTTAAAAAGAGTGCGATTCAAAATCAGCCAGCACAATGAGTGTGAAAGAATCAATAAACATATATCTTAAATGGAAGTTGAGTAAACTTATAGTTCAGCAAATTATTCGATCTGGCATTCTTTCCACATTTCTATACCATATATAGGTTGTTGTAGTTGAGTGTCATCAATTATAACCGTATTTCAGATTCATAATTGCTGAGCTATCGGACAGGTCTGGCCCAATAACTAACTTGACTTATATTTGGATAATGAACTAATTCTATTAATATGGAATCTCTATCTCATCTCTTTCGGAAGATAGAGAATATTCAGCCAAACATTTTCAAATTGGACCACCGTTTCTTCATCACGAGTCAAATCCAACCGATGGCGATCATTTTCAGCTCGATATTCAGAAATTACAGACATTTGGGAAGAAAATAGTCCTCTTGTCGCAAAATTCATAATGACATTTCCATTCAAAATATGGCAACTGCACACACCAGTATTTTAGACATGTTTGTCATAAAAATGAATCCACAGAATTAGTTTCATTTTCGGCTCAATATTCACTGATTATGACAACTTGTCATAAAATTAAAACCACCCTCATAGAGATTTATAGTTGATGTGATGTGAATTCATAGATAGAAATATAATCTGTGACTTCATTTTCAGAAAAACTCTTATATCTTCTGGAGATTGTACGCTATGATGATGAAATTTTAAAATATTTTAGGTACCTATACCCTGCATAAATGCCCTAAATTGTTGTGATCTGACGAATAACTTATGAGATATCGTGTATTGAAAAAAAACATTTTGGGAATTTTTAAAAATTTTCTCGAAATTTGACACACTCCTTCCTTTTAACGCTATCTAGACATTCTCTCAGTTACGAATTGATAGGATGAATATTCAAGAAATTAATGTTATTAACTGCTAAACTATTCGATGGATTTGGCCCAATAGCGAACTTGACCGAGATATTTGGACACTCGACCTATTCTGAAAAAATGAAAACTCTAGGTCCCTTCCTTCAGAAGATAGAGAGTATACGGCCGGAGGGCCGGACATACTCAATTTTGACCTCGAATTCTTCATCAGGAAGTCAAACCCAATCGATTGAGGCCATTTTCGGCTCGATATTCGAAAATTACAGACCTTTGGGCAAAACGATAGCACGCTGTTCCACTAGGAATAAGCGCGCCAAAAGGTACTGAAAAAAATTAGGTGTATATATTTATATTTTCCTTATCAAGCATAGACAGGGCGATTCACGGGGATGGCCTATTTGGTAGTCGTTTTTGGAAAAGGGATCAGGTTAAAATTTGCATGTTTAGTATTGAGACAATGATTCTTTTTGCGCACTTATTCCAAGTGAACCAGCATGCTATGGTTTAGCCAAAACGCTTGTAATTTTTGAAAATGGTCTCAATTGAGGATTGGGTTCGGCTTCCTGTTAAAGAAGCCGTGCTCAAACTTGAGTACTCTGTCGGCCGGCCAGCCGTTTACTCTCTATCTTCCGAAGGAGATGACCTTGAGTTTTCATATTTACACAATATGTTGATTGTCAAAATATCTCAATTATCTCGATCAAGTTCGTAATTGGGCCAAATCCGTCGGATAGTTCAGCAGTTATGAGCATCTGGAATTTGGTTTTCTCAATAATTTCTAGAATATCCATTCGATCAATTTGGAACTCTTAAAATGTTTGGATAACGTTAAAATGGCCTTCATAACCATAAAGTCAAATCAATGGTGACTGAAGAAATACTGAATATTAATTCAAAACGATCATATTATCTTTGCGCACATAAAAAAATCAAATACCGTACCTGCTTATATTGACCCTACTTCAAGAATTCGGAAAGGCTTAGTGCTTAGCGGATTACTAAGCACTAAGATTTTCGAGAGAGTGCTCCGAAAAACAAGCACTAAGCACTAGCCTTTGAAAAGTGCTCGCGAGCACAGTGCTCCGAAGCACTAAAGTGCTTAGAGTGCTTTCACGAGCACTAAGCACAATGCTTTGGCACAGCTCTGATCAATGCATGGTTCGAATTGATCATTTGTTGTCGGTAGCAATCAATATTAACGGTATACCTTCTTTGGTTTGGCCTCTAGAAATAGTTGCTGTTGTCGAACGATAAAAAGCTCCATCAGTTAGTTCACATCTAGAGTCTAAGTTATCAAGTGTCTTCTTCAAAGAAATATTTCGCAAATTGTATGAAAAGAGAATCGTTAAAAATTTCAAAAATGGCTGTATCTGTTTTTCAAACCATTTGAATAATTACAGAAGTTGCCGCCTCAATCTGCCGTTTGGAGCGCTGGTTGCCTTCAACTGAGTCCCTGCCTTGTTTAAAGAGGTTATGCCACTTGTAACGACATCTGTTCCGCCAACTTAAAAACTTTCTCTCGCAGAAGCACCCCGCGATAAACATATTAGCATCCCACTTCTGATGTGAATCCAACGAAATAAGTATAAAAATCTGACGCGGGCATCCATCAAGGCTTCATTTGTTAGCGTCGGGACGGCAGCGTCCTCTGCCTTGAACAGCGCCGTCGGGCAATAAGCGAAATCCCTACTATCCATCGCAAAGCCGCCGACTTAACTTGATGCCGAAATGCTTACGTTGAGCCGAAGATAATAATTGTTATATTTCCTTCACGGCGTTTGGCTTGTGGATCTTCACCATGGTAAGAGTGAACAGGCACTCTATTTCCATCTATTGAAAAACACCCTGTATTTTGTAACTAAGAAACTTTATTTAATTATATAGATAGAATAATTTTGGCCGGCTAGCTGGAGAGCAGGTAAAATGATTTGATGCCTCTACCCTAATCAATGAAAGTTCGAAATAGAACAGTCGTCATTTATTCCACTTTTTACAAATATCAATTATTTACAAATGTACAGTCAAAATTGAGTGGAATTGACAAGATGTATGTTTCACAGGTAATCACCATCCCCTTCACTGAAACTTATCTTGTTTATCCTTGTATATTGAGATTCCAGGAAAATTATCTCCTCTGGTGGTTTTTCAGTTGAAGAAACGTTCGGTAATTATCTTCTCTGGTGGTTTTTCAGTTGAAGAAACGTTCGATAATTATCTTCTCTGGTGGTTTTTCAGTCAAAGAAACGTTCTGTACGCCAAATCTTTTAAAAGAAGAAAAAATAACCACGTGTTCAGAAAAGAACCCAATGGCGCAGATGCAAGTTGGACACCGAGAAAACAAAAAATTAAATAATTGACATTTAGGATCGAATAAATCCCCTGTCTGATCACCAAATTATAACATCTTATCTACACGGAAAATTAAATGCTTCATGCATTTAGGATCGAATAAAATTCTGATCATAAATGAAAATAAAATTTCTCCGCCAGGAAAAATCGCATATAAAATCTACGAAACACTTCAAACGTGTTATTTCAGCAGCTTCTCGACAGTGAAAAGACAAACTGGATCGAGAACATCGACCATGCGATATCGACCGATTCGGCGCGTTAAGTAGATCATTCCAATGACAAATGAAATGCTCATAGACAGTTTTAAAGCGGATTTCTGCGGTTAATTGAAATTGGTAAATCATGGTGCTACAATTTTTCTCTCTTTCTCACACTAACATACTTTCCTTTTTCAGATGATATGACGCCGCAAGCCACATTCTAACAGCCCAACGTCTCGAAATCGACATACCGGATTCAAAAATGGAACGAATGGAATCTTTGTCAGATTCGGCATTATCTTTACAGGACTTGGTCACGGGCGTAACAACGAGCACGTCCTCGGATCTCCACCACAGTGGCGTGCATCATTTTCACGATTCCGTCAGTTCTGCGGTGTCTGTGAACTCCGCCCTGTCTGGAATCATGTCAGGAGGTACATCGGTCCTCGGACATCATCTGGATTCATCTCATCACCACGGCGTTGTACCCCACACCACGTCTTTGCACTCCCACGAGCCGTTGGAGAAGCTGAAACGTGGTGAGCGAATATATTTTTATTTGGGGGTGAAAAAATTTCGATCGTCCCGAGAATAAAACCCTCGATTATTCAACATACCCCTAGGATTCCTCGGCGCGCTAATCCGCCCGGGCCGATATCGCCGGCTGCGTTATAATAAACCCATCCGTACGGAATAACGCGTTAATCTGTTACTCGGGCGGGCGTTGTCATAAGCCCGTGGCAGATACCGTCCTGTTCGCCTTCACATACGCGATATCGCCCCACCGCACTTGGTCGGATTCTCATGCGTTCCTTTCGCAGATATCAATTTCGAATTAGTGGAGCGTGTATGATCGGGAATTCGTTGGAAAGTTCATTTTTCTCTCGTCTGGTAATCCCGGATTCGGGAGGCGATAAACGGAAAGGTCCCGTTTGGCGTTCACGGGTTCTGTCGCCGAGTGTCTACGACTGGATGATTATTTTTGGGTAATACTATCGAAAAATGTGGGGAACAAAGAGGAATTTAGTTATTCCGCGACTGTTTCTTATTGTTAAAGAAAATAGTCGCTGGGGGTCAGATCTGGAGAATACGGTGGATGAGGAAGCAACGCGAAGGCTCACTTGTGACTTTTTCTTTAAATACGGTTGTTTCTGGGCAATTTCATCCTTCAAAATAGTCACTGTTGATGGTACCTCTTTCGTCAAGCAAGTCAATGAAAATTATTCCATGCGAACCTCAAAATTTAGACGCCGCAATCTTATCAGCCAATTATTGCATTTTCCCAGGTTTTGGAGCGCGTTCAACGTGTTCAGTTCACTCGGATGACTGTCTAACTAAAAAATATGGATTTAATTCTAGTAACGTCATCTATAGGTCATATATACATATTCGATTTTGTCTTTACTCAATCTGAATCTAGTATTCTTGGAGTACTTCACGACACGAGATATTTTTTACTTGATTACCAAGCGCGTGAAATTTTCCAACACAAGAACAGGCAACATACAATTGTCCATGCGAACAACACAAAATATTTTGTTTAATACCTCAAACACCATGGTTTTCCATGATCATAACGAAAGTAAACAGTTGATGACGAGATATTGTTGATGATGGAGCTCGTGTTGAATGATTGTTTGGGCTATTACCATCATCTATTGTGGATGTAATGATTTCCGACGTTTCGATAGACATCTTCTATCTTTATCAAGGAGAAAAGTAAGAAACCGTTTGAAAATTATCAATTTTCAAAAAGTCAATATGACAGAAGTCATGAAAGAAAAATGAACGATGTTATATACTCATCTGTGATATGATGATCTTTTTAAGTTGGATCGAACTATCGGCGTCCAAACTTCTGGCAGATCTATAGATGGAGCACTTATGGAATCAGGTGTTATTTTCATAAATGCTGCTTCTTTGATTTTTCTTCTTGCAAGTTGTTCTTCTTTAGATATTATTGATGCTTCATCCCATTTTATACGATGATTCTCATCCACAGCATGTTGGACCAACCTGGATTTGTCGCTGTCTAGTACTCGTAGAAGCTTCTGATGTTCTTTTATTCTTACATTCAGAGGGCCTTTAGTTTCTCCGATGTAAGATCTTCCGCACTCGCAAGGTAATTCATATATGCAGTTCTTTGTCCTTTGTGCCTCATTATTAGGCTTAACTTTTGTAAGTTTAGCTCTGATAGTGTCTTGAGTTTTGAATGCAGTCGTTATGTTGTATCTATTTCCAATTCTTCTCATTTTCTCCGACAAACCTTTTACATAAGGAATTACGGTTTTAATGGTCTGCTTTATATCTGTTGGTTCTGGTTGACTTTCTCTTGTTCGTCTAGCTTTTTCTAATATCTTTTTGGGGTAGCCATTGCTTCTAAGAGTTTTCGAGATGTTATTTATTTCTTCATTTTGGTCTTCTTCAGTGCAACAAATATTTATTGCTCTATCAAATAAACATTTTGCTACTCCCAATTTAGTGTTTAGTTGGTGGTTTGAATCAAAATGTAGATATTGTCCTGTGTTCGTTGGCTTTTTATACACAGTGGTTCTTGGGATTCCATTTTGTTTATGTACGAGTACATCTAAGAATGGAAGTTGTCTGTCTTTCTCGATTTCAATTGTGAATTCAATTGATTCCTCTTGATTGTTTAGATATTGAAGGAATTCATCTAGACATCTTTTATCAACAAGAATTTTGAATGGCCATGGGTTCACCACTATCACCAATTTTAGCTGATTTATGTATGGAAATTTTCTAACAGAAGGCATTAGAAAAATATGCACTTAAACCCAAACTGTGGAAAAGATATGTAGATGATACTTTCATTATTTGGCAACATGGAAGAGACACTATAGATGAATTCCTTCAATATCTAAACAATCAAAAGGAATCAATGGATTACATCCACAATAGATGATGGTAATAGCCCAAACAATCATTCAACAAAGTAAACAGTATTGAAAACTCAATCAATACTCTTAAAAATTCTTGTAGATAAACTCCCTGATGAAAGTCGAATAAAAACACCCTATACAACAATAAGATTCATAGCCTCGCCGATTTTCTCCGCAATATGTTAGCTGGAGACTTGATAGGGTGGCTCAGACAAGTGCACCCCTATTGTGGTCGAACAATATGCATTAATTTCTGATGATAGCATATTGATGGTATCTGTGAGACCCCTCGACATCCAATCGGACCGTGTAATTCGTTCTTTCAATGCCCCGATGGCCCTTTTGCCAAATATCTTCATCTGATGATGTTTTACAGCTGATATGACTGAGTGTTTATTGATACATTTTGTACGTTCATTTGTCAGTCAGGGGGTGTTCGGTGGGGTGATTTGCATGCTTGAGTGAATGATTCAACATGAACGGATTCTAGTTTTTATATCCACAAGTGCTTAATCGGAAGTGGACGGAATATTGGACATAGTATTTGATGTGGAGGATTTAATTTTAACAATTACGTAACGGCAACGTTAAGGACAGTAAAAACATCTTACACATTCATTTCCGTTTGCTTTATTTCCATCGCTTCTTGAAATCGAAAAAATTGATCAGATTGTTTAGATCTCGAATCTGTAGGTACATATCTTTAATCCTAAAATCCCTTTGATCTAACGCCGGCAGTGAAATATGAAATATAATTTAAATTGAGTGGAAAACTAGTTACCAAGGTACGAAAATCTCCCACCTTCATTTCATGATATATCGATAGATGACAAATTATATGCTGATAAATATTTTTCAAATCAAACAGAATCACTGATAAGATAACGTATTTCCTTTATCTGGGTTGCATTCCCTTGTGAACACGATATCCTACCTCGATGCCCCATAGGTCACATTTTATTACCTTTTATTTATTATGATTTGGTAGACATTTGTACTATAACATTGAAAGGAAACATACAAGGTGTTCCGAAATTGAGCCATTGATGAATAGTAGGTATTGAATAAGTTGCCTTATTTTTCCAGATTTCCTGGTATTTGAGTTTTTTTATTTATTTATTTTTATTTTTTTTAGAGATTTATTTCCATTGTCGAACTCTGTATTTTCTGTTTATAATTTTCGCTTTTTTCTTGTCGAAGAATGTTATCATACTCTCTTTTTGTTGTTTTGTAAAGTTCATTAAACGCAGGGTTGTTTAACTTGTAAATGTAGAATATCAAGTCTTGATTTACAGCTTTCCAGTTTCTCACTTCTTAATTTTTGCTGTTTGTGGGTCTTTTTTCGAATTTTTATAGGACATGAATAGTACAATTCTGTTTTAATGATATTTGTGAACTTTGTCCAGAGAATGTTACCATATATTCCGGAATATTCTGTATTTTTAAGTCTCTGTTTGAAATCTTCTACATTTTCCCAAGTCATGATTCTTTTAGGTGGCAGACTGTTCTTTGACCATTAGGTAACGATGGACGAAATTCCCGCCACGCCGTCAGCCCCCGAACTGACATATGCCACAACGAAATGAAGGCAATAAAGATGCGATAATATAAATCCTAAATTACATATTTAAACGGCAGAGAAAGAGTACCATAAAACATAGCTCGTAATTCGAGCCACACTATTTGGTTAAATATGTGTGATTATGATAAATTGCTGGCATTTGTGTACTTTTAGGCACGAGTGTTCATTGTTGGCGTCTGTTTACACCAAGTTGCGTTTCACGAATTTATGCATGCTGGCTGACAAATACAAATTAGGAATTTTGAATTGGTGTGTGTTTTTCAAAACGAAATTCTAACTATTTGTCCCCAGCAAACAACCTGGATACGTCTGCTTTGTTTAAATATTTCATTTTTGATAGCAGACGTTACGTTTCTTGATACAAAAGTAGAAAATATTTTAAATTAAGGGGTTTCTTGTGGAGGTATCTTAATTTGGAACACTTGGGTGCTCACTGATTCTCCTATCGAACATACTTTCTATCAAAAATACTTAGGAGTTAAATTAGATTCATCTCTCAATTACAAGGTTCATTTAAATGATCTGAGCCTAAAACTGAAAACTAGGAATAATATTGTTCAGAAATTAGCTGGATCGTCTTGGGGTGCTGATGCTTCCACTCTTCGCACAGCATCTCTAGCCCTAGTCTTTCTGCAGCTGAGTATTGTTGTTCTGTATTATATTTTTATTTATATTTTGATACATATAATATATTTGGCAACCTTTTATGATGTTTTGGAGTCTCGTTTGATAATCATGGAAGTCAAAGCACCTTAGCAAAGTTGTCCAGGTTTTGTTTTACAACAAGAAGCTTCTCAATTTATACATACAAGGAAATGTCAGAAGTTTGAAGTACCTGAATACAACTCTACGTGTTTCACTTCGTTTTGAATTGAATATTAAAAAAAAACAGGGTTTTTTCCCCAAGGATTTTATGTGATACGCCGAATTGTATGACACCCCGTCAGTAACCCCTGATCTATACAGGGTGAACCACGACGAACTGCATCGATCGATATCTCAGAAACTGAATGTGGGAAAAATTTGAAATTTTGAGAATTTGCCAGACGTAATGGGACCTATAGAGCTAAAATATTTTCATCCATTGGGCACTTCCGGTTAGTCTGAGCGTTTTTGACATATTCAGGTTTTTATGTCAAAAATTACGATTGCAAGCCCTAACTTAATTATCAATAGTTCCTATAAGGAAGCCCTTTTTACTTACTTTGGGTTAGATGTCTTCTTGAAAAGGACCTACTTCAATAGATTTTGTAAAATACTTGGACAAATAATCATACAGAGTGTTCAAAAAAAAAGATCTAGAATGAGATTGAGAAAACTGACAAAACTCAATTTTTTCAAATGGAAACCCCCCATTTTTATTATTTTGTAGCATTAATCATCGAAATTTAAGGTAACTTTGTATGAGGTTATCTATACCTAAAATTCGAAGTTTTCGAAATATTGCCAATTTAATATTTTTCTATGGCGGTTATGCATTTAATGTGTAAACAATTAGATCTAGGATAGCCACGTTTATATTTGACATTTCAAATAGCATTTGAATCAGGCTTAAAAAAATTATTTAAGTAAATATTCAAATTGGTGTCCTAGAACTTCTAAACATTTTTCGCATCTCAGCAGCAATTGTTCATGGGTGGTTCTTATTGATTGGGGGTCCAGGTCTTCAAGTGCTGTTCTAACACGTCTCATGCAGTCTTCCATGTAGGTCACTGATGTTTTATACACGTTATTTTTCACCATACATAAAAATCGAGCACTGATAGGTCCAGGGAGCGAGATGGCCAAAGATTTGGTCCATTGTTGGCTATCCATTGATCGTAAAATAAGTTTTCCAGATAATTATTGACGAAATGGGCATTATGTGGAGGTGCTCCATCATGTTGGTAGAAAAGTTTTCGAAGTTCAGCCAGGGGCAAGTTGTTTAAATAGTCAACTTCAAAATTCCGCAAGATGTTGAGGTATCGGTCTCCTATAAGTTGAAATATGTGTTTTATATTAGAACTATTCGAAAAGACCTAACTTACTATTCAAGTTCTCTTGATAAAATTGTAAGCACACAATGCCGTCATTTCTTACTGCACAATAAACGTTAAATTGCCAGGATTCTTGAAAATTGTGTTCCCTAAATGGGTGTACATTTCTATCACTCCAATGATGGCAATTACATCTATTAAAAACACCATTCTTTGTAAATTTGGCTTCATCGGTCCAAATAATATTATCCAAAGAAGAAAAATCTTCTTGTGAACGAAGTATTATGAATTCACAGAATTCCATTCTTCTTGGAAAATCAGTTTCATTCAATTGCTGCACTAATGAAATTGCATAGGGATGATATTTGTGTTTATGTAAAATTCTTAGAACTGACGATTGAGATAATCCTGATTCTAATGCTACTTGCCTTGAAGATTTTGTTGAATATGCTTCAAATTATCCCAAAATTGCTATTTCAATATTTTCATTGTCAACAACTGGTTTCTTTTCGTACATTTTTGCCTTTACGGATCCAAAATTCTGGAAATTTTCTATAATTCGTTCAACAGTATTTGGTGATGGTTTTTGTTTATGAGGATATCGGGTAGCAAATGTATCACAGGTTCTTGAAATAACTTTTTCACATTGTCCATAAATATTAGGTGCACAAATAAGTTTCCGCGGTTTGTCAAAAGATGGCCCCACCAGAAGGTTATGGAGAAATTGTCAGATGTAAAACGTAATATCCCAAGTTTAGTCATCTGGCAACACCATAACCTTAAAGTTCTAGTGATTCCGTATCAGCATCACGTAATTTTTTTCGTGCAAAAATGTCAAGTTTTATTCCGAATTAGCATCATTTGCGGGAACTTTTGATTTACTTCTTTAATGTGAAAAAATCTGGAGCTGAGGCGCATCGATTGCTTCTAGAAGCATATGGTGAAGCTGCTTCAAGTGAGAGAAGTTGTCAGGAATGGTTTCAAAAGTTTAAGAATGGTGAGTTTGACGTTAAAGACAAAGAACGCAGTGGAAGGCCGAAAGTGTACGAAGACATGGAATTAGAAGCACTATTGGAGGAAGATTCGTCCCAAACGCAAAAAGAACTTGCACTTACTCTACAAGTGACTCAACAAGCAATTTCACATCGTTTAAAATAGTTAGGAATGATTCAAAAACAAGGAAATTGGGTTTCATATGAACTAAAGCCGAGAGACGTTGAACGCCGATTATGCATGAGTGAAATGCTGCTTGCCGGGGAAAAAAAAGAGTTTTTGCATCGTATAGTCACTGGTGACGAAAAATGGATTCACTACGATAATCCAAAGAAAGAAAGTCATGGGTTAAGCCCGGCGAACCATCAACATCGACAACTAAGCCGAATATTCATGGAAAAAACTCATGCTGTGTATTTGGTGGGATCAGCTTGGTGTCGTGTATTATGAGTTGCTGAAACCAAGCGAAACCATTACTGGAGCTCTCTACCGAACACAATTGATGAGATTGAGTCGGGCACTTAAGGAAAAACGCGCCCATTACTACTCCAGACACGACAAAATTATTCTTTTACACGATAATGCTCGTCCACATGTTGCGGCGCCGGTAAAAACATACTTGGAAACACTCAACTGGGAAGTTTTACCCCACCCGCCGTATTCACCAGACTTAGCCCCTTCTGATTATCATCTGTTCCGGTCGATGGCACATGGTCTGTCTGAGCAGCGCTTCACATCATATGAAGACACCAAAAATTGGGTAGATTTGTGGATAGCGTCAAAAGATGAAGAGTTTTTTCGACGGGGTATTCGAATGTTGCCAGAAAGATGGGGAACAGTAGTGGTAAATGATGGAAAATACTTTGAATAAAACGTAATGTACTTTTCCTTTACAATAAATTCCTAATTTTTTTATAAAAAACCGCGGAAACTTATTTGTACACCTGATAATAAATAATTAATTAATAATAATAATTTAACCGGGCTGGCATTACAATGATTTGAAATGCCAAATATAAACGTGGCTATCCTAGATCTAATTGTTTACACATTAAATGCAAAACCGCCATAGAAAAATATTAAATTGGCAATATTTCGAAAACTTCAAATTTTAGGTATAGATACCCTCATACAAAGTTACCTTCATTTTTGATGATTAATGCTACAAAATAATAAAAATGGGGGGTTTCCATTTGAAAAAATCGAGTTTTGTTTTCTCAATCTCATTCTAGATCTTTTTTTTTGAACACTCTGTATGATTATTTGTCCAAGTATTTTACAAAATCTATTGAAGTAGGTCCTTTTCAACAAGACATCTAACCCAAAGTAAGTAAAAAGGGCTTTCTTATAGGAACAATTGATAATTAAATTAGGGCTTGTAATCGTAATTTTTGACATAAAAACCTGAATATGTCAAAAACGCTCAGACTTGGGGATAGGACATGATACATGAAATCTGCCTAGAATGTTAAGTAGAATCCAAAAATGTAATAATATATAGGGTATCCCATTTAAAATAAGCGACTTAGGGTCTATTTCCGGTATAACCGGAAGTGCCCAATAGATGAAAATATTTTATCTCTATAGGTCCCAAAACATCTGGCAAGTTCCCAAAATTTCAAATTTTTCCTACATTCAGTTTCTGAGATATCGATCGATGCAGTTCGTCGTGATTCACCCTGTATTCTTTATCGTTTGCTAACTAAATATTGTAAGCCAAAAGTTCAATTATATATATATATTTAAACTTATTGTAGTAGTCCAAGACTCACCCTGTATAAGCAGATATCTGGCTGGACGAGGCAGTTATTTATCAACATTGCCGACAAGTTATAATATAATTAGTGAATACAAATTCTTCGTGCATAAATTAATACTTCAAATGGTACGAATAAATGAGTTATTGAAATATGAATCGTTATTATTGTGTAAATGACTGAAAACGTTCTAATATGAAAACTCTAGCTCATCTCTTTTCGTTCGGACAAACTTAAAAAAGTTTTCACTTTCAAGTCGAGGCTGTATGAAAATAATGACCGTGATTCCCTCCATCCCCTAGCTACGCCAATGATCCACAGAAAAATCACCTCCGGAACATTTTACACGTAGGGAAAAGCTCGTAGCGTCGATATTTTGTTTACCTGGCTCGGCAAAGTGCCGGGAAATCCCACAAAATCCCTGGATTCATTTAAACACCCTGATCACCACACTTTGGGATAAAATTAATATCTGGTGGATTTTCTTCAGACTATGTTTTCACAGACACGTTCGAGCTATGATTATCAACTGTCTGTCTTCCTCATCTTTCGAATTTATTCTTTTTACACATAACCATCATCTATTGTACTTTTTTCCAACGTTTTAACAGACATCTTCGGTTGTTTTCAAGTTGAAGATTAGCTTTCACAAAAGCTAAATAAAGACTTCTTTCATCACCAAACCAGAATTTCGGATGAGCAAACACTTATCCTTTGAAATACCTTATACAGGGTGTAACTAAATAAGTGTAAAATATTTAAGGAGGTGATTCCTCATCGAAAAAAAGATAGGATCTTTTATCTATATAGAAACTTCATTAGATCATCCCTTGTTAAGATACAGCCCCTCAAAGGGAGTACATAAAATTTGTAAACCAAAAAAGTTACAATATTGAAATTAACCTACTAGCAAAAAGACACTGATTAATTATTTATTTGGTTTACCCCATGGTTGTAAGGGTGGGAAACGCAACCCCTAAAATTTATTTCCAATGTAACTTTTTGTCTTATTACTTGTTCACCATTGAAAAATTTATTTCCCATAGCCTGTTTCATTCTAAACAAAAAATGTCTCATCAGTTTTTTGCCCAAAATTAACCAGTTCGCAGCAAAAATTATTTTACGAACAACTACAGAGATAGGTAGATCGTCATAAATGCGAACTGGATTTATTATTATTCTGTAGTTAGTACCTGCATTTAACGACTAAATGGTAAAACACAAATCCAATTTATTAATAACAAAACACAACAACACAATGAAGTTTCTTTATATGAAAGATTCTATCTTTTTTTCGATGAGGAATCACCTCTTTGAATATTTTATACTTATATAGTTACACCCTGTATATTCAAATCCAAATCACACAAAAGCTGATTTTTCGGAATCGAATCTTCTGAAACCTCTTAGTGACTTTCACGAAAAAACTTTTTCAGTAAGGAAAACAAGAGGTATGGATTCGCAAGAAATTTCACCCAATTCATCAGTTTCCATTTTTTTCTGGTGGTTGTAAATTTCAAGAAGCATTTTCATTAAAGATATTTCAGCAATCACAGTTTCGTTGACTGCCGGCACCGCACAGTTACATAGTTTATCAAATTTTTGAATTCGAGGGGCCTATTCGGTGGTAGACAGGGGGTCACAAATTATTTGAACATATAGTAGTAATTATTTATATACAATGATGCCATTTTTATCAAACAAATGACCAGCAACTTACAGTTATTCTTACAACGGAATTTTTGAATTTTAAAGGGGGGCAATTCTGATTGAAGCGCGGGGTCACAAATTATTTCATTATATGGGGCTTATTGAATGAGTTGAGGAAGACTCATTTCGCGAAACAACTATCCAGCAACGGCCGTTTCCATCTACTTTTTGCGATCGTAAGTTTTTGGAGGTTGTTTCTGCCGTGCTTTAGGGGGATTACGGGGGGTCACAAATTATTTCACCCTATAGATTATATTTGACGTTATACAAAGATACTATTCTCATCGCAAAATCGCCAGCAATGCGCAGTTTCAGTGTCCGCCGAATTTTTGAATTCGAGGGGGCTATTCGGGGGTAGGCGGGGGGTCACAAATTATTTCAACATATAGATGGTATTCAACGATATACAAGGATGCCATTTCCATCAAAAAATCGTCAGCAACGCACAGTTCCTCGTGCTACGGAATTTGGAATTTTTTTATTTTACAGGGGGGCAATTCTGATTGAAGCGCGGGGTCACAAATTATTTCATTATATGGGGCTTATTGAATGAGTTGAGCAAGAATCATTTCGCGAAACAAATATCCAGCAACGGCCGTTTCCATCTACTTTTTGCAATCGTAAGTTTTTGGAGGTTGTTTCTGCCGTGCTTTAGGGGGATTACGGGGGTCACAAATTATTTCACCTTATAGATTATATTTGACGTTATACAAAGATACTATTCTCATCGCAAAATCGCCAGCAATGCGCAGTTTCAGTGTCCACCGAATTTTTGAATTCGAGGGGGCTATTCGGGGGTAGGCGGGGGTCACAAATTATTTCAACATATAGATGGTATTCAACGATATACAAGGATGCCATTTCCAACAAAAAATCGCCAGCAACGCACAGTTCCTCGTGTTACGGAATTTGGAATTTTTTTATTTTACAGGGGGCAATTCTGATTGAAGCGCGGGGTCACAAATTATTTCATTATATGGGGCTTATTGAATGAGTTGAGGAAGACTCATTTCGCGAAACAACTATCCAGCAACGGCCGTTTCCATCTACTTTTTGCGATCGTAAGTTTTGGAGGTTGTTTCTGCCGTGCTTTAGGGGATTACGGGGGTCTAAATTATTTCACCCTATAGATTATATTCGACGTTATACAAAGATACTATTCTCATCGCAAAATCGCCAGCAATGCGCAGTTTCAGTGTCCGCCGAATTTTTGAATTCGAGGGGGCTATTCGGGGGTAGGCGGGGGGTCACAAATTATTTCAACATATAGATGGTATTCAACGATATACAAGGATGCCATTTCCATCAAAAAATCGTCAGCAACGCACAGTTCCTCGTGCTACGGAATTTGGAATTTTTTTATTTTACAGGGGGGCAATTCTGATTGAAGCGCGGGGTCACAAATTATTTCATTATATGGGGCTTATTGAATGAGTTGAGGAAGACTCATTTCGCGAAACAAATATCCAGCAACGGCCGTTTCCATCTAGTTTTTGCCTTCGTCAGCTTTGGGGGATTTTTTCTGTCGTGCTTTAAGGGGATTACGGGGGGTCACAAATTATTTCATCCTATAGATTATATTCGACGTTTTACAAATATACTATTTTCATCGAAAAATCGCCAGCAATGCGCAGTTTCAGTGTCCGCCGAATTTTTGAATTCGAGGGGGGCTATGCTGTGGTAAGCGGGGGGTCACAAATTATTTCAGTATATGTGCTGGATTCAGTAGATTATATTGAATAAACTGACATAATTATAACGCAAAATAAATTATTTTTTGATGTTGCAGGTTTTGTGAGGGGTTGTTGGGGGGTCTTTTTTATGTAGGTGGTTCTCCCCACTAATCAAGTAGAAAAGATATAATACTTCCCGAAAAAAATCAGGTCATTTCATTCAACCGATTACAAATGACACGCAATCGTAAATATAAACCAGCTTTCGAAATCCGTTGCTGAAAAGCGTTGCTACAAATGGAAGCTAATTTCGAATACATAAAAACATGGATATTTGGTCTCGTATTTGAGCAATCTACAAAATCTGAAAGAGCTAATAATTGACTTTAAAATATTTATTCAGGAAGCTCGATTTGTAAAAAATCTGTGTTTGTTAATCGAAACGCACATTAAATGACTCACATGCGTCATAATTCAATAGAAAACTGTCCATGAATCTGGAACAGTACGACAGTACGATATAAAAATTTAGAAAGCACTGACGTGAGGTCAGATTGCTTTGGCGCTACTTGCGAGAAAATATTCAAACCATAACAAATCTATAAGCACTCTGATCAGGTGAACAATAGTCTTTTCCCGTACTATGGGACAATGTGATGCAAATATGAACGCCTAATGAATGAACAAACCTATATCTCAAATTAAAAATAACTACTCATAATTTTCCCCAAGTTTTGTGTGAAGCTAAATTCCCTTCTAAAAACTTACGTCAGTGCTTTTCTGAATTTGATAACGTATATTATTTCGGCCATCGAGAGTGAATTCTATCTCTATGATTACCCGTTATAAAAAATTTTGATTAATTTTATGCCAACGGACACTGATTAATGAGCCCGGCATTTGCCAATCGAATATCGATCTGTGATGGCCATCGTTCAGAGAAAATCACAGGGACTTCATTTCATTTCTCTTGAGTAGGTGAATGAAAAAAATGATGATATCTTTAGATGGAGCACAACTACGACAATGAAATTTGAGGATGAGTAAGATATCGATCGCCTCAATATATTCACGAATTTTCAAGGGTAATACCACTAGAGGTGAGAATTTTTGACAATACTCTTGTTTTTTGGGAATTATGCGTTTAAATTTCACGAAACAAAGTTATCCTCTCGCCTTCGGCTCGTGGTATTTCGGGATCACTTTGTTGAGTGAAATTTGTATAATTTTCGAAAAACGACAGAGTGTTCTCAAAAAAATTCGAATCTCGTGTGGTATTTGGAAAGATTATTCAACAATATAAATCAAACGAAATAAAAATAGTTTTTATTCAAAATAACCAGATAGAAGCATAACAACAAATTATTCATCTTTATTCTCAAAATAATAATTATTGATAGTACAATTATTATACACATTACGAGCATTATTTTGGAATGATGAAGTAGATACTGATGTTGTTTCTTGAAGGACATTTTTTTCATTCCTTATGGCTGTGATTATTCTTTTGTGATGTTGTTGGTCCAGTTGGAGATACGGTTTCACTGACGCTGCAGAAGAATGGCCTGTTATCTTCATCAGCTGTTCCTCGCCAATCCTTGCTTTGGCTAATTGGCTGACAGCAGTAGCTCGATGCGAGTGGTTGGTTATCTTCGACTTGGTTGTGTTGATGCCAATGAGTTCTGCCGATTAATTTGTCCATTTAGCTATCGTATTGGGACCGACTGGGGAGTTTTTGAACCATGAACCATATTTCCAATTCTTATGTGGAGTAAGGAATAGTCTTTCAGTGGTTATGTTTGCAGTTCTTTTGGATACAAGTAGCTTATATAACCTCACCGGGCAAATATTTTCTTCAATATTGGGAGACAGCCATTTCGTTTCTGCACATTTTTGGGCACTACCTTGTCTTGTTTTAGAAAATATCGGATTGTAGGCAATTACCATCGTTTTCAATTTC
The DNA here is from genome assembly GCA_030674115.1 of Micraspis discolor. NCBI lineage: Eukaryota > Metazoa > Arthropoda > Insecta > Coleoptera > Coccinellidae > Micraspis > Micraspis discolor. Next base: position 2,794,748 of record JARTUT010000440.1, read on the forward strand.
GAATTGGAAATGCGAAATTAGGCATGATGAACCCTCTCCTCCGCACCAAGCAAGCTCCAATGCAGCAATAAAATAAAATCTTCTGTTCAAACCGACTGGATTATCTTCTTTACATAAGTTGACCATCTTTTTGTGTTGCTCCAAAGACAGCGCCTTGGCACTAACTTTTCTTTTCTCAGGGTCCACTTGCAAAATACGCCTCTTGGCATTTCGTGCATCCCGCGCCGTTTTAAAAGCTACGTCTGTGAATGGATCGAACCTAACGCCCCTTTCGGAATAGAATTTTTCCTGCAGCTGTTTGGCAGTATTATTCCACAAGGTTTTTACGACACTTTCCTTGTAGTCTGATCCATCTCTTTTCTTCATATTGAAAGCCCAGTATAGCATAATATTATTGAGCTCTGACAAACTTGTTTTTTCATTTACAAGGTATTCCCGGGCAGCACAGAATTCTTCAAATTGTTTCCAAATGTAGGATCTTGACTTCACTGTATAAAGCGGCACACTTTTCTTCACACTTTCCTCAATTGAAGTAATATAACAATTTCCAAAACGTTTCATTTTTATCTACTTTACGGTAAAATAGGAAAATAAACTGACAGAACTGCCAAATGTGCTGTTGAAGTTATCGCTAATAACTGCTTGTTTATCGTAACCATGACGACCGCTACTTTCACCAACGGCCAAAGATATCCGGACGTATTAATATTCCTATGCAAATTAAGCATCGACAAAAACAAATTTCTAAAAGTGAAAACACTGTGAGGTTGAGTGTTTTCAGATACAGTTTGTTTCTATTGGTCCGTTTTCAAAAATTGAGTGATTTCATTGGACGATGTAGTATAGTGTTGAATAATCATTGAAATCCGAAAAATGTCTTATGAGATAGTGAGTATTAAAAAATTTTATTTTGGGAATTTTTAAAAATTTTCTAGCTTGTCCATTTCTGAGAAATTTTGCGAGCCGTTTTGTTTCAGCCTCCCTCAACGATATTTCCAGTTTCAACTTGATCTGATGGATATTCAAGTAGTTATTGAGGAAATAAAATTTCAGATGCTCATAACTACTGAACCATCCTACAGACTTGGCCCAATAACGAACTTGGCCGAGATATTTGGACAATTAACCTATTCTGAAAATATGAAAACTCTAGCTCATCTCGTTTGGATGCTAGAGAGGAGACAGACTCAACTTTCGCCACGGGTCTTCATCGGGGAGTCGAACGAAATCGTTATTCGATATTCGAAAATTACAGATATTTGGACAAAATGATAGGAATAGGTACATATTTCATCCTATACCAGTGACATCTTATACTCTATTCTATGACAGAAAACATAAACTTTAACTTAAGGAGTTGTTGTTTGAAACGAATAGAAAAATCGAATATCGTAACTAAATTTTTATGCAGCATTTCCCTAAATTTAATGATTACAAATAAATTACATGAAATATATTATAATTTTGAAGGTAATAAATTGAGACAACTATAATGCTTTAAAGCGCCAAAAAAAATTTATCTTATAGCCAATATTTTTACCCTGATCTTGAGTACAAGTGAAATGAATAAACACATACATATTAAAGTTTCTTCGAATATTCAAGGGTGATCAAAAATTATCTGAATTTCATCCCCAGTGGTGTTGAAGTTGATTCAATGTTCAACTAAATTGAGAAGAAAATTTAAAAATTTACAGTTTTCCTTCTTTCAACCACAAACCTACTCGTCTTAATATTGTATTGATCGAAATGTTAAGTTTGACTTTATATCACCCTGTATATGAGTAAAATTACGAAAAATTTCGTGGAATGATGCTCTAATCGATAAACACGCAAAACCCTCCAATATGTTTACAATAAGAATCAATTCATCCAAAACGGTCCAACGAAACATGATACTCCAACCGCCACACCACCAGAGATCTGTTTGTCGGATGACCAGCGGTACAAAATCGGGGGGATTAGATGGCAACATCTGGAAACCTATAAATTATTCTACGATCAAGCTGTTTAACAAAATATCGTGTTTCAAGTCAGTAGTTCACAGGTGATTCAGCGAATTCGACGTCTTTGAAGATGAAATTTGTTAAATTGTTGTCACGCCCAAATTTCATGGGTTTTGTGACAATTTTTCGAGTTCACAGAAAAGACAATATGGGAAGGAGGTCATCGAGAGTTTCTCAGGGGACCACCATCAGGGTTCGCGTTGCATCCCATACAATTTTTCAGTAGCTCGAAAAAAAAGGCGATTGATCAAAAGAATTGCTCCAAAAATACGATCGCGGTGCTTCGAAGCATATCGATGACATCGTGACAGGTGATGAATCGTGAACTTACGCGTGGATAAGCAAAATTCAACAAAAGTTGCTCGCGCACGAAGCACTTCCGAGCAAATGGTCACCTGTTTTTCGAAAAAACTGGACAGGTCGCAATCGTACCACTAGAACAACACAAAACAGTCAAATCTGGGTGGTACACAACCATTTTTTTGCCAGTTGTCTACCATGAAATCAGGAAAACCAACCGCTGAAGACGGATCAACTCAAACAACTGCATTTTTGAGCACTCAAAACATCGATATGATGAGACATTATATTCCCGTACGTAAAAAATATTAACGTCTTTTTAAAAAAAGAATCCATACCCACGAAATAAAAAAATCATTTCTTTACAAGGAGTACGAAAAATTCGTTTTTTTCTCGAATTGAAGTGACATGAGCAAGTTGATATGCTCTGTAGGATGCTCAACAGGTAATCTATGCACTACAACGAGTAAAGGCTCTCGTCGACTATGAGTGGTCGAGTGTTTGTCACAAAGAAAAAATTATTAGGTTAATATTCAATTTAAAACGAAGTGAAACACGTAGAGTTGTATTCAGGTACTTCAAACTTCTGACATTTCCTTGTATGTATAAACTGAGTAGCTTGTTGTTGTAAGACGAAACCTGGGCAACTTTGATAAGGTGCTTTGACTTCCATGATTATCAAACGAGACTCCAAAACATCATAATAGGTTGCCAAATATATTATATGTATTAAAATATAATACAGAGCAACAATTCTCAGCTGCAGAAAAGACTGGGGCTAGAGATGCTGGGCGAAACATCTCTGAGAGGCAGCATTAACTACTCTACCTCAATTATCAATTTGTTCATCACCAACAATGCAAACAAGCGCTCAAAAATATAAATTCCACGTCATCAAAACTAATCGTAAAGATTTTAAAAAATTAACACACCTGTCCCCGTTTTGAAGCCACGGCAATGGCCTCACTCAAGACGGCATAATTTTGAATAAAGTGAGTCAAGAAATTCGCAGGCATTAAATGCCTGCGCTCTCAGATCGCGGGGCTTACAAATGTAATACTTTGGATTAGATGGGATCATTAAAATTATGCTTTGGAATTATGGGTATAAAACTTGTTAGCGCATCGAAGATTAAGCCGGATCAACGTTAGGGACTTGGGTTTCCTTAAAGTTCGCCTTACCTTATATTTCGATTTATTTTCTTTTGTGGTTATTCGATTATTTTAACAGAAATGATGGGGTTTATATTTTGCTTGGAGAAATCAGAAAATATTACACATACGAGGGTTGTCTTCTAGATTTCGGGATTGGACACCCCTAGTGTTGCTATCTTGAGGTTATACGAAGTAAGAAAGTTTCGACATTTGACCGTAAAAAAAATTTGGTAGCTTTGAATCCCACACAATTTATCAATCGCTCAAAAAAGGTTCGTGTCGATTGGTCGAAAGAAATGCTCCAAAAATACGATCGCGGTGATTCGAAGCACGTCTATGACTTTGTGAGAGGTGATGAATCGTGAATTTACGCGTATGGGCTTGAAAGTAAACAGCAGTCTACTGTATGAGTGTTTCAAAATCAGAGTGGAAAAAGTGCTTCGACAACCCTCGTATACACATTGAATCATGGATGATCGAAAAATCATCCCTCACAATTACTTTTAAAGGAAATAAGCATTTATAAAACATTCATTCATTCCCTCACATAATTCATATAAATTCAAATCTTGCAGTAGGGTACAGAGGAATAGCCCACTAGATTTCCCGAATTCATCACCATATAAATAACTGACAACCCTTCCAATAATATCGGTAAACTATATAATGCCATCAAACCCATTAACTTCCTCAGATTCATTCTTCTTGCACCCCCATAACACCTCTCGATTTCCATTATCCCTGAAATGACTAAACCGAACAGCAACCCTTCTTCCGGACACCTTACATTCTCCGGACCGGTCATTGTGCATCGTATTAATATAAATGGTCTTCTGTTGAAACCACACATCTGTCCAGAGATTTCTCATTCGAGTCACCTCGAAAAATAAATTAGTTTTGGTATATATATATATATACATGTATCATCCCTTTATGTCGAATGGGGTGTGTGTGTGTGTGTGCAAAAGGGGTGTTAGTATTTGGCTATTCTGCAGAATATAGGGACTTATGTGGAATGACTATTATTTGTGCTTTCACAAAATTTACTATCTGTTATTTTGTTTAGAGAAATGTATATATAAGCTGTGATCGAGAATACGGAAATGAAGAAAGTATTCATTTTTCCCAAGCATAAACTTACTTCAACTGAAAAAAAATGTACAGGGTGGGCATATTTCGATGTTTTAGCACTACAACTTTTGAGCCCCTGATAAACTAAACAAGGACAGCAGTTTGAGAGGTCCTTACTACTGTTTATCGTATTAAATTTTCATTAAACTATCTTAAGTAGTTTAAAAGTTATTCAAGAAAAATTGATTACCAGTGGCGTACCTCCATAGGGAGGGCCGCTAGGAAAAAAAATTATGTGAACTTGTCATCTTAATTTTTAATGTTCTATCTGAATCCGGGAGATTTCCCATATTTTCCCGGACACCCTGTATATATTTAATACTTCGTATTGTTTTCTCTCTTTAGATGGTGTTTCTTTTATTGTTGACATTTTTTGTATTTCACTTGAACAAATATTTTATTTATTATGAGGTTGATTTCTCGAAATAAATATATTTTGTTGTTATTTTTTCACAATTAATGGCAAACTTTACTTTTCCGTCGACCTCCCAATGAAAACTCTGTTTAACGTTCACAAAATCATGCATTAATGACCAATTTTAATGCATGATTATCTTAGGCAACCGAACATAGAGTATTCAGGAGTAATATGAATAACGTCACAACTCGACTCATATTTCATTTTTATGTATGAGACCTGTGACTCTCACTCTTCAATCACAGAATAGTCGCATATTTATCCTGGTTCTATTGTTATTCCACTGAGAAAAAAAATAATGAAACAAATCCAAACATAATCGATCTATCAAATTACGAGTAATATAGCTGCTTTCAATCCTAATCTAATATCGCTAGTTACTTTATTTGCAATGAGTAACGAAGTCAGTATCCCCTTAGCTCCCCCGGACGTTGTAGAAATGGCTAAAGCAGCAATTTTGACCCTGCTACCTGAAAAAGCTGACATTTGTATGACAAAACCTCCGCAGAATGTCTTGGTGCGAGGGGAAGAACGTTTTCAATTATTCTGAAACAGTTTTGTTTGCATACTTTAAGAGTGTTGCAGAAAAGGGATACTTAGCAAGTTTATGGCCAAAGTATTCAATGCTGAAAGCATCCACTGAACGTTAAAAGGAATATTGTTATAAACAGATATCACAAACTGGTGATGTTCATTAAGGGACAAAAAGTTCTTCTGCATCTATCATTTCAGACAGTGGAGCAGAGTTTGCAGCCATCAAACGGCTTGGAGGATGAAAATCAACATCTTTTGCAGAAGGGTACATCGAAAACTCGATGAAAAATAGATTAGAAACTGCTGAAAAAATTTTTCGTTCAGTAGTAATTAATACATCAGCTCCCTCCTGTTCCACACATCCCTTATCGCAAATCGTCAGTAAAGATGTAAATGTGGACTATTCAGAATGAATCGAGATTTTCATTGTCAAATTTTATATTGTGAGAAATAAAATTTTGAAATTTATTTCCGTCAACTGAATTTTAGCGATGAATGGTCTCGAATTGTTCAATTGGTGTTGAGTTGTGAAAAGTTTAATTTATTTATCAAAATTAGATATAATACATTAAAAAAGCGATCAAAACTTCTGATCTAATACAGAGCTCCTACTTAAAGATATTTTCACGATAGTAAAATAATATTTATCTACTATTAACATCCCATACAAAAGAGATAATTCCTCCAGGATGTCTTGGCACTAACTCATCCCTAACGACTCCCCGCCCCCTTAATTAGTCAGTCATCAAAAAGGGGGCCTTTTTTCACAAGATCCCGAACACATGCTTTGAATTCCTCGCGCATATCTACACGGCAACGATTTGTCTACGAAACGGGACTGATTTATGTACGACATAAACACACAGACTGTCCACAATTTCCCTGATTTATGGAGGGGCTTTTCGCTGAGCTCTCCAGGCTATCCCGGTTTCCAGACGATTTTCTTTCAATCTCTTGTCTATCCCGGAATTGAGACGTCGATTCTCCGGGGTCGATTCTGCATCTCCTTTCGTTTAATTTGAATTTTACTTGGGTTGCGTTTTATAATATATTTCGGGATCAGAGAATGAAAAAAAAATATTAATAATCGAAAAACGCTTAATTTTTTTCAAAATACTCGCCTTTGAGATTTCTTTCGTGCTCATACGTATAAATCCAAGATTCATCACCTGTCATGATGTCATCGATGTGCTTCAAAGCACCGCAATCGTATTTTTGGAGCTTTTCTTCCGACCAGACGACACGACGATAAATTCGGATTAAAATTCCTTTCTTTACATGGCTTCAAAGCTATAAAATAAATTTGTATTTTTTCTTATGACCATTTTATATTTTTTACATATTGTACTAAATGAAATTGTCTTTTCAAATATGCAGGGTGAGTATTTCATCATTACGTTAATTTCAACTTTTGTTTCTTGATTCCTATACCATTTGTTACAATTCTGCCCCGTTGCAAAGTTATAAGTGGTTTAAGGTTTCAAGTTGGGCTAAACCACCACTGGATTCTTTTTGAAATTACAACTTTGGCATTATGATATTCTAGAAAATTGTAAAGACATACTTTTTGATGCCCCCTGTTGCTCTTTAAGGCTTCAAAGTGTAGTATTCAATGATGATAATGATTTCCAAAAAGGAAAACTGTGGCAACGTGCAATTATTTCGTCTCAGTGATTTGTTTCCATTCAGGGTTGGATCCAGGAAAAAGAGCAAATTTCTCAATTTTTTCCTTATTAAATCATTCAACTCTGAATATCTTGGATTTGTTTGCATTTTAGGTAGATTAATGTGGAATGATGAATGTTGAATGATTGTTTGGGCTATTACCATCATCTATTGTGGATGTAATGTTTTCCGACGTTTCGATAGACATCTTCTATCTTTATCAAGGAGAAAAGTAAGAAACCTTTTGAAACTTATCAATTTTCAAAAAGTAAATATTGACAGAAGTCATGAAAGAAAAATGAACGATGTTATATACTCATCTGTGATATGACGATCTTTTTAAGTTGAATATCGCTAGTTACTTTATTTGCAATGAGTAACGAAGTCAGTATCCCCTTAGCTCCCCGGACGTTGTAGAAATGGCTAAAGCAGCAATTTTGACCCTGCTACCTGAAAAAGCTGACATTTGTATGACAAAACCTCCGCAGAATGTCTTGGTGCGAGGGGAAGAACGTTTTCAATTATTCTGAAACAGTTTTGTTGGCATACTTTAAGAGTGTTGCAGAAAAGGGATACTTAGCAAGTTTATGGCCAAAGTATTCAATGCTGAAAGCATCCACTGAACGTTAAAAGGAATATTGTTATAAACAGATATCACAAACTGGTGATGTTCATTAAGGGACAAAAAGTTCTTCTGCATCTATCATTTCGGACAGTGGAGCAGAGTTTGCAGCCATCAAACGGCTTGGAGGATGGAAATCAACATCTGTTGCAGAAGGGTACATCGAAAATTCGATGAAAAATAGATTAGAAACTGCTGAAACAATTTTTCGTTCAGTAGTAATTAAAACATCAGCTCCCTCCTGTTCCACATATCCCTTATCGCAAATCGTCAGTAAAGATGTAAATGTGGACTATTCAGAATGTCACATCTCGAAATTTCCGTCAATGAATTTTACGAATTGTTCAATTGGAAAGTTTAATTTATTTATCAAAATTAGATATAATACTCCTACTTAAAGATATTTTCACGAGAGTAAAATAATATTTATCTACTATTAACATCCCATACAAAAGAGATCATTCCTCCAGGATATCATGGCACTAACTCATCCCTAACGACTCCCCGCCCCCCTAATTAGCCCGTCATCAAAAAGGGGGCCTTTTTTCACAAGATCCCGAACACATGCTTTGAATTCCTCGCGCATATCTACACGGCAACGATTTGTCTACGAAACGGGACTGATTTATGTACGACATAAACACACAGACTGTCCACAATTTCCCTGATTTATGGAGGGGCTTTTCGCTGAGCTCTCCAGGCTATCCCGGTTTCCAGACGATTTTCTTTCAATCTCTTGTCTATCCCGGAATTGAGACGTCGATTCTCCGGGGTCGATTCTGCATCTCCTTTCGTTTAATTTGAATTTTACTTGGGTTGCGTTTTATAATATATTTCGGGATCAGAGAATGAAAAAAAAATATTAATAATCGAAAAACGCTTTATTTTTTTCAAAATACTCGCCTTTGAGATTTCTTTCGGGCTCATGCGTATGAATCCAAGATTCATCACCTGTCATGATGTCATCGATGTGCTTCAAAGCACCGCAATAGTATTTTCGGAGCTTTTCTTCCGACCAATCGACACGACGATAAATTCGGATTAAAATTCCTTTCTTTACATGGCTTCAAAGCTATAAAATAAATTTTTTACATATTGTACTAAATGAAATTGTCTTTTCAAATATACAGGGTGAGTATTTCCCCATTGCGTTAATTTCAACTGCTGTTTCTTGATTCCTATACCATTTGTTACAATTCTGCCCTGTTGCACAGTTATAAGTGGTTTAAGGTTTCAAGTTGGGCTAAACCACCACTGGATTCTTTTTGAAATTACAACTTTGGCATTATGATATTCTAGAAAATTGTAAAGACATACCTTTTGATGCCCCTGTTGCTCTTTAAGGCTTCAAAGTGTAGTATTCAATGATGATAATGATTTCCAAAAAGGAAAACTGTGGCAACGTGCAATTATTTCGTCTCAGTGATTTGTTTCCATTCAGGGTTGGAACCAGGAAAAAGAGCAAATTTTTCAATTTTTTCCTTATTAAATCATTCAACTCTGAATATCTTGGATTTGTTTGCATTTTAGGTAGATTAATGTGGAATGATGAATGTTGAATGATTGTTTGGGCTATTACCATCATCTATTGTGGATGTAATGTTTTCCGACGTTTCGATAGACATCTTCTATCTTTATCAAGGAGAAAAGTAAGAAACCTTTTGAAACTTATCAATTTTCAAAAAGTAAATATTGACAGAAGTCATGAAAGAAAAATGAACGATGTTATATACTCATCTGTGATATGACGATCTTTTTAAGTTGGATCGAACTATCGGCGTCCAAACTTCTGGCAGATCTATAGATGGAGCACTTATGGAATCAGGTGTTATTTTCATAAATGCTGCTTTTTTGATTTTTCTTCTTGCAAGTTTTTCTTCTTTGGATATTATTGATGCTTCATCCCATTTTATACGATGATTCTGATCTACAGCATGTTATTTATGGAAATAACACCTGATTCCATAAGTGCTCCATCTATAGATCTGCCAGAAGTTTGGACGCCGATAGTTCGATCCAACTTATAAAGATCATCATATCACAGATGAGTATATAACATCGTTCATTTTCTTTCGTGACTTCTGTCAATTGACTTTTTGAAAATTGATAAGTTTCAAAAGGTTTCTTACTTTTCTCCTTGATAAAGATAGAAGATGTCTATCGAAACGTCGGAAAACATTACATCCACAATAGATGATGGTAATAGACCAAACAATCATTCAACACGAGCTCCATCATCAACAATATCTCGTCATCAACTGGAATGATGAAATCCAGCAAATGCTAGGATGTGTTTAGTAACTGCCTATTTTACAGTACATTAATAGTTTTTTCGAGCACTCATTGAATCAGAAGTGAATCTCATAAATGCTGATTTTCCGATTTCAAACGTGATCATCGACCAAATAAAGCAGTTATTCCGGAAAACATAAAAAACCTTGTAATTAATCGCAAGTTAGAGTTGCAAGAGATCGCTGACACTCTGAAGTTATCCCATCGGATGTTTAAAATTTTTTCAAGACCCTACATTCGCCAAACATCACGTACGATGTGACAACACTGTCACCTCCTAAATCCAAGTTTTCCAACATCGGTTTTCAGAAGAACCGGTTAGATCGTGATTCCTCGAGCCTCGCCACTAAGTCCTTTAATCCTCGTCTTCCTTTTTAGGATTTTAGGAAGTAATTTATCAGTAACTATTCGCGTATCTTTGCCGGCAGGTGGCGCGCCCATAAACTAACGCCTCAAAGTGTCTTCCAGATTAACTAGGGCTTAAGAGATGTTTACTGGACGAATTATTGTCTATTATTTCCGACATTGGGGCCTTTTGATGTGATGCTGTCGGGGAATACCCGAATGGTGTTAAGGAAGAAATTTGATAAATGGAATGGACATTTTTGACTTTATGATTAAGACTGCAAGAAAAATTATCAAATGATTCAGCAGTTATGTGCATCAGTAATTTGATTTCCACAATAATTTGTTCAATATCTACCTGACTGATTAGAAACTTGAAAACGGTTTGAATAAAGTTGATCAAATGTTAAATTTAGGTTTTTACTGGCGAATGGAGGATATAACTGACGAGTCGCAGGCGAGTCAGTTTCAGTTATCTCCTTGAGCCAGTTAAATCTATTTAACAAACTTGCAGACTACCCCTCGTATTTGGGCTGGAACTGAATCATTCTTAATTTTACAACTTTGTTAGTATTGCGAGCAACTTGTGTGTTTTGTTACAGTATGGGCAGAAACTGGCGATTTTAGAGATGCTCATTCGGGAGGACTTTCTGGAAGTACAGGATCGAATTCGTTAGACCATCCTCAGTTACCTTTCAGTACTGCTTCTGCAAGGAGTAGAACAAGGGATAGAAAAGGTTAGTCAAATGTTAATCAAACCTCAACACGCTCACAAACCTTCTATGGAATTGTTGTTCCAAAAGCTTTGTTGTCTTCGTTCATTGGAACTATTTGTGATTATTCTAAATGATTTTTGCGCCCTTGACCGATTACCATAAGGTCCTAACTCAACTAAATATTCATACAGTTTTTTCTTGAATTTTTTTAACATCTGAGGTCGTAGATATATCTTTTGGCGAAGAGTTGTGCATTTTTATGCATGTAGCCAGCTTGCTTCTGGCTTCTTGTTTAATTATATTTAGGGTATATACAGGGTGAGTCTTTGACCTCACAAGAAATGGAATAAATCTATTGATGCCAAAATATGCATGACTGTTATCAAAAACCGTCTACAAGAGACCATTTCAATTGATATTGTTGTTTAAATATTACAGGTAAAAATACATTTTTTCATGAAATTTCAACACCCTATATCTTTTGATCGGGGCCAAATTTGGAAAAATGTTATAGGAAGAAAATGTGTGACGTCAAGAATCTGTGGTTAAAATTAACGACTCACACTGTATAATTGTTGTTACTTGTGTTATAAAAACTTTTCTAGTTTTTAGCTTTATGAAATGAATGTGGATTCTTCTTAATGAAAAAACACATTCTTGAATTTATACAGGGTCTTTCACCCATATTTATAGGGGAAACTACTGAACGTATTTTCATGAAATTCAGCACTTATGAGAATTTCACGATGCTGATGAAATCTAAAATATTTTCAAGGCATGAGCACCTCCGGTTTTTCCGGAAATGACGTCAACTTCCGTTCTTCAAATTACAACACCATTTTTTTATTGCAGAAATAGATTCCTTAGAAAATTTCAAGTTATTTTGATGTAACATTTTTCAGTTTTGGTTGGAAAATTCTCTCTGAGCAGGAAAATTCGAAAAAATCGAAAATAGAGCTCCGCTGAAACAAGAATAACTTCGAGGTTTTTGGGTGGAAAAATTTCATTTTTGGGATTTTTCAATATGTAAGATTGATGTATCCACTTTAAAAATCGAAATCGCGATTCATGATACAGGGGGTGAAAAAATCGCTTTCAAAGTTAGGGATGACAAAATCGTGAACAATCAATTTTTTCAAATTAGAACCCCATTTTTTTATGGCAGATATTGAATCAACGTTAAAAAATAATGTGAGTGTATGCATCACACCCTTGCCCTAAAGTGGATATTTTCTGAGTTATTCACAAAAAAATTTTTTCGTCTTGAATTTCAGCTATTTCTTTTCCCTTCACGCCAAAAAGATTAAATTTTCAGGAACTGTTATTTGAACCATGCTGTATATTTTTCACCCCTTCTTGAAACCGACTTCAAGTTACTATTAGGAGAACCATGGCAAACTCTCGCAGTTATAACTAGAGAAGATGCTCAAAGTTTTGACCGTTAATTTCTAGACATTTATTTATACGTTTCAGGAATGCTTCGTGCGTTGCTCTTCTTATTTCATCGGGAGGAAGAGATCTGCAAAAGTGTTCAAAAACCAAATTGAGTTCCAAAACTATGAATCTAAAAATCTAAACAAACCTGAACGAATTTCTGACTCGTTCTATGCAGTCCTCTTTATCAGTCAGGGGAGTTGAGTAGACAATATTTTTTATCCTACCCCAAACATAATAGTCTAAAGGAGTTAAATCGGGAGAACGTGGTGGCCAAAGATGTGGACCATTGTTCGCCAACCATCGATCTTCAAATAGCCTGTATAGGATATTTGACACATTGAGTGAATTGTGTGGAGGCGCGCCATCTTGTTGATACCATAAGTCATTATGGTTCTGTACTAGTGGCTCAATTATTTGAGTCAATATGTCAGAATATCTATTCTTTAAATAATGTAAACATGTGTTGTGTTCTATCTTAACAGTTAAAGTCCCATCATAAATGTGAACATCGAGAATTGCATTATTTTTGATGGCGCAAATAACATTGAATCCCCAGGTCTCTTGAAAGTTCCATTGTCTGAAGTGGTGGTTGTTCTTTTCATCCCAATAATGACTGTTATGCCTATTGAAAGAACCATTCTTTGTGAATTTAGATTCATCTGTCCAAATTATACAGTCCAAAAAGTTTTCATTCTCTTGAAATCGAATCATCATAGCTTCGCAAAACTCTGTTCTCCTGACGAAATCAGTTTCCTTCAAATGCTGTACCCTATTGAATTTATATGGGTGCATTTTATGTTTTTTTAATATTCTCCAAACACTCGATTGAGATAATCCCAGAGCAATCTCGGCATCTTTGAGAGAATTTTGAGGATTCACACGAAAATATGCAAGAACTGTAATTTCGTTGTTCTCATCTTCTACTACACTTTTTTCTCTGTGTATAGTTTTCTTAACGAAAGATCCGACATTTTTCAAGTTTGTCATGGTTCTGTTAATGGTATCTCTCGTTGGTCCGGGTCGGTCAGGAAAACTCTCAATGAACAGTCGAATCGTTCTATCTACAACTTTATTACATTCTCCATGAAGTAGAATGAGATTTAAATAATCTTCATTGGTAAAATTAGGCATAGTGATCGATTTTATAACTTAATACGAATTATCACCAAATTAATAGTAAACACAAAATGCTACTGAATAAAGAGGAATTTGGCAGATGTAATTAATGATATCTATCATTAAAAAAAAGAATGTAAAACATGGTAAGTTTTTGCATATGGTTCATAAGGAATTATTTATTTATCACTGGAGAAAACCGATGGCCGATTAGTTGAAATAAAGAGGTTCCCGATACAAATTCGAATCCAAATTCGCCATCTATTTAGGAACAACCTGTAATCTTTTTTTTTTCTTGCATATTAGGGTAGTAAAATCTAAAACATGGTTTAAGTAACAGTACCTGAAAATTTCATCTTTTTGGCGTCCAGGGAAAAGAAATAGCTGAAAATTCAAGACGAAAAACAGTTTTTTGTGAATAACTCAGAAAATATCCACTTTAGGGCAAGGGTGTGATGCATACACTCACATTATTTTTTAACGTAGATTCAATATCTGCCATAAAAAAATGGGGTTCTAATTTGAAAAAATTCATCTTTCACGATTTTGTCATCCCAAACTTTGAAAGCGATTTTTTCACACCCTGTATCATGAATCGCGATTTTTAAAGTGGATACATCAATCTTACATCTTGAAAAATCACAAAAATGAAAATTTTCCATCCAAAAACCTCGAAGTTATTCTTGTTTCAGCGGAGCTCTATTTTCGATTTTTTTTTCGAATTTTCCCGCTCAGAGAGAATTTTCCAACCGAAACTGAAAAATGTTACATCAAAATAACTTGAAATTTTCTAAGGAATCTATTTCTGCAATAAAAAGATGGTGTTGTAATTTGAAAAACGGAAGTTGACGTAATTTCCGGAAAAACCGGAGGTGCTCATGCCTTGAAAATATTTTAGATTTCATCAGCATCGTGAAATACTTAGTGCTGAATTTCATGAAAATACGTTCAGTTCCTCGTGAAAGACCCTGTGTGGTTAGTCATACAATTTCGTTTTCTCATGTTGTTCAGCAATCTGATTGCTTTTTTCTGTTACCTACACAAATAGAGGCTCAAAGTTTCTGGATCCATAGAAGATTATGCTAAATCTCAGTTAACCCTCTATTGTTGCGTGATACACCATCTTAAGTTGCGTTGACTAATATACTTAGGTGTTATTCTAAAACCATAAATTGCTGTCTGAATATTCTTGCATAAATTTGTAATATAATTCTTTCAGTCCAGATGTCTATCCAATTGCACTCCCTAAAAGTTTTATATGCTCCAAAATTTTGTATTTATCTTGATCCAGTGTTATGGGATTAACATCATCATGTTTCACATATTATGTTATTCACTAACTGTGACTAATACACGCCATTCTACGTACCTGTCAATATGTCTGTATGAATACATATGAGAGTGAAGCAAGTTGTTTCAACAGATCAGCTTGCAAAATATCGAGGAATCAAGAAGACTACACGTCTGTGTTTTTTTCCTCAGTTTAAAATGATAAAATCTAAATTCATTTTGGAAAATTCAACAATTCCAATAGGAAATACTCGAAACTTGTTACTATTTATTTAGTCTCCTCCAGTTTATTATTCTTGTAGACGACGTATTGGTCCGGAGGCATTAAACGTCAAATAAAAACACTTACTTCATCACTGTTTCACTGTGTAAACATCGTAGATTAATTTTGGAGCTTCTTCGAATTTTTTCAACGTTGTATTCGAATTTATTGGTAGAACACTTGTCTCATGGCATTTCGTTACATACCGAATGTGTCATTTATTTTTATCTCTGGAGATTTTATGGTAACCTGTGAATTTTCAGAAGTAATTGTTTGATATCAATTATTTGTGCCCGTTGGTTCTAGATTGAAAACACAAGGGCTATTCTTGGATGAATCAAGCTACAATCGATTCAATTTTTTTATACAAGTTGAGTCTTATGAAATCTTCAAAAACATTTTATGAATTAGTGTACAAATGCATATATTTCATTTAAGAACACCTTTTTGCTTCTTACTTTACCTGATGATTATCTTCTGTCCTGAATTTTATAAACAATTTACTTTGAAAGATTATAATTCACAGATTTAGGTTTACAGTTCCATTTGCTTTGATATATCTGAGTATGATCTTGTAAATTTGCTTCTGGAAAACGCCGTAGGTACTTTTAAATGAAAAATTTTATGTTATGATGAATTTTTTCTGTTTTGGTTTTAATTAATTCAGTAGACAAGTAGTAGGAACGAAGTTCTAATGTACGATCCACGCAATTTGCAAAAGAAAAATCGTGCTTAATTGTATGTAGGTTTTCTTGATTAGTTTTTATTTAAGTACAAGAAAGTATTTAGGAAATTCAGTATTTAAGGAAATAATAAATTACGTAAAATAAAAAAAAATCGTAATACAAATTATCAATTAATAACAACAAATATTTTTGTTTGATTAACAACATAAAATTACATAGAAGTAAAAATAATTACAAAAAAGTTTATTATTACAAGTAATTCTTATTAATCAGTCTTGTTATTAAATTCTATTACTGAAACTATTGGCTTGTGGTAACTAAAATATCTCGTTGTCGATTCTTGCGGATTGTTAATTATATGTAATGACAAAAAAAGAAAATCTATCTATGTATATACATTTGAGTGCTTCTTTTCTTTGAATTTATATATTTTCACTCCACACACGAATTATTATTTCAAACTCGGAAAAAATATTTCTTTCTAATTTACAATAATACTTATTTGTAGATGGAGCCAAAAATAAAATTTAAAATAAAGGGGGCACCCTCGTATGTATCCATACACTTCAATATTTTTGTATTGTACCTTTCTCGTTTATTTTTAATTTTTTGACGTTTCCTGAAAGCATTTTGATGCTCTGCATTTGTTTTTGGTGGTTTTGTGGTACTGGAAATGATTAAAAATAAATTTTTTGTTCAACTTAAAACTTTAAAAAAATATATTCAATAAACTTTTTGAATATTTTCATTACTTCACTAGATATTTCGGCTTTATAATATAATTTATATATATAATTGAAGAGAGAATTTTTTTAATTATTAACTGTTTAAAAATTTTGAAAATATTCATTAGTTAAGAGGATATCTTTGCCTTATATCGTAACTTTTTTACTTATTTTCACTTTTTCTCGTTTCCTATACGCTTTTTGATACTCCGCTTTGGTGGTATTGCAGTACTAGAAATGATTAAATATATATTAGGTGTACAAATAAGTTTCCGCGGTTTGTCAAAAGATGGCCCCACCAGAAGATTATGGAGAAATTGTCAGATGTAAAACGTAATATCCCAAGTTTAGTCATCTGGCAACACCATAACCTTAAAGTACTAGTGATTCCGTATCAGCATCACGTAATTTTTTTCGTGCAAAAATGTCAAGTTTTATTCCGAATAAGCATCATTTGCGGGAACTTTTGATTTACTTCTTTAATGTGAAAAAATCTGCAGCTGAGGCGCATCGATTGCTTCTAGAAGCATATGGTGAAGCTGCTTTAAGTGAGAGAAGTTGTCAGGAATGGTTTCATAAGTTTAAGAACGGTGAGTTTGACGTTAAAGACAAAGAACGCAGTGGAAGGCCGAAAATGTACGCAGACATGGAATTAGAAGCACTATTGGAGGAAGATTCGTCCCAAACGCAAAAAGAACTTGCACTTACTCTACAAGTGACTCAACAAGCAATTTCACATCGTTTAAAATCGTTAGGAATTATTCAAAAACAAGGAAATTGGGTTCCATATGAACTAAAGCCGAGAGACGTTGAGCGCCGATTATGCATGAGTGAAATGCTGCTTGCCAGGATTAAAAAAAAGAGTGTTTTGCATCGTATAGTCACTGGTAACGAAAAATGGATTCATTACGATAATCCAAAGAAGAGACTCATGGGTTAAGCCCGGCGAACCATCAACATCGACAGCTAAGCCGAATATTCATGGAAAAAAACTCATGCTGTGTATTTGGTGGGATCAGCTTGGTGTCGTGTAGTATGAATTGCTGAAACCAAGCGAAACCATTACTGGAGCTCTCTACCGAACACAATTGATGAGATTGAGTCGGGCACTTAAGGAAAAACGCGCCCATTACTACTCCAGACACGACAAAATTATTCGTTTACACGATAATGCTCGTCCACATGTTGCGGAGCCGGTAAAAACATACTTGGAAACATTCAACTGGGAAGTTTTACCCCACCCGCCGTATTCACCAGACTTAGCCCCTTCTGATTATCATCTGTTCCGGTCGATGGCACATGGTCTGTCTGAGCAGCGCTTCACATCATATGAAGACACCAAAAATTGGGTAGATTTGTGGATAGCGTCAAAAGATGAAGAGTTTTTTCGACGTGGTATCCGAATGTTGCCAGAAAGATGGGGAAAAGTAGTGGCAAATGATGGAAAATACTTTGAATAAAACGTAATGTACTTTTCCTTTACAATAAATTCCTAATTTTTTATAAAAAACCGCGGAAACTTATTTGTACACCTAATATATTCAAGAGAGAATTAACCTTCAACTTTTAAGAAATATTCACATACACGCACACGTATATTTATATACAGGGTGTCTCAAGTTAGGGTTCTAATTTGAAAAACAGAAGTTATGGCCAATTTAATATCACAATTTTCAACATAAAATTTGAAACACACTGTAATGATATTTTTTAAATCCAAATGATGCATGACCTGTTCTCATCCTTCCTCTTCGATGTTGTAAAAACGGTTTACGCTCAGGATATTTAAAATAAGAATAATGAACTGAACATATTTGTTTTTTTTTCCAGTTTTTCTTGGATATTTTGAAAACTATTCGATTTAACACAATGGTTTTAACAGAAAAGTATTCACTATTGAATACTCGTTCATATCAGGAATGGAAAACTTGAAAAAAATTTTTTCGTCGAATTTATTTCCACTCCCTGTATAACCGAAAGTTTTTGGGCTTCGAAAATATTTTAGCCCTGTAGAGAACTTCGAACAATATCATAATCCCAATTTTCAGATTTCAAATATCTCTAGTTCTCCAGAAACGTCTAATAGGCACTCGAATTTGAGACACCCTGTATACAGGGTGAGTCTCCGACCACTGCACTTTAGTTTAAATGATATTTGTTTTTCATGCAATTTAACCAATCTTTACAGTAGTTGTGAGAAACCTACAAGAAATGGAATAAATCTATCGATGCCAAAATATGCATGACTGTTATCAAAAACCTTCTACAAGAGATCATTCCAATTGATATTGTCGTTTGAACAATACAGGGGGTAATGCAATGTTTTTATGAAATCTCAACACCCTATATCTCTTGAACGGGGTCTAATTTGCAAAAATGTTATAGGAAAAAATGTTTCATTTGACTTCACGAATCTATGGATTTATGCTTTAAATGTCCTGAGTGATCGAATGTCTTATCTTCTTTATGATTAACAAATATATCTGTTCAATAAATTACACAAAGGCTCGAAAAGTGGCACCCTTTCCAGAGAACATTGCAGGTCGCCAATGCGTATCTACACGCACCGTTGAACTTGAGCGAAAATACCCGGATATCCCGCAAATTTTATCTCACGCGGGTCGCTCTTTCAATTTATTCTACCATCTGTGATATCTTCTTCGTAGAACTGATAACTTCATCCAAAAATATCACACTCAAGAGCCGGAATCGTACGATCCAAGTGTGTAACGAGAATAGATCAATGACACAATTTTCTGACAATCGAGATATACAATTCAGGATGGAATAATAATCTGTCTGATATGATCCTTCGCCCACTATATGGCAGCCTAATCCCATCTCGATGATGTGAAACGTTTAACACTGAAATGAATCAAATGTTTCTCTCCCCTTTGAGCATCGCAAGCCATTCATTCGTTCAACTGCTGTCTTTTTCTTTCGTCGACACCGATGAACACTCTTACCGCCTCTGTGTGGTATTTAAGATCGATGTCATAAAGAATGGCTGTTGATGCGGTCCACTTGAGGTTTTATCGTAATGGTGATTCAATTGTGACTGCTCAACGTCTGCAAGACGAAATCAAAACATTTGGGACACAGTGGTTAACAAGGTATCCAAAAACTGGCGCCACGTTATGACAAATGCGTCAATATTCACGGAAATAGATAGTAGATTAAGATACAGGCTATCATGTAAAAATAAAATTATCCCGATATCTTCACACGTCTTTTTTTAATTCCAAAACGGTACTTACTCAAAAAACATGCCTCGTAAATAGTGACCGTTACTGTGATATGCTGCGAAATTTTTGGTTCCAGGGTTACAAGACTTTGCAGGTTTCAACTCAAAAACGTGGTTGCAGCAAGATGGGTTACTGAAAATAAAGAATTTCAATGACCCCTGAGAACAAAGTGAAGTAATTCTTGCCCCTTAATCGTCTTCGAAAATATGAAATGGGGCATAATGGTACTCAGAATATAGTTTGATTATATCAATGTGAACATTAATTGAAAATTACGTTCACTTGCACAGGAAGCTAGGGGCTCAATTACCGCCCCCTAATCTTAAAAAAAAATACAGCAAATTTACATCTGCGCGTGATTACACACGGTAAATATCTTGCTGTTTAGCTGTGAGACCGCTATATTGGGAAGGGCCAATTAACCTACGTTTGGTCCGTCTATTCTTAGACCATATATTTTACAATCTCAGACTGTCATTACAATTAGGGCATATTTATTAGACTTAGCCTTTTGATCTCTTACACGGCCGTATTGACGATTAAAATGTTCTAGTCCAATTCGCATTCAACATTTCTAATGGATCTATCAATATCTAAACCAATTTCAGTGTGATGGTAGTTGCCATTTCAGCAGTCTAAGGCGCTGGTTCAAGGCGCCAAGTTTTAATCCCACTTCTGATGTAAGATTTTAAATAAAACACTTTGTCATTCGAAGAATAGATACACTCATGGATGTTTTCGCGAAACATCCCAACGAACGTTTTCCACGGAAGCACAAAAGCGACCCCAATGTTGCCAACGTAAAAAGAAAAGAGCAAATAATTGCGAAATCTTTCGATCAGGTGTTCTGACACTTCCCGAGGCTTTGCGGCTGAATTTTTAATCAGTTTCTCAAACACCGACGCCTGAACCCGGGTGAGAGCGTCGTTTTTAAAGCGGACCGAGAGCGTCGTTTTTCCTTTTTGTTTTTCCGGCGCACTTCAATTTTTCCGGTTTATGCCGATGGATAGTGGTCGGGGAGGGAGATTAGATTTGTTTTATAAATAGATCGGGGGAGATCTGAATTTTAATTTCAATTTTTCGCGTTGGGTAAACATATCCGAACGGCGTAAGTGGGAGGGATTAAGGGTTAATGCGGAAGCATTAAAAATTATTGGGTTTTTTCTTCGAAGATGGGATTATTGGAACCTTTCGGTGTGTTTTACACCGGAATTCCATGTTTAACCTAATGCAAACTGCATCAATAAATCCGACCGATGTCTGTGAAATCACCGAAAATGTGCAAATGGCATAAAAGTTCTGTTGACGATGGAGCACATCATAAATGTGTTGAATGATTATTTGGGCTATTATTGGGCCATCTATTGTGAATAAAGTGTAATGTTTTCCGACGTTTCTACTAGATAGACATCTTCTATCTTTATCAAGGAGAAACATGAGTAAAAAACCTCCTTTGAAAATATCAATTGATCAAAAGTCTCGTGTTGAATGATTGTTAATTCAAAGAAGTTAACAGTTATGAAAGAACCAGCATAAAATTGGCAAAGGAATGCAACCATTTGACATTCATCCATCTTGCAAGAGATCGAAACCTTATTCCTAAAGGTCTCAGAGTGAAACTTCCTGTCAAAAGTTATAGAGCAGATAGGATTTCAAAACGGACAAGTCAAGCCCTTATGAGAGAAAGACTGAATCAACATCGATTCAACAAAGCCAAATTACTTACAACATGCGAGAACCTTAGATGTAGCATTCAATCAAAAACTAATGATGAAGATTATGAAAATATTCTGGGAGCTATTAAACATAGCTATGAAAGAATATATGATCAACAAAAACTAATCCATAAAAGGAAAATGGAGAAACTTATGAAGGAGTCAAAAAAATATGAACCCTTAGATCATTCAAAAACCGCGATCAATTTATCTAATAAGAACTTGAGTGAAGATCAGATATCTCTCCTCAACAAGGGTCTCAAGTTCTCTATAGCCCCTAAGACGATACCAAAAATTGAAATCATGTTGGCGGCAGAAGAAACTGCACAGAAAATTCGAGAACCTGAAAAAGCCGAAGAGTACAGATGGAAAATCAGAACCTTGTTAGACAGGAATAACAAAACACCTCTACCCAATATAAATAAAGCTGAACAGAGGGCATTAAAAGATCTTGAATAGGATAGTTCCATAAAGATACTTCCAGCAGACAAAGGAAACGCCACTGTAATTCTAGATGTTGGCTCTTATAATAAAAAATCAATGAATTATTAGAAGCAGGAAAATATAAAAGACTAAAAAGGACCCTACCACCACATTTGAAAACAAGATTTACAAAATCCTTTATAAATATCGAAATGAATTTCCAGATCAATTCGTTAGATCAAGACTTACACCTCACTTCAGTAAACCACCACATTTATATGGTCTACCAAAAATACACAAAGCAAATATTCCTCTAAGACCAATTGTGAGTTCAAGAAATTCAGCATGCCACCAATTGGCTAAATTTCTGCTGAAAATTATATCGCCATTAAAAAGTAATTCAACATCGATGATAAGAAACACGAAACACTTCATAGAAATAATGAAACATCAAGAAATCATGGAAGAAGACGTTATGGTCAGCTTCGACATTACCAGTTTGTTCACTAATATTCCGACAGATAAAACACTTATCATAGTTAGGAAAAAGCTTGAAGAAGATCAAACCCTTAGTGAAAGAACTACACTAAGCGTAAATGCAATTATGGAAATGCTTTCTCTTTGTATTGAAACAACATATTTCCAATTCGAAGACATCTTTTATCAACAAGAAAGAATGGCCATGGGTTCACCACTATCACCAATTTTAGCTGATTTATATCGACAGAAGGCATTATGTACTTAAACCCAAACTGTGGAAAAGATCTATAAATGATACTTTCATTATTTGGCAACATGGAAGAGACACTATAGATGGATTCCTTCAATATCTAAACAATCAAGAGGAATCAATTAAATTCACAATTGAAATCGAGAAGGACAGACAACTTCCATTCTTAGATGTACTCGTACATAAACAAAATGGAATCCCAAGAACCACTGTGTATAAAAAGCCAACGAACACAGGACAATATCTACATTTTGAGTCAAACCACCAACTAAACACTAAATTGGGAGTAGCAAAATGTTTATTTGATAGAGCAATAAATATTTGTTGCACTGAAGAAGACCAAAATGAAGAAATAAATAACATCTCGAAAACTCTTAGAAGCAATGGCTACCCCAAAAAGATATTAGAAAAAGCTAAACGAACAAGAGAAAGTCAAACTGAACCAACAGATATAAATCAGACCATTAACACGTAATTCCTTATGTAAAAGGTTTGTCGGAGAAAATGAGAAGAATTGGAAATAGATACAACATAACGACTGCATTCAAAACTCAAGACACTATCAGAGCTAAACTTACAAAAGTTAAGCCTAATAATGAGACACAAAGGACAAAGAACTGCATATATGAATTACCTTGCGAGTGCAGAAGATCTTAAATCGGAGAAACTGAACGCCCTCTGAATGTACGAATACAAGAACATCAGAAGCTTCTACGAGTACTAGACAGCGATAAATCCAGGTTAGTCCAACATGCTGTAGATGAGAATCATCGTATAAAATGGGATGAAGCATCAATAATATCCAAAGAAGAAAAACTTGCAAGAAGAAAAATCAAAGAAGCAGCATTTATGAAAATAACACCAGATTCCATAAGTGCTCCATCTATAGATCTGCCAGAAGTTTGGACGCCGATAGTTCGATCCAACTTAAAAAGATCATCATATCACAGATGAGTATATAACATCGTTCATTTTTCTTTCATGACTTCTGTCATATTGACTTTTTGAAAATTGATAATTTTCAAAAGGTTTTTTACTTTTCCTCCTTGATAAGGATAGAAGATGTCTATCGAAACGTCGGAAAACATTACATCCACAATAGATGATGGTAATAGCCCAAATAATCATTCAAAACAATGTGAACATTAATTGAAAATTACGTTCATTTGCACAGGAAGCTAGGGGTTCAATTACCGCCCCCTAATCTTGAAAAAAATACAGCAAATTTACATCTGCGCATGATTACACACGGTAAATATCTTGCTGTTTAGCTGTGAGACCGCTATATTGCTAAGGGCCAATTAACCTACGTTTGGTCCGTCTATTCTTAGACCATATATTTTACAATCTCAGACTGTCATTACAATTAGGGCATATTTATTAGATTTAGCCTTTGATCTCTTACACGGCCGTATTGACGATTAAAATGTTCTAGTCCAATTCGCATTCAGCATTTCTAATAGATCTATCAATATCTAAACCAATTTCAGTGTGATGTGACTTTAGGTGGTTGCCATTTCAGCAGTCTAAGGCGCTGGTTCAAGGCGCCAAGTTTTAATCCCACTTCTGATGTAAGATTTTAAATAAAACACTTTGTCATTCGAAGAATAGATACACTCATGGATGTTTTCGCGAAACATCCCAACGAACGTTTTCCACGGAAGCACAAAAGCGACCCCAATGTTGCCAACGTAAAAAGAAAAGAGCAAATAATTTCGAAATCTTTCGATCAGGTGTTCTGACACTTCCCGAGGCTTTGCGGCTGAATTTTTAATCAGTTTCTCAAACACCGACGCCTGAACCCGGGTGAGAGCGTCGTTTTTAAAGCGGACCGAGAGCGTCGTTTTTCCTTTTGTTTTTCCGGCGCACTTCAATTTTTCCGGTTTATGCCGATGGATAGTGGTCGGGAGGGGGAGATTAGATTTGTTTTATAAATAGATCGGGGGGGAGATCTGAATTTTAATTTCAATTTTTCGCGTTGGGTAAACATATCCGAACGGCGTAAGTGGGAGGGATTAAGGGTTAATGCGGAAGCATTAAAAATTATTGGGTTTTTCTTCGAAGATAGGATTATTGGAACCTTTCGGTGTGTTTTACACCGGAATTCCATGTTTAACCTAATGCAAACTGCATCAATAAATCCGACCGATGTCTGTGAAATCACCGAAAATGTGCAAATGGCATAAAAGTTCTGCGACGATGAACACATCATAAATGTTGAATGATTATTTGGGCAATTACCATCATCTATTGTGGATGTAATGTTTTCCGACAGATATAAATCAGACCATTAAAACCGTAATTCCTTATGTAAAAGGTTTGTCGGAGAAAATGAGAAGAATTGGAAATAGATACAACATAACGACTGCATTCAAAACTCAAGACACTATCAGAGCTAAACTTTCAAAAGTTAAGCCTAATAATGAGACACAAAGGACAAAGAACTGCATATATGAATTACCTTGCGAGTGCGGAAGATCTCACATCGGAGAAACTAAACGCCGTCTGAATGTACGAATAAAAGAACATCAGAAGCTTCTACGAGTACTAGACAGCGACAAATCCAGGTTGGTCCAACATGCTGTAGATGAGAATCATCGTATAAAGTGGGATGAAGCATCAATAATATCCAAAGAAGAAAAATTTGCAAGAAGAAAAATCAAAGAAGCAGCATTTATGAAAATAACACCTGATTCCATAAGTGCTACATCTATAGATCTGCCAGAAATTGGACGCCGATAGTTCGATCCAACTTAAAAAGATCATCATATCACAGATGAGTATATAACATTGTTCATTTTTCTTTCATGACTTCTGTCATATTGACTTTTTGAAAATTGATAATTTTCAAAAGGTTTTTTACTTTTCCTCCTTGATAAAGATAGAAGATGTCTATCGAAACGTCGGAAAACATTACATCCACAATAGATGATGGTAATAGCCCAAATAATCATTCAACACGAGCTCCATCATCAACAATATCTCGTCATCAACTAGAAATTCGTTATGGGCCCGAATTGTTTCAAGAAGTTAGAAGTTATGAAAGAACCAGCATAAAATTGGCAAAGGAATGCAACCATTTGACATTCATCCATCTTCCAAGCGATCGAAACCTTATTCCTAAAGGTCTCAGAGTGAAACTTCCTGTCAAAAGTTATAGAGCAGATAGGATTTCAAAACGGACAAGTCAAGCCCTTATGAGAGAAAGACTGAATCAACATCGATTCAACAAAGCCAAATTACTTACAACATGCGAGAACCTTTGATGTAGCATTCAATCAAAAACTAATGCTGAAGATTATGAAAATATTCTGGGAGCTATTAAATATAGCTATGAAAGAATATATGAACAACAAAAACAAGTCCAAAAAAGGAAAATGGAGAAACTTATGAAGGAGTCAAGAAAATATGAACCCTTAGATCATTCAAAAACCGTGATCAATTTATCTAATAAGAACTTAAGTGAAGATCAGATATCTCTCCTCAACAAGGGTCTCAAGTTCTCTATAGCCCTTAAGACGATACCAAAAATTGAAATCATGTTGGCGGCAGAAGAAACTGCACAGAAAATTCGAGAACCTGAAAAAGCCGAAGAGTACAGATGGAAAATCAGAACCTTGTTAGACAGGAATAACAAAACACCTCTACCCAATATAAATATAGCTGAACAGAGGGCATTAAAAGATCTTAAATCGGATAGTTCCATAAAGATACTTCCAGCAGACAAAGGAAACGCCACTGTAATTCTAGATGTTGGCTCTTATAATCAAAAAATCAATGAATTATTAGAAGCAGGAAAATATAAAAGACTAAAAAAGGACCCTACCACCACAGTTGAAAACAAGATTTACAAAATCCTTTATAAATATCGAAATGAATTTCCAGATCAATTCGTTAGATCAAGACTTACACCTCACTTCAGTAAACCACCACATTTATTCGGTCTACCAAAAATACACAAAGCAAATATTCCTCTTAGACCAATTGTGAGTTCAAGAAATTCAGCATGCCACCAATTGGCTAAATTTCTGCTGAAAATTATATCGCCATTAAAAAGTAATTCAACATCGATGATAAGAAACACGAA
This sequence comes from Micraspis discolor, assembly GCA_030674115.1. NCBI lineage: Eukaryota > Metazoa > Arthropoda > Insecta > Coleoptera > Coccinellidae > Micraspis > Micraspis discolor. Next base: position 2,821,647 of record JARTUT010000440.1, read on the forward strand.
ACACTTCATAGAAATAATGAAACATCAAGAAATCATGGAAGAAGACGTTATGGTCAGCTTCGACATCACCAGTTTGTTCACTAATATTCCGACAGATAAAACACTTATCATATTTAGGAAAAAGCTTGAAGAAGATCAAACCCTTAGTGAAAGAACTACACTAAGCGTGAATGCAATTATGGAAATGCTTTCTCTTTGTATTGAAACAACATATTTCCAATTTGAAGACATCTTTTATCAACAAGAATTCGGAATGGCCATGGATTCACCACTATCACCAATTTTAGCTGATTTATATATGGAAATTTTCGAACAGAAGGCATTAGAAAAATATGTACTTAAACCCAAACTGTGGAAAAGATATGTAGATGATACTTTCATTATTTGGCAACATGGAACATGGAACATGGATGGAACATGGAACACTATAGATGGATTCCTTCAATATCTAAACAATCAAGAGGAATCAATTAAATTCACAATTGAAATCGAGAAGGACAGACAACTTCCATTCTTAGATGTACTCGTACATAAACAAAATGGAATCCCAAGAACCACTGTGTATAAAAAGCCAACGAACACAGGACAATATCTACATTTTGATTCAAACCACCAACTAAACACTAAATTGGGAGTAGCAAAATGTTTATTTGATAGAGCAATAAATATTTGTTGCACTGAAGAAGACCAAAATGAAGAAATAAATAACATCTCGAAAACTCTTAGAAGCAATGGCTACCCCAAAAAGATATTAGAAAAAGCTAAACGAACAAGAGAAAGTCAACCTGAACCAACAGATATAAATCAGACCATTAAAGCCGTAATTCCTTATGTAAAAGGTTTGTCGGAGAAAATGAGAAGAATTGGAAATAGATACAACATAACGACTGCATTCAAAACTCAAGACACTATCAGAGCTAAACTTACAAAAGTTAAGCCTAATAATGAGACACAAAGGACAAAGAACTGCATATATGAATTACCTTGCGAGTGCGGAAGATCTTACATCGGAGAAACTAAACGCCGTCTGAATGTACGAATAAAAGAACATCAGAAGCTTCTACGAGTACTAGACAGCGACAAATCCAGGTTGGTCCAACACGCTGTAGATGAGAATCATCGTATAAAATGGGATGAAGCATCAATAATATCCAAAGAAGAAAAACTTGCAAGAAAAAAAATCAAAGAAGCAGCATTTATGAAAATAACACCAGATTCCATAAGTGCTCCATCTATAGATCTGCCAGAAGTTTGGACACCGATAGTTCGATCCAACTTAAAAAGATCATCATATCACAGATGAGTATATAACATTGTTCATTTTTCTTTCATGACTTCTGTCATATTGACTTTTTGAAAATTGATAATTCTCAAAAGGTTTTTTACTTTTCCTCCTTGATAAAGATAGAAGATGTCTATCGAAACGTCGGAAAACATTACATCCACAATAGATGATGGTAATAGCCCAAATAATCATTCAACACGAGCTCCATCATCAACAATATCTCGTAACCACATCATAAATGTGGTGACAAAAGCTTTGACAATTGTGCCAGTACCGTAAAGAATAAAGTGAATATTTACACCCTAGTCTACTAGATAACGGCACTAGAACAAGGCAGAAACACTCTCAATCTTATTTATAACGATATTAATATCAAAATTCGAGCAAATACTGAAAGGATTCAATTTGTTTGAAATACTTAGTATATTGAAATACCTTTTTATGACGCCAGAACAAGACGGCGAAGTTTCAATTGTTTTCTTCTGATGTATTTTGAATTGTCTCGATAATTTTAATTTTGTTTTCAATTGAATTATCTATATATCATTCAACTACGTTAATAAACTTCCAAACATAGTGTCTCCGAAGTTCTACGAATGCGTAATGAGTAATTTTTAGGGATGGGTAAATGTAAAAGTTCGACAATTTTCAAAGTTTGGATACCAGCAGACTGAATCGAACGTTTTTCTTTTTTGTAATTCAAGATAATCTGTTTATTTGTTTCTCATTTGTAAACGTCGGTTTCCAAAACTACAATATTAATCAAGAAAGTTTATTTTATCAAGTCACTTACTTGTAAAACTGGCAGTTAACGATATAATAACGCCCAAGTCACTATGTTGAGCTACCGGCCGGAGCAGTGCACCGCCGACATTATAACATCGCCAAGGGTTATTTCCACCAAGGTGAAGCGCAGTGCACTTTCCGACATATAAAGGAAGCAACCATTCATCACACCATGCGCGTATCCTGTCCAGATCACTCTGAAGCGTAGACTTTAACGCATCCATGGAGTCAATACGTCTAGTTTTAATGGGTATTTAGAGATGCAATTGTGGCATCGTGGCGGCTGTATTAGTATCACACTGTTCCAGAGTACGAAGAAACACTTTAAAACATTCGTACAAACGCTTTTGAGCTCACATCAATGTTTCCCTAAATTTTTCAATGTTTCGTAGATGATATCTGGAAATAAAACGAAAGGATACATATACAGAGTGTATTACAACCCATTCCCTCGAATTTCCTGCTTCCTAAAGCCGTCCTATAAAACGCGACACATCCGCCATCTACTCAAAGTATCAATTACTCCAACCTAGATCCCTCTAATCCCGTTTGTAATTATTTAAAGAGCCATTGACTCGTTTCTAAAATAACCGGGCCCAACATACACTCCTGTCTCAATCCGTCAAGTCGGCGGGATTACATGGGATTATGAGAGAAGCCGGTGCATCTTGTTGCTAAACTTTTCTGAATCATAAATTCTCAGTATGGCACCTCCAGTTCGTGTGGATACGACGTCGTTTACGTCTTGATATGTCGGTAAATCATCGGGTTAACGTTCGGTGTCGACGATTATACTGCATCCTCCATTCCAAATGAAACCGAACAGATCTGGTGAATAGGACGAATGATGCAAAGGAATTACGTGAAACCAGTAGTCAATGAGGGACTAAGCCATCTAGGGGTGAAATATCACAACAGATGGGAAAAGCCGTACTATATTTTTCAAAAAAGGTCGGTTTCTTTTGTAATATACAGGGTGAATTTGTACAAATATTATTTTATCATAAACAAAATTTCGGTCTTAACCGTAAAATTGTTTCATTCATCACGTTTCGACTCATATCATCAATTTCTTGCAGTGAGTCGCTCTTTATCCGACCCGATAAAGACTGAGTCTGGAGTCGGCGTGGAAAACTCGGACGGGTGTACTGGCAACGATGGAGATGCTGGAAAGAACGATAAAAAAAGCAAAAGACAACGTCGCCAAAGGACGCATTTCACCTCGCAACAACTGCAAGAACTTGAAGCCACCTTCGCGAGAAATAGATACCCTGATATGAGTACGAGGGAAGAAATAGCCATGTGGACGAATCTAACTGAGGCCAGAGTCAGGGTAAGTTACTTTTAGAAACTGAATCTTGATTTTTACCTCTTATAATGGGTTTTCCAATAGAATAAACAAAAATAAAATAAAACACAAACCGTTTGAGATATTTCAAACACTTTATTATTGGTTTGAAGTACAAGCATAACATTTATGTCGTTTGGGTCGTCGAACGGCAGCGATGTTTTCCTTACTGCGACCTGTTCTTTGTCTCACTGGTACGACAACATCCAACCGCCAATATGTCGACTCAAATTTTAGCACCAAACTTGTAATTGGCTGTCTACTAGAGCGCGAATTATGACCGAAAATTGTAGTTAATTTTTATAACTTGCAAACATTGTTCGTTTGTGTTCTTCATCATGATGAAAATGTTCACTTTAGTGAATGAATTGACGTTGACAGTTCGATGATTGGTCTAAGGGTGCGTTCACAAATTAAATTCGAAGTTGTCAAGTCCCCATTGGAAAACCCGATACTAGAAGGTTTCTTCACTGCACAGCATCTATAGTGGACCCAGCGGCGTTCACTTGTAAACCGCGCAGGGTACTTCTGTGCTGCTATACGGTGTGGTTTGGGATTGTATATTGTAGAGAAGAATTTAATGCTCGACCTCGTAGGTATAGCAAAGATATAGAGTGGGGAGAATACGCTTCGACCACTGCTCATCCAAAATTGGTGGCTAAATTCTTATGTCAAATTTCGACCATTTTTATACTTTCGTAGTCAGCTGTTCTAGGTTGACACTTGTCAGGTAAATTAGAAATTGCTTGAATTTTACATTGTGCTGGTACTTCGATACTTTCAACATGTCTTGTATTGTTAAAACGTGTAAAAACTATAAAACAAAGAAGGTCGAGGGAATTTAATTTTATACGTAAGTTTTTATTGAAATTATCCGACTGATCATACCGCATGGCATTGTTTATCTGCTCAGTGGCATGTTGTTTACTTTCCACAGTAATATGATTCTTTTTAGTTTCCCAAACTCAGTTGATATGAGGACAGTTTGGACTGATATTCTGAGTATAGATTCTGAAGCTAAAGATTTATCTAAGAAATTGATATACTCTATACATTTCATTTTCTTTTAAATTTTATACCAACTATGCCTCAGATACACTGCTTTCTACGCCAATGAACCGAAAGTATAAAAATGGCGGACGAAAAATTAGCCACTTCGCGCATCTCGAAGATCATTCTCCCCACTCTATATCTCTGAGGTATAGTGGCTTTCCTAACCTCGAATAAAAAGTACACTTTCCCAATTTGGAGCGCAAATAAGTATTCAAACAGTCTTATAGCCCATTGCCGAAGGATCTATTCAACATCACCCATACGTGTTCAAGAATAAAGTGTAGTTTTCTGTATTTACCGTGCACCCTTTGCAAATTTAAGCCTTGTCGGATGGCAGACGTTCCAACTCATGAAGATATACGGCCCCTGTGCAAGTTTTCATGTAATCCAGTATGACTAACGCCATAAATCTGGCAAATGGATTAGAACTAACGAGTGGCCACAGGTTTGTGTGGTATCTACATGATGGATTTCATCTTTGATCGAAAACATTGTTGGAGTGGAAAGGTGCGGAGGATTCCTGATACCGTTTTAACACACCAAACTCAACTTTAATAAGTTATCAAACGACATCCCTATGTCCTTTACTTCTTTCATCGTCAAATGCATTTTATTAAAACTTTAATACCTACTTTTTCCAATACATCCACTCTCAACCACCCACCCAAAAACAACAAATTAGCAAAACTTCTCCAATCTCCACCAGTTTCCCCAATACATCATCTTTACTCATTTCAACCCCCCAAAAAACGCAACCTCTTATCATTTAACGTCATCTTTGATCACCCCTTCGTTCCATCTCGTTCCAACGAACACGCTGTGGGGGTTGTGAAGGCGACCATGATAATCGCGATGAACGCGTGGGGCGGTTCGCCACCCCCGCCCCCATTTGACTCGACAAACCGTGGCCAACGACCCGTCCAATTTTGGCGGCGTACTGAATGAAGATCGACGAGAGGGTAGATCGTCCGAGACGTAAAACAACCCCCGCTGTATTTTTGGTATTCCGGCGTGCGCTCGGTCGAGGGGTGGTTTTTTGGGGTTTGGGGATGCTGTAATTGAGGGTCTGGCGAGAGATGGCGTCGTAGGGATCTTCGTGGTTCCTTGAAGGGTTACGATTGAACGAGGCGGTTTGGGAGTTAATTAGGGGTGGATTTTGACTTCTGGAAGGAAATGATTCATTCGAGTCATACACCATTCATATACAGAGTGTTCGGAAGGAGGATGTAGAGAATTTGTGTGGAGATCAGGTGGATTCGTTAATTTTTGATTTAGTAAACTAAAAGTGGATAAATCATAAACTTCTGTGCCAATCGTCTTTGATTTGATTTATAATATATTATAGTTTCTACTTTTTGAAGCAATTAAAAAGATTATATTATTATATTATATTTAATATATATTTACTTTTAAATTCTAAAACTTATCCTTTCTCAGAAAGTCATGTGGTATAGCTCAGAGTTCACTCCTACAGAATTTTAATTTTTCTTCTTCTTCTTCATGATCTAGCAGGTGCTCACTGGGTAGTCCAGATGATGTAATGTTGGTTGCCGCTCTATGAATTCGTCCGAATGAAGTTAGGCTATCTTTTAATGATTTTTCCGAGAGTCCCAAGATTTCCAGTTGCAGAAGACGACCTCGGGCATGTGAATCCTCTACGTTTTCCACTTTCATTCTCCCCCCAAAGTTATATTGTTGTCTTATTTATGTTCGAATTATGGCCGTGGAATAAGGATGGTGAGGGGAGCCTTTGAAAAATTATCGTTTTTCCAACCCGAAGCCATTTTCCTGTGCGCGTTAGGCAAAGACCGGAAATGTAAATTATTTTTTTATCAATTATTCCCAAGCCTCCTTCGCTTCTTCGTTAAAGGTTCGATATTTCAAGTCCAGAGGGGGGAAAAGGGACGTTTTTCATCCGGAAAATTTGCGTGGAAAAATACTTTCGCATTCGGAAAATTGGTTAAAGAATTCTTTAGAGGAATGCAAACTGATACTTTGAGACGTCTTGGAAAGAGTTACTCAAGGATTTGTTAATACTACATCTGTAAATATAATCACTTGAATCTCTAGAATGCATATCAGGAAAATTTATCTATCCTAAATTTAAGAATATGTAAGTTTTCAATAGCGGCCGTGCACATGCATTAATTCATGTTTGAACACGTCGGATATCAAGTTAATTCAAATATCAAGTTACAACTTGATCCAGTTAGTCGTTTCATTGTGTATTTCATCATCTGAATATGTGAAAGAGCATGATATCAAAGTATGTTTTAAAACAGAAACAAGTAAAGAGATAAAGTATCATCCACGCAATCTCTCGTTTCAATTTTGACAAAATCTTATCTTCATTCACCTGTATCAGACGTGCACAATAGAAATTTTATATCAAAATGGTTGAAATTTGCCGAAAAGATAAGATAAAAGCGCCCTTGGAACAGAGTACGAGTGCAACCAATCGCACGTTAGTTTACTTGTCGAAAATATGGCTTCCGAAAATAGAGGACCTGATTAGAGATAAGAGATCGTGTAAAGAGGGAACAATTGAATGGTGGGCGTTTCTGAAAGATATACCGAGAAAAAGATTATATTATAAACACCTTGTAGAGAATATCGGCGATCAATCATCATTGAACCGAAAATAAAGGAATATAAATAAGAGATTAGAAAAGATTATCCACCCTGATAGATTAATTCAACACTGGTTACAGAAAGAATACATCAAAAGACCGATTTTCTGGTGTGTGATTAGAAATTATTCGGTCCAGCAGTGATGACCGTGGGGTGGTCCAGTTTATTGTGCCCAATAAGGGGAAATAGAGATCAAGTTGTTAAGCCAATGATCTGGGAGTGATATATTAGTTTTCCTTTGGAATTGGATCCAATACTAGAAGTTTGATGCTTTATTACATACATGGTGTCTCACTTAAAAGTGTCCACCCTGAACAAAGAATCAGAATTTGTGAAGAAGTCGATTTTTTATAACAGGGAGACATGATCAGTAAGGTGAGACAGTACCTGAATGATTCCCTGGACATTGGACAGACCGAAGTGGCCTGTGCATTCACCGTATCCAACACCGCTGGATTTTTTTCACGTAGGACATTTGAAATCACAAGGTTTTAAAACCAGATTTAGACGACCTTCATGTGTAGATGACGTAATAAAAATCCTGAAATGCTAAAGCATATACGAATATACTTCAACGATTTCCATTCAATTCATTTATCTAAGAGAAAATATGACATATCGTTCATTCGAGGCAACTTTTTCTTCTTCAACCTATCACATTTCAAATCTACGATTTCCGTTTCATTTCAAAGTCCCGAATATTCCCTAAATCGCCGTCAATAAATCAGTCATTCCAGACGCACGGTAGATATCAAGTTCTTCGTTCGACAACACCCTGTTTGTTCAGGTACTCGAGTAAAAGTCGGCGTTCGAACCAACATAACATGAGTGTTCAAACACGTCGCAGAGGGGGGTATGTCGGTGTTCCTTTTGTCAAGATTAGAACCCTGAAGAAGACCAATGTTTCCTATGTAAAACACGATGTTCTGGTGTTGATTCAAGCCGTGTTCGATGATAAGACGATATGTATCTTTTGTAGGTGTTTAAATAATCGATTGGTTGTTGTTGATATGCATTGGAGATGTTACAGTGGACTTTATTGTTGCTTTGTCGGTTTTAAGAGGTCATACATTTAATAACTTCACCATGAGATCAATGATTTCTAGAATATATAGAGTATATCGAAACTCAATGCCAACCAGACCAAGGTGTATCAGTTAAATGAATAAAATAAGACGAAATGAAGAAAACACTGACTTGTTTCAAAGTATTTTCATGTGCTCTGGAACAGTGTTGTTGAGATAAATAAATTTTAACTGATTTCGACATGACAACGTCTTATAATTCGATGGAACCGGCAACACGCACGAAAAAAACATTACTGTGCGCCATTATCTCTTCTGAGGCGTTCCATTTAAGGCTTGAAGTGCAAGCGAGAGCGAATAACAAGCGACGAAGAGGCACAATCGGCCACCGGCAGCGTTCGAATGAATATGTCTCTCTCCTACTTGAGTGAGCGATGCGTCCGCGTGGACAGTTGGTTAACAATAATACATTTACATGTTCTCGTCAAGTATGACACGCAGTGAAAAGTGAATGTGGTGTCAATTGTTTATAGCAACAATACTTTCGATAATGGTTTTTTTCAATATTAAACATATTCAGTGATATATTGTCGAATATTCGTGCTTTCAATATTAAAATAATCGGTCTGCTAGTACAGCGATTGTAGGTTATGGTATAATTGACAAAACTATAACAATTATATTATTGAAATAAGATGATACAATGTTGACATTCGTGGATATCCCGGATATAAACAACCTTGATGCGTTTTCCAAATTTTAGGAGTCTCCAATGCATAACATACGAGATCAAGTAAAAAAATTAAGGAATTTTCCCAAAATTCTCTAGTACAACGAGATTTCTCAAACGTATTTATTTCAACCTCACTTAAACTTCTTCATGTTGCCAATTGATCAGATGGATATTATAGGATTTATTGAGGAAACCAAATTTCAGATGCTAGTAACTCGGATTTGGCCCAATAACCAACTCGACCGAGATATTTAGACATTTAACCCATTCTGAAAATATAAAAACTCATCTATTTCGGAAGAGAGAGAGTGTACGGCCGGCCGGACGGCGTTTAACTTTGTATTCTTCATCAGGAAGTCGAAACCAACCGATTGAGACCATTTTCCGTTCGAAATTCGATAATCGAAGACATTTGGCAAAACGATATCAACATAACCTCAAACGTCACTTTGACGTTTCAATTCCGATCCGAAATCCGCGTCGAATTGAGAAAATCGCGCGATTGTATGAGCGAAACCGACACGTGACTGTTTCTATGGACACGCGTGTGTACGTTTGCGATCCCCTGTAAATGCGTCTAATCGCGTTAGATACAGGGTGAGCGTTCACACGGCCGAACGCGCTAACTCGATGATGTAATCGGTAGTATCAGGTTGCGTATCTAATGTCCGGGTAATTTGCGACTTGATTGATATTGATGATGGCGAGTTATGTGAGCGAAACTTGCACGGATGATATTCTCATGATTTTTCGGCACTGAGGGTTTTCTTGGTTCGAAAACGATAGGGTGCTGATTTTAAATGTGGTCGTACGGATATCGATGAAATCGGTCGGGAAAATAATGCAGTTGTTCCGGAAAACATTGAAGGAACCTTGTGAAGTTATCAAAAGGTAGTGTTTACACTATCATAAACGAACATTTGGGTAGGAAAAAGCGGTTTTCAAATGAGTGTCGTGTTTGCTCAAACCAGAGAAAAATAAAAAAGAGTAAAACAATCTAAATGCTCACAGACTTCCAGACTTTTTGTCTATTTCCTACTTCGGCTTGGGACTTATCAAAGTAGCATAGAAACTCGGAACAACTTTGAATAAGCAAGAATTTTCCTTTACCAGAATCGATTAATGACATGCTGTTCAAAATGTTCAATAATTGCGTTTGAATGCATTCCTTTACTCTTTTATTTTTCCTAAATTTATGCACCGCCCTGTTAACACAATGATGAAATTCCAGATACAGATTTTGCGTAGATTTAATTGAACAATCACACATCAAATCCGATTAACAAGTCATATGGGGGGTGCGTCACCACAGGCAGCTCATATAGGGACCCCCTACTGGTTCCCCAGTTAATAAAGGAAACAACGCAAGGCATACATTAGAGGGGTTGAATCGCAGAGGCTATTTAAGTCAAACTGAATTCATGACCGTATCGTATAGCTACCTCAACTTTAATATATAGGGTGTATTAAAAGATTCTGAAGTTGTACCTTGTAGATCGTAAAGCCAAAATCAAATTCGGAGTCCCACAGGGAAAAATTTTGGGGCCATTTTCGTATATCATCTACACTAATTTTTGCTTTAGCGCCTTAAGTTCTTGTTTCAACATGAAACTACGTTTTGCTACCAAGTTTTCATGCTAATTTCGAGATAAAGACATTGTGACATGCCAACTTCTAATGAACAATGACAAACAAGGATTTTCCTCAACACTTCCAGCCACATCAGCATCAAAGAATTACAGGTTCAAACATGACAAACACCAATATAGCAGTATTTTAAATCTTTCCCATACAATTAACACGTCTTCCAGCAATTCCCTCTGGTATCATCCCTCAATATTCTCCTTTGTTCCAGGTGTGGTTCAAGAACAGACGAGCGAAATGGCGTAAACGCGAACGCAATGCGATGAACGCAATGAACGCAGCGGCCGAATTCAAGTCCGCAGGTTTCGGCACTCAATTCAACGGACTGATGCCCACGTTTGGCGATACAGACATCTATTCTTCGTACAGCTACAACAACTGGGCTACCAAGGTGCCCAGCCCGCTTGGTACCAAACCCTTCTGGCCGGTGGTACCAACCAACCACCATCAATCGACCGTCAACTGTTTCAACGCCGCCACATCCGTGGCAGCTTCGATGTCTGGAGCTGCAGGTTCCATGTTACCTGGAGGAATGGGTATGTATCTTTCATGAAGGTTTAACTGTGTGGAAACTTACGAGCTGTAGACTTAGGTGAGTTTGTGCAAGAAGTTCTTGTTAACATCATCTGAGGCCCGTATCCGAGATGGCGTTTGTTATATCTTCGCTTGATTGGAAACGTGTGATTGAAGTTCACTGTAGAGTCTGTTTTCTTCATTAGAATCTCGGAACTGGCCTCAAGTCATCTTGCAAAAACATTCCATCAAACAGATCATATATAAGGTGTGGTGAAGAGAAATCCATAATGAATTGAGGTTATCTTCAATCGCCACAGCTGGAATACGCGATGACTACCAGCTAATTTGGATGTATTACCTGAAGTGTTGTTCGTCATCGACAGGGGGGCATTGGTAAGCACCAGGTTCCAGATTTCCAGATTCTGTCGCCACCAAGCAAGCTCCCTAAAGAGATGTCTGGTTTAGCGTTTGCCGGATGAAATGCAATTCCTCTCTTTTCACCTCCAAATGGCTGCTTTTGGCCGATAACTTCTTCAAACAGTCAAATTACTGGCGGTGCAAATGCGAGTCGAGTTTTGTCTTAGGAGATCAGCTCGTCCTAGATAATTCTCTGCCAAATCCATTAAAACTATCTTAGACGTCAATTCTGACTGTTTTCCTCAAGCCTCAAGTTGTCGTTAGTGTACATCACAACTATCTGACCGCTTTAAATGTATTTTTCTCTACCACACCTTGTATTTTCTTTATCTTATGTCACTTTATATTTCCATGGAAAGATCTGGTGTTGTTCTTCATTGATAACTCCTTAGGTTAACCTACCATCTTTCTCTCTCTTGTTTCAGGTGGTTCCCCGGCGTCAGTATCCGGTCAGCCATGTCCATACACCACTCCAACCACACCTTATTCAATGTACCACCACAGAGCAGCTGCAGAACCTTGCTCCGCAATGTCTTCGAGTATAGCGTCGTTGAGACTGAAAGCGAAGCAGCATACCGGATTCGTGGGATACTCGAGCGTCAGTCCTGTTCGATCTGGTTCGACAGGTCTCTCTGCATGTCAGTACGCGTCGGGCGGTATAGGAGTGGGGGAGAGGCCAGGCTGAGATCAGCTGGACCTTTCGGTCCATTTGAAACAGGAGACTTTGGACGATTGATGGTTTTTGGAATGTGAGAAGTGTTTATGGTGATTTGTGACTTGGGAAGGTGGATTTGTTGGTTTTTTTAGATGGTGAGACGAATACTCAGTAGTGTTATCCTTGAAACACTGGATACTTATCCCATTCAAATACCAAATACTATGAACATATCTTGTACATAAATTTATTTTCCAGGAAGTCTTTGATGGAAAATAGTTAAATCATGTTATTCAATGAGATTTCATCGGATTGTAACCAATTTCTAACTTCAGAACAACTTAAATGAATTTTTTAATCAGTCCCTCGTTCAGCTACTTTTGATATAATTAAAATGTGAAACTTCCAAGGGGGAACTGGCAATCCACTGAAATTGATCTCTTAAATGAATGGTCAGAAACTTCGAAAGTTAATTGAGTGAGGCTGCATCAAAACTTTTACAATATTTCAATTAGACAGTTGGAAAAATAAATCGATTCCTACTTGGAAGATCTCCTCTGTGTAAAAATTTGAATGTAGATATCCTGTAAATATCAAAAAATTCTCGATGTCATATTGTAGATTTTAAACGAATCAGGTAGTTGGAAAGAAATGTTTCGAATCTTTTGCTACATTTCTCTGTTATTTGTTTAAAAGAAGGAAGAGTGAAACTAAAAATAAAGACTGAAGTTTCCAAAGATACGAGGTTATTCCTTTTGAAACCTCTTCCAAAGTTCAGCTTTGCAATTATTTTGATTTTTCGTACCTGAGAGAAAGCCAAATGAAAATTGAGATTGTGCCAAATGTCGAATTTATTTGATTCGATATGGATCCCAGACGGCGATGGAAAATTAATTGAATTATTTGGTTAATTTTCCATTGTCATGGCTGGCAAAAAACAGCCTAAACGTGCAATGTAATAAAGTAAATATAATTGTTATATAATGATGATAATAGAGATAAGTTTGAATGAATGAGACGAAAGTATTTAATCTTCTGTAATATACCTGAATAGACTGTATAGGGTTGCCCAAAAATAAGTACCTAATTCTAGTGTTTAATATTAAAGCATAAACTTCGATTATACTCTGTGCATATCGTTTGTCACTGTTCGAAAATTTTCATCTAGTCAGAATAAATATGATCAGTCTTCACAAATTATGTCGTTTTATTCCATTCCCAACAGAAACTGCTCGTCTATAATATTCTTCTTCTGTGGTATGAGGTACATTGTTGCGTGTTGTTTGAAGCCGACAAAATCGTGGAAGCTCCTCTGTGACAAAAAGTTTTGAGGCTATTGCCTTCACCTATTCATATAATGGTTTGAAGGTTTGCTCGGCATTTGATCTCTGTTTTGACAGTAGGTCTAAAACAGTTGTGATGTTGCTTATAGCCTGACTAAGGTCAATATTTTTTTCTGAAGGGTCTCAGACAAGCTGTGTGTAGTCGACAGCATCTGGCTCAAAATGAAAAGATTAACAATAAATGGGGAAGTACAAATGGCACGACTTAAAGCAAATCCTTTAGTTGATGAAACACTCGATTCTTCTATCTTATTTAGGGAGAGTATGATAGCTTCTAAAATTTCTTTAAATAGAATAACTGAGTCATGTGTTTCCACCCATCGCGTTTCGCACAATGAAATCAGTTTCCTTCTCTTTTCATCAGGAAAGCACTCTGAAATCGTGCATTTTAAAATCTCTGTGTTCTTAGCTGATGCATGAAAGAATGCACATATTTCTTTAATGACACCCATGCAGTTTCTAACAGAGGAAATGCTACTTGCATCTGACAAGCACAAGTTGAGTGTATGCCAAGAACAACGTGTATAAAGGGCCAATGGTAGTTTTTCTCTGATAGCAGCTTGAACTCCTCTGAACTTGCCACTCATAGTGGCAGCACCATCGTATCCTTGGCCTCTCAATTTGTTCAAGTCAAGACCTAAATTTGACAAGGTCTCTAGTACTGTTTTCGCCAAACCTGCACCAGTTACATCATGAACGGGAACAAATGTTAGGAAATCTTCTCTGATTTTAAAAGTTTCATCCTCAACATAGCGAATGCAAAGTGAAAATTGTTTTATTTGGCTTATATCGGTGGTTTCATCCGCTAAAACGGAATAGAAGATAGAATTTCTAACTTTTGCCACAATTTTGGTTTGAATCAAAGAACCGAATGTGTTAATGATGTCGTTCTGAATGACGGGATTTGTGTACATTGTCTTTCTACCAGCACTGATCAATTGGTCCTTGAGAAGATTATCTCCGCTGTTAGCTCGGTATCTCAACAATGATCGGAAATTTCCGTCATTTTCGTCAGTTTCTTCAAGACTTACTCGTCCAGAATCATTGTGACCTCTGAGAGCAATCATTTGCCTTCCGCAAAACTTAATAGTTTGAATTATAGCAACCAGTTTTTTTCTAATTTTTTCAATATCTAATTTTCTTTGAGAATTTACTTGATCGATAATACTATCACGTTTTTTTTTAATCAAGAATTTTGTATTTTCAGCAATCAAAATAGATTGTCTATGGTATTTTGAATCTTGATGATGCTTGAACATTTCCTTTGCTTTTTTGAAATTGATGAAAAGTTGGGTCACAAATATTCCCAATGATTGGTGATCTCCTTTCCCTACATCTTCGATCCGAGAGAAAAACACGCAGTATTTACAAAATGCACCGCATTTCTCCTCTGAATAAGTTAACCACTCAAATTCTTCAAGCCATTTCGCTTGAAAGGATCTCGTGTGGTTTGAAATCGAAGTGGTAGGAAATTTGTAACCAGACTGAGGTTTCCATACATTTTCTAACAATGAAACTTTTTCATCATTTGTTAATGAACAAATATAACTCCTTTGACAGTAATTTCCAATGTCGTTTACATTTTTAATAACTTGAAAAATACCTTCCACATCTTGACCAGAGAAGCTCGTTTGAAAGATATCGGCACAAGCAATTTCACTTTGTCCTTCCACGGCAACGCGGGCTTCCAAATTTTCAACTTCAGGCCTATCCACATTTTGTCTTTTCGTGAAAAAATCTTGAATTGAACTTTGTCTCTTCATTGTGATTTTCTTTCACTAATCAGCTTTCAATTACGACCCGAGAACACTAAAATACTCTTACGATCTTAGAACGCAACCGCGAGATTTAGGTAATCATCAACTACTGTCCTAGCGGTTTCAGCCATTTCGGGGGGGCGAGCCCTGCCCCTCTCCCTATATGCGCCATGATTCCCAAAAACATTGGAAAACCAATAGTGTCAACGAAAAACTCATCTTGGAGGATCTTACTGATCGGTCCAAGAGAGTGAAGTTGTCGTCTGGCATATTAAGAAAGGTTAAACTTTGAAAGGAAAAATAGATATCAGCTTTTTGAAGCCACATTTCATATGCATCGAAGAAGTTGATGGTATTCTCAAGAATAGGTTGTTAAAAGTTTCCACACGAAATAACCCAACAACAATCAGACATTCGGACAGTTCGATGAGGGATACAGAAGTTTCTACTTGCAACCCCCTGAAGAGGGATTTAAGCAGGGGAACTGGGAGGTTTTATAACACAAATGTATCTATGTATTCAAATTTGTATGAATCTACAGTTTGTGTTTATAAAATGAATAATTACAGGGTGTTTTTCATGGAATTGCGATACCGATGAAACTAAATGAAACAGAGATGTTCTAATTAATTGTATAATTGCTTTTGAAAAAAACTTTTTCAAGAAACAGTAACAGTAAAAAATCCACTGTATTCGCAAGATTTGGCTCCCAGAGACTACTGGCTGTACCAAAAAAACTGTGTGTTCTTGGTTAGGCCTGAGATTTTTCAGCTCATGTGTTACATAGTTCAAGTAGTTTTGTCTCACAATGATTCTGTATTTTTCACAATGAATGACAAAATTCATCACTAGTTGCGACGTTCAAAAGTGTCACTTCATTTGTCGAAATAAGAAGGAGATAGGAAATCTTGAAAATTCAATGACTGTGCTAGGGCTACTGCTAAAATTTCCGAATGAAAAACGATGTATTATAGATCTCCTGATGCGCAATATTTATTGATAGCGTTAGTTTTTATTATAAGTGTTTCTGGAAGTTTTAGAATAAAATTTGACCTGTAAATAAAACAATAATCGAAAAAACTGGCCCACAAACTTGCCCCTGTGGAATCTCATCCCATTATACACAGATTCGGAGAGAGATATCTTCCTAATCCCACACATACATATTTCAGCCACCCCTTATAAAAAGATACATCCAAATTGATTAAGATCAATGTGCGCGCCCCCCCAAAAACAAACACAGCGGCGTGCACGCGCGTACGTTCTCGCCTCAAATCGACGGACCGTGTGATCGATTGCGCTAATTCCTGGCCCCGAAATCAGAACCCGAAATGGCCCCAGAAGTATAATGAGGCGGCGTTTCTCATTTCCATCACAATAGGGAAAGGATCTAATGAAACCGAACAACGGCTCTATGAATTATATGGGGATTTGGCGGTTCTGTGGCGAATTGTATATGCACAGTGGTGATGATTTGGGATCCGTTGGTTGGGTTGGTACGATTGATAATGAAATTTTTCTTGATGAATGAGTTTTGAACGCTGCGCGTCGATATAAATGGAAAAAATATGTGTATCGGAATTTTTAGTGATATGATACGTGGTCTGTTCCGAATTTTTCGAATCATTTGTCTGTCTTACCGGATATATTAGCAAGAAGTAAGAGAAAAACTTTAGTTGATTCTGCTATTTTATGTCTGAGACCACAGATGGAAAGAAATTCAGGTGAAAGTCAAGACAACGCTGCTGCATTCTCTGCTTGACAATTTGAAATCTCGAGAAATTCCCTTAGTATTTTTCCCTCTGCCCTCTATATACCTTATATTTCCACTCAAAACATCGAAGTACACATTATTTCGGTCAAACACCTCAAATAATTTTTAACGCAGCTCTGCCAGCCGAGCCACAGCTTTCAGTTTATGTTTTCATCTAACACATACGTCGCTCGAAGTTCCTATTATGGAACTCTACAATACCTCGACTGTGACACTTGCGAGGTCGGCCGAGAACCCTTGGCCGTCCCTATGTGAAACGGCAGGCGGGTGAAATTGTTTATTATTATCGATGTTTATTGCAAATATCAAATTAAAAATTGTAATTTAATATACGACATTTTCATATGTTTATCATAAATTTGAGATAGAAAGAGAAATCATTATGTATTTAAAATTTTTTCACGTATCCCGTTAATAATTGAAATTTTCATCCTCAAATCTCAAATGACTATTATCATAAGTACTTGAATATTATTTCAATTTCAGAAAAAAGTGTATTCGTACTGTATGGAATAAATTTTGTGATTTTCTGACCATAAAAATTCATTCTTAGTAACTGTAAATAGCAATAGACTAGGTCGGCCAAGTTACCCTTGGGGAGAAAGTATATGAGAATTGCATTGCGTGTGTTTACACTTTGATTATCAGAGCTCAGTTCACTAGGTCAGTAGTTTGGAGTAAGATTTAAGTGTGTAGGGCTTAGGGTAGTACGAGTTTTCGTTCGTTGTCGGTTACAAGTTGAATGTGAGTGATCCAGATGGTAAGTGTAAGAGAGGTAGTATCAAATTGCGGTGATTGGATTAGTTTTTTAGTAGACAACAGGTTTTCCATTATTAGAATGATTCTAATTGACAGCGTTCACAACATGATGAATATGATTTTAATTTTACTAAGTTTTAAGAGAATTGTTGGACAGTTATACATTTTAGATATGATTGTCACTGTATTTGTAACATGTAAACTTGAAAAAGGCTCAATGTACGCCGAAACATATGTAGTAAAGTATGAATAAAAAAAAGATGAAATCCTAATTTCAATCCAGTGCTCTAATCCCAAGAAAATTGCTTCTGAATTATATATATACATATATATATGCGCGGTCTGGTCGACCCACTCCTAAAGGGCACGAGCCGTCACTGGTGAGAATCAGTATTAGTTGTTTCATATTTTTTATTCTTTATCTTTTCATCGCACTAAAAATGGTTCGTAAGTGTGGAAGTTGTAGTAAAGACAGGAATTTTAGTCCGAATTTATCGTCGTATCGATTAGTCGAAAGAAATGTTCCAAAAATGCGATTGCGGTGCTTTGAAGCACGCCTATAACATCGTGACAAGTCATGAATCGTGGATTTATACGTATGAGCCCGAAAGAAATCATAATGGCGAGTATTTACCTGTAGAAATCATATCGAATCTTTCTATAAGTAATTCGGATTATATGGAATCGAGCGGGTTTAGCAGTGGCGTAGTCAAATTATCCTCCAGGTATCGAATCCGTCCAAAATAATTGAACCCTTTAGCGGATTTTACGACTTCGAAACGTCTATCCAATGACGTTTCCTCAACCCCCGTGACTTCAACATAAGTCGCTGTTCGGGGGCGAGATGGGCGTTTCTGACTGTCAGCGCCATAAATAAAAGAACGGGATGGCAGGGCGTAATAATATTGAGGTTGCATTGATATGATTGTATCCGAGCCGGTTTTATTGCACATGTAATCCCGTTATCATGACCCCATCAGCATAATAATGGTTTTGAATGCTGCCAACCCAACATCTGGGACTTATTTCTCGGTGCATATTCGACGTGTCAGACAGGGAGGATTAGGGGCTATCTTTTTCGCTTGTGGAACATCGCGTTATCGTTTATGTAATCCAAATGTCGGTTATTCTGAATATATTTTTTTTAATTTTCGATTTCGAGAATTGAAATTTACAATAACAAAGATGTTGCCAAATTTACATACATCTGGCAACACTGGAAGTTTGAAAGTACTTTAGTAATATAACTGTAGACTATATAAGAAAGAAATTGAACCGATTTTAACTGCATCAACAGCCGCATGAGGCGCTCGCATCTCTGTTTATTTACGTTCCTTGCCACGCAATTACAGACGTCATTAGCACTTCCTTAGCAAAGAGTTTAAGAAAGTGACAAGTTGTCACCAAACCCACTCGGCTCCAGAGAGTGCACAAAGTACCTCCTCGGCTAGCTCTAGAGCTGAGACTACTTATAAAGGGGCGCCACTCTCTTTTATGATAATACAAAGAAAAAAAGAGGAAAGTACACTAAAGATCTCAGGGTCGCAAAAGAGAGAAAATAACGAACGCACTCTCAGGATGCCAAACGAGCCCAATCACACAAGCGGGAGGTAGTGGCTGGTAGAAAGAATATAGAGCAATTATTTAATAATATAATGAGCCCAAATGAAATACACAAGGTCCCTCAAACGAGGATATATCTTACAGAAGGTAGATCACTAACTAGTTCTTACTTCACAACCCGAATATTCGATATAATCTCTTACTAAACAAACAGTAATATCACCCCAAGGTATATACTTAGAGCCTCGATGGTAATCGTTACAAATACCTCTTTACTTATATCTAAGCGACCTTCTCGATAGGTCGGGTTTTATGTACTAAACAGTATTCACTGAATTGGGCCTCTTTGATACTAAACAATCTTAACTAAATTCTACCGACTAACCTTCTATAACAGTCTAGGTCGTGGCTTGACTGAAGTAGAAAGGATATAGTTTCTTAATCCATAATTATTCTCACAGTCTCGTAAATGGAAACTGGGTTCAAATATATTCCTGGGCCAACGTAGTACAATTTCTCACAGTAATGCGCCCTGGGTAGACGACAGGTGTGGTATCTTAGATGGCGAAATCTGGTGGAGGTCCCCAAAGACAGCTCCCACGGCAGCTCGACGGAAATTCAAAGACAGCCTAGACAAACAGCTCGAAGACTTCAAAGACAGTTCAGAATCTGCGGTACCTCGCAACGGTACAATAATAATTCCCAATTCGAAGCAGAATGATGCTAAAATAAGAACAAAAATCTAAAATACCTCGTGATAAATATAGGTTAACTCACCAATCCCACGTCGTTTTTCCAAACAAATACGCCACTCCGCTAAAGCGCAAAAATCTCACCAACGAACAAACCAAACCAACATGATAAGATTTCTCTCAGGGCTTCAGTTAAAATCCTGTTCAGATCCGCAAAATTGCGATTAATTACTCCAGGACATTTCAACCAAATATGCCGGAAGAACGATGTCATTGACAACCTACGTCACATGATGACAGACTAAGACCACCGACAACGGCGTCCATCGAAACGTACGAGATAAGCTGGCAAACTACTGCGACTAACGCCACCAGTTCGGTTTGCAGGTACTAACTGGAGCGGAATTTTGAAATCGTGACAAAGTGCCTAGGTTATTTTATTCCTATAAAAATTTGCCAATATATATATATGCTTGGTCTGGCCGACCCACTCCTAGAGGGCACTGGCATGAGTGTCATCAAAAACCTTCTACAAGGAACCATTTTGAATTGATATCGTCCTTTGAACAATACAGGAGATAATACACTTTTTTATGAAATTTCAATCCCTTATATCTTTAGATTTAGTCACCTGAACCCTACGTAATTTCCGTCAAGCCTGAATCCCACCCAACACACAAATACAGACAAAGTCGCACCGAAACCAATAAACACATCTAAAAATCCTGCCGAAATCTATTACGGCCGTAACTAAAAACCGCGAAAGCCCGCAAAATTTCGGTAAAAGCTAAACGAGCAACCTGTGGCTGAAAACGAACGTAACGCGGTAGTTTTTAAATATAGATATAATAGAAAGGTTCGCCATCGGAAAGCCATTAGATTTAAATAGGTTGTTAATTTGGATTCGGAGCTTTTAAGTTCGCACGAAATTGAAACAAAAACCACGGATTTACCGGTAAATCCCCGGTCGTACTTCGGCGCTTCTAAATCTCCATGGGATTATTGTCGATCCTACGTACAGTGCGTCTATTCGGGGATGGAGTGGTCGACAGTTTTATTGGGGAGTTTCTTTCGGGATTTAGATCCAGGATCCTGCATTCGGAGACTGTGCTTTCAAATCTTTGCTCTCCGATTTGGATCTTACCACAATACAGAAATCTGTAGTATGATATTTCTTAACCAATCCAGGATAGTGGTCAGTTGCTAAGCAATTAGATAATAACAGTGCTGTAGCGTACGGTAATGTTACAAATGGATTATTATAACAAAATAAAACAAAGTATGGTTTTAATTTTTATATTATCATGAAAATTTGTAACGGGCAAATCTACCCGATCACAAATCTCAGCTTGTTCCCTTCTTCAGCGCAGGTTTTTATAGTGGGGAGTACTAGATCGCCGACTCCGTTTCGATTTTACACAACTCATCGGAAACCTATAGACAGGACCCTCTCTCACTAAATATTTCGAGAAATTGAGCCGGTTTTAACTACATAAACAGCCGCGCGAGGCGCTCGCATCTCTGTTTATTTACGTCCCTTTCCACGCAAATGCAGACGTCATTCGCACTTCCTTAGCAAAGAGTTTAAGAAAGCGACAAGTTCCTAGGTTATTTTATTCCTATAAAAATTTACCAATACATAATTATGTAAAAAAAAATGGGAAAAATGCCTACTTTATAACCTAAATGCTGTGTTCCAAATTGTCAAATATCCGAGCCTGTTCAATGTGTGGTTGTATAAAGTACATAATCCAGTTCTGTTGACACTAAATACAAAATTTCTTCAGATGTTTTAAGGGATCCTATGAAGGTAAAAACGAAAAATATTTTCTGTTTTGTATATATGTATGTATTGTATTGTGACTGTTGTTATTTGATATTGTTATCGTTTTTGTTTTATATTTTAGTCTATCATTTATAACCCCCTTAGGATTTCAAAAACTTTTTATTACGTAAATATTTTCAGTTTTGTCTGTATATTACTTTGTCAACTTAACTTTTTTATAATGTTGAAGATGCAAATATAAAGTTTTTCATCTCATAATTTTTGTTTTTCTGAAAGACTCAATGATTTTAAGATGAATCCAGCATTTTGAATATATTATAGTTATATCATTCTACAACAACTATGTATATTTGAACTCTGACAAGTTCATATTTGATTTGAAAATATTGGTGGAAGAGTTGGGAGGCTCATTTATAATTTTTACGCCTATTAGTTCAAAATAATGCCACCAGGAGTTGATGATCATTCGAAAACAACTTCTTCAACCTTTTACCCTTTATACAAGAAAATCATGCCGTCCACTAACAAAATGTTTATTTATCGATGACCTCTCGTAGTACAAAGAAACAAAACCCACCCCCAAAGCTCACGTACAAAATACAACCCTCTCCACCCAAAGAAACGAAACTGGATCACCTCATCATTATTTCGTACACGAAAAATGATCCTCTTCTCCGAGATACGACCCCTCTCGAAAGGAGGCAATATGCGTCGCCGTCTCTCGGACGTGGGGGCGGCGGCGGCGGCCACCCCTTTTTGCCGGAACCCCCCGGCACGCATCCCTCTCACCGCCGCCCGCCTTGATTGGCTCTGGCTTCACTAATCCCACTTTAGCCCCTACGGCCGCCCGGCCACGGTCTCTCCCCGCGCCTCGTCGCCGCTGCATGCGCGGAATTCTAAACAATTTACTGCCGATTATTATCGAATCGTGAAATTTGAATCAATATATGACCGGCTGCGAACGGTGTTAAGGTGACGCGATGTGAGAGGCCTCGCGAGGGTATCAGATTTAATCTGGATGTTTTGATTTTTTATTCTATCCCGATTTATTCTCGTTTCGGCCCGATTCCATCTGTAGGAAGTGACCGGACGTTTTGCATATTTTGAAATTTCATCATCGTAGTGTCGGATTATTTTCCGTTGAATTTTCTCCCTGTATTAAGAGTACTTTTGAATTATACATCCCTTTTTCGAGATATTATCGTATTCAATCCCAGAAACTTTCGGAATTTACATGTTTCTTGTATTCCCGATACATTGGACATCGTGCGATTCCTGAATAAGGAATGGGGCTTGGCTGAAGCGTTAAATATTTCGAATGCATACATGGAAATCCGGAAAAATCCAGTCGACAGAGTGAATGGGGTTGAGGGAAGGATACGTCAGCTAAATCTTCATTTGGGATGTAACGTGTTTTTGATCGAGATCCTCGAAAGATCTCTTTCTGGGTATCAGAGACGTATCAGAAAATTCACATTGCTTTAGCCGTAACCAGAAAGAATTCTCAAACAGCTATATGCATTTCATGTATTACGAGGGTGTCCTGTTATATTTGTTAGATGAAGTTGCCAATTATCCAACAGAATTAAATTTGCTGGAATTGCCCGGCTTACCACAACATATAGAGTGCTTCAAAACAACGATGTTTGCTAGTAATAATAATATATATTTACTAGTCAGCGGGTAGATCCATAGGCCCGTAGATCCATAGGCCAGTAGATCCATAAGCCAGTAGTTCAATAGGCCCATAGACCATAGATCAATAGTATGCGGATAGATCCATAAGCCCGTAGATTAATATAGGCCAGTAGATCCATAAGCCAGTAGTTCAATAGACCCATAGATCAATATAGACCATAGATCAATATGGATCATAGATCAATGAAGCCCATAGATCAATGAAGCGCACAGAAACACGGAAAAGAAACCCGTTGAAAGCAAAGAAACTTAAAAGAACGCTGAGAAACACGGAAGAAAGCAAAAAAACACAAAAGAACGCGAGAATGAAAACCAAATTGATTGATTTTCTGTGAGTTTAGTGTCAAATATTTCATAACTTTACTTATTAACCCTAGTGTACAGGTAAGTAGCTACACAGTATTATTCCAGATTCAGTCTGCCTCCTCTTCAACTCAGTAGAGTCCAGCCAAGGTTCAGTGCTACGATTCAGGTAATCCATCATATCCGGATATTATATCACAATTTTTTTTTGTTCCCCTTAAGTCACTTGGTAATATTTCAATATTCAATTAAGTAGTATGTGTAATCATATATTTTTTCTAGCCTTATTTTGAGTAAAGTAGTGATCTTTCGGTGTCTTTCATCCACTTTTTTAATTTGTGTTCAAACTGATTACAATTTTTAAAATTTTCGGGAAGAATGCTGAATAGTCTCGGAGCAAAATATTGAATGCTTCGTTGGCCAATTGTCTTCTCAGTTTTTTGATTAATTTTTCTGTAGTTTTTTGAAAGGTTTCATGTTATTATAAGAATAAAAAATTTCATTCATCAAAGAAAACAGTGTTTTCTAGAATAATCAGGTATCAGTGATACTTTCAAGAAGTTTAAGGCTATAATTGTCAATTTTAGATAGACCCATACAGTTGATTGTTGTTTACTTTCAGGCTTATACGCGTAAATCCACGATTCATCACCTGTCACGATGTCATGGACTTGCACCGCGACCGTATTTTTGGAGTATTTCTTTCGACCAATCGACACGAGCCTTCTTTTGAGCGACAAATATTTTGACAGTTAAGTTTATGCAATATTGAATGTATGCTGATCTTCTAATGTTTAAGGTTGTCTCAATCTCACATGAAGATCTTGCAATATCAGTCAATCCCGAAATATAAAAGGCAACATTCGTTTTTAGGCATTCCAGGAGAACGAGCTCACTTTTCCGATGTTACGTTCCTGGATAGGCCAGAGTCTCGCTCGCTCAGAGTTGGCTTTGTAAGGCTTTTCCATAGTCCCTCTAGGACCCGGAAAATCCGGAAACTCATTCAGTTTTCATATGTATATACTTCTCCCTTTGAGTCTACTTTATTTATACATCCTCCGGTTGATTTATATTGTGTCGAAAATGGATTGTATGCAGTCGTTTCGAGAATTATGAAAACAAGGAGTTGGGTAGCTTATATAAATGTATTCCTATATTCTTCACTTAATACCGAATCGGTTTTCATCTACTTTTGGTGCTCATATTCAAAGTACCACGTCTCGTCGCCAGTTACAATCGATTTCAAGAAGTTTTGATCCTTACAAGCACTTTTAACGATGTCTGAAATGCTAAATTCGATCAACTTTTGGTCTTCGTTGAGTTTGAGTGGTACAAACCGTGAATTAAGCTTCTTAAGGCCCAAAACTTCGGTCAAAATGCTTTATTCCATTTCAATAACTTTCACCGACGATTTTTTGTTATTTTGTATGAATGCACGCACTTTTTCGATGTTTCCTTCCGATAATCCGGTTCTGGGATCTTTCGCCATCATCCAGTGTCTCTCTACCCGATTTGAATCGCCCAAACCACTCGTAAACTTGCGTACGGGATACGCAATCATCACCATATGCATTTTATAACATTCAGTGAGTTTCAGTAAGAGTTTTACACAAAAGTATTCTATTTTCCCCACTCGTATGGCACATGCGACTTTTTACACATCACCACCTCATCAATCATCCCTTAGAAAAATGAAAATCAACCCTATCAACCCATCGTTCATTTCTGCGACCACCATATCATCATAAATTTGATTAAAAGGCCAGAACCGATCGCATATGGACTGTTACAATCGTATTTATGCCAGATATGCCCCCCTTACGAACACAACCCCCTCTCCCTTCATCCTGTATCGTCCCGAATACCATAATGTTTCATTAAGACAGCTTAAGTTGAAATAATGGGGCCGATCATGATCACATATGTACTTAATAAATAACTGGATGTAATGCCGGTTCATTTGAATATATGGGGGAGGCTGGAAGGGTAGGGGGTAGACCTGATTAACATTAAGGAACGATTAGTCGTCTGGTTGATTCTAAGACTGAGTGATGATGTATTGTAATGGAACTGTAAAAAATTCGATACTGAAAGATAGCTCTCTTAATGAATATGTGTTGCTTTTTGTCTTCTACATTCTACATCTTATTTACTTAGAGTTAAAGATTTTTTAGATTTGTGTGCTTTCGTCTTTCGTTCAAGATAAAGATTTCGTAATTTTCTTCGATTTAGATTCATTGTGATCGGTCGTAATAGTTATTCAATCAACTAGTTTATCAATGACAGCGATTAATGCTCGAGATATTTTAACACGTGAGCGGAGCGAGCGTGTTAATGTTTTATTTTATTTTATTTCTCACAATATAAAATTTGACAATGAAAATCTCGATGGTCACTTTGACATTATTTATATTTATGGTTCCAGTTGAACAATTCGTAAAATTCATAGACGGAATTTTCGAGATGTGACATTCTGAATAGTCCACATTCACATCGTTACTGACGATTATCGCATAAAATTTTTTTAAGCAGTTTCTAATCTATTTTTCATCGAGTTTTCGAAGTACCCTTCTGCAACAGATGTTGATTTCCATCCTCCAAGCCGTTTGATGACTGCAAAATCTGCTCCACTGTCCGAAAGGATAGATGCAGAAGAACGCGGAAAACAGTGACCTGTGTACAGATTGGGTTGTTCTAATTTGAGAAATTTTGCAATTAACGATGGTGATTTCGAAAACTTATTGATTCCTAATGGCTGTATTGAGCATTTAAAGTTCTTGTAAAAGACGGAAAACTTTTCGTGCGGAGTGTGAATTGATCTCAAGGATTATCCACCACAGTGAATATCTTTTTCGAGTGCGTTTTGGATGAATTCACTGTTATTAAAAATTTCAAGTCCATATCCTGCACATCAATTATCTGCAACTTTACAGCTCATCTTTTCGCAATGCCCAGGATACTCCAGATATCGAAGCGACCTTCAAATAAAAAATTTTATATCCACGTGACAATAAGAAAAATTTAGAAAATTGATTTAATTGAGTTTTATATTTACCTTTGACATCAAGAAAATACTGTCTGGAGCATTTGCTATAAACTCTTTTAAATGATCTTCCTCGAGAACTTTCGATTTCTCAGGAATATAACCCACATTTTGTCCCTTAATGAATATCACCAGTTTGTGATATCTGCTTATATCAATATTCCTTTTAACGTTCAATGTTGCTTTCAGCATTTAATAGTTTGGCTATAAACTTGCTAAGTATCGCATTACTGGGCCAAGCATGTTAACGCTACCCCTAACAGAGAGCGCCACAGAAGTTAGCCCCGAACCAGAGATACGCCACCTGGGTGACAACCCTACCAAGGCGAATAGATGGCTCCACGGAATAGGCACTGCTCGTAACTGTTTTCCTTATGTTCCATACAGGGTCTTTCACCAGGAACCTCACCCAGTAGTGTCGTAACTTGAAAAACGGAAGTTGACGTCATTTCCGTAAAAACCGGAGGTGCTCATGCCTTGAAAGTATTTTAGATTTCATCAGCATCGTGAAATACTTATAAGTGCTGAATTTCATGAAAATACGTTCAGTAGTTTCCCGTATAAATATGGGTGAAGTTCCTCGTGAAAGACCCTGTATAGTCGCGGAAGCTCGACCGAAACCAGAGTAACAAGAGTAACGGAAAGTAACCGACATGACGTAGTACTGTGTCTTGTTTACGTGTTGCGTTGTTGAGTATAATTATACATTTATACCATGTTTTTTTACTGTTTATTTTTAACCCTCTAACTAGGGGTAGGTAGATTGAGGCCTAATTAAACCCCGGCATCGACTTCGTTACTCAATGTAATTAAAGTAACTGACGATATCAGATTAAGATTGAAAGCAGCTATAATACTCGTAATTTGACAGATGGATTATATTTGGATTTGTTTCATTATTCCTTTTCTCTGTGGAATAACAATGCAACCAGAGATAAATACGCGACTCCTCTGTGATTGAAGGGTGAGAGTCGCAGGCCTCATACATAAAAATGAAATATCAGTCGAGATGTGACGTTACCCATATTACTTCCGAATACTCTATGTTCGGTTGCCTATGAAATCACGCATTAAAATAGAAAGAAATCGTGCATTGAAATGGGTCATTAATGCATGATTTTGTGAACTTTAAACAGAGCTTTTTAGGAGGTCGACGGAAATGGTTATTTACGTGACAAGTCCAGAAAATAGGGTTTTTTGACGTATAAATATACGTTATACGCGAATCGATTAAGGTGTCATTTTGTCAGTTTGGAATGGCTAAAATGCTGATTAACTATTTCAAATCTACAAGGGTTAAGGTGCGACATACTCAAGCAAAACCACTGATTCTTCATCAGGAATGAGACCATTTTCGGCCCAATATTTGAAAATTACAGATCCTTGGCATAAACTCCATAACATCATACCCAATAAATCCCAATCGTAAAACCCTTAAGTATTCTTCATCGACTTCCTTCTCCAACAGTCTCCATGTGCAATCGGACAAATATATTCAGGTCGCATAGTGCAAGTGGCAGAGCGCAAACCGACCGAAATCGATTATTCGAATAGCTTATTTGGCCCGATGCGGAGGCAATAAATCTCGAACCTACGCCGGCAGTTTGATTCACTACTCCTACCTTGGAAATTGAGAAACGGCAAATTTATCGTATCTACGACTCTGGCATACGCTGCTGTAGCTTCCTGCATCGCATCTAGAGAGAGGTTATCAGGGATTTATGTAGATGATAACCGCAGCTGCTCTGTGCGATTCTTCTTTCGTGTTTCATGGACTAAATTTTGAAGTTATTCGGCAATTCTTACTAAATGGTTTCATTTTATTTAGTACTCAACTTGTTACCTCTAAAATCTGCGAGATAAAATTCAAAATTAGCCTTAATCGAAGATTTTTGAGCAATGTGTGTTGCTAGTGCTCAGTTACGGAGCCGAAACTATCACCTTCACGAAGCAGTAAGCGAATAAAATACGTATTGCATAAAGAACAATGGTAATGTGAAAGCTGGACATTTCTTTATATAGAAACTCATGAAATTTATTTTTTCTGGCAACGGTGTACAATGAACAGTCAGCGTAAAGGGGTAGCGATTACGTGCCACCAGTCAGGTGTCAGTTGGCTTCCGCTACTTCTGATATTCGACAGAATAGCATATTTTGTAATGAGTAATCTTTGTTAGTTTATAAGTGTAATTGTTCCTCTTACAAAAGGATAATTTGGTGAGTACCTCCCACTGTTTCATATTGCTTGTTTATACAGGGTGAATCTTTGACCACTGCATTAATTTTAACAATAGGTTCTTGAGATCAAATTCCATTACAGGTTTTCCATATTCAGCTGCGTTAAAATGTTATAAGCATTTTAAGTTTTCACATTGGACAAATACCCCTCTGTAGTCCAATTTAGTTTGAACGAAAATTAACTTTCACAGCATCCGCTAATGAATCTGAATTGTTTAAAAACATTATTTTCCTCTAAAAAATGATTCACTCACTCATGTTTCATCCGATGTGGTCCATATCCAGAAGGAAGATACAAAATACTAATTTTCTGGGAAAAAATTCAACACCATAAACATAGATTTTTGTTGTTCTACTATAATTTCTTTCTACTTCAAGATTATAAGCGATCCCTTTCTAGTGAGAAATTCCAAAAAAAACCTCAGAATTATTGGATGTTATCATCATACATTTTTAATTTTCTTCTTAAAATTTCCACATCATGAAAACCATCATTTCTATGAAAACTTCCAAGGTAAGAGGTTGTCACTGTGCTTTTTTTCACTCAAAGCCAGAAAAAATCATCTATGATTTTCCAAACCCTGGTATTTCTGAAGTTTCTTCTCCTTGACAGAGACCAGTGAACAGGTCTATGAGGTCTCTTGATATCATGAAAATCTTCAACAACAATGAATGATGTCACTACGGATAATTATTTTAAAGTGATGTTACTTTGCTTGGTGATTATTTTCTGTACTGAATCCCAATAACAATTTACTTGGATAGATTCCCAGATTTAGGTGTACAATTATACTTGCTTGAAGAAATTGAGCTTGATCACCTAAATTTGATTCTGATAAACCAACTAGGTGTTCATTAAAAAAAAATTTTTGTTAAATCATTAATATGAATCTATTCTGTTTAGGCTATAATTACTGATTCTTTAGTTCTTTAGTTATAATTTTCCTCAGAATAACTAGAGTGAATTATTATCACATTAAAATATTATAACGTCTCTGTGGTGGGTAGTTCCCAATAAAATAATGTTCTGTGGTTCATTGTTGTTTTGATTCTGTTTGAAACTGTCAACAGTTATTTGTAGCTTTCTTTAAAAAAATGTGGAAAATTTTGTAAGGATAATTACGATAGTTTGAAATTATTCAATTCAGTATACAATGATTATGGTCACAAAATGCATTCTATTCTAATCTTTCTTGTTTATGAGCCTATAGCTTCCAGTTTCAATATTGATAGAATTTTAATTAACCATGCATCATAACAAACATTCAGAAATATTAAAACTAAGTCAAATTCTATTATCTCCTAAGTTTGTGAACCAGGTTTAATCGGTGTATGAAATCAAGATGTGAAAAAACTTCTATAAAGGTACAAAACAAATCTAGGAGACTGGGTTCGCAGTTTTTAAAACTCATATGAGCTTAATTTGAAGCATTCCTATGTTAGAATAGATATAATTTGATGAACCCTGAAAGTCTGAAGCTATAAAGAACCAGCTCTTCATAAAGACAAGTCTTCGATTTAACAGGTCCTGACAGGAAATACATTACCTATTGCAACGGTCAATATACCTATGTGAGTGATGGAAAACTTTTTCTCTATTTATTATGGAATATTACTCTGGATTAAATATTAAATAAGGTGCTAGACATCATTGATAATGAATACAGCCAATGGCAATTTAGATTTTGTGGTGAATGTAAGACAAAAATTGTTCAGTGGTTAATTTCATCTATAGTGTTTAGTGGTGGAAACATAGACTGGACAGATTTTGTAGAAATATTTAATAAATATGGCAACATTGAACAAATCTGATTACTGAATCATTTCAGCACAGAGTTGGATTTGAGAAAATCAGAAAATTTGGACAAAATTATATCGATTCAATTCCTTTCAACTTCAAATATCTCAAGAATGGTGCCATTTAGGAGAAAAAATGATAAATAATTTTATCTGCAAAATAGAATATAAATTTCAATGCAAAATAAACAAACAAAGATCGATGCCAGGTGATCCAAAACGATAAATACGAACTCATTCGGTTTGCTTCGTCTGAAACTAGAATTAGCTGATCAAATCCTGACTGGAAAGGATCCATCAGAAATCGAAATTTACATCTTGGAGATGTGTTTAATCTAGAGGAAGACTCAATTAAACGTGAAAAAGGAAATGAACATGTTTGGTGCTACGACAGTGCCAAAAAGGGGCTCACGTATGTTATTTCATTTTATATTCCAACTCCATTTGGGAACACAGAGTAGGCTTTAGCTCTAACTCGGCTAGTGTGAACGTTTGCATTCAGCAAAGAGCTCTGTATTATAAATCATCATCCAGTGTCACCAAACGATCATTTTACTTCCAAATTAGTCACATACCAGGCGTGCGAAAAATTACACTTTTGGAAACTTAAGTCAGTCTCTTATTTTTTCAAGTAATCGCCCCACTTTTTCAAACCAGACTTAAAGAACTCTGTCGCCGGTGATCTGCAGTGAGCCGATTCCTCCTTAGCGGCCAGGAAACGAATAACAGACAGCAATTCGCAGCTGGCGGAAGACGCAAGAAAAGTTCATCGCTGACGGTACTGAGCCAAGACTAAACGTCTCAGCGACGCTGACTTTGTGAAGAATTGGAGTGACAGATCCAGAAAATCTGCTTCTGTTGATCGACCGCACATAGAAACGATCCTAATTTACGAACAAGCCTTCGTATTTCAAAGATTATCCTTATAATTCGTCACTTTTGTTTGCTAGATTTTTAGACTGAAGAGAGCACGAATCAGAACATGTCGACTCATACAGAAAAAGTTCAAAAACGAGTAATACACGACGTATAGACGCGCTAGTATCACGGGATTACAGTTGAGAACGTCTCACCTACCTAGTGCTCAAAAAAAGTCCCCCGAATGTTTAAATTACGATGATTACGATTGATTTCGACAATTGTAATCTTGATAACCGAAAAAAATAAGTATTCCATAGCAGTTTATCTACGTAATCATCCATCAGAGCACCTTATTCGTCCATCTATGTTGATGCAAATCCAGATTTGTCTATTCGTTGAAGTTCATGACTATGTGGTCTAACTCAAACAAAATCCAACTGGATCAAGAACTGAAGCCACTCGACCAGAATAAGCGTCATTTATTGGCTAATTAAGCCGTAGAACAGCTTGAACTTGATCCACAAATAAGGTCTGAATTACTGGAAAAGTGGTCCAAGTCGTCGAATGCGATTCGTCATATACTGCATCAGCATCATGTGACAGATAGAATATATGGTAAATGTCGGATTACACAATCGAATATGAACTAAATTTATGTTTTCCGAGTCTTCGTGCGACAATTTCGACAAATATAATTCGTGAATCCATTCGGATCTTCCCTGAATTTCCAAGATCCGCCACTGCAACCTAGAAAGACTGTTTCCTTCCAGTATTTTCCCGTTTATGTGCAACATCTCATCCGGAAAACTGAATTGGATTACTGGGGAACACACCGAGAGAAATAACGGAGGATTACATCCAGTGCGTTCTCCATGATTAGATTGTAAAATACTGAAAGTGACGCAACGCCGCCCGGCCCCAGAGAGGGTGGATAAATAAGGAACGTAAAACGGGAAATGAAACTGATATAAAAACGACGATAGTGTGTAATGCAATAAAACGACATATTTATTTTTCTTTCCTTCTTCGTTCTTATCTTCGGCGGGTTTGATGGGTCATCAAATCGAGACGGGTATTGTTGTTTGATTGGCGACTGTAAAAGGAACCTGATGTTCTAGTGGAATCGTCAATCGTGGACTCATTATTAATGTAGTATTTGAACATTCGGAAAAATCATCATCTATCCATTCATATCGCTTGATATCGGCTTAGTTCGCACGGCGCATTTTCGATTGACAGGCGTGTGAAGATTGTGTTCCATTGTCATCGAATTTTTGGACGAAAGTAAGTCACAACATAATAAGTATTTATTTCAGATCCACCAAGTGCGGTCTCCAAAACACCATTTTACATTTCATGAACAGAAAAAAGTCGCAAGGAGCTGAGTCAGGTTTTCTATCATAGTGTTTGATTTTTTGACCAAGAACTTGTAACTCCCATGATTTTGAAGCTCCAAAAATCAAATTCAATTTCACCCTACGCTTGATACGCCTTTGTCTTATTTATCGGACATTCCTTTATGCCATGAAGAAAGCCGGGGAGTTCTATGCTGAAACATTTGGGTTTAAAAGTCCCAGAGTTATACACCGGCCACTCTTTTCGCAGAACTGGAGCCACTATGGTTGCGGATTTAGGTGGGGATATTTTAGCACTAAAGAGTGCAGGAGGGTGGAAGAGCACAGAAATTGCGATGAGTTATGTCGATGATTCGGTCAACAAAAAATCGAAACGTCTAACAAATTATTTGGTAGTAAGGAGAGTACAAATGTTCTGCAATCCTCGAGTTCAGCAGTTTCTGAGTTAACAGATGGTTAATCATCATCACTATCAACTCATTCATCATCAAAAATCTGTGTTACTGAAATAACTCGGAAATGATTTTTTTGTACAACGTATAAGATCGTGACGATAATGACAGGTTTTCTAATGTAAATAATACTACTAAAGTGGCGGATGTTACATCAGATCGAAAATGTATCCTATGGGGAAGCGACCGCGAAACACCCCCAGGCGCTCTTAAAGCGTCCGAAATTATCAAACGAAAATCGCGAAAATGACGTTTTTCGCCAAAGGTGTCCCGGAATAAGGGAATAAACTCGAAGCCGGAACGCCCCAGGTCCGGGAGTCACTACATATTCCGAGAGCAAGGACCGGGGATTCCTTAGAACCCATTAGAATTCCGGAGCTCCCTAATTCTTGGCTGAAATCCCTTAACTAAAACGGCAATTTTAGTTTCGCCAGCCCCGCGAAACGTCAAAATCACTTATGATGCTTTCGATCCGTGCGGGCGCTACGAGACTCTAAACGCCCTTTCGGTGGTAGAAATAGAAACTTTAGGAAATTTCCAATCTCCGGGTACCAATTTTCATATCCAAGTAGCGAGATAAGGCCGCGAATTCTTCATTCCAAATTCGGCAATTTTCACGGTAAAATGAGGCAAAATGTCACAGTTTCTGCTTCGATTCCGATGATAGCCGAACGCGAGCTCCAAATTTGAAAATACGGCATCAATTTTTCGCTCGATATGGGCGGTGGAAGATTGTTAGCGCCTTTCAAGCGCTCGAATAAGAATCTACAGGAGATTCCGAACCTCAAATATGCGTTTGAAAATCGTCAGTTTTCAGTCGATTTTTCAGTAGATTTTCTCGAGAATTCATTTTCGTCCTTGAAGAATGCACACAGATCGCCATGAATCGCTATACAGGCTGTGTATTCGAAAAAATCGCTATACAGGCTGTGCCCTTCGAAAGCACTGATTTTCACCAGATTCTTTCTTCGAGAGATTTTCCGTCTGAATTTTTTATGGAAAAAGCACCCACTGCGAACCAATTATAGAGTGGGATCTAATTTCGATAAAATGTCATACAGGGTGAACGATTTACTATGACTTTGCCATCATGTGATATACGAAGTGCTCAATTCACAAGTTAATTTGATTTTTTTCGCGCAAATTCGAGTTTTTTGTGTTCCTTCGGTGTGTTTTGGTTCTGAATTCGATAAAATATATTCGATTCATATACAGTGTGTCAGATCTGAGTAGCGCTGACATTCACCAGAGTTTTTCTCTAGCTTTCGTGCTTTTCAGCGTAAGGGAGCAAAATTCAATGAAATCTCATACAGGGTGTGCCATTAACAATGATTTCGTGATCGATTGATATACAGGGTGTGCAATTTAAAAGTTCTTTCATTATATTTTGCACGCTTTCGGTTTTTTGTGATCCCTCGGGGTTTTAAACTTTCCTTCGAGTTTTTTTGCGCGCTTTCGTTGATTTTGTGCTCCTTCGGGGTTTTTTGAGTTCCTTTGGATTTTTTTCGTTCTTTCGTGTTACTTTGGGTTCTATCATCTTTTTTCGCGTTTTTTCGTATTTGGTCGGGTTTTTTCTTGGTGGAATGCACTGAACTTGAAACGATAGAGTTATAAACGATATTCTTTCGGTTTGTTTTTTATAATGAAAGCACTCACTGCGAATCAATTATATACGGGGTGTCCCATATGCATTTTTCTTCGAGTTTTCTCGCGAATGGGAGCTGATTTCGGTATAATGTCATACAGGGTGTGTGATTTACAATGAATTTGCGATCGGGTGATATACGGGGTGAGCACTTTACAAGTTCTTCTGTTTTTTTGCACGCTCTAAAGTTTTTTCAAGTTTTTTGTAGTCCTTCGGGTTTTTTTACGGAAAAATTATTTTCGAAATATATACGGGGTGTTACATAGGAGCGCCATAGAATAATTTTGATACTTCCTTCGTGGTAATTACTGAACTCGAATAGATGGAGTTACAATGATATTCTTTTGGTTTTTTTTTTTCACTGCTAATCAATTGTATACTGAGTGTCTCATATGCATTTTCCTTCAAGTTTTCTCGCGAATGGGAGCTGATTTCGATAAAATGTCATACAGGGTGTGCAATTTACAATGAGTTTACGATCGGGTGATATACGGGGTGTGCAATTTCACAAGTACTTTTGTGTTTCGGGTTTTTTCAGGTTCCTTTAGATTTTTGTGTTACTTGGTGTTCTTTCGTGTTTTCTCGCGTTGTTTCGTGTAATTTCGGTTTCTTTCGTGTAACTTCGGTTTCTTTCGTCTTTCTTCGGATATTTCCGTGTTTTTCGCGTTTTTTTGTGTTTTTTCCAGTACTTTCATGTTTTTTCGCTTTCATCGGGTTTTTTGACGTGTTTAGTGTTTCTGCGCGCTTCATTGATGTATGGGCTCTATTGATCTATGGTCTATATTGATCTATGGTCTATATTGATCCATGGGCCAATTGAACTATTGGCCTATTGAACTACTGGCCTATGGATCTACGGGCCTATTGATCTACCCGCTTACTAGTACAACGTATATGACGATAAAACAAAATTTTCTAATTTAAATAATACTACTAAAGTGGCGGATGTTACATCATAATGTATATTATATGACTTCAACGAGTGGCCGTTAACTGCTACTTGCTGGTCAAGCGATTTCGCTTAAAGTCAACGTTGGATGGATGGCATCGAGTGGGGAACAACCTAGCATTGGTTGCTCTTCGTCTTTATCGCCAGTTCGAATGTTCTGCACACCCGAACTATACCATCGCCTTTTATTATCTTCCGTCGTTCTCGCTAATGAATTACCAAGGAATAAAAACAAACCCCAACTCCAAAATGCATTAGTAGTTACGGCGAGCTTCGCGAAAATCTAATGAAAGAAAACTCATGCAGAAGATTGCACCCCAGCGTCTCCTACAGGACGCAACAACACGGGAGATTGAATGCTTAATCCAATTTTAACGAGTTCATCTCCCCTACCCTGCGCGCCGGAAGGGCCATTCCAGATTCTCGTCAAAATCTCTCGTCTGTAGCAATCAACATAAGAATCTAAATAAAGGTCGTTTCCTTTTTTCACTTATTCAAAATGGGTTTGGAGCTCGAAGAATTCTGGGGAATGTTAGTTGAATTTAGAGATTTTTCGTTAGTACGAATATCCGTAGAGATCGAGGGTGGAGTTTGCTTTGACGATTATTGGTTTCAATAACAGTAAATGGGGTTATTTGCATTTCGTTCGACATATTCGAGTGCGATAAGGGATGTGTAATTTGAATTAAGTTCATTATTGGAGTATTTAGATAAGCATCGTATCAATTTACCATTTAAAATAGATACAAACAGAGAATTTATATTCACAAGTTATCCCTGAATATGTGTCAGCTACGCTGTTTGAATAACCCCCCTTATCTACCCAGACAACTGGTATTTATCATGATGATAATCTTTCAAGAACATTCAATAGAATTTCGGATCCTTCTGCACCATTTACACCTTGCCATCTTATATACTAGTAAGCGGGTAGATCAATAGGCCCGTAGATCCATAGGCCAGTAGATCCATAGGCCAGTAGATCCATCAGCCAGTAGTTCAATAGGCCCATAGATCAATATAGACCATAGATCAATAGGGCCCATATATCAATGAAGCGCGCAGAAACACGAAACACGTCAAAACACCCGTTGAAAGCAAAAAAACATGAAAGTACTGGAGAAAACACGAAAAAACGCGAAGAAACACGAAAGAAACCGAAGTTACACGAAAGAAACCGAAATTACACGAAACAACGCGAGAAAACACGAAAGAACCGCAAGTAACTCAAAAAATCCAAAGAAACTTGAAAAAAACCCGAAAGAATACATATAACTTGAAAGCGCGCAAAAAAACTCTAAGTCACACGAAACACCCCGGAGAAATACAAAAAAACCGAAAGAGCGCAAAAAACAAAAGTACTTGTAAATTGCACACCCCGTATATCACCTGATTGTAAACTCATTGTAAATTGCACACCCTGTATGACATTTTATCGAAATCAGCTCCCATTCGCGAGAAAACTTGAAGAAGAATGCATATGAGATACTCAGTATACAATTGATTAGCAGTGAGAAAAAAACCAAAAGAATATCGTTGTAACTCCATCTATCGGATAGATGGAGTTACTGAATCGGATAGATTCTATCCGATTTCAGTAATTATTACGAAGGAAGTATCAAAATTATTCTATGGAGGTCCTATGTAACACGCCGTATATGAATCGAAAATAATTTTTCCTTTGAAAAAACCCGAAGGAAGCTAAAAACACCAAAATCCGAAAGCAAGCAAAATTACCGGAGGAACTTGTGAATTGCACACCCTGTATATCAATCGATCGCAAATTCATTGTTAATGGCACACCCTGTATGACATTTCATTGAATTTAGCTCCCTTACGCGGAAAAGCACGAAAGCTAGAGAAAGACTCTGGTGAATGTCAGCGCTACTCAGATCTGACACACGGTATATGAATCGAATATATTTTATCGAATTCAGAACCAAAACACACCGAAGGAACACAAAAAACTCGAATTTGCGCGAAAAAAATCAAATTAACTTATAAATTGAGCACCTCGTATATCACATGATCGCAAATTCATTGTAAATCGTTCACCCTGTATGACATTTTATCGAAATTAGATCCCACTCTATAACTGGTTCGCAGTGGGTGCTTTTTCCATAAAAAATTCAGACGGAAAATCTCTCGAAGAAAGAATCTGGTGAAAATCAGTGCTTCCAATGGGCACAGCCTGTATAGCGATTCATCGCGATCTGTGTGCATTTCTCGGAGCGGGCAATGAATTCGCGGGAAAATCGAGTCTAAATTGCCCATTTTGAAACGCATATTTGAGGTTTTTTTCTTTCGATTCGTGAACCGCGGGTGGTATCTATAGATTCGGAATCTCCTGTAGATTCTTATTCGAGCGCTAGGAAGGCGCAAAAAATCTTCCACCGCCCATATCGAGCGAAAAATCGATGCCGGATTTTCAAATTTGGAGCTCGCGTTCGGCTATCATCGGAGTCGTATCAGAAATTGTGACATTTCACAGCGTATTTCGTGAAAATTGCCGAATTTGGAATGAAGAATTTGCGGCCTTATCTCGCTACTTGGATATGAAAATTGGTACCCGGAGATTGGAAATTTCCTAAAGTTTCTAATTCTACCACCGAAAGGGCGTTTAGGGGCTCGTAGCGCCCGCACGGATCGAAAGCATCATAAGTGATTTTGACGTTTCGCGGGGCTGGCGAAACTAAAAATTGCCGTTTTAGTTGAGGAATTTTAGCCAAGAATTAGGGGAGCTCCGGAATTCTAATGGGTTCTAAGGAATCCCCCGGTCCTTGCTCTCGGAATATGTAGTGACTCCCGGACCCGGGGCGTTCCGGCTTCGGAGTTTATTCCCTTATTCCGGGGCACCTTTGGCGAAAAACGTCATTTTCGCGATTTTCGTTTGATAATTTCGGGCGCTTTAAGAGCGCCCGGGGGGTTTTCGCGGTCGCTTCCCCTAGAAGAGGATACGCTTTTCGATTTTTTTTAAGATTGCCTGTCGAGCGGCCCTGCGGGCCGCTCGGAAAGCTTCGCTTTCCGGGTCCCTAACGGGACCACCTGTCATAATTTTCTCTGGTTCACGATCTTATTACTATATTATATAGAACAGTTGTGGACTTTATTACGATCCAATTGTCATGATGCGGACGGCGACATCATTTGTGACGGCACATGACAGGCGAAAGCAGGACTCGATATCTCTTATCTTTCCCAATATCATCTCTCATTGCCCAAACGACAAACCATTCTTCCAAATTGATATTTCAAGTCTCCCCAACCCCTAAGGCATACACACACGACTCGACGGAAGCTCGTCGAACCCCCTTTATTGTGTTTACCGGTTCAATAAGCGTATAATTACTTAACTACCTCGATTGCGCTTTTCGTAACAAGTTTCGACATTAAGCCTCCAGAGCTCAACACTATCGAATATCGTCAGGAAGTTCTGAACAACTTGTAATTTGATGATGTTGGTGCGATGCAGATTGGGGATGTGCATGGCGTGGATTAGAGGAGTGACTACTGATTCAAGAAGAGATCTGACTGCTTCTGAAACTGTTTGAAGCGACTTGAAAATGTACACGAATTCTTTCAATTAGTAAACGGAAAAACTAACATAAAAATGCATATAAATCCCTCTGAACGTATATCGTTACTGGTTACAATACAAGGACCCACCTTCTTCGTCGAACCGTTATTCAAGCTTTCTTCTTCCTTTGCAAATCACGTCCGAATCTGGTTATCGGAGATTCCAAAATGTCAATAAGGCTCTACGCAAACGTACGATTAAGCAGTTGATTTTCGATTATCCAGGATCTTACTAATAACGCTGATTTCTGATTGGGAGAGCATCGAACTGCGACAGGCACGATCGGAAAACACAGAACATCGAAGCGTTAAAACTAATTGACTATTTTGTAATTGTTTATTCGGTAAAGCCCGCATCCGATTGGTTTACACGCTGACCTGTTCGGGCTGACTCTGCGTCCATGACGAAGGTGAAATCGCCGGAGCGTGCCTCTCCATGGAGCTGGACTAATTCCATAGGAATTAGTTCAATGGAATAATTAAGTTTACATTACCAGTCTGTGATTTTTTTCATCTATTTATTTCTTGATGACGAGATATTGTTGATGATGGAGCTCGTGTTGAATGATTGTTTGGGCTATTACCATCATCTATTGTGGATGTAATGTTTTCCGACGTTTCGATAGACATCTTCTATCTTTATCAAGGAGGAAAAGTAAAAAACCTTTTGAAAATTATCAATTTTCAGAAAGTCAATTGACAGAAGTCATGAAAAAAAATGAGCGATGTTATATACTCATCTGTGATATGATAATCTTTTTAAGTTGGATCGAACTATCGGCGTCCAAACTTCTGGCAGATCTATAGATGGAGCACTTATGGAATCAGGTGTTATTTTCATAAATGCTGCTTCTTTGATTTTTCTTCTTGCAAGTTTTTCTTCTTTGGATATTATTGATGCTTCATCCCACTTTATACGATGATTCTCATCTACAGCATGTTGGACCAACCTGGATTTGTCGCTGTCTAGTACTCGTAGAAGCTTCTGATGATCTTTTATTCGTACATTCAGAGGGCGTTTAGTTTCTCCGATGCAAGATCTTCCGCACTCGCAAGGTAATTCATATATGCAGTTCTTTGTCCTTTGTGTTTCATTATTAGGTTTAACTTTTGTAAGTTTAGCTCTGATAGTGTCTTGAGTTTTGAATGCAGTCGTTATGTTGTATCTATTTCCAATTCTTCTCATTTTCTCCGACATACCTTTTACATAAGGAATTACGGTTTTAATGGTCTGATTTATATCTGTTGGTTCAGGTTGACTTTCTCTTGTTCGTTTAGATTTTTCTAATATCTTTTTGGGGTAGCCATTGCTTCTAAGAGTTTTCGAGATGTTATTTATTTCTTCATTTTGGTCTTCTTCAGTGCAACAAATATTTATTGCTCTATCAAATAAACATTTTGCTACTCCCAATTTAGTGTTTAGTTGGTGGTTTGACTCAAAATGTAGATATTGTCCTGTGTTCGTTGGCTTTTTATACACAGTGGTTCTTGGGATTCCATTTTGTTTATGTACGAGTACATCTAAGAATGGAAGTTGTCTGTCCTTCTCGATTTCAATTGTGAATTTAATTGATTCCTCTTGATTGTTTAGATATTGAAGGAATCCATCTATAGTGTCTCTTCCATGTTGCCAAATAATGAAAGTATCATCTACATATCTTTTCCACAGTTTGGGTTTAAGTACATATTTTTCTAATGCCTTCTGTTTCCATATATAAATCAGCTAAAATTGGTGATAGTGGTGAACCCATGGCCATTCCGAATTCTTGTTGATAAAAGATGTCTTCAAATTGGAAATATGTTGTTTCAATACAAAGAGAAAGCATTTCCATAATTGCATTGACGCTTAGTGTAGTTCTTTCACTAAGGGTTTGATCTTCTTCAAGCTTTTTTTAACTATGATAAGTGTTTTATCTGTCGGAATATTAGTGAACAAACTGGTGATGTCGAAGCTGACCATAACGTCTTCTTCCATGATTTCTTGATGTTTCATTATTTCTATGAAATGTTTCGTGTTTCTTATCATCGATGTTGAATTACTTTTTAATGGCGATATAATTTTCAGCAGAAATTTAGCCAATTGGTGGCATGCTGAATTTCTTGAACTCACAATTGGTCTTAGAGGAATATTTGCTTTGTGTATTTTTGGTAGACCATATAAATGTGGTGGTTTACTGAAGTGAGGTGTAAGTCTTGATCTAACGAATTGATCTGGAAATTCATTTCGATATTTATAAAGGATTTTGAAAATCTTGTTTTCAACTGTGGTGGTAGGGTCCTTTTTTAGTCTTTTATATTTTCCTGCTTCTAATAATTCATTGATTTTTTGATTATAAGAGCCAACATCTAGAATTACAGTGGCGTTTCCTTTGTCTGCTGGAAGTATCTTTATGGAACTATCCGATTTAAGATCTTTTAATGCCCTCTGTTCAGCTTTATTTATATTGGGTAAAGGTGTTTTGTTATTCCTGTCTAACAAGGTTCTGATTTTCCATCTGTACTCTTCGGCTTTTTCAGGTTCTCGAATTTTCTGTGCAGTTTCTTCTGTCGCCAACATGATTTCAATTTTTGGTATCGTCTTAGGGGCTATAGAGAACTTGATATAACAAGGACTTTAGACGGTCCAATAGCGTCCTTGTTGATGCCTCTTCATTTTTGGAAGGTATTTGATGAAAATTATTTCATTGCGTATCCCAAAATATACAGGGTGAGTCTTTGACTACTGAGTTTATTTCTCCATTGATTCTTGAAGTCAAAACATTTTTTTCCAATACCATTTTTCCAAATTTGGTCCCGTTTGAAAGATATAGAATGTTAAAGTTTGCTGACGAGAAATTGTTGATGATGGAACTCGTATATAATTATTATTTGGGCAATCATCATCATCTATTATTGTTTTTTCTTCCCGAAGTTCCAACAGACATATTCTGTCATTTTCAAGGTAAAAAACGTAATCTGTCGTAGATATAGAAGAGCTCTGTGCGAAAGTTGATTTTCGTGAACTTTATCTTCGCAGGAAATTTAACATGCGTGGGAAAAGGTAGTAAGATTCAATTTGTTCAGTTACCTAGTTATTTTAACTTACTGACGCCCTTCTGTTAATCATTTTTCGAAGTGGTGAAATTTTCTGATGGCTGATGCCCAATAAATCTAACCTTAGACTATACATGGTCTTTCATGAGGAACCTCACCCATTTTTATACGGAAACTACTGAACGTAAAAAGGAGGAAAAACGTTTCCCTCACCTTTAATGTTAACGTTTCTATTTACGTTGATTCATGGTTGATGAAACGTCATTGTCTTGAATATGATACAGTGAACATAACGTTAATTTTCAATTTCAATGTAACGTTAAATTTTCGTTGATGAGGATATAAATTATTAACGTTGATGCTGATTCGAAAATGTCACATATATTAAACGTTTATTTTAAGTGTGAAGATAATGTTAATTCTAGGTATTAAATTAAACGTTATCCAATATTACTGAATTACTTTTATTCGAATATTAATATGAGGTTAGGAAATACATTTCCCTCACGTTTCATGTTAACGTTTCTATTAACGTTGATTCATGGTTCATGAAACGTCATTGTCTTGAATATGATACAGTGAACATAACGTTAATTTTCAATTTCAGCGTAACGCAAAAATGTTACATCAAAATAACTCGAAATTTTCTTAGGAATCTATTTCTGCAATAAAAAAAAATGGTGTTCTAATTTGAAAAACGAAAGTTGACGTCATTTCCGGAAAAACCGGAGGTGCTCATGCCTTGAAAATATTTTAGATTTCATCAGCATCGTGAAATACTTATAAGTGCTAATTCTAGGAATTGAATTAAGCGTTATTCAAAATATTTCTAATTACTTTTATTCGAATATTAATAAAAGGTTAGGAAAAACGTTTCCCTCACGTTTCATGTTAACGTTTCTATTTACGTTGATTCATGGTTGATGAAACGTCATTATCTTAAATATGATACAGTGAACATAACGTTAATTTTCAATTTCAATGTAACGTTAAATTTTCGTTGATGAGGATATAAATTATTAACGTTGATGCTGATTCGAAAATGTCACATATTAAACGTTTATTATAAGTGTGAAGATAACGTTAATTCTAGGTATTGAATTAAACGTTATCCAATATTACTGAATTACTTTTATTCGAATATTAATATGAGGTTAGGAAATACATTTCCCTCACGTTTCATGTTAACGTTTCTATTCACGTTGATTCATGGTTGATGAAACGTCATTGTCTCGAATATGATACAGTGAACA
Source organism: Micraspis discolor (assembly GCA_030674115.1). NCBI lineage: Eukaryota > Metazoa > Arthropoda > Insecta > Coleoptera > Coccinellidae > Micraspis > Micraspis discolor. Next base: position 2,865,617 of record JARTUT010000440.1, read on the forward strand.
TAACATTAATTTTCAATTTCAATGTAACGTTAAATTTTCGTTGATGAGGATATAAATTATTAACGTTGATGCTGATTCAAAAATGTCACATATTGAACGTTTATTATAAGTGTGAAGATAACGTTAATTCTAGGTATTGAATTAAACGTTATCCATTATTACTGAATTACTTTTATTCGAATATTAATATGAGGTTAGGAAATACATTTCCCTCACGTTTCATGTTAACGTTTCTATTTACGTTAATTCATGGTTCATGAAAAGTCATTGTCTTGAATATGATACAGTGAACATAACGTTAATATTCAATTTCAGCGTAACGCAAAAATGTTACATCAAAATAGCATCGTGAATTACTTATAAGCGATGAATTTCATGAAAATACGTTCAGTAGTTTCCGTATAAAAATGGGTGAGGTTCCTCGTGAAAGACCCTGTATAGTCTAAGGATCTAACCCTGGCTATAATTCGTCTGTCTTGAAGACTGAGAAGCTGCAACCATAAATACAATCAAATAACTACATGCGGAGCAATTAAGTCTCGCTAGAAATAGTTTGGCGTGTCCGGATGCTAGATATCGCCACTCTACTGGTAGAATTTTTGGCTTCGATTCAGGATTTCCTCTCTAGGTAGAATTGAAGTGAATGTGCTAACTAAAAAACATATGGATTTAATTCTGGTACCGTTATTTACGTGTCAGGCTGGGGATTTTTCAATTGACTTAATAAATTCAGAAGATATTCCGACTGGAAGGGGAAAAAAAACTTTTGGGATGAGGAACTTGACCACAATCCTTAATGGAATACCCCACGTATTTATTGATTGTCCGGCCAGACACAGCATCTACGATTTTCCAATATCCACTTCTTCCACCTCGACATCATAACAGACAGACGGATCTCTGGAAACAGCAGAGGGAAAATCAGAAGGAACATATACGGAACATCTGAGATCGGGCAGGAAATAATTGGATGGAGCGATATCCCGGTCTCACTAGCTGGGAAACCCCAACAACCCTGTCAGGGAGATAAGGACGGGGGTGCGGAGACGGGCAGGAGAGCCTGCGGAGGGAACGAAACGACCGGCAGAATATGAAGGTAAGACCTACCAAATCCCGGGAGCTTTACTTTCGAGTCATTTGATCCTCTAAGAAAATTTGTGCGCTATACTCTTGCTTTTTACATGTCTGCCACTATTACACTCCGACATTGATTTACTAATTTAGGATTGCGTCTTCTTTGCTTTCTGCCTTTCGTCCGTTATTCTTTTGTTTTCGAGGTGGTGGTAAGAAGGGGTGTTTTAGTGGCGATGTATGAATTGAAGTTGAGGTTTATGATGGTTGTAGAAGGGTTTTTGGCAGGTTTGTTCATTGCTGGGGTTACTATTTATCGTGGAGATGAAATACTGGGTCTTTTGTTTGTTCAACTTCATTTGAACAATCTCTATCAGTGGCGGTTTGTCCTATGAGGCAGTGAATGAGGGTGAAGATATCTCAACATATATTGTATGTATTTCAGGCAACAACTCAGTACAGGTAATAGAAATGAGAAATAATTTTCAATGTTTTGTGAAAACCCATCTTTATATGCTTTAAATTACCTGAGTGACCAAACGTCTCGTTAGTTGGTAGATAAATCTCTTGGATAAACAACAAGATGGTTCAAAGACTCTTTCAACCCTGAAATCTGTTTGATAAATTACACAAGGGATCGAACACTAATGTAATGGATTTTGAAGAAACTGGTTGTTTGTATTTATTAGATGTAAACAATTGGTATATCAAGCTGGTAAAGAGATTGTGTTTGATCATCTGTGAAGTTTTTAGCTTTTCTTGTGAGTGTTTGACCTTGTCCAGACCTATGGGGGAGTGCTGAAATTAATTCTTTAAATTCTTTTTTGTATGTTTATGTGTTTATATGAATCTGTTATGGTAATCTATATAGTTTGGCATCAGTGCTTGCAATCAAGCATTGCTCTATAGTTTTTGTATCGGAAGGAATCTTTCTTGTTGATTATTCTGATAGTTTCTTGGAGCCTTATATAAGAAAAATTGTTTATAGAACTAATATCTGTTCTGTTTTGGCATGGGTACACTAGTGATCTATCATCACAGAGTTGGTTTTCTTTGAAACTCAGATATGTGTTGTTAAAAATTCAATCGAGCTGATACTGAATCTATATTTCCTAGAATTAATTTTTTATTGTGAATATTAGTCTATACATAATTGTGCTGTATTTAATAAAGAATCAATGAATAATTTTGCATTGTTTTCAGCCTCATGAAATCAGTTCATTGGATTTCAAAGTGAATCTCGTGACATTTAAATTTGTTGTATTACCGATAAATAAAAAAGCTTCTTCATCTTTGCAGAAAATCTTATTTCTTACCCACTATATCAAATCAGTTTATACCTGCAATCTAAATTAATTCAATGATGTGATAATAACTAGTTATACAGATCTGAACCTGAAAATATTTCCAAAACATTATTGAACGCAAAGTAAAATTGGTAAATCAGTTAACCATACAGTTTACCTATATAGGTAAGGGATTGCTCTGAATTCTGAAGTAGTTTATATTTCAGTTTATACTATCAATAATATTCATGTGTTAATGCAACCACTGTCTGAATATGGGTGATGCAACAAAGCACAGAAACTAGATCTATCAAAATGTTTTGTTTGATACAGAATCACTGTTCAGTATTTATCAACTGTTCCTATCAACATTAAATTTTTGGTTTGTCGATGAAAATTTGATAAAGCATTATTCCAACTACGGAAAACAATTTCATGCAGACGAAACTCTCAAACAGAAAAAGTTCGCTAGGAATTTCATTGATAATCAGGTTGCTGATGAATAAACTGAGATTCTCATTTCGTTACATCAAAAATTTGAATTTTTGAAATATACCTAGATACATGCGCACATTACCTTTTTGAATATAATGGTTTTCAATTGTTAATTTAAAAGGAGCTTTTAATGCAATCGGTAGTAAACTTTGATGTAAAGGGAATTCTTGATTTATTTCTCGTCTAAAATTACGAATTTACCACAAATTGCGTTTTCAAGTGATCGTTGTTTAAGGGTTGGTAGCATTTGTAGTCCGCAAAATATTCTGAACTGATACCTGCTCTCGAGTAGGTACCGATTTTGACTGTACTGGGATTGTACTGAAAAAACCCGAACAGCGAACCAATTTGAAGATTTGGTCCAAAATTTGTCAGAGAAAAACCCGAACAAGTTGAATTTGGCAAAATGCGCAAACTCGTAGGACTATTTGAATCGGTTACAGCAGAAAATTTCAATTCAATTCTCCTGATCATATAAGCCATAAATTGAAAGAAAAGCAAATAGATTAATTAATGTGTCAATAATGAATCATAATGCACATTTTTAATATTGCCGATTTGTTGACGAGAGCTGAAAAAATTTTTTTATAAAGCTATTTTTCACATACTTAAAAATAGTTAAGGAATTCGAAATGATTATTTAGAAAACTTAAATCATTGTAATAAATAAAGTTGTACTAGTTCTTGCAATTTGAATTGGACAACTCAAGGAAATAAAGAAAACTCATAATCTTACCCTGAAAACCCCTTATAATATTAATTTATCATCATTTAACTTAATACCAATTTATACACGATTCGAAACCATCTATGTTTAGATTAGTTTATATCTGTTAACGGATGCAGATAAAATTCAAACATTTCAAATTACGAAAGAAATTGATTAACTCCTCCCTCCTAAGGCGGTTCTACGGCAAAATCCTAAAATGATCCTGAGGATAGTCCCAGAACCGTCCGAAAATAATCTGAAAAAAATCCTGATATAACCCGAACATCGGACTTCTCGGTTCGAAATTAGTCAGAGAAAACCCGAACACCGAACACTGAAATGCGCATGATTCTGATAGTTCTGGAACAGTTTGAACCCGAATGAAGCTGACATGATATTTGTGTCAATGTCAGCGCCGTCTAGTTTGGATCAGTTTTTGGGCCACTCTAATACAGGGAGTTACTTTTCCTTCCCTCTACCCTCCATACCCTCGTCAGTGCCTACAATTTTAATATTTATTTCCCTTCTTTTTCGTAGAATTCAAGATGAATATGAATAATTCCTGGAATATCCAATAAAAGCCTATCTCGATTATCAACTATTTGCACTGATTAAGCACAACATGCCTGTCCAAATATCGAAATGTTCAATATGAACAAGCGTAATTATTATTAACATTTCGCATATGTCAACTGATAAAACGATAGAGACAGAAACATATTCGAAAATTGCATTGATCATTTAGCCAATTACGAGGGCTGTACTCTAAATTCGTCGCCTACACACACTGTTGCCAGACCAAACCTGTTGCCGCCTTGTTGAAACATAACAGTTTTGACAAATTTATTCCACTCTTTTACAAATACTAGATATTTACACTATGTACAAATTGAATTGTCCAAATCAAAAGTTACAAGTGGAAATGATTAATTTCTGGCTATAAAAATCAACAGATGATGTCTACATTTGTTGGTAAAACTTATCTTGTCTGTCTTGAGTCCTAATTCATGTGATAACAGGACCGTACAACCATCGTGTTCGGGATGAGTCTGGTGTCGAAAACGGGTCTTAAGTCTTCCACCCTGTAGACATACTTTCCAACAAAAACTATTTCTCCTCTGTTAATCTCTCTCTCCTCTGTTAATCTCTGTTAATTAATCATTGAGCAACAAAGTATAGCACAATTAGGAAGGTAAGTTGATTCATCAGACATCTCTCCGATAGACACGTGGAGACCTTTGCCGTCTTCTGTACATAAAACAATTAAATACGACAATTTAAAATTGAATAAACCTTGTCTGATAAAAAACTGGACTTACCGAGCGTTATAAAACTGTTCGCCAAGACAATTTTTCTATTTGAAACTTAATTTCAACTCGAGAAAGATCAACAAACAATATGGACACATCTACTTCTGCCCCATGCGCGTTAGGCAGAAACACAGAGATCATATCACACAATTTCCGAAATTCGGTTGTTACATGGTGAAAATGCTTCGACAAATAGTTTGAACGAACGTAAAAGTATATGAATCTTTAAAGAGGTTATTTCAAAAAGCAACAAATCAATTTCTGTTGAAATTTGTTTGTGTTTTCACTGTCAGGCCAGAAATATCGAAAGTAACCCTCGTATTTTTGTTATAGACAGTTTATAACTGCCGCTTATAATTCCATTGATGAATTTAAGAGTAATAGGACCATGTTTGTATAAACCTTACGTATAACTAGATATATGCAGATATCATGTCGAATAATCACAATTATCACGATAAAATCAATCAAAAGTATTTAATTAAGTTAATAACGAATAAATATGGGATGGGTGGTTATTTACTGTATAGATTAAGTGATGACCATTTGTTCAAGTACCGTGGAAATTCATTCATTGATAAATGTTGGTGTGTAGTTTTCTGCATATAACGTAATCATCGATTGAAATCGAAATCACTAATAAGATGATTGTTGTTTTATAAGATGTTCTAACTTATTATTAAGATGGCATCGATTAATGAAACATTAAGTATTTCCCTGTAAGCAAAGTTTTATTGTATAATATCGTTTACATAATTAAGTATTAATATTAACCCAATAAACCCAGAAATATTCATAAATTTTGTATTTTTTTAGTAACGTCACTAACTTTAATCGTTAAAAAACTGCAAAATGACGTTAGAGAAAACGTTTCCCTCACGTTTCATGTTAACGTTTCTATTCACGTTGATTCATGGTTGATGAAACGTCATTGTCTTGAATATGCTACAGTGAACATAATGTTAATTTTCAATTTCAACGTAACGTTAAATTTTCGTTGATGAGGATATAAATTATTAACGTTGATGTTGATTCGAAAATGTCACATATATTAAACGTTTATTTTAAGTGTGAAGATAACGTTAATTCCAGGAATTGAATTAAGCGTTATTCAAAATATTTCTGAATTACTTTTATTCGAATATTAATATGAGGTTAGGAAAAACGTTTCCCTCACATTTCATGTTAACGATTCTATTCACGTTGATTCATGGTTGATGAAACGTCATTGTCTTGAATATGATACAGTGAACATAACGTTAATTTTCAATTTCAATGTAACGTTAAATTTTCGTTGATGAGGATATAAATTATTAACGTTGATGTTGATTCGAAAGTGTCACATATATATTAACTATTTATTTTAAGTGTGAAGATAACGTTAATTCTAGGAATTGAATTAAGCGTTATTCAAAATATTTCTTAATTACTTTTATTCGAATATTAATAAGAGGTTGGGAAAACGTTTCCCTCACGTTTCATATTAACGTTTCTATTCACGTTGATTCATGGTTCATGAAACGTCATTGTCTTGAATATGATACAGTGAACATAACGTTAATTTTCAATTTCAATGTAACGTTAAATTTTCGTTGATGAGGATATAAATTATTAACGTTGATGTTGATTCGTAAATGTCACATATATATTAACTATTTATTTTAAATGTGAAGATAACGTTAATTCTAGGAATTGAATTAAGCGTTATTCAAAATATTACTGAATTACTTTTATTCGAATATTAATATGAGGTTAGGAAAAACGTTTCCCTCACATTTCATGTTAACGTTTCTATTCACGTTGATTCATGGTTGATGAAGCGTCATTGTCTTGAATATGATACAGTGAACATAACGTTAATTTTCAATTTCAATGTAACGTTAAATTTTCGTTGATGAGGATCTAAATTATTAACGTTGATGTTGATTCGAAAGTGTCACATATATATTAACTATTTATTTTAAGTGTGAAGATAACGTTAATTCTAGGAATTGAATTAAGCGTTATTCAAAATATTTCTGAATTACTTTTATTCGAATATTAATATGAGGTTAGGAAAAACGTTTCCCTCACATTTCATGTTAACGATTCTATTCACGTTGATTCATGGTTGATGAAACGTCATTGTCTTGAATTTGATACAGTGAACATAACGTTAATTTTCAATTTCAATGTAACGTTAAATTTTCGTTGATGAGGATATAAATTATTAACGTTGATGTTGATTCGAAAGTGTCACATATATATTAACTATTTATTTTAAGTATGAAGATAACGTTAATTCTAGGAATTGAATTAAGCGTTATTCAAAATATTTCTGAATTACTTTTATTCGAATATTAATATGAGGTTAGGAAAACGTTTCACATTTCATGTTAACGATTCTATTCACGTTGATTCATGGTTGATGAAACGTCATTGTCTTGAATATGATACAGTGAACATAACGTTAATTTTCAATTTCAACGTAAAGTTAAATTTTCGTTTATAAGGATATGAATTATTAACGTTGATGTTGATTCGAAAATGTCACATATTAAACGTTTATTATTAGTGTAAAGATAAAGTTAATTCTATAGGTATTGAATTAAACGTTATCCAATATTACTGAATTACTTTTATTCGAACATTAATATGAGGTTAGGAAAAACGTTTCTCCCACGTTTCATGTTAACGTTTCTATTCACGTTAATTCATGGTTCATGAAACATCACTGTCTAGAATATGATACAGTGAACATAACGTTAATTTTCAATTTCGATGTAACGTTAAATTTTCTTTAACGAGGATATAAATTATTAACGTTGATGTTGTCACATATTAAACGTTTATTATAAGTGTGAAGATAACATTAATTCTAGGTATTGAATTAAACGTTATCCAATATTACTGAATTACTTTTATTCGAATATTAATATGATGTGGTCTTAGCAGTGGAAACTCCTTAAATTTCTTTATTCTTTCATACACCATGAAATACTCTTGGGACTTAAACAATCAGAATCATTATTTATGAAAGATACAAGGTTTCCAAAAAGGGTATCAGGTATTTGATTTTGTGCCATATTTGGAGCGGGGAGGGGTTTGTGGAGTGTTGTGGAACAGTACTCGGGGATGCATCGCGCATTTTATGTACGAACGTATTATAGTAATGGTGATTCAATAGTGACTACCCAACGTCTCCATCGTGCGAAATATCGTACACGCCAAGGTACGATTGCATTAGGAAATAGATAAGGATGTTCGAGAAGACAGGTGCGACAGTTCAAATTCAAAATCGCAACCCCTGACTGTCCACCGTACAGCGTTGCCAAGGAAATGCTCATTAAGATACACTTAATTGTCAGATTTAATTTATTTAGAAGCTTGTTCACTACTTTGTTCACCCCCTTGGGAAAGGTTTAAAGTATGACACTAAACATTTCTAAAAATGTGGTCATTCCGTCTCAACAATCCAGCCCGCAAAATCTCCATCACTACATTCCGGTATCCATGTCCTTATTGAAATGCAAAATTGGCCATCAATCGGAGTGGAAATCGTCGGAAAATCCTGCGGAGTGATGGTAATAAAGCTAAGCCAACCAGATAGGTGGTTATATTGAAAAGAATCAGGCCCGAAGAAGACGGGACTCGGGCTGAAATAGATCAAACTCCGGGCGATCCTCAATTGAGTAGAAAGCTTTGGTAATGATCTCTCTTGAGCCGACCGGATGAGGCAGATATAAATTTGTGGCGCTTTCCTTAACTCCCGCGCCGAGATGGGGACAAAATGGCGCTCCCCCGCGTCGCCATGGAGACGCGCTTCTTGGCCGGCCTGGATGTGAAGGTTCCTTCCGCGTTCCTCATTCTTAGGGGGTGTCTGTAACTGTTATTCATGTTTATTTAGACGCTCCTTCGGCCATTTCTGGTGGCCTTCTTGCATTTTCGGGGATTGGAATCGATAAACTTGCCGGGTCGGGAAGTGAGATCGTTTTGGGCTGAGGAAAGAATGGGGTTGATGGTGGATGAGGATTAAATGGCGTTCCTCAGGGTTCCCTTTCAGGTACCGTATTCTAATTCATAGTTTGATGACTGAAGATTGTCAGGAACGAACTTGAGTTATCTCTGAAAGGCGATACTAGCTCGGTTAAAGAGTCCAGGTTCTAACCTTAGACTATACAGGGTGTCTCAAATTCGAGTGCCTATTAAACGTTTCTGGAAAACTAGACATATTTGAAACTGGGATTATGATATTGTTCGAAGTTCTCTACGGAGCTAAAATATTTTCCAAGCCCAAAAACTTTCGGTTATTCAGGGAGTGAAAATAAATTCGATGAAAATTTTTTTTCAAGTTTTCCATTCTTGGTATGATCGAGTATTCAATAGTGAATACATTTCTGTTAAAACCATTGTATTAAATTGAATAGTTTTCAAAATATCCAAAAAAAACTGTTCATTATTCTTATTTTAAATATCCTGAGCGTAAACCGTTTTTACAACATTTGGGAATGTAAAAGCCCCTTTAACACATTAAATAGATTCGCTACTTCAGTATACCGAATTAAGATTGTGCGGGTACAGAATTAGAAGTAATAATAATCACCCGCTTAATGAAGGGCAGCGGACTTCCTGAGTCGCTGGTTATACTAAAACAGTAGATCCAAAAATTATCTTTGGTAGAAAAGATGTTTGCAAGGTGAATAAAAACAAGTTTGTAGTTATAATAGAATTATGTATTCACAGATAAAAATAGTTACACAATGTTCGGCACTTGAGTTTACACTCACAGAAAGAGTTTTTAGGTGTCTATAATAACCAAGGATTTGAAGTTCCCTGCTCAATCTAGGGCACTTCTGGTAATATAAAATGATAAAGAGATCTGACTTTATTTGTTGTTTGGAGTTCACCACAGCTCTGCTTCAATCGTCGATGGTAGATTTCTCTGAATAAGGTGCAGGCACTTTGGATGAGATTTCCACTAATGAATTGTGCGTTGGCGATATGTAATTGCTTCACAGATTCACAATTCACAACCTTTTTCTTTTACGTAGAGAATTTCAACTGAGTAATTCACATACACATGAACTAGGGTAACTAACTGACCCGAAAACAGATTATTTTGAGAGATTTTAAGAGGAACTTATAGTTCTGAGTGCCGTTATGGACTCGTGAAAGTAAATTGATAAAGAGAGAACTTACTTGAAGTACTGTGCACGAGAGCGTCTTGAGAGAGAATTTACTTCTAGAAGTGACTACCTTGAGAAAAGTAGACAGAATGAATTTTAATAACTAAAAGAGTTCGGACGTGTACAAAAGTTCAGGTAGCTAAGTTTAGAGATTTCCAAAATTCCGTCCGACAGAAGGCATTCTTGGAAGTAACGGCTGCTACCCCAAATTCCAAGAACTGTCCTTTGTTGCGAGAATATCGCAACAAAGATTATAAATAAAATATGATAATTAAAACAAAAATACGTTTCAATACCCAAATTAATAGAATAAATGATCAGGTAAGAGTTTCAAAGAGTTTTAGCGGATGAAACCACCGATATAAGCCAAATAGAACATTTTCACTTTGCATTCGCTATGTTGAGGATGATTGAGATGTTGAGAAGATTTCCTAACATTTGTTCCCGTTCATGATGTAACTGGTGCAGGTTTGGCGAAAACAGTACTAGGGACCTTGTCAAATTTAGGTCTTGACTTGAACAAATTGAGAGGCCAAGGATACGATGGTGCTGCCACTATGAGTGGCAAGTTCAGAGGAGTTCAAGCTGCTATCAGAGAAAAACTACCATTGGCCCTTTATACACATTGTTCTTCGCATACACTCAACTTGTGCTTGTCAGATGCAAGTAGCATTTCCTCTATTAGAAACTGCATGGGTGTCATTAAAGAAATATGTGCATTCTTTCATGCATCAGCTAAGAACACAGAGATTTTAAAATGCACGATTTCAGAGTGCTTTCCTGATGAAAAGAGAAGGAAACTGATTTCATTGTGCGAAACGCGATGGGTGGAAAGACATGACTCAGTTATTCTATTTAAAGAAATTTTAGAAGCTATCATACTCTCCCTACATAAGATAGAAGAATCGAGTGTTTCATCAACTAAAGGATTTGCTTTAAGTCGTGCCATTTGTACTTTCCCATTTATTGTTAATCTTTTCATTTTGAGCCAGATGCTGTCCTCTACACACAGCTCGTCTGAGACCCTTCAGAAAAAAAATATTGACCTTAGTCAGGCTATAAGCAACATCACAACTGTTTTAGACCTACTGTCAAAACAGAGATCAAATGCCAAGCAAACCTTCAAACATGAACAGCTGAAGGCAATAGCCTCACAACTTTTTGTCACAGAGGAGCTTCCACGATTTTGTCGGCTTCAAACAACACGCAACAATGTACCTCATACCACAGAAGAAGAATATTATAGACGAGCAGTTTACGTGCCATACCTGGATGATTTTTGTGAAGCGTTAAGGGAAAGAGTCCAATCTCATAAAGACACAATAATATCTTTACAAAACATTCTTCCACAATTTTGTATCAGAACAGACATCACTTCATTAGACGCTGCATTGAAATTATATGAATCAGATTTGTCATTTAACGACATTGTGCGAAGGGAGTTTAAGCTGTGGCAAGAAAAGTGGAAACAGGAAAGACCTGAAGTTCTGCCAAAAACGACTTTTAGTTATCTAGAAAAATGTGACAAAGATTTATTCCCTAACATGTATATCCTTCTGAAAATACTAGCTGTCCTTCCCGTGTCAGTCGCTACCGTTGAAAGGACTTTCTCTAGCCTACGAAGACTGAAAACTTACCTAAGAAACACAACATCTGAGAATAGACTAAATGGTCTCGCATTGCTCTCTATTCACAGAAACATCACAGTAAGCGATGAGGAAGTTCTTGATAAGTTTGCTAGTGTACCGAGAAAACTGGGGTTTGTTTTGTAACCATCTATGTAAGCGAATGTTCGGCTAACCTCGTCTTCAATATATTTTTTCCACTTATAATCAAATAAAATTTCTCAATGTCGTTTTTTGTGAAAACCTCACTACTCTATCAATTTCTCGTCACGTTGCAGGAGTCCGTTAAATGGGGATAGTTTACAGACGTGAGTGAGGCTAGAAATAGCAACAAATGGTAATTTCTTTGCATCGAAACGATATGAACATAATTTGTATGAGATATTGATGAAAAACAGGGAGACTATGCCCAAAGTTATCCTTTGATTCTCAATAAAAAAATTGCATCTAACCTAATCTAACCATTGGATCATTTGATGGTACAAGCATCTCTCCATTTCCGTTAAAATAGTCCATACTTGAGAAGTTATAGACATAAAATCAGAAACATTGATATAATGTTACATCTTCAATATTAATACAAATTCTTGTTAAAATCGTATAATTTTGAGAACTAGCGCCCTAAAACGCCATCCTCACGCTAGTGATCTTAAACAATTTTCGAAAGTTATAATGACAGCAGAAAGTCTGTCATAGTATTTTAAATTACATAGTATAGAAAAAGCTGCTTTTTAGCGCTCGTTCACAATGAATGTAACGCATAGAATCTTATAACATATATTCAAGTTTAATCATTATTTAATCAATATTCAAGTTCATATTCATTACAAAATACATAATTAAATTATTATGGGACCGTCTATTGTCTATTAAGTTAAATAATTGCCTAAAATGTGTGAAACTCCATTAATGTGAAGATATTTTATAGTTGCGTTTACGTTACATTTATTATAAATAAACCCTCACGATTTTCATTTTTAAGTTGAAAATGATAGCCGAATGTAAACGCGCCATTTCAGTTCGAAATCTTATGTTCGTTCAAAGAAGTGTTTCCTGAAAATCTATAAAAACACAAGCATAATATATAAAATCTTAACTGAAAAGATCCAATGACATAACATACATGGGAGAAATTTGGATAAATCATGATATGAGGGATTCAATTTTTAATGCTACTATCTTGGCCTCCCCTTGAATCTTAGTTCAGAAGAACAAATATCGAAATGAAATAACTATGAATCTTCGTGAAGAACAACATATTTTCTGGAGCCGGCCCTGGCCGCCGTCTAATAGTTCGGTAACTCTCCGTTAGATGCAGTAAAAAACAAATACCTTTATTTCCAGAATCATACAGACCATCTATGAACCAGAAATCGTATCAGTAAATTTCTGGCTTCATTTCTTTGAACTGCGTTTCCCCTTTAGGTAGATTTATACTCAATGCCTTTTCACATCCTTCCTCTTCGATATTGTAAAAACGGTTTACGCTCAGGATATTTAAAATAAGAACAATGAACATATTACTGACTGAACATATTTGCCTTTTTTTCCAGTTTTTTTTTTGGATATTTTGAAAACTATTCGATTTAATACAATGGTTTTAACAGAAATGTATTCACTATTGAATACTCGATCATACCAGGAATGGAAAACAGATAATTGATAGTAATAGATGATGAAAACCCATACGTCTTCGATAACCCTCTACCCAGTTTAAATTCCCAAACAATCCCACAAAAATCCTACACATTTATATGGAGCCAGAGCTCCATTCTCCCAATTTTTCCACCCTCCAAAATACTCCATCATTAATCACTATCTATAGGCACTTAACATTCGAATTCAAAGAGACTATAATCAATCAAATTCCTCTTCACAGCTCACTTCCTTTACCGTTTCCCTTTTCAGTCTCCAGCAAGATGCCAAATGAGAAATTCCATAAATCAACATAACCTCACTTTCCCTCCGTCAAACAACCCCCACAGCAAGAAACCACCCCTTGCTCCCGGGGCTTCGGCATGCTCTTAAGACGTTCAGTAAGCTCGACACGACTGGTACCCACTAATTATGCACACGAAGATTTCCCGCTTAATTTAAGTCTTTCTGGAAGATGCCCGTTCCCTTACAGTTCCTTGGACTTGAAGAGTTGGAAGATCAAGGGGTTGGAGGAACTAGGAAATCGGTACGGATTTAGATAGCGGGTTGGTGAACTTTGGATTCGAATGTTAAGTTGATGGTAAGGGGTACAAGAGTTTCTTTTTACATCTCATCCAAAATCGTTCACCCTGTATATCTCAACAAGGAATCAGAACGAGAAATTGATGATGGAACTCGTATACATTATTGAGCCAATATTAATTTCTTCATATTTTCCTAAGAGCAAGTAAGTATCGAATAAAAAAAACTAGTAAAAACTATAAACATAAACTGTCCACCATCGAATATTTCAATTTACTAAAGTTCACAGATCATCATACATAGGCACCTGCTTGATTTGTTGTTACGAAAATGTGTGTAGTTCACATTTGAAAATTCACAAGTTTGCATTAAAACTGCAATGAAGAATATTGAAGGATAAATGAAGCATTTATCTACTCACCAGCTCTGGAGACGCCCCAGGAATAGAAAAATCATTATATCACTTATCGTTCAACACTGTTTTGTTTCAAAAATCACCAACAATTAAAATCATATACGACGCTACAATAAAACAATAATACGTTTCCATAGTAACGCAACCATTTTATCACGATTTCCATAGCACTCTTGATTTGTGAATCCAGAATTGATAAATATCTGTCGAATTCCAATCTAGACTGAATCCTAATTAAGGAGTCAGATTGGATTCATATTTCAATTTCTAGGCTCATTTATAAAAATGTATTAAATATTGAAATATTCTTCAATTTAATTATCTATTTATCACAATCTAGAATTTATGCTTTGATATACGCCGGTGACATCTTTTGTTAACGCATCTTAACCAGGAAGAGTTCTAGGAAATGTAATTCACATCGCCTACAAGTAGACGTAGTTCTAATCGCGAAGCATAGATGTCAGGTCAAGCGTCGTATATCAAATCAATACTCGCAATTACTTGAAAGTCACTAAATCAATACTTTTAAAAGGGGACATCTGAGTTTCATTGGACGAACTATGTGAATGATGAAATAAAATAATGCTTCGTTCATTTTCATTCCTTTAATGTTTAGGGCGCTGCTTATTTTGTTACCTCAGTTTTTAACCACTAGGGGACCTAAGCATCCAATCAATAAAATACTTGAATTTTAATGAACCGTTTTTATCTTTAATCGAATTTTGCATGATATCGTTTTGTTCAAATATATAATTTAGTAATATCAAGCCCAAAATGGTTTCGATTGATTAAGTTTAACTTGTTGAATGAGGTTGGAACGCATAGAAATCGATAAGATAGAAATTTTTTTTAATTTATACCTCAAAAGATATCTGTCATATTTAAACAAAAATTTGCGAATGTATGAACGATATTGATAAATAACGTATCCTCAAATTTCATTGTAGCAGCTTTATTTCACCAGAAGTTATAGGTGATCACAGAATTTACAGTTAATTGGTGGTTTACAGATCTGACAACCCAGCTCCCACCATCCATAGAATAATGAAGGCTTTTTCATATAATTTAAATTTTTGGAGAAAATTAATGGTCGCAGAACAACGATCCAGGTATCGTTTTCTATAGAATTGAGGCCGTAGATTCCGAATATAAGGTAAGATATATTTTTTGAAATTTTGGAAAGTAAAGTTTTGTGAAAAAAATCATAACTTCCGAACGGTACGGACTAGATATGTTGTGTTTCCATTTTTTGGTAGATGAAGGAAAAATGAAAGACATATTTCTCCGCTTTATCTTTACTGGGACTATATCCACAATATATTATCGTTCTTCTTCCTATCAATTATTCGATGGACATCTGTCATCGTTCTATGGATCATTAAATAACGAATAAACAAATATAAAAATATTTATTGCCGAATAAATACAACAAAATCAACAATTGTATACATAAATCTCTGGAAAACTATATGTAAAACCCTACATAAAATGCAATCATTTATACACACACTTTCGAAATTTTCAATATGAAAATTGACGTCCTCCATCCATTTTATGGTAGTTTCATATGACTAGAACATCCGTGATTCAACCTATAATCAACGTACATCATACCTGTATTATGCCAATAGTAGAGAGCCATAACGACAAAAAAGTGCCACCATTGGTGAGAATGTCCCAAGAAGTCGAAACGTCCCTCGGAGAAGCGTTCTGGTATTTTAGTGATGTAAATGAGGAACGCTATTCCAGTGATAAGGTACATTCCAAGAACCCTTGGAAGAAGCAACTGTAAAAAATCCATCAACAAATTATTAATCTTCAAGTCGGTACTCCACATTAGTTTCAATTATTCTATGACTTTTCCTTTGACACTTGACACAGTGACGTAGACAAAAAAGTATCCGGAAGTTTGAAACAAAACGCAAAAATATCTTCGATGTTTGCTGAATCTCCTTCAATATACGAGGGAGCATTTTCTCCAATTTGCATTCAATGTTTTCAGTGAGATTATTATAAGATAAAATGAGGTTTTCTTGAATTAAGGTTCCCAGATGACGAGGAAAAGAAGAAGAAGAAGAATTTTGACTTTTCTGTTGGGATGGTCAAATATTTGCCCAAAGAAAGCAATTTTCATTTGTTCAGATCAAATTGACCCTGAAGATATTGTGACCCGAGTAAATGGAAAAAGACTTTATGCGGTGTTGCCGGGTGAGGTTTCACAAGAGAGAGTCAAAACAAATCGACATTTTACAAAGGAATGGTTTGTCTATCTTATATAGTCTAAGGTAAATTCACGATTCATCACCTGTCACGAAGTCACAGACGTGCTCCGAAGCACCGCGATCGTATTTTTGGAGCATTTCTATCGACCAATCGACACGAGCCTTTTCTTTGACATCTATTGACATTTTTTTGACTATTAGCAAAAACACTGGTCCTTGATGGAGGTTCATCGCCAAAAATTTAATTAAGTTCATCGATGCACTGATGTTGAGTGAATGCGCGTCGAAAGTTGTAGAAAATGATCGCACAAAAATGTTTACGATTTAATTCCATCATTTGGGCGAGATGAATCTTTCAAATTACTGTAAAACACACAAATATCGGTCGTATGTCAAAACATTCTGACCACGTATAACCTCAAAAATGTCAAGCCTTACGATAGAGCTGTCAGTCGTCAGATGGCGACACTAGACTTGTCCAATCCCGAAATAAAAAATCGTAAGCTCTATTTGAAGCGATGGACATGTGCCAACGTTTCTTACAACCATGGAACCATCTTCAAGGTTGTCCTTAAGCTCCTTCTGGGAATCTCCTTTCATGGCGTCAAACCTGGTTTCAGTCTGTGAAAAAGTCACACGGAAATTGATCGGACGCATGAGGCGGTTGACCGTTAGTATTTATAAAACGTTTGGTCTTAAAATCTTCGATAATCGTGGCTCGATGAGATGGTGCGTTATCTTCGACTGAAAAATACGCATCTTTCACTTCTTCATCACTTCACATCAAGTTTGAGAATAGATAACAGTCTCTGGGAACCAGCTCAGGTCTGTAAGGTAGGTGGGCCACAATTTCGAAGCACTTCTGGTCGATTTTCCCCTTGTTTTTTCTTCGATGGCTTATTCCACCCCTCTAGAATTGAATCGTAGTATTCTCCGGTAATGGAGACGCCTTTGTCTTGTAATCGATCAACAGAATACCTTTTGAGTCCTAAAAGACTTCTTGGATTGTTAGTGCGCCAGTAACAATCCGAGTGGATACTCAAAAACTTTCTGATACTTTTTTGTCAGAGTGATAAAGACGAATGCCAGACTCACAGAAACAATAGGGTTATCCCATCCTCCCATGATTATGGTCCAATGGAAAGTTGGCACGACCCCGTAGGCAGCCCAGGCCACGAAAACAAACAATTTGATAAATTCGTCGACTTGAAAATGGGGCACTTGGATCAACATTGCTATTATGAAGATAAAGGTCACTGTGCTCATGTAGAAGTTCTGCAGGTCCTTAAAGTAAACGTTTTTATTACATTTTTCTTATGTTGGGAAAACTGCTGATACTTACTGAGTCGCACCAGAAAGCATAGTATATGCCAGAGGTATATATTGCGAGTAAAGACAAGGCGATGCCGAAGAGGTCGAAGGTGAGGAATATATCACAATCCCTATGAGATCTACAGTTGAAGGTGTGGTATATAGCTGACATAGACATGCAAATCTGGAAAAAAAACACTGCTTGGGTCTAAAACTGGCAGATCTCTCACATAGGGGTAGCGCAATACGTCTCTTGGGTCGCCTAGCTGAAGACGATCAATCTCCTTACCCAATACAAGATCTTATTCATATAACAAATCTATAATGAACGTTCAACTCACCTGAAAGCATATCAGAACGGAGGCAACAATAAATTTGTCCGAGAAAGAAGCCTGCACTTTCAAAATGACCAAATCGTTGATGGCTAGTCCAGTGAACAGTATCAATCCGAAGATGTGTGACCATATATTGATCGATTCATTTGTCCACCAAAAAATGCTGTGAAAAGACTAGATGTTAACCAAAGGTTTATATGGAGCACAATAAAGCCTACCTATCAAGACAGTGCTCCGTACTCAAGATGCCTCGGTAACCTGTTAAGATGAACGGGTTGTGTTGGAGAAACGGAGGGGCGTCTTTATAGGGCAGCAGTTCCTTAGCTTTTTTGTATTTTTCTTCCCGGTCTTTATCTTTGGTGGACTTGAAGGAGCTGTAGAAGTACTGCAACACCTCCGAGCCGAAAATTTTTGCATGTTCCCTGTAGCTAAAATCCTGAAAATGAAGACAATACCTTCAATTTGACAGTTGTCACACACAATAAGGATCACTTGTGCAAACTGATCCATTATTAGAAGATACCAAACACACTAGATCATAACATCAGCTATAAAGAGAAGGGGTCTCAACAGGTTCTCTGAGGGACTCCCTTGCACCATCTCCATGACAATCTTTGACGTAGAATCCATTGGCGTCTTACTGATCAATTCTTTTTGGAATTAAATCTTCTATAGGAAATGCCCTTCAAAACTTGAACATGAAGGTTTTAGGAAAAATAGAAATTGTTCAGATCAGGTTCTCAGCCTTACAACTTTCATAGGATGAAAACAGGAGCTGCATTCGTTGATTTATCTTCGGCATATGACACTGTGTTGAAAGATGGATTAGTTTTCAAACTCTATACCCATCTGAAGTGTGGAAAAATGGTAAGATCATTAAAAAATATGTTATCTGATAGAAAGTTTCGTGTCTTGTTGACAATAACAGCTGATTTTTCGCCATAAAAACGACAGAGGATGTTTGCCGAAACGTTGGTTTCAAGAACAACAAGAGATTATTGCCCAAATAAAAATTCCTACAACCTTATTCGTTCCATCATGATTCAAATGTCTTACAACTTGATCCGATGGATATTCTAGTAGATATAGAGGAATCATAATTTCAAATTCTCATAACTCCCGAACTATCGGACGGATTTAGACCAATAACGAACTGGACCGTGATATTCGAACAGTTAACCTGTTCTGAAAATATGAAAATTCCAGCTTTTCACTGTCGCAAGTTTGACCCTGCGTTTTTCATCGGGAAGACAATTTTCGTGTCGATATCAGAAAATTACAGACATTCGGACGAAACGGTAGCAAGCCGTTCTACTAATAACTAGAAAAAGCTCGCAACATTGAAAAACTCACCACGATCGAGGGTGCAAAAGAAATTCAACCCTCTCGTGAAAGGGCGCGACACAAACTGACGTCATGTATGCCGCATTAGGGAAGGTCAGTAGGTACGGTTGGAACGCCGCGACGCCTGGATACGAGGCGTCGATCCTAACAGCTGTCCGTCAAACGACGTCAGCGCTTTCGGTTATCCAGAATAACCAGGAGGGCAGGAAAACGAAGAGGTGATTCAGGGAATATATGAAAGGAATGGGATGAAATTTGTTGTGGGTTTTCTGGAATATATCCACCTGATTGTGGAAGATGTTATATCGGAAAAATTAAACGCCCTTTGAAAGTTTTAATGAAGGAATATCGAGAGCTTTCCCAGTTCTACATGTATAGATCCAAGCTGGGAATAAAGCATCAATAAATCAAAATAAAATAAGTGAAAAGCCACTCAACAAAATAATTCATTAAAATCTCGACATCAGACGATAGTATGTTCTCCAGAGTAAGGAAATCCGATTGGTTGTAAGCAATGTCATCAACATAATCAAATTCCTGATGTGTAAGAGCCCCTAAAGACTACAAAAGAAGGGTAGTTGATGATGAGGAAAATGAAATTAGTGTTTTGACTTATTTCGAAGCGAATGAAAATGCATCTATTCGAAGTGATTTAGACAGAAATTCAGTGCACCGAATTTTGAAAAAACACAACATGCATGACTACAAATATAAGAAAGTTCAGGTGACTACATAAAAAGGTTAAATTTTTGTAGAGGAATATTAGAAAAACTTGAAAATGATGAAAATATTTTGAAAAAGATCATTTGGACAGACGAAGCAAATTTAAATAATGAAGGACTATTTAATAGAAAGAATTGCCACATTTGGAGAAGTGAAAATCCTCATAGAAAAAGACAAAGAATTCCCCAGAACAAATTTAGTTTTAATGTGTTTGCTCTTTTGATGAACAATAAAGTGCGGTACTACATTTATGAAGAAAATTTAAATACAGAAAAATTTTTTGGAATCCTGAGAAATTTTGTTTCTGAGTTTTTGGATGAACTGCCGTTGAGTATGTCGACTACCGCATATTACCTATTGTATGGGGCTCCGGCACACAATTCCCACGAGGTGTCTGAAGAACTGAATGCAATGTTTGGTAATCGGTGGATCGGACGCCGTTCTTCACTGTTTCGGCCTCTACGATTTCCCGATCTTTTTCTCTTAGATTTTTATTTATGGGGTAGAATAAAAAACATAGTTTATGAATCTCCTATTGAAAGCAAAGAAGATTTGAAACGGCGTGTGGAGGATGCTTTCCACTCAGAGCCGGATTAAGTGTGTCGTAGGCCTTGGGCACTCCAGCAGCGTAGGCCTCGAAATAATAAATATTTTTTAACTGAAATTGACCGCTAATATTAAGTAATAATTTTGTTGTAGATATAAATCCGAAAATGTGATGATGCGGTATAAAAACATTATTTTATTTTGGGATTTTAATGTTTTTATTTTTCATAGAGCCATTTTCAATAGCTATAATTCCAGAATTGAGTTTATCTGCAACAATGCAACTTTTATATCTACCAAATTCCATGCAGAATTCCAGGGTTTTAGTACATGAACATGACAAGACATTAGCCGCCGGGAAAACCTCTCGGACGGGCACATGCGTTTGACACAGTTGGCCACGTTTCCATGCCCACTCCAAACGCAGGTTTTCCCTGCTGCTAAGGTCTTTTGTTTTAGTAGCTCAGTTGTGTAATAAGTTAATATGTAAACACTACGATAGAGCGTGTATGCCTGTGCTTGTATTTAATCACGCTCAACCCCAAGTCAATCTTTAGTTTGAAAACAGGAAGTTAAATTTATTATAAGTAAGGTGAGTAAAGGAAAGTTGTTTTTATACTCTACTTATTTCAACTATTACTTATTTTACTTATTTCTACTTTTTTTTTTAGCGAAAAATGTCTCATGGATATAAAAGAAAACACCAAAGTGGACATGAAAAACGCAAAAAGAAAGAGAAAGTGGGTGAGTCGCTTAGTAAAATTAAAGGTTCTTTATTGAAATATGTTAACATTTCTAAGGAGACAGAAGATAATGCAGATGCGGTAGATATTTCCTCTATCGAGGTTAGACCTAAAGAAGCTGAGGCTTGTTGGGACGCGCAAGAATGTTCAACCAATAAAACTGAGAATGTCACAGAAGACGAGGCTGACGGGGGTTTACGAAATTTTAACGACGCTTCCAAGCAGGTGGTGCCTGAATCACTACCAACAACATCAGCCCCAAGTATTTTCAGTTCTGATCCAGCACGATGGACAACCATAAGCGCAGATCTTATCGATTACTTCTCTCGTAATCACCCTGTGCAGAAATTGGGTATAAATTTTAAGTTATACGCCACTAAATTTGGCGAAAAAATGAGATGCCATCACAAGATTATTTTTTCAGAAAACTGAACAACAATGATATAAAAAGGGACTGGTTGATATTTTCCGAATCTACTGGCAAGTTTTTTTGTTATAAATGTATTTTGTTCAAATCGGACCTACCTGGAAATCCAAGCCTGTGTAACCAATTCCTTACAGACTTTAATGACTGGAAAAACGCACATTCGAGAATTTAAAGTCATGAAGTGCCAAAAGAACATTTTGCATCTATTTCTGCTTTAGTGAACTACCAACAAACTAGAAAAATTGATGAGACGTTTGATATTGTCAAGGAAAAAGAAAGCACATATTGGACACGGTTTTAAGAAGAGTAGTGGAAGTAATTAAGTTTTTGGCCGAAAGGGGACTAGCGTTTAGAGGCGATTATGAAATACATGGTAATCCTAGTAATGGCAATTTTCTTGGGTGTATCGATCTCTTAGCCAAATTTGATCCGTTTCTAGAAGAACATGTAAGAAGATACGGTAATCCAGGCCGCGGAAAAGTATCATATTTATCCTCCACAACGTATGAAGAACTAATAATTTTACTGGGGTCAAAAGTTTTGGAAGAAATAGTTACAGAAATCAAAGAAGCCAAGTATTATGGAATCACTGTGGATTCTACAAATGACGTTAGCCATACGGATCAACTCTCCATAGTTATTAGATATGTCTCAAAAACTGGAGATATATATGAAAGATTTTTGATGTTTGTTAAAATAGAAAAACATGATGCCAAGTATCTTTTTGACACTCTAATTTCAGTTTTAGAAAATCAGGGAATAGACCCAAAATTTTGCAGATGTCAGTCTTATGACAATGCGGCTAATATGAGCGGAGTGTATTCGGGAGTACAAACTAGATTTAGGGAAATCAACAGCGCAGCCACTTGGGTACCATGTGGAGCTCATAGTCTTAATCTAGTTGGCACAGCGGCGGCAGAAAGCTGCTTAGAAACTGTAAAATTTTTTGAAATTTTGCAATAGCTCTACAAATTCTTTGCAGCGTCCCCTCAAAGATGGTCTAAACTAAGGTCTTTGGGAAGTAAAATTTCTGTAAAAAGACTTTCAGAGACCAGATGGTCAGCACGTTATGAGGCTGTAAAAACATTATGTGCCCATTATGATATACGTGGTATTCTTACAAATATTTCAACTAGTGAAGGTATGAAACCTACAACAGTGATTAAGGCACAAACCTTAATCCATCAAATGAATACTTTGGAGATGGTATTACTCACAGTTATTTGGAAAGATCTACTAAAACACGTCGATATTGTAAATAAATCTCTTCAAGAACCTGGCATCGAGTTTAACACGATGGTGCGACTTTACGACAGTTTAATTCAATATTTATCTCACTGCAGAACTGAGGACATGTATAATAGCTAGTATCTTAAGGCAAAAGCCCTTGCACCAGATTCAGAATTTAAAGAATCCGAAACTAGAGTTCGTAAGAGAAAACGACAGTTCGATGAAGGGCCAGATGAGACTCCCTCTCGCAGTGCCAAAGATTCCTTTAAGATTAATGTTTTTTTTATTGTTCTGGACGCACTGCGTATACCAGCCTTTATGACACATTTAGTTTTCTTACGGATAATACACTGACCGAGGACATTATCAAGGTTAAGGCTCAAGCTCTGGTAAAAATGTATCCGTCAGACTTAGAAGAAAACTTTGTTGATGAGTATTTGATTTTTTCAAATTGGACCCCAAAACCACCTCTATAACGGATCTCATCAAATTACAAATAAAGGATAAACTTGTGTCAAGTTTCCCAAATGTTAATATTGCATTGCGCATATACCTTTCGATATTGGGTTCGAATGCAGAAGGAGAAAGATCATTCTCCAAGTTAAAGCTTATAAAAAATTTTATGCGTTCAACTATGGGTCAAGAGAGAACTTCGTCACTGGTCCTTCTGTGTATTGAAAGTGATGTCGCTCGCGGCATTAATTTTGAAGATATAATACACGAATTCGCTGTGTCAAAATCCCGAAAAAAGGAGTTATTTTAGGATCTACTTAGTAAACCAAACGTTTTGTATTCGTATTTTTTGTGTATTTGTATTTAGATATATTATTTTGACCTTCACTATATAATAACATAAAAATGTTTATAAGTTTTTGGGGTATTTGATTTCAATATATTTTTTTTCAAAGCCCTAAGACCTTTGGCCTTCGTAGGCCCTAGGCACGTGCCTACTATGCTTAATTGGTAATCTGGCCCTGTTTCCACTCACTAAAGGGGGAGGAAATTGAGCGAGCGACTAACCGAGGTGTTTTAAGACGTATTCGAAAGCGTGTGGAACAAAATGGTTACCATATAGAAACTCTTCCCTGATCATTTATTTTGTTAATTTGAGTTTCGAAACGTATTTTTATTTTTTTTATCATAATTTATTTATAATCATAATTCGGTGTACTGAAGTAGCAAACCTATTTAATGTGTTTCCTATTGAAGAGATGAATTCTCATTCGCTTCGAAATAAGTCGAAATACTAATTTCATCAACTGCCCTGATTTGTATTCTTTAGGGAGTCATACATTCCAAAATTTGGAAAGTTTGAAACATTGTAATGAAGCTTGATTTTTTTTTGTATTGGAAAATCATTCTTCATTTTAAGTATTCCGATTATTTTATATATTTTCCGTTCCCCTGTATACGCCTTAAGATCCGAAGTCGTTGTTTCAGAGTTTTTCGGTGAGGAAAAAAGGCCTGAAAACATAAATTTCTGTTGAATGATTGTTTGGGCTATTACCATCATCTATTGTGGATGTAATGTTTTCCGACGTTTCGATAGACTTCTTCTATCTTTATCAAGGAGAAAAGTAAGAAACCTTTTGAAAATTATCAATTTTCAAAAAGTCAATTGACAGAAGTCATGAAAGAAAATGAACGATGTTATATACTCATCTGTGATATGATGATCTTTTTAAGTTGGATCGAACTATCGGCGTCCAAACTTCTGGCAGATCTATAGATGGAGCACTTATGGAATCAGGTGTTATTTTCATAAATGCTGCTTCTTTGATTTTCCTTCTTGCAAGTTGTTCTTCTTTGGATATTATTGATGCTTCATCCCACTTTATACGATGATTCTCATCTACAGCATGTTGGACCAACCTTGATTTGTCGCTGTCTAGTACTCGTAGAAGCTTCTGATATTTTTTTTATTCGTACATTCAGAGGGCGTTTAGTTTCTCCGATGTAAGATCTTCCGCACTCGCAAGGTAATTCATATATGCAGTTCTTTGTCCTTTGTCTCATTATTAGGCTTAACTTTTGTAAGTTTAGCTCTGATAGTGTCTTGAGTTTTGAATGCAGTCGTTATGTTGTATCTATTTCAATTCTTCTCATTTTCTCCGACAAACCTTTTACATAAGGAATTATGGTTTTAATGGTCTGATTTATATTTGTTGGTTCAGGTTGACTTTCTCTTGTTCGTCTAGCTTTTTCTAATATCTTTTTGGGGTAGCCATTGCTTCTAAGAGTTTTCGAGATGTTATTTATTTCTTTATTTTGGTCTTCTTCAGTGCAACAAATATTTATTGCTCTATCAAATAAACATTTTGCTACTCCCAATTTAGTGTTTAGTTGATGGTTTGAATCAAATGTAGATATTGTCCTGTGTTCGTTTTTATTCAACATACTGAGGGACTTTTCTGTACATATATTCTGAATAAATTATATCAAATTTTTGCCTATTTGATTGCTCAAATTATCGCTAATAACTTAGATAAAACCGAACTCTGTCTTTGACTAGAAGCTACCTTGGTAGGTTTGCTATTCTCCCTGATAAGCAAAGAATAGCTGGCGCCCGAAAAATCCATAATAGGTAAAAAAGGGTGTTACAACATCTTTTCAGAAATTGTAAAAAAAAATGGGGATACTTCTCATTGGATACTCAACATTTTGTGTCATCCAACATGGACTTGAAATAAACAATATCATTAAGTGCATTTGAATGTGTATTGCGTATACAATTGAAAAAATACAATATAAGAAATAAATCCAAAATCTCATTATCAGAATAGCAACGATTCATTTTGTGAAATCAAAAAATTTCATAACGACGAACAATAAGACCTGTCTGACATGTGAATTATAAATGGGTTGATTTATCTTCTATGTTCACAGAATATCCTTATGAATCAGATTCGAAGAATTTGACTCTACGTACTACATAAATCCAGAAAATCTCAGATTACTCAGAAATTATAAATCATGTGAGAAAACTATCATTATTTTTGACCGCAGAATCCAACACAATTATAAAAAAATAGGGTTCTAATTTGAAAAACAGAAGTTATGGCCAATTTAAGATGACAATTTTCAACACAAAATTTGAAACACCCTGTGATGATATTTTCGAAATCCAAAAGATGCATGACCTTTTCACATCCTTCCTCTTCGATGTTGTAAAAACGGTTTACTCTCAGGATATTTAAAATAAGAATAATGAACATATTACTGACTGAACATATTTGCCTTTTTTTCCAGTTTTTTTTTGGATATTTTGAAAACTATTCGATTCAATACAATGGTTTTAACAGAAATGTATTCACTATTGAATACTCGATCATACCAGGAATGGAAAACTTGAAAAACATTTTTCGTACTTCCGGGCCTAAAGTGACAACTTCACTCCCTTGTGACAGGTACTAAAGTATCACGTTTAATCCCTTCGGGATTAAATATTGACGAAACTCCCGGAACAATTAAATCACAAACAAACGAATTTAAGGGATATTTTATTGAAAAATACAATTAATTAGAATGGTAATTAACGTTAATATTCAAATTAATATTGTGACAGTTCGTCATATTGACCAGTCTTTCCTAGGTTAATGCAGCATGTAACTGACGAGTAACAGATAGGTCCTTATCATATTGAACTGGTGTTTGTTTCGAAGATCCTGCGGAAACAGGAAGCGAGAATGAGGACTGAGGCATAACTATAGTGGACGAATCGGCGACTTGACCAAATATTTTATCTGAAATTTTTTGTTTATTTTTAATAGACGATTCAATATATCCCTCGGCCACGTTGGAGGATTTCCATCCTCCATGTCTCCTCAGCACGGCTATTGTTGCTCCCGAATCAGCTAACAAAGACGAAGATGTGCGTCTAAAACAATGTCCCGTATAAGACGTCGCATTTTCTAATTTCAAGAAAGCTGCTATTTGCCGTGGAAATGTACCAAACATGTTTTTTCCTACTACTCGCGTAGCACATTCTTTGTTGATGTATTGAACAAAAAATTTTGAATGAGGTGTACCTGTCTTTCGCAATGCCACATATTTTCGAAATATCGCCACAAAACTGATGGCGCTGTTTTCTGAATTTTTGATCACAAAATTTCGGTCAATTTTATTTTTGGTGTTTCTAATCGCAATTAGGAAGGAATCGCCCAAATCTCTCACATCGTCGATTTCTAAATCAACCAACTCTTTTCCACGACAAGCTCCCGCAACGCCAAAAATAAGTGCAACTTACAAAAAAATTGATTTCTTAATATTTCTGAATATAAACTCATTTCCAAATTTACCTTAAGCATTAAATATTTATCATCCGGAGCCTCGCGTAAGAACTGATCTACCTGCTCAGACGTGAGAATTCTTGACTTCTTTGGCTTAAATCCCTCATTTCTTCTCTTCAAAAAAGCTAATAATTTTGGAAATTTACTTATATCAATATCTTCTCTAATGTTAATAACCGATATCAGCATTGAGTAATGTCCCCAGAGAGTTGAGGCACAAACCGCTTTTGATTTATCATTGAAGTAGACTAACAGCGCATTTTCAGTAGGTTGTCTCACATTTTTTAAGCGGCACCACTTTTTAAAAGCATCGTACTGCTGCTCGTATAGTTTTCTAGATTTCGGTGGTAACAATTCTTCACCTACTTCGGCTGCTCTATTATCAATATCAGATACACCTTCTTCACTCATGATATCAATAATTATCAATAACAATGTTTCTTTACAATGACACTAGTAATGACAATGTTTCTAAATTATAATTGTCACAACGCAATGTTACTATGGTAACTTATTTTAAAGACAGTTTATTAAATCAGTTGAAGAGAGAAAAAACTGATTGAAATTATTGAAATAATTAATAAAATCATACCGGAAGTACGAAAAGTATCGTATAGTATATACCTTGCGACTGAAGTACATTTAATCCTTCAGGTAAATTATGGCCCTCCCTGCGGTCGGGCCATAAACTTCACCTTCAGGATTAAATGTACTACTTCAGTCCCGCGGCATATAATATACTATTTCGTCGAATTTATTTTCACTTCCTGTATAACCGGAAGTTTTTGGGCTTCGCAAATATTTTAGTTCTGTAGAGAACTTCGAACAATATCATAATCCCAATTTCAAATATGTCTTGTTCTCCAGAAACGTCTAATAGGCACTCGAACTTGCGACACCCTGTATATTTCATAATTTGGAGAAACGATTCTTTCATGACCCCTAAAATTTTACCCAGCCTTGAACTAGCGAGTAATCAGTTCGTTTATTGTATTCAAGTGGCAACAAACGTCTACCTATTTATTCAAACCGAGTCGATTAATCACGTTTTCCTATTATAAACAAATTTAATGGAGGTCGATTATGTTTTGGTTGACGTTCATCATCACAATTTAAGGATTCAAAATTCGTTTTCATCATAGTTCTGTAATTTAGATTCGACAGACTATTTCACATTTATCAGTGAAATTGAGAAACTTCCTGAACTTGCAGCTTTTTTAAAAGATAATTTGTTCTCTTGAAAACCACAGAAGATGTCTGTTGAGATGATGGTTGTTACCCAAATAATAATTTTATTTGTTTCTCATTAGTAAACGTCAGTTTCCAAAAACACAATACTATTTTTGTTTAGCCCCTTTTTGAAGTCGTTGTATTTTCGCTCGTACCTTGAAGCTGATTTTGCAGGAGATAAACTTGAAGCTACACTGCAGGCTGCCTCAAAAATTTCTTTTGGTACATTCATTTTCGCTTTCGCCAAAACAAATTTAAAGAAAAATAAACAGACATGTTCATGGCAACGCTTCTAACCTTTTTACAAATGAGAAACAAATAAAATATAAAACAATACACGCAAGCTAACGGGTTTTACTGCCTCAAGGAGGTATCCTCCATTCGCCAGTACCTTGCTAGTAATGTTATACAGGGTCTTTCACGAGGAACATCACCCATATTTATACAGAAAACTACTGAACGTATTTTCATGAAATTCAGCACTTATAAGTATTTCACGATGCTGATGAAATCTAGAAAATATTTTCAAGGCATGAGCACCTCCGGTTTTTCCGGAAATGACGTCAACTTCCGTTTTTCAAATTACAACACCATTTTTTTATTGCAGAAATAGACTCCTTAGAAAATTTCAAGTTATTTTGATGTAACAGTTTTCAGTTTTGGTTGGAAAATTCTCTCTGAGCGGAAAAGTTCGAAAAAAAAATCGAAAATAGAGCTGCGCTGAAACAAGAATAACTTCGAGGTTTTTGGATGAAAATTTTCATTTTTGGGATTTTTCAAGATGTAAGATTGATGTATCCACTTTAAAAATCGAAATCGCTATTCATGATACAGGGGGTGAAAAAATTACTTTCAAAGTTAGGGATGACAAAATCGTGAAAAATCAATTTTTTCAAATTAGAACCCCATTTTTTTATGGCAGATATTGAATCTACGTTAAAAAATAATGTAAGTGTATGCATAACACCCTTGCACTAAAGTGGATATTTTCTGAGTTATTCACTAAAAACTGGTTTTCGTCTTGAATTTTCAGCTATTTCTTTTCCCTTCACGCCAAAAAGATGAAATTTTCAGGAACTGTTATTTGAACCATGCTGTAGATTTTTCACCCCTTCTTGAAACTGACTTCAAGTTACTATTAGGAGAACCATGGCAAACTCTCGCAGTTATAACTAGAGAAGATGCTCAAAGTTTTGACCGTTAATTTCTAGACATTTATTTATACGTCTCAGGAATGCTTCGTGCGTTGCTCTTCTTATTTCATCGGGAGGAAGAGATCTGCAAAAGTGTTTAAAAACCAAATTGAGTTTCAAAACTATGAACCTAAAAATCTAAACAATCCTGAACGCGTTTCTGACTCGTTCTATGCAGTCCTCTTTATCAGTCAGGGGAGTTGAGTAGACAATATTTTTTATCCTACCCCAAACATAATAGTATAAAGGAGTTAAATCGGAAGAACGTTGTGGCCAAAGATGTGGACCATTGTTCGCCAACCATCGATCTTCAAATAGCCTGTATAGGATATTTGACACATTGAGTGAATTGTGTGGAGGCGCGCCATCTTGTTGATACCATAAGTCATTATGGCTCTGTACTAGCGGCTCAATTATTTGAGTCAATATGTCAGAATATCTATCTCCTAAGGGAGAACATTCTTTAAATAATGCAAACATGTGTAGTGTTCTATCTTACCAGTTAAAGTCCCATCATAAATGTGAACATCAAAAATTGTATTATTTTTGATGGCGCAAAAAACATTGAAACTCCAGGTCTCTTGAAAGTTCAATTGTCTGAAGTGGTGGTTGTTCTTTTCATCCCAATAATGACTGTTATGCCTATTGAAAGAACCATTCTTTGTGAATTTAGATTCATCTGTCCAAATTATACAGTCGAAAAAGTTTTCATTCTCTTGAAATCGAATCATCATAGCTTCGCAAAACTCTGTTCTCCTGACGAAATCAGTTTCCTTCAAATGCTGTACCCTATTGAATTTATATGGGTGCATTTTATGTTTTTTCAATATTCTCCAAACACTCGATTGAGATAATCCCAGAGCAATCTCGGCATCTTTTAGAGAATTTTGAGGATTCACACGAAAATATGCAAGAACTGTAATTTCGTTGTTCTCATCTTTCTTCGTTCATTTTTCTCTGTGTATAGTTTTCTTAACGAAAGATCCGACATTTTTCAAGTTTGTCATGGTTCTGTTAATGGTATCTCTCGTTGGTCTGGGTCGGTCAGGAAACCTCTCAATGAACAGTCGAATCGTTCTATCTACAACTTTATTACATTCTCCATGAAGTAGAATGAGATTTAAATAATCTTCATTTGTAAAATTAGGCATAGTGATCGATTTTATAACTTAATACGAATTATCACCAAATTAATAGTAAACACAAAATGCTACTGAATAAGGAGGAATTTGGCAGATGTAATTAATGATATCTATCATAAAAAAAAAAAAGAATGTAAAACATGGTAAGTTTTTGCATATGGTTCATAAGGAATTATTTATTTATCACTGGAAAGAAAATCGATGACCGATTAGTTGAAATAAAGAGGTTTCCGATACAAATTCGAATCCAAATTCGCCATCTATTTAGGAACAATCTGTAACTTTTTTCTCTTGCATATAAGGGTAGTAAAATCTAAAACATGCTTTAAATAACAGTTCCTGAAAATTTCACCTTTTTGGCGTGAAGGGAAAAGAAATAGCTGAAAATTTAAGACGAAAAACAGTTTTAAGTGAATAACTCAGAAAATATCTACTTTAGGGCAAGGGTGTGATGCATACACTCACATTATTTTTCAACGTAGATTCAATATCTGCCATAAAAAAATGGGGTTCTAATTTGAAAAAAATGATTTTTCACGATTTTGTCATCCCTAACTTTGAAAGCGATTTTTTCACCCCCTGTATCATGAATCGCGATATCGATTTTTAAAGTGGATACATCAATCTTACATCTTGAAAAATCCCAAAAATGAAAATTTTCCATCCAAAAACCTCCAAGTTATTCTTGTTTCAGCGCAGCTCTATTTTCGATTTTTTTTCGAACTTTTCCGCTCAGAGAGAATTTTCCAACCAAAACTGAAAAATGTTACATCAAAATAACTTGAAATTTTCTAAGGAATCTATTTCTGCAATAAAAAAATGGTGTTGTAATTTGATAAACGGAAGTTGACGTCATTTCCGGAAAAACCGGAGGTGCTCATGCCTTGAAAATATTTTGGATTTCATCAGCATCGTGAAATACTTATAAGTGATGAATTTCATGAAAATACGTTCAGTTGGTTCCACACATTTGTCCATCACTGTATATTCTTATTCAAGTGTCAGATACCGTTAGATCGAAGTTAGTCCAACATGCTGTGGATGAAAATCACCTGATGAAATGGAACGAAACATCCGTCAGTCTAGAGGAAATTTAGTTTTATTCTTACGACGTATTTCTTTAATTGATAAGTGGTAAATATCGACGAACACTCAGTAAATGTTGGCAAATAAAAAAAATTTCAATTATCTCTATTTTCACCTATGACATCAATTCGTAAAATATTTCGTGGCTTTTGCAACGTCCTGTATATCAATTTTCCAAGGATTTTGAACTTAGGCTTTATAATCAAGCGAATGGGTCTATTTATATTCCTCTAACTCAATTTGTGGACGCTGTTACAAGTGGCACTTTAATTGACAATGATAGGAGAAAGTAACGTTAAAGATGAATTCTTTTGTGTATATATCTGAACAATGACACGTAAATGTTGCTGCTAGCAAAAAAATATACAGTTGCTTTTATGATGATCGAGTAGTATTTGAAACGGAAGCATAACTGTTTTAGAGCTTCTGTTAATGGAATGAAAATTGACACTATTAGAAGCAGGAAAATACAAGAAATTGAAGGACTCTATTGCCACATCCTTATTGAAAAATTCTTTTTTTTTAATTACCCACCCTGTATATATTACTCTAAATTCATAATAACCATTTGCCAAAGAATCAACATTGTTTTACATGACGATTGCTGTAATGACAGCAATAAGATCCGATTCAGTAATTACACCTATAATTTTTTTAACTTTCTAAATTCGCGTGCAAAAATAGTACTTCAACTTCTTCGGCGATCCTTGAAATGAGGTGATCGACTTGCCCAGTACCTAAGTATATGTATGACATAATAATCGTACATTGGAAACGCCAAACGCCCTCAAACGATCGCGGTGCTTCGAAGCACGTCTATGACATCGTGACAGGTGATTAATTACGCGGATTTACGAATATGAGCCCGACTGTATTTCAAGATGAGCTAAATCCATCAAAAATTGCTCGCGCACGAAACACATTCAGTTCTGGGAGGTACACAACCATTTGTTTTGCTAGTTGTCTTCCAATAAATCGGGAAAACCAACCGCCGAAGGCGCATCACCTTTCACACTGATGTGTGAACAGCCAAGTTTTGTACAGAATTGTTCGTACGCCACTGGAATAATGGCCGGATAGCGATGCAAGCAATTTTGATTCGTCGAGATAATTTTTCTATTTTCACGTTGGAATCTGGATATGGTACGTTGGCCAGCACCCCCGGGTCGAATATGCCGAATGACGGACGAGTTTTCAATAAAAAAAATTCTTATCAAACTAGACATAGGATTGATGTCAAATTTGGCAATAGCGTCCAGGAAGATAAACTGACAATTACTTCTTATGCCACATTTACTTGCACCCCCCAGGGGGGTCAGTAGGTACTCAGCCTGATTATTAAAAATTCATAAAAAACAATCAAACGTGAGAATGCTATCATACTCCCGCAGAATTATCTATATATTGACAAAAAAATAATTTAGTAGTTATCTCTGACTTGCAACCCCATGGAGAGCTAAAATAACGGCTTAATGATTATTCAAGCAGATACGAATATGAGGTTGCAAGTCACAGATAACTACGTTTGGTTGATTTTTTATGAATTCTTAATAATTAGGCTGAGTATCTACTGACCCCCCTGGGGGTGCAAGTGAATGTGGCAAATGCAAAAATTATAAGTCGATTCTTCTGGATGTTATTGTGTAATTTGACTTCAATCCTATGTCTAGTTTCCCTGGTATCAATTACTCACAAAAAACTCGGCTGGAACTCGGCTAGCCCCCCCAGGGGGTGCAAGTGGAAGTGAGTCATAAAGTTATTCTTTGTATGTAGAGAGATGAATAAATACAACATTTCTAGTCGATTCTATGTCTAGTTCTCGAGATATTTGTATCTACTTGAATTATCATTAGTCCGTTATTTAATCCCCTATAGGGGTGCAAGTCAGAGATACCTACTGAAATATTTTTTTGTCAATATGTAGATAATTCTGCAGGAGTATGAGGGCAGCCTCATGTATGGTTGATTTTTTATGAATTTTTAATAATTAGGCTGAGTACCTACTGACCCCCCTAGGGGGTGCAAAAGAATGTGGCAAATGCAAAAATTATAAGTTGATTCTTCTAGATGTTATTGTGTAATTTGAGCTCAATCCTATGTTTAGTTTCCCAGGTATGAATTACTCACAAAAAACTCGGCTGGAACTCGGGTAGCTCCCCCAGGGGTGCAAGTGGAAGTGAGTCATAAAGTTATTCTGTTTATATAGAGAGACGAATAAATACAAAATTTCTAGTCGATTCTATGTCTAGTTCTCGAGATATTTGTATCTACTTGAATTATCATTAGTCCGTTATTTAATCCCCCCATAGGGGTGCAAGTCAGAGATACCTAGTGAAATATTTTTTTGTCAATATGTAGATAATTCTGCAGAAGTATGAGGGCATTCTCATGTATGGTTGGTTTTTTATGAATTTTTAATAATTAGTCTGAGTACCTACTGACCCCCTGGGGGGTGCAAAAGAATGTGGCAAATGCAAAAATTATAAGTTGATTCTTCTGGATGTTATTGTGTAATTTGACTTCAATCCTATGTCTAGTTTCCCAGGTATGAATTACTCACAAAAAACTCGGCTGGAACTCGGCTAGCCCCCCAGGGGGTGCAAGTGGAAGTGAGTCATAAAATTATTCTGTGTATATAGAGAGACGAATAAATACAAAATTTCTAGTCGATTCTATGTCTAGTTCTCGAGATATTTGTATCTACTTGAATTATCATTAGTCCGTTATTTAATCCCCCCATAGGGGTGCAAGTCAGAGATACCTACTGAAATATTTTTTTGTCAATATGTAGATAATTCTGCAGGAGTATGATGGCATTCTCATGTATGGTTGATTTTTTATGAATTTTTAATAATTAGGCTGAGTATCTACTGACCCCCCTGGGGGGTGCAAGAGAATGTGGCAAATGCAAAAATTATAGTTGATTCTTCTGGATGTTATTGTGTAATTTGACTTCAATCCTATGTCTAGTTTCCCAGGTATGAATTACTCACAAAAAACTCGGCTGGAACTCGGCTAGCCCCCCCAGGGGGTGCAAGTGGAAGTGAGTCATGAAGTTATTCTTTGTATGTAGAGAGATGAATAAATACAACATTTCTAGTCGATTCTATGTCTAGTTCTAGAGATATTTGTATCTACTTGAATTATCATTAGTCCGTTATTTAATCCCCCCATAGGGGTGCAAGTCAGAGATACCTACTGAAATATTTTTTTGTCAATATGTAGATAATTCTGCAGAAGTATGAAGGCGTTTTTATGTTTGGTTGATTTTTTATGAATTTTTAATAATTAGGCTGAGTACCTACTGACCCCCCTGGGGGGTGCAAGTGAATGTGGCAAATGCAAAAATTATAAGTTGATTCTTCTAGATGTTATTGTGTAATTTGACCTCAATCCTATGTTTAGTTTCCCAGGTATGAATTACTCACAGAAAACTCGGCTGGAACTCGCCTAGCCTCCCCCCCTTGGGGGTGCAAGTGGAAGTAAGTCATAAAGTTATTCTGTGTATTTAGAGAGAAGAATAAATACCAAATTTCCTGTCGATTCGATGTCTAGTTCTAGAGATATTTGTATCTACTTTAATTATCATTAGGCCGTTATTTAAGCCCCCCATAGGGGTGCAAGTCAAAGATACCTACTGAAATATTTTTTTGTCGACATGTAGATAATTCTGCAGTAGTCTGATGGCATTCTCATGTATGGTTGATTTTTTATGAATTTTTAATAATTAGGCTGAGTACCTACTGACCCCCCTGGGGGGTGCAAGTGAATGTGGCAAATGCAAAAATTATAAGTTGATTCTTCTAGATGTTATTGTGTAATTTGACCTCAATCCTATGTCTAGTTTCCCAGGTATGAATTACTCACAGAAAACTCGGCTGGAACTCGCCTAGCCTCTCCCCTTGGGGGTGCAAGTGGAAGTAAGTCATAAAGTTATTCTGTGTATTTAGAGAGAAGAATAAATACCAAATTTCGTGTCGATTCTATGTCTAGTTCTAGAGATATTTGTATCTACTTTAATTATCATTAGGCCGTTATTTAAGCCCCCATAGGGGTGCAAGTCAAAGATAACTACTGAAATATTTTTTTGTCGACATGTAGATAATTCTGCAGTAGTCTGATGGCATTCTCATGAATGGTTGATTTTTTATGAATTTTTAATAATTAGGCTGAGTACCTACTGACCCCCCTGGGGGGTGCAAGTGAATGTGGCAAATGCAAAAATTATAAGTTGATTCTTCTAGATGTTATTGTGTAATTTGACCTCAATCCTATGTCTAGTTTCCCAGGTATGAATTACTCACAGAAAACTCGGCTGGAACTCCCCCCCTTGGGGGTGCAAGTGGAAGTAAGTCATAAAGTTATTCTGTGTATTTAGAGAGAAGAATAAATACCAAATTTCGTGTCGATTCTATGTCTAGTTCTCGAGATATTCGTATCTGCTTGATTATCATTAAGCCGTTATTATTTTAGGGGTTGTAAGTCAGAGATAACTACTGAATTATTTTTTTGTCAATATATAGATAATTCTGCGGTAGTATGATAGCATTCTCACGTTTGACTGATTTTTTATGAATTTTTAATAATCAGGCTGAGTATCTACTGACCCCCCTGGGGGGTGCAAGTAAATGTGGCATAAAAAGTAATTGTCAGTTTATCTTCCTAGGCGCTATTGCCAAATTTGACATCAATCCTATGTCTAGTTTGTCAGATAAGAATTTTTTTATTGAAAACTCGTCCTATTCTGGTACCTCTTTATTGTAAAGAGAGAAAAAAGGCGTATATCACAATGGATGAAAAACGAATTCCCTAGTTCACTCCGAAATCAAGACTATAGTCAGCTGAGTTGCGTACAGACGCAAAAAACAATCCAAAAGCTCAAACATCTTATTTACCGATGTGTTAGTTTCGACGATTCATTACTAAAAATACATAGATGAATAAAATGTGCTTACATCTTCAATATGTTCCAAATCTGTCACCTCTTTTTCCATTTCCCATTTCTTTTCTTTCTCATCTTCAGATTCCTCCAGAACAGCTTCAATATGAGACGTCTCTTCCAGTATTGTTTCAGACATCCTAAAACAAAATGCAGATAAAATTGAGTCAAACAATATTTTAATCTGTATTGAATATGTGAACTCCCTCAGAATTTTTGTTGAATGAATTACACAATTACAGGTTGAACATACCAATTGAAACATTGAGGAAACTCTGTATTTTGTTGGAGTTAACGACCTATCTTTACACATTGCGATACTTCTCGTTGTTTTTGTACATATTGATATATGGGAAATTTCTCAATGCCTAGAGTGAGTGAGTGGATTGTACGTAAATTTGGAATTTGCAGTAAATTAATGAAGGAATTTTCTTGCATTGATTGTCAAAAGTTTGGGCTTTCTATGATTCACCCATAGAAAACTCAAACATCGTAAATAGAACTGTGAAATTAGGTTATTGAACTCATAGAATAAAAATATATATTCATTTGAATTTTGGCTTACAATTTATTGGTTAACAAACAATAGTGCATGTAGTGTTAGCAGGGATTAGTGACAGCATCGTTCATTCGGGCAAATTCATAGAGCGGCAACCAACATTACATCATCTTGACTACCCAGTGAGCTAGGGACTTTAAGGAGATGAACTAGTACATCGGTCAATAAATCGTGAGTTTAATAATAAGTTCTTTATAATATATCCTATTGAACATTTGGATTACAAGTTTTTGGTTAGCAAACAATAGAATGTATTATACCATAATGGTTTACGTGACTCTAATCTGGGAATTCTATTTTGTGGAATGTACGGATTAATTGAAAACTAAATTAGGAAAATAATGATATGTGCTCCACGAATTCAGAGCTGCAGTCTGTCTGCGAATATGGGGAGAGACAATGTTATACAAAATTGGTAAGCAATGAACCAGTGAACATCTCATGGTGCCAGTAATTATTCTCATCGATGTATTCAATTGTGCATCAATTTTTTGTGTATGTACACTATTAAACCATACAGAGCAACAATACTAAGCTGCTGAAAAGACAAGGGCTAGAGATGCTGTGCGAAGAGTGGAAGCATCAGCACCCCAAGATGATCCAGCTAATTTCTGAACAATATTATTCCTAGTTTTCAGTTAAGGACCTAGAACTGATCCTTGTAGAAGATCGTTTTTCATTGTTTTAAAATTGCTACTCTTATTGTCAACAAAAAGACGAAACCTTCTATCAGATAACATATTTTTAATGATCTTACCATTTTTCCACACTTCAGATCGGTATAGAGTTTGAAAATTAATCCATTTTACCAGACAGTGTCATATGCTGAAGATAAATCAATGAAAGCAGCTCCTGTTTTCAACCTATCATTGATTCTATGAAAGTTTTAAGGCTGAGAACCTGATCTCAACAATTTATATTTTTCCTAAAGCCTCCCTGGAAATTTTATAGAGCATTTTCTATAGAAGATTCAATTCTAAAAGTTTTCTGAATTCAGAATATTGTTATAGGAACACAATATCCAAGATAAGGCCTTCTTTCCTAAATGTTTGTTGAATTCAGAACATCCTATCATTTCAAGATTGCACCATCCCATTTTGAAAAGCTAGGTTTGTGTAATATATTGAGACGTTGTATGATTGAAAATTTCGATTTCATAGTGAACCCATACGTCCAACTCGATTCAATAAGGAAATGGTGATTCATCAATCCTAAATCAGAAATTTTACGACCTACATTCGAAATTTATCAAACGAAGTAAAAGTTCAAGTGGGCTTGATTGAAAAATAATCTTCGATTATTGTCAAATCATAATGGACGAGGATAAAACTCAACTGAAGCTTCTCGAACAATACGAAATGCTAAAATACAATGATCCATTAAATCTCGGCCCCAATATTTTCAGAAAGGTTGAAGATATAATAGGTTGTCAAATATCTCCCTTCCGCTTTTTTGCTCTTTATTCAATGCTTTATAAAAAGTGTTACAGTGATCGAATTTAGTTCAAATATGCTACATTTTGTTCGATAATCTGTTTCTATCTAGACGACAATTTCATAATACCTCCCTCGTAGAAGCCCCACTCCTTAAGAACTCGGACAGCCACTTTTCACAAGCCTCTTTTGAGTTCAACTTTACACCACCAAGGGTGTTCGCCATGGACAGGAACAGGTGGTAATCACTTGGCGCTATGTCCGGGCTATATGGTGGATGCGATAAAACCTTCCATCCGAGCTCCCGTAGCTTCTGACGAGTCATCAACGAAGTGTGTGGTCCTGGTGGAACACTACACCCTTCCTGTTGGCCAGTTCTGGGCGCTTCTGGTCGATCGTCTGCTTCAAGTGGTCTGACCATATGGGAGCAGCTCATAGTGGATGATTCCCTTCCAATCCCCCCATCGTCTGAATCGTCGAAACCATTCCTCCGCGGTTCGAATTGATAGAGTACCATCCCCCAAAATACCATTAATCTTACTGAACATTTCTCTAGCGGATTTGCCTTTAACGAAGGAAAATTTCGGCTTTAGTGAACTCCATGTTTACACGTCTATAACTGTTGAACGCAATATCCAAACTAATCATGCATAGCGTCATTTTGTAGGTTATATCAAGACCTTTCAAATTATATATAGTATCGGTTAATTGAAAAGCCAGGTATCGTGCTCTGTAGCGCTTTTGTACTTAGCCGCTTGTGAAATTCATAAAAAGACAAAATGGCTGCGGAATCCTTTGGGTAAAAAACCTTATGATATTTGGCGGGGCAGCACACATTTCAAACTGCCACAAAAACTAAAAGCGCCTCGTATTCGACATGATAAATTTGAAGAGACGCGGTGGCTGGAAGTCCTCTAATGTGGCTGAAGGATATACAGAAAACAAAACAAATATTAGGTGTACAAATAAGTTTCGACATGGTTTGTCAAAAGAAGTCCTCTAATGTGGCTGAAGAAGGTTATTATAGGAGAAATTGTCAGATGTAAAACGTAATATCCCAAGTTTAGTCATCTGGCAACACCATAACCTTAAAGTACTAGTGATTCCGTATCAGCATCACGTAATTTTTTCGTGCAAAAATGTCAAGTTTTATTCCGAATAAGCATCATTTGCGGGAACTTTGATTTACATCTTTAATGTGAAAAAATCTGCAGCTGAGGCGTATCGATTGCTTCTAGAAGCATATGGTGACGCTGCTTTAAGTGAGAGAAGTTGTCAGGAATGGTTTCAAAAGTTTAAGAACGGTGAGTTTGACGTTAAAGACAAAGAACGCAGTGGAAGGCCGAAAGTGTACGAAGACATGGAATTAGAAGCACTATTGGAGGAAGATTCGTCCCAAACGCAAAAAGAACTTGCACTTACTCTACAAGTGACTCAACAAACAATTTCCATCGTTTAAAATCGTTAGGAATGATTCAAAAACAAGGAAATTGGGTTCCATATGAACTAAAGCCGAGAGACGTTGAACGCCGATTATGCATGAGTGAAATGCTGCTTGCCAGGAATAAAAAAGAGTTTTTGCATCGTATAGTCACTGGTGACGAAAAATGGATTCACTACGATAATCCAAAGAAGAGAAAGTCATGGGTTAAGCCCGGCGAACCATCAACATCGACAGCTAAGCCGAATATTCATGGAAAAAACTCATGCTGTGTATTTGGTGGGATCAGCTTGGTGTCGTGTATTATGAATTGCTGAAACCAAGCGAAACCATTACTGGAGCTCTCTATCGAACACAATTGATGAGATTGAGTCGGGCACTTAAGGAAAAACGCGCCCATTACTACTCCAGACACGACAAAAATTCTTTTACACGATAATGCTCGTCCACATGTTGCGGCGCCGGTAAAAACATACTTGGAAACACTCAACTGGGAAGTTTTACCCCACCCGCCGTATTCACCAGACTTAGCCCCTTCTGATTATCATCTGTTCTGGTCGATGGCACATGGTCTGTCTGAGCAGCGCTTCACATCATATGAAGACACCAAAAATTGGGTAGATTTGTGGATAGCGTCAAAAGATGAAGAGTTTTTTCGACGGGGTATCCGAATGTTGCCAGAAAGATGGGGGAAAAGTAGTGGCAAATGGTGGAAAATACTTTGAATAAAACGTAATGTAAAAACTTTGCGTCTTTTCCTTT
Source organism: Micraspis discolor (assembly GCA_030674115.1). Taxonomy (NCBI): domain Eukaryota; kingdom Metazoa; phylum Arthropoda; class Insecta; order Coleoptera; family Coccinellidae; genus Micraspis; species Micraspis discolor. Next base: position 2,906,829 of record JARTUT010000440.1, read on the forward strand.
ACAATAAATTCCTAATCCTTTCAATTATAAAAATTGCTCCAATTCCGGAAACTTATTTGTATTTGTTATTCTAATAAATTCCTATTTAAATAGGCTGACTGAGAAATTGTTGTTACTGGTGCAATAGATCATATTCACGTATGAAGTTAATCATCCCTTAACTTTCTAATCAGTGCATTTGGGAACTATTGGATATCTTCTACCTGAAGATGTTACCAAGGGGTAACCGTAAGTTATAAGGGATGAGGTACCTCGGACTAGATTAAAAATTATCTAGAAAAGATTGTCACAACCTTGAAAAAAGAGGGTTGCGTTTTATATTTCGGGGTTGGACAACCCTAGTGTTGCAATTTGCCAACAAACAGCTTGACATTTTTGAGGTTATACGTAGTCAGAACACTATTTGTGTTGTTTACAGTTACTTAAAATATTCATATCGCCCAAAAAATGGAATAAAATTAAACAATTTTCGTAAGATATAATGACAGCAGAAAGTCTTTCATAGTATTTTAAATTATATAGTATAGAAAAAGCTGCGTTTTAGCGCTCGTTCACAATTAATGTAACGCATAGAATCTTATAACATATTTTCAAGTTTAATCTTTATTTAATAAATATTTAAGTTTATATTCATTACAAAATACAGCGCGAGTTAAATTATTACGGGACCGTATATTGTCTATTAAGTTACATAATTGCCTAAAATGTGTGAAACTCCATTAATGTGAATATATTTTATGGTTGCGTTTACGTTACATTCATTGTGAATGTACGATTTGAAAATGATAGCCGAATGTTCGTTCAAAGAAGTGTTTCCTAAAATTCTATAAAAACACAAGTATAATATATAAAATCATAACTGAGAAGATCCAATGACATAACATACATGGGAGAAATTCGGATAAATCATGATATGAGGGATTCAATTTTAATGCTACTATCTTGGCCTCCCCTTGAATCTTAGTTCGGAAGAACAAATACCGAAATGAAACAACTATGAATCTTCGCGAAGAACAACATATTTTCTGAAGCCTGCCCTGGCCATCGTCTAATAGTTCGGTAACTGTCCGTTAGACGCTGTAAAGAACAAATACATTTATTTCCAGAAACATACAGTCCATCTATAAACCAGAAATCGTACTAGTAAATTTCTGGCTTCATTTCTTTGAACTGCGTTTCGCCTCTAGGTAGATTTATACTCAATGCTTGAACTAAAGGTCCGTATCTTGTACTTCCTAGAATCATTAGTCTTTTTTGCAGATAAAATTATTCTTCATCTTTTCTCCTGAATTGCACCATTCTTGAGATATTTGAAGTTGAAAGAGATCGATATGATCACCTGATGAAACATGAGTGAATACAGGGAAAACAATGTTTTTAAACAATTCAGATCCAATAGTGGATGTTGTGGAAGGTAATTTCTATTCAAACTAAACTGGACTACAGAGGGGTATTTGCCCAATGTGAAAACTTAAAATACTTATAACTTTTTAACACAGCTGGATAAAGAAAACAAGTGTTTCTCTTGATTTCTGTATATATGACAATTTGTAAGTTACAACAATTTGTTTTCGCGATCATTATAGAAGTTAAGGAGCGTAAAATTCTCCGCAAATTTTGTCTGAAACAATTTTTTATACGTTCAAAAATTCTAAAGTTATACAATATCAATAACTTTTAAATAAACAGATCCCATGAATATCTTATGAGAAAATTTTCGACATTCTTCACAATTCTTGCTGCAAATTTCAGATTTGGCTCAATACCGATCTTGTCCGATATATTTGAACAATTGACCTATTCTGAAAATATAAAAACTTCACCTCATCTCCTTCGAAAGATTGCAGAATTACATTTGAACCATTTAGTTTTGATGTTTAAAAATTACATTGAGGCAAAACGATAGCTCGGTCTTTCTTGATGAACAGGAGCGCGAAAAAGTTATTAAATTGCAAACAAACAGTGCACTCACCTTAATTTATTAATAAATCAAACAAACATGGGCAGATAAAAACACAGGGTTTCAATTAAACAGGATCAGCTAAAGACATATAATATAGGAACTTTCTCTACCAGATATAATAGATGATCACTACGCCAATGACTGCTTCAAGCTACTACCGCATTGCATTACTACGAGTATGTACCTCTGTATTTACTTGCGAATGAATGAGACGTCGCTTAAGGTACACTTGCCCGAGTGTAGTAACCTCGACAGGAAGAAAACTTACCCAATGAAAGTTTGAGAGAACTCCCACCTGTTGCAAATCATTGATTGATATTAGATTCATCCTCTCGTAAGGAAATTGTGAATTATTCAATTCAAATCGATTATTCAACTAGCAGCAATGTACCGGGTGTCCTAAATTCGTTGTCTAGCATGGGGATCTCGAAAACATTTGGTGAAAACCTAAATGTTGCAAGTAAAACCATTTCTGCAACTTCTTTATCACTGAAGTTATTTTAATTTATTAAATATAATATTGAAAATTTTTTATTTTTTCTTGGAAATGCCTTCATGTGATGTAAGATATTGTTACTCGAATTTATTTGCAGATAAATTACTACTCAAGTCAGTATTTAGAATTTCGATTAAACCGCATCCTTCTATCACATTCCTATATAAAAAACGTCTTACTCTATATACTGGTATTTTATTTAAACTTTCTCTATTTCAGTGCTTTAATGAACCCATTACAGCATTTTATTTTAGTTATATTTTTTGTTTTGTGATTGTTAACACTGACATTCCATCCTTTCAAATGTCAACAGGCGTCCATTGTATGTCAATTGTCAATATTAAACCATGTAGAGATTTGAACGCACTATTCGAATTCTATGATCTGTCAATTTTCATATCAGTCTCACCAACTGCGAAAATAAAATACAAAAGGCACTAGGAGGTATAATCTGAATTTTTCATTGAATTCCAATAAATTTCTCACAATTCTTGACTGAAATAGAGAAAATATCGTCTAATACTCGTTGCAGAAGGCAATTCCAACACTCATGCGTTCAAAAACGAGCGACGAAGGAGCGCATTGGAATAGGTGCCCATTCTGCAACTTGTTTTAGAATATACTATTTCCATCGACCTCCCAATGAAAGCTCTGTGTAACGTTCACAAAATCAGGCATTAATGACCCATTGTAACATTTCGGACAACTCGAAGGCGTTTTTTCACCATGATCTCAAGAAAAACAGAAAAAATGCAAGATGTTATGAAAATGTGAATATCTCTGGGAGGGTAAAAGATTAATTGCTTAAATAGCAAAAATACCTAGGAAACATCAGGCTACATCACTGTGTAGATTTTAAAAGCGTCAGGTATCTGATATTGCCCACAGAGGGCGTTAAACTGTAATGAAAAAAATTCTAAAATTTAAACGCCCTGTACAGCATAATGCATTTCTTTTTTAGAAAATCTCATTGTAGTATAATATTTGCCAATAAAAGAGCTACATATAAAAAAAAACATTCAAATCGGACAAATAGTTGCGAAGATATTCATGGCTAACGCATAAAATACAAGAGTGGATAAAATGTTGAATATCTCTGGACGATTCCAAGATAAATTGGTTTTTAAAAGAATAAAATACTCAAGAGATACTAGGCCACAACGCTTCATTGTTCTTATATGCCTCAGCAACCTGGCATTGCCCAAAGAAGAAGTTAAAAAAAAACGCCCTGTACAACATGAAGATTTCATTTTTTGGACTTCTCTTTGATGGAGGGAATTTGAAAATAACAGAGCTACAATTGCTACTCGACTATTAATCGCTATCATTAATAAACTAGTTGATTAAATAACTATATAAATATAAAACTGCTTTAAATGAATACATTTGATTAAGTAGAATTATAAACACTAGATGGCAGCACAATCGTCACCAAATTACAAAATTTATAGAGATATCTACTAAACTTAAAGAGACCGCCATAGTCAAGTTTAAAAAATAGTTCAACCTTCTTGCTAGATAGAATAATACAGATTTCTCCTTCCTTTTCCACAGGTATCTCCGATTATTCAATAATTTCTCAATAAATTCTATTTATAAATTATAAATGTCATTGGCATAAAATAAATTTTAGAATGTGTTCCTCTTCAATGTATTCATACTTTTATTTATCTATGCATGTATTACTGCGAATGATAAAAGTATAAATCGAAAAGGAATACATGAAAATTTGAAATTTTGAAACGCATGTTGTAACATAACTGCAATGTATCGTAGTTTAATCTCAGGGTCTGGTCATGCCTGATCTACTTCCCAGCCACAGAATACAGACTACACCAGTTCTCTGGTGTATATTGCCTAACCAAAAAAAACACAGTCAAATATTCAAAGTTCAATATTCAAAGAAAATATTGAATTTAAACTTCTGACAAATGTTAGTTTATTGAAATGTATAACTGTCTGAAATTTTGTCAGAGATTCCTTAATCCTTTTACAATAGAAACTGCAGAAACTATTATTCGACAGAATGGAAGAACGTTCTCAAATAGAAAAATATTCTCTAAACATTTTAATACATTTAGTCCTCCCATTAATGACGGCCTTGTGTCGAATCAACACGTATCGAATTTCGAAGAATTAGTTGTATATCTCAGAAACATTCGTAGACCAAAAGTTGAACAGATTTCAAGACTTTTTACTGCAATTAAAGACGGTACCAGTATATTTTGATGATTGTTTACTCACTCATTAATTCTATCAATTTTTAGATAATTTGACTGAAAACCAAGCACTATCACTACTTGAATACTGCAAAAATTCGAAACCATGTGATGATATAAAAAATACAAACGATTTATGTCATTCGGTCGTGAATAAATTTCAGGCTACTGGAAAATTTTCAGAGGAAGTTTATAAAACTTATGTAAATATATGTACACAAAATAGGCAATGCTTGGATGCAGAGTCTTTGATATCATTTCTTGGGGACAACATTAACCCTAGTTTAATAAAATTGATATTGTGTAATGTTTGTGAATGTGGTGAACCTGATAAAGCGTTAAAAATACTAGAGAAGATGAAAGAAAGAAAGTATCCTCTTGATGATGATGTCTTCAATAACCTCATTTTAGCACATACGATCGAAGGGTTAGTTTTCAACTTTTTCCAGTATTTTATAAATAATTTCCTGAAATACTTGTAGAGGACTTAAAGCGGGTCTTAAGATTTTACAAACAATGAAAACAGCGAAATTTATGGAAAGTAGTGACACATCATTCTATATCATCAAGGGATTGGCCCAAAGGAGTGATATGGACGAGTTTTGTGATACCTTAGAAACATATAAAATTAGTTATAGCGAAGATATGATTTTGTCGTTGCTGGAGGCTTTAGGATTATCTGGAAATCATGCAAGGGCAAAACAGGTTTGAGTTAGTATAGTCTATGTTTTCAATGTCAAATATATTACATTTTAGATCCTTAATTTAGTGAACAAATCATCTCTTAGCCGATATTTCGTAATGCACCTCGAAAATCTTTGTATAAAATTGATTCGTACTGGAAAATACGATGGTGCCTTCGAGATATACAAGATATTCATGGATGTCGACCCAAAATCACCGTCGACTTACGGCAAAAACATTTTGGAAGAAATGCTGTTATGTGACGCCGTAAGCTATATCTACCGATTTATTTATATCGGAAATACGTTAATAAATGTTTTAGCCAATGGAACGAATAACAGAATTCGCCCAAGACTTAAAACGTTCCGGTCTCAATGAATACGCACTTGAAAGCGTTACAGAATTTGCGTTACGTAACGAGATGTTTGTTAAAGCGCTTCATCTATTCGAACATCTTAACGTTTTGAAACCGCATTATTTCTGGCCGATTCTGATACAATCGGATTTGAAACAGGGCGAAGAAGGTAATTTATTTGATAATATTCGATATAAAGAGCGTTTTTAATAGAATATTTGTTTTAGGTGTTGTGGAAACTGTACGAATAGCATCAAATATGAATGTTAAATTCGATTCGGAATCGTTTCAAAACTTAATTTTGCCTCGATGTGATTTGAAGGATTCGCAGAGGGTTTTGAAGATGTTTCAGGCAATTGGTTATACTGTGAAAGCTTTGCTGACGCCGATCATGGTTGTTTTATTAAAGAAGGCTGAGTTTGGTTCAGTTTTGAACTTATGTAAGTAATTACGGCATACCACGCATTTGCAACTAGTTTAACACCAGTTTGTATGTTTTACTCAGTAATATCTTAATTCTAAGAGACTTAAGGCAATTTCGTAATTATATTGACAGTGATTCTTGAAAATTTAATCATGGTTACGCTTTCAAAGTTTAAATGAACAAAAATAGTGAAAATTAATCACGAAAACCGATAAATGGTTACAATTTGACCATATTTTTAGGTTTTTCTTAACTGCTCATAAATTTCAGACCCTATGGGATAAATTAACGATGATAAACTATAAGTTTGACTAACATTCAAAATATTTCAGCTGCAATTGTGTTTTCGAATCATTTTTCACAGGTTTCTCCCAATTTACAGGCTTGAAAACAAATTTATTCGGTGTTTTCCTGGACAATAAACGATATAATAACAATAACCGGCTTCTGTATTTGCTTTCAATTTGTAATATGAGTTTTTTTCTTGTTTCGTTATATTTTAGTCTCTTCACTAAAATTTGGCTCTTTATATGTTTGTTTTCTAGCTTGTATATGAGTTTACATCGTTGTAACTGTATTTGTATATATCCCTATTGATCATTCCTACAGTATCTGCAGTGACTTCATTATACTTCTAATTCTTTTTCATTATTTCTTCCCACATAGAGGGACTGGTCTTGTTCAATTTCTTCAAATTTCGTTTTATTTTTGTTGATTCTTTTAGTTTGTGCAGCTGCATGGATAAAGTATCTGTTGAGAAAATTTGCTGTTTGTTCTGCATTTTTTATGTCCTTCCTTTATATAGTAAATTTGTTGTTAAGTTTTTATTTTATATTCATATGGTGAAATTTTATTTATTATAGACCACAGTTTCTTCATCATGACCGTTCGGCATTATTGGATTCATGAAAGTGAGGTACATAATTGCAATTCATCACGAAAATTACAAATAAATCAACGAATATATTCAGATTTTGTTTATTTTCGTAACAATCCCCTAAATTGGTTCGAATTTACCAAGATGTCAAATGGGCGGGGCTTAAGGTTCCATTATCATAGATTTGTTTGAGTCACTGTCACGTCGGTGATTCACAAGACAGTAGCGAAAATATAGATTCTCGTATTTGATTGGTCCTCGTGTTTTCGGTATATTTTTTCTTTGAATGTGCATTTTGAAATTTCGAAATTATTGTTTGGGCAATTCCGATAGAGAATCAAACATTTTCTTCATCATGACCGTTCGGCATTATTGGATTCATGAAATTGAGGTACATAATTGCAATTCATTAAGGAAATTACAATAAATCAACGAATATATTCAGAATTTTTTGATTTTTGTAACAATCCCCTAAATTGGTTCGAATTTACCAAGATGTCAGATGGGCGGGGCTTAAGGTTCCATTATCATAGATTTGTTTGAGTCACTGTCACGTCGGTGATTCACAAGACAGTAGCGAAAATATAGATTCACGTATTCGATTGGTACTCATGTTTTCGGTATATTTTATCTTTGAATGGGCATTTTTAAGTTTCGAAATGATTGTTTGGGCAATTCCGATAGAGAATCAAACATTTTCTTCATCATGACCGTTCGGCATTATTCGTTTCATGAAAGCGAGGTACATAATTGCAATTCATTACGAAAATTACAATAAATCTACGAATATATTGAGATTTTGTTGTTTTTCGTAACAATCCCCTAAATTGGTTCGAATTTACCAAGATGTCAGATAGGTGGGGCTTAAGGTTCAATTATCATAGATTTGTTTGAGTCACTGACACGTCGGTGATTAACAAGAGAGTAGCGAGAATATAGATTCTCGTTTTTGATTGGTCCTCGTGTTTTCGGTATATTTTATCTTTTAATGGGCATTTTAAAGTTTCGAAATTATTGTTTGGGCAATTCCGATAGAGAATCAAACATTTTCTTCATCAAGACCGTTCGGCATTATTGGATTCATGAAATTGAGGTACATAATTGCAATTCATCACGAAAATTACAAATAAATCAACTAATATATTCAGATTTTGTTGATTTTCGTAACAATCCCCTAAATTGGTTCGAATTTACCAAGATGTCAGATGGGCGGGGCTTAAGGTCCCATTATCATAGATTTGTTTGAGTCACTGTCACGTCGGTGATTCACAAGAGAGTAGCCAAAATATAGATTCTCGTTTTTGATTGGTCCTCGTGTTTTCGGTATATTTTATCTTTGAATGGGCATTTTTAAGATTCGAAATTATTGTTTGGGCAATTCCGATAGAGAATCAAACATTTTCTTCATCAGGACCGTTCGGCATTATTGGATTCATGAAATTGAGTTACATAATTGCAATTCATTAAGGAAATTACAATAAATCAACGAATATATTCAGAATTTGTTGATTTTTGTAACAATCCCCTAAATTGGTTCGAAATTACCAAGATGTCAGATGGGCGGGGCTTAAGATCCCATTATCATAGATTTGTTTGAGTCACTGTCACGTCGGTGATTCACAAGACAGTAGCGAAAATATCGATTCTCGTATTTGATTGGTCCTCGTGTTTTCGGTATATTTTATCTTTGAATGGGCCTTTTTAAGTTTCGAAATTATTGTTTGGGCAATTCCGATAGAGAATCAAACATTTTCTTCATCAAGACCGTTCTGCATTATTGGATTCATGAAATTGAGGTACATAATTGCAATTCATCAAGAAAATTACAAATAAATCAACTAATATATTCAGATTTTGTTGATTTTCGTAACAATCCCCTAAATTGGTTCGAATTTACCAAGATGTCAGATAGGCGGGGCTTAAGATTAAATTATCATGAATTTGTTTGAGTCACTGTCATGTCAGTGATTAACAAGAAAGTAGCGGAAATATAGATTCTCGTATTTGATTGGTCCTCGTGTTTTCGGTATATTTTATCTTTTAATGGGCATTTTAAAGTTTCGAAATTATTGTTTGGGCAATTCCGATAGAGAATCAAACATTTTCTTCATCAAGACCGTTCTGCATTATTGGATTCATGAAATTGAGGTACATAATTGCAATTCATTACGGAAATTACAATAAATCAACGAATATATTCAGAATTTGTTGATTTTCGTAACAATGCCCTAAATTGGTTCGAATTTACCAAGATGTCAGATGGGCGGGGCTTAAGGTCCCATTATCATAGATTTGTTTGAGTCACTGTCACGTCGGTGATTCACAAGAGAGTAGCCAAAATATAGATTCTCGTTTTTGATTGGTCCTCGTGTTTTCGGTATATTTTATCTTTGAATGGGCATTTTTAAGATTCGAAATTATTGTTTGGGCAATTCCGATAGAGAATCAAACATTTTCTTCATCAGGACCGTTCGGCATTATTGGATTCATGAAATTGAGTTACATAATTGCAATTCATTACGGAAATTACAATAAATCAACGAATATATTCAGAATTTGTTGATTTTCGTAACAACGCCCTAAATTGGTCCGAATTTACCAAGATGTCAGATGGGCGGGGCTTAAGGTCCCATTATCATAGATTTGTTTGAGTCACTGTCACGTCAGTGATTCACAAGACAGTAGCGAAAATATAGATTCTCGTATTTGATTGGTCCTCGTGTTTTCGGTATATTTTATCTTTGAATGGGCATTTTTAAGTTTCGAAATTATTGTTTGGGCAATTCCGATAGAGAATCAAACATTTTCTTCATCAAGACCGTTCTGCATTATTGGATTCATGAAATTGAGGTACATAATTGCAATTCATTACGAAAATTACAATAAATCCACAAATAAATTCAGCTATTGTTGATTTTTGTAACAATCCCCTAAATTGGTTCGAATTTACCAAGATGTCAGATGGGCGGGGCTTAAGGTTCTATTGTCATGGATTTGTTTGAGTCACTGTCACGTCGGTGATTAACAAGAGAGTAGCGAAAATATAGATTCTCGTTTTTGATTGGTCCTCGTGTTTTCGGTATATTTTATCTTTGATTGAGCATTTTGAAATTTCGAAATTATTGTTTGGGCAATTCCGATGGAGAATCAAATATTTTCTTCATCATGAACGTTCGGCATTATTGGATTCATGAAAGTGAGGTACATAATTGCAATTCATTGCTAAAATTACAATAAATCAACGAATATATATTGAGATTTTGTTGTTTTTCGTAACAATCACCTAAATTGGTTCGAATTTACCAAGATGTCAGATGGGTGGGGCTTAAGGTTCAATTGTTATGAATTTGTTAAAGTCACTGTCACGTCGGTGAGTAACAAGAGAGTAGCCAAAATATAGATTCTCGTTTTTGATTGGTCCTCGTGTTTTCGGTATATTTCATCTTTGAATGGGCATTTTTAAGTTTCGAAATTATTGTTAGGGCAATTCCAATAGAGAACCAAAAATTTTCTTCCTCATGTCCGGTCTTCTTTATTTGTATTTCAATTTTAGCCTGATGTTTCAGGTTGTATAGAAACTTCTTTATTTTCTCGTATAGACTGTTCCTTCTCATTATGTGTTTGTAAATTGTACCACCAGTTATTATTTTTTATTATCATCTTTTATTCAACTGTCCATGTGCTTTGAGCTCCACTCAGAAGCCCTATCAACTCGTCAATGCTTTGTGGTTTTTTTTTTGTGTTTATCTGTTTAATACCCGTCTATAAACTTTGATGATCAGGAATTGAGGTTGATTTCGTTTCTACTTTGCAACTGATATATGTGGGTGTTACGAAATGATCAATCAATGTTTTGGTTTTCAGATGAAGCTTATAAATATGTTAAAATCGAACAAGACGAAGTATTGAAGGCGCTTTCTATATCCTGGTTGATCACAAACAATCACAACGCTTGCATCACTGTGCTCGAGAAAATAGCCGAATCGGAAAGTGAAGTTCTTGTCGGTAAATTTCTTACAGACATATTGGGAAGAATGAGCAACGCTTCTAAAATTAGATATTTCATCAGTTTACTCAAGGTGAGTAACAGGGAATTGTTTATTGATACTAGGTATGGCTATTAAATATGATACACAAGGTACAGTTGAATTTTGACGATGAGCTCAATGCTATAAAACAAATCTCTGTTGATAATGGTTGCAAATCTGGCATTGTTGATCAGATATTGAAAAAATAGAGCAGAGCACAGGTAAAAAAACCAATAAAAGTAGTAAATTCTTTGTGAAACAAAAGAAATTTTGAATTAAAACAAAATTGGACAAGTTGCATAACCTCATAACCATAAATTGTTTTCCTCAGACGATATTTCCTCTATTTCAGTCAAGAATTGTGAGAAATTTATTGGAATTCAATGAAAAATTCAGATTACACCTCCTAGTGCCTTTTGTATTTTATTTTCGCAGTTGGTGTGACTGATACGAAAATTGACAGATCATAGAATTTGAATAGTGCGTTCAAATCTCCACATGGTTTAATATTTACAATTGACATGCAACGGACGCGTGTTGACATTCGAAAGGATAGGATGTCAGTGTTGTCAACCACAAAACGAAAAAAATAACTAAAAACAATGCTGTAATGTGTTAATTACAGCACTGTTTTTAGTACTGTAATGAACTCATTACGATACTGAAACAGAGAAACATATTCTTAAACCATGTCTCAACGAAACTTATATTTTTTTACTAAAACAATTTTATGTAATAATGGATTTGCGACTGTAATCAATGGCATGGTTATTTAGGATCACGTTTTCAAAAAAATCACTGCAAAATTGGAAAATTTGTGACTACAAAACCTAAGGATGTAGTGTAGGGTGTCAATTTTCAACATTTTCAAAAATATACCTATTACCACCTAACCAAGTGACATTTTTGCTAGAACTTGTATAACCTAGCATATCGCCCAGTAATCGCTTGACGTTGAGTTACGAGACACCCTGTATATACTAAGGAACATTTGAGTAGTTTTCCGAATAAAAAAATTCTACTTATGTTCATTTTACACATAGAAACCCCTACGTACAGTCTAGTTACTCAATAGCCAGACCTCTAAACACTTATCGTATAATACCAAATCTCTTATTCTTCGCTTTTAGGAATACAAACGACGAAATTTGCTCATAAACAGTGATACCGCAGATACGATGTCGATGATAATAAACAGGAAATTTGAAGTTCCAGAACTAATGGACGATTTGAACCGTTCAATTGCCGACATATTGGATATTACCAAAATTCCAACCGCTCAGACTTCTGTACATCCGGTAAGTTTATTACACCGTGTGTAATGTTCACATCTTAATATACACGTGGTTCAAATCCTCGATGTTCAGCTCATTTTAACATATATTCCGAGTCTATTGACTTTCGAGCTGAAGTTGACAGAGGGTTATTTTTTAGCGGTAAATAATGAATAATTTGAACAAAAAGCTGTGTTAAACCTGTACTTGTGCGAAAATTAAAGAAATTCCTTGCGATAAATCTGTTATTAACATTCCCCTACAGAGAAACATGTCGATAGAACAATTGGACCTAATCTAACCTAACTTAACCTGTCCTAACCTGTACTTATCCGAAAATATAAGAAATTTCTTGCGATAAATCTGCTATTAACATTCCTCGACAGAGAAACATGTCGATAGAACAATTGGAGCATCACCTGATCGAACTCAAGGGCAAGAACATGGAAACCAGGGGTGTATTGAGGGTTTTGATGCAGAAATACGCTGGCAACGGCAATCCTCAAAGGGTGAAGGAGCTACGCGAAGAACTTGCCTCGAGAAATTATTATTTGTCGCCTGGCATGAAATCGGTCATCATGCACACTCACACCCAGGAAGGTGATCTGAAAGAGGCGCTAGATATATATGACGAACTTATGGCATCCTACTCGCACTTCAAGATGGATACCTTCAAAGTTATCGATCTGGCAACGCTGCTCGTGAAGAGGAACAGGTTCGAGCAGGCGATGGAGGTGTTGAGGAGATCTGCGCGGCAAAAGTAAGCACCAAAACAAAGTTATTTCTTCTGTTCTCCTTTTTTTATCGTCATCTGGGAACACTGTATTTCTATGTCATCATTGAAAATACCAGAAATTTTCATGAAACATCGCTTTATATTATAGAAAATCCAACGAACCAACAAATACGTGGAGTAGGAATATTTTGATATTGTTGAAATCCACGCAAGATATGGATCAGCAGAATCAACTGTTCAGAGTTCTAGTCGATGAGGGATATTGCCAACCTAGCAATATCATTTTGGGCACCATCATACAGCTACATTTAGAAAAGTAAGTGATGTTAGTTAGAATCTGTTTTATTGTTTCGAACATGTTCGGTTTCTCTTAGAGTGTGTATATCTTAAATGTGTTATATCACGTGAATTGAAATTAGTGTTGGGTGGTACACGTCTACTATGAATCAGTACATGCCCTCAGCCTCCATCGCTTCCTGGTCCTCATCGAGGCGAAGTGAGACATTTGAAGTGTACCGGGACAAATGAGCCACCTCGTGTAACAGGTACCCAACACTACTTGAAATGTCTTATCAATTTCGATGTTCTCAACCTATATGCTTGATGGGCGCGTGTTGTTTCAGGGACACCATAGAAAATACCGTTGAATTGTACGTGGAGATGTGCCAAAAATACGATAAAACCCCTATGCAGGTTGTAGTATTATCCGAGGTCCTGGAGTCTGGTAACGAAGATCTCTTACACAAGGTTCTGGATGCATCGGCCTTAGTCCACGGGAACACTTCCGCGCGCTGTTCCCTTGTAGCGGCCATGTGCGAAAAGAGTTTATCCAAGCAGGTGGCCACCGTTTTACAAGTACGTACATGTTGGGTCACGTAGATGGCGCTACTGGCGGTCTGCATGTTGAGACCCCAGCGGTGGAATTAGGGAAAATCGTTGAGGTCTCTCAACTTTTTTCTCTTGCATATTAGGGTAGTAAAATCTAAAACATGGTTTAAGTAACAGTTCCTGAAAAATTCATCTTTTTGGCGTGAAGGGAAAAGAAATAGCTGAAAATTTAAGGCGAAAAACAGTTTTTTTGTGAATAACTCAGAAAATATCCACTTTAGGGTAAGGGTGTGATGCATACACTCACATTATTTTTTAACGTAGATTCAATATCTGCCATAAAAAAATGGGGTTCTAATTTGAAAAAATTGATTTTTCACGATTTTGTCATCCCTAACTTTGAAAGCGATTTTTTCACCCCTGTATCATGAATCGCGATTTCGATTTTTGAAGTGGATACATCAATCTTACATCTTGAAAAATCCCAAAAATGAAAATTTTTCATCCTAAAACCTCGAAGTTATTCTTGTTTAGGCGGAGCTCTATTTTCGATTTTTTTTTCGAATTTTCCCGCTCAGAGAGAATTTTCCAACCAAAACTGAAAAATGTTACATCAAAATAACTTGAAATTTTCTAAGGAATCTATTTCTGCAATAAAAAAATGGTGTTGTAATTTGAAAAACGGAAGTTGACGTCATTTCCGGAAAAACCGGAGGTGCTCATGCCTTGAAAATGTTTTAGATTTCATCAGCATCGTGAAATACTTATAAGTGCTGAATTTCATGAAAATACGTTCAGTAGTTTCCCGTATAAATTTGGGTGAGGTTCCTCGTGAAAGACCCTGTATATTTGTTCCATATTTTTATATTGTTTATTAGGGTTCCGTACCTCAAAAGGAAAAAACGGAACCCTTATAGGATAACTTTGTTGTCCGTCCGTCTGTCAAGACCCTTTTTCTCAGGAACGCGTGGAGGTATGAAGCTGAAATTTATACCAATTACTCAGTTCTACTGTCCCTTGAAGCTGTGAAAAAATCAAACTTCTATGTCAACGCAATCAAAAGAAACAGCAATTTAAGCTGCATATTTTGAAACTCGCAAGTACTCGCAAGGGAATCAAAACCTAAAGGGTAGGTACTTCCAGTCGACCTAGAATCTTGAAATTTGGCATGAAGCAACGTTTTATAGCACACATAAAGGAAAAATTCCGAAAACCATAAATTTTAAGTTACATCACATAATATATATTTTTTTAATAATTTTAAACTTACTACCCATTTCCTCATAAACGCGTAGAGGTATTAAATTGAAATTCATACCAAATACTCAGGTCTATAATACCTTTAAGCTGTAACAAAATCAAACTTCTATGTCAACGCAATTAAAAGAAATAGCAATTTAAGCTGCATATTTTGAAACTCGCAAGTACTCGCAAGGGAATCAAAACCTAAAGGGTAGGTACTTCCAGTCGACCTAGAATCTTGAAATTTGGCATGAAGCAACGTTTTATAGCACACATAAAGGAAAAATTCCGAAAACCTTAAATTTTTAGTTACATTACAAAATATATATTTTTAATAATTTTAAACTTACTACCCATTTCCTCATAAACGCGTAGAGGTATTAAATTGAAATTCATACCAAATACTCAGGTCTATAATACCTTTAAGCTGTAACAAAATCAAACTTCTATGTCAACGCAATTAAAAGAAACAGCAATTTAAGCTGCATATTTTGAAACTCGCAAGTACTCGCGAGGGAATCAAAACCTAAAGGGTAGGTGCTTCCAGTCGACCTAGAATCTTGAAATTTGGCATGAAGCAACGTTTTATAGCACACATAAAGGAAAAATTCCGAAAACCATAAATTTTAAGTTACATCACATAATATATATTTTTTTAATAATTTTAAACTTACTACCCATTTCCTCATAAACGCGTAGAGGTATTAAATTGAAATTCATACCAAATACTCAGGTCTATAATACCTTTAAGCTGTAACAAAATCAAACTTCTATGTCAACGCAATTAAAAGAAATAGCAATTTAAGCTGCATATTTTGAAACTCGCAAGTACTCGCAAGGGAATCAAAACCTAAAGGGTAGGTACTTCCAGTCGACCTAGAATCTTGAAATTTGGCATGAAGCAACGTTTTATAGCACACATAAAGGAAAAATTCCGAAAACCTTAAATTTTTAGTTACATTACAAAATATATATTTTTAATAATTTTAAACTTACACCCATTTCCTCATAAACGCGTAGAGGTATTAAATTGAAATTCATACCAAATACTCAGGTCTATAATACCTTTAAGCTGTAACAAAATCAAACTTCTATGTCAACGCAATTAAAAGAAACAGCAATTTAAGCTGCATATTTTGAAACTCGCAAGTACTCGCAAGGGAATCAAAACCTAAAGGGTAGGTACTTCCAGTCGACCTAGAATCTTGAAATTTGGCATGAAGCAACGTTTTATAGCACACATAAAGGAAAAATTCCGAAAACCTTAAATTTTTAGTTACATTACAAAATATCTATTTTTTTAATAATTTTAAACTTACTACCCATTTCCTCATAAACGCGTAGAGGTATTAAATTGAAATTCATACCAAATACTCAGGTCTATAATACCTTTAAGCTGTAACAAAATCAAACTTCTATGTCAACGCAATTAAAAGAAATAGCAATTTAAGCTGCATATTTTGAAACTCGCAAGTACTCGCAAGGGAATCAAAACCTAAAGGGTAGGTACTTCCAGTCGACCTAGAATCTTGAAATTTGGCATGAAGCAACGTTTTATAGCACACATAAAGAAAAATTCTGAAAACCTTAAATTTTTAGTTACATTACAAAATATATATTTTTTAATAATTTTAAACTTACTACCCATTTCCTCATAAACGCGTAGAGGTATTAAATTGAAATTCATACCAAATACTCAGGTCTATAATACCTTTAAGCTGTAACAAAATCAAACTTCTATGTCAACGCAATTAAAAGAAACAGCAATTTAAGCTGCATATTTTGAAACTCGCAAGTACTCGCAAGGGAATCAAAACCTAAAGGGTAGGTACTTCCAGTCGACCTAGAATCTTGAAATTTGGCATGAAGCAACGTTTTATAGCACACATAAAGGAAAAATTCCGAAAACCTTAAATTTTTAGTTACATTACAAAATATATATTTTTTTAATAATTTTAAACTTACTACCCATTTCCTCATAAACGCGTAGAGGTATTAAATTGAAATTCATACCAAATACTCAGGTCTATAATACCTTTAAGCTGTAACAAAATCAAACTTCTATGTCAACGCAATTAAAAGAAACAGCAATTTAAGCTGCATATTTTGAAACTCGCAAGTACTCGCAAGGGAATCAAAACCTAAAGGGTAGGTACTTCCAGTCGACCTAGAATCTTGAAATTTGGCATGAAGCAACGTTTTATAGCACACATAAAGGAAAAATTCCGAAAACCTTAAATTTTTAGTTACATTACAAAATATATATTTTTTTAATAATTTTAAACTTACTACCCATTTCCTCATAAACGCGTAGAGGTATTAAATTGAAATTCATACCAAATACTCAGGTCTATAATACCTTTAAGCTGTAACAAAATCAAACTTCTATGTCAACGCAATTAAAAGAAACAGCAATTTAAGCTGCATATTTTGAAACTCGCAAGTACTCGCAAGGGAATCAAAACCTAAAGGGTAGGTACTTCCAGTCGACCTAGAATCTTGAAATTTGGCATGAAGCAACGTTTTATAGCACACATAAAGGAAAAATTCCGAAAACCTTAAATTTTTAGTTACATTACAAAATATATATTTTTTTAATAATTTTAAACTTACTACCCATTTCCTCATAAACGCGTAGAGGTATTAAATTGAAATTCATACCAAATACTCAGGTCTATAATACCTTTAAGCTGTAACAAAATCAAACTTCTATGTCAACGCAATTAAAAGAAATAGCAATTTAAGCTGCATATTTTGAAACTCGCAAGTACTCGCAAGGGAATCAAAACCTAAAGGGTAGGTACTTCCAGTCGACCTAGAATCTTGAAATTTGGCATGAAGCAACGTTTTATAGCACACATAAAGGAAAATTCCGAAAACCTTAAATTTTTAGTTACATTACAAAATATATATTTTTTAATAATTTTAAACTTACTACCCATTTCCTCATAAACGCGTAGAGGTATTAAATTGAAATTCATACCAAATACTCAGGTCTATAATACCTTTAAGCTGTAACAAAATCAAACTTCTATGTCAACGCAATTAAAAGAAACAGCAATTTAAGCTGCATATTTTGAAACTCGCAAGTACTCGCAAGGGAATCAAAACCTAAAGGGTAGGTACTTCCAGTCGACCTAGAATCTTGAAATTTGGCATGAAGCAACGTTTTATAGCACACATAAAGGAAAAATTCCGAAAACCTTAAATTTTTAGTTACATTACAAAATATCTATTTTTTAATAATTTTAAACTTACTACCCATTTCCTCATAAACGCGTAGAGGTATTAAATTGAAATTCATACCAAATACTCAGGTCTATAATACCTTTAAGCTGTAACAAAATCAAACTTCTATGTCAACGCAATTAAAAGAAATAGCAATTTAAGCTGCATATTTTGAAACTCGCAAGTACTCATAGGGAATCAAAACCTAAAGGGTAGGTACTTCCAGTCGACCTAGAATCTTGAAATTTGGCATGAAGCAACGTTTTATAGCACACATAAAGGAAAAATTCCGAAAACCTTAAATTTTTAGTTACATTACAAAATATATATTTTTTTAATAATTTTAAACTTACTACCCATTTCCTCATAAACGCGTAGAGGTATTAAATTGAAATTCATACCAAATACTCAGGTCTATAATACCTTTAAGCTGTAACAAAATCAAACTTCTATGTCAACGCAATTAAAAGAAATAGCAATTTAAGCTGCATATTTTGAAACTCTGCAAGTACTGCAAGGGAATCAAAACCTAAAGGGTAGGTGCTTCCAGTCGACCTAGAATCTTGAAATTTGGCATGAAGCAACGTTTTATAGCACACATAAAGGAAAAATTCCGAAAACCATAAATTTTAAGTTACATCACATAATATATATTTTTTTAATAATTTTAAACTTACTACCCATTTCCTCATAAACGCGTAGAGGTATTAAATTGAAATTCATACCAAATACTCAGGTCTATAATACCTTTAAGCTGTAACAAAATCAAACTTCTATGTCAACGCAATTAAAAGAAATAGCAATTTAAGCTGCATATTTTGAAACTCGCAAGTACTCATGCAAGGGAATCAAAACCTAAAGGGTACTACTTCCAATCGACCTAGAATCTTGAAATTTGGCATGAAGCAACGTTTTATAGCACACATAAAGGAAAAATTCCGAAAACCATAAATTTTAAGTTACATCACATAATATATATTTTTTAATAATTTTAAACTTACTACCCATTTCCTCATAAACGCGTAGAGGTATTAAATTGAAATTCATACCAAATACTCAGGTCTATAATACCTTTAAGCTGTAACAAAATCAAACTTCTATGTCAACGCAATTAAAAGAAATAGCAATTTAAGCTGCATATTTTGAAACTCGCAAGTACTCGCAAGGGAATCAAAACCTAAAGGGTACTTCCAGTCGACCTAGAATCTTGAAATTTGGCATGAAGCAACGTTTTATAGCACACATAAAGGAAAAATTCCGAAAACCATAAATTTTTAGTTACATCACATAATATATATTTTTTTAATAATTTTAAACTTACTACCCATTTCCTCATAAACGCGTAGAGGTATTAAATTGAAATTCATACCAAATACTCAGGTCTATAATACCTTTAAGCTGTAACAAAATCAAACTTCTATGTCAACGCAATTAAAAGAAACAGCAATTTAAGCTGCATATTTTGAAACTCGCAAGTACTCGCAAGGGAATCAAAACCTAAAGGGTAGGTGCTTCCAGTCGACCTAGAATCTTGAAATTTGGCATGAAGCAACGTTTTATAGCACACATAAAGGAAAAATTCCGAAAACCTTAAATTTTTAGTTACATTACAAAATATATATTTTTTTAATAATTTTAAACTTACTACCCATTTCCTCATAAACGCGTAGAGGTATTAAATTGAAATTCATACCAAATACTCAGGTCTATAATACCTTTAAGCTGTAACAAAATCAAACTTCTATGTCAACGCAATTAAAAGAAACAGCAATTTAAGCTGCATATTTTGAAACTCGCAAGTACTCGCGAGGGAATCAAAACCTAAAGGGTAGGTGCTTCCAGTCGACCTAGAATCTTGAAATTTGGCATGAAGCAACGTTTTATAGCACACATAAAGGAAAAATTCCGAAAACCTTAAATTTTTAGTTACATTACAAAATATATATTTTTTTAATAATTTTAAACTTACTACCCATTTCCTCATAAACGCGTAGAGGTATTAAATTGAAATTCATACCAAATACTCAGGTCTATAATACCTTTAAGCTGTAACAAAATCAAACTTCTATGTCAACGCAATTAAAAGAAACAGCAATTTAAGCTGCATATTTTGAAACTCGCAAGTACTCGCAAGGGAATCAAAACCTAAAGGGTAGGTGCTTCCAGTCGACCTAGAATCTTGAAATTTGGCATGCAGCAACGTTTTATAGCACACATAAAGGAAAAATTCCGAAAACCTTAAATTTTTAGTTACATTACAAAATATATATTTTTTTAATAATTTTAAACTTACTACCCATTTCCTCATAAACGCGTAGAGGTATTAAATTGAAATTCATACCAAATACTCAGGTCTATAATACCTTTAAGCTGTAACAAAATCAAACTTCTATGTCAACGCAATTAAAAGAAACAGCAATTTAAGCTGCATATTTTGAAACTCGCAAGTACTCGCGAGGGAATCAAAACCTAAAGGGTAGGTGCTTCCAGTCGACCTAGAATCTTGAAATTTGGCATGAAGCAACGTTTTATAGCACACATAAAGGAAAAATTGAAAACCTTAAATTTTTAGTTACATTACAAAATATATATTTTTTAATAATTTTAAACTTACTACCCATTTCCTCATAAACGCGTAGAGGTATTAAATTGAAATTCATACCAAATACTCAGGTCTATAATACCTTTAAGCTGTAACAAAATCAAACTTCTATGTCAACGCAATTAAAAGAAACAGCAATTTAAGCTGCATATTTTGAAACTCATAAGTACTGCAAGGGAATCAAAACCTAAAGGGTAGGTACTTCCAGTCGACCTAGAATCTTGAAATTTGGCATGAAGCAACGTTTTATAGCACACATAAAGGAAAAATTCGAAAACCTTAAATTTTTAGTTACATTACAAAATATATATTTTTTAATAATTTTAAACTTACTACCCATTTCCTCATAAACGCGTAGAGGTATTAAATTGAAATTCATACCAAATACTCAGGTCTATAATACCTTTAAGCTGTAACAAAATCAAACTTCTATGTCAACGCAATTAAAAGAAACAGCAATTTAAGCTGCATATTTTGAAACTCGCAAGTACTCGCAAGGGAATCAAAACCTAAAGGGTAGGTACTTCCAGTCGACCTAGAATCTTGAAATTTGGCATGAAGCAACGTTTTATAGCACACATAAAGGAAAAATTCCGAAAACCTTAAATTTTTAGTTACATTACAAAATATATATTTTTTAATAAATATAAACTCATTACTTTTTTCCTCATGAACGCGTAGAGCTATCAAGTTGAAATTCATATCAAATACTTAGATCTAATTGCCTTTAACCCGTGAAAAAAAAAATTCTAAGTCAACGCAAAAACGCAAAAGTACAACCATTGATACCGCATATTTTGAAACTCGCAACTACACGCAAGGGAATTAAAACCTAAAGACCACTTCCCGTTGACATAGAATCTCGAAATTTGGTAAGAAGCAATAGCTTACAGCACAGGTAACAGAAAAATTCCGAAAAGCTCAAAATTTTAAGTAGTTATACCACCAAAAAAAAAACCATAGTTATGACTCGATTGTCGAGACCTTGCAGGTTTGTACGGAAACCTCGGTGCGCGAGTCCGACTCGCACTTGGCCGGTTTTTTTTTTAACAACTAGGATTAGGCAGATTGAGGCCTGATTAAACCCCTGCATCGACCCAAATCGACCTCCTGTCCCAAAAATTTTGTAGAGTTGTTGACTGATGCCTCAGTTGACTATGTAACGTTTCTGTTGCTAGTGCAACCTATGGTAAAACGGCGGTTTTCTTTTTGTAGGCCTTATATGTTTTAAGTTAACCCTAAATAAACCGCTTCATTTTTTAGGATAGCCAGATAAACCCAACCGTCGATTTGGAAAAAAGATGCGAGCGATGGGTCGCTACAAACAATATGTCCGCCCTCCAAACGTTGCTTGCAGCAACCAAACACATACCGCCGAAATTGATAAATGTACCAAAAGTTAAATTATCTATCATGCAGTTGTACAGTAAGTTTAGATTGTTTTTTAAAAATGATGGTGAAATAATGGTTTTAATGGTTTGAAGGTAAACGAAACGATTGCGATGGAGCCCTTGCGTTCTGGAAGCAACTAGTTGACGAAGATGACCACATAGATACAGAAGTTGATAACGAATTTTGTGAATTGTTAAGCAGATGTAAATTTAGTTCACCGGAAAACTTGAATATGAAATATAAGTTGAAGTGATAAATTTTGTGTTTTATTTAAATTGTCGTGGTATACATGTAATACAGTGAACACTCGAGATGAAACAGGATCATCGACTATATAATATAGCAGTAAGGAGGGAACCAGAGAAAATAATTTCGAAACTCGATGGGAAGGACCCGGGAAGCGGAGCTTCCCGGGAGGCCCGAAGGGCCGACCCCAGGGGAATCTCAATAAAAATCGAAAGGGTGAATCCTCTTCTTGAAGTGGCCACTTCAAAACCCCCCCTAGGCTCTCTTAAATTGCCCGAAATTTTCAAACGAAAATCTCGTCCCCAAGGGGACAGTTTGTCACGCTTAAACCCGACTAGCACCTTCTTTTATTAAGCGTGAGCAATAAAAAAAATATGAAAATAAAATTCACTTCTCAATTCCATCAAATTCAGCACAGAATGAATTACAACAAATTTGATATTTCGTTTATTGGTACATAGATAATACTGAACATTGGAGAACTCGGTTGGCAACAATATACTCTATTTCCACAGCACAATTCCTTAATTTCTTATATTCATGAATTCTGATAAAGTAGATATTTGACTTATCTGTGATGCCGGAGGCAATATTGTGGCGGTGAAACTCAACAGTGATGAATCCAAAAACACTGTATATACTTCTATTCTGGAATTCTCAGACCAGAGATATAATTAGGGTGGAGAATCTTTCCGTCGCTGACAGTGAAGTGTGGAATACTCGTGGAAAACCCGTGGAAAAACGCAGAGAAGAGACGAATGCCTATTTTGATGTTAGCTGAAATATTTCAAAACATATTGCATCGACATTGCACATGAAATATTCATTTACCTGTTGACTCAAAAATCCGTGTACTCGCAATTGAGTATTCTACAGAATGAATATCAATAAGAATCGCCGAATATGTGTATAAATCCCACTTTGTGGTTTTTCAGAAGATCATCCAATCTTTTGAATATTTATTATTGCATACAGCTCAAATCGACGAGAGAAAATCAAGGCAAATGAATTTCTGCACGGAGCATTGCCAGTACCACTAGCGGAGTGTGCGCAATCACCGATTTTATAGATATAGAGATTTTACCACGTTACAAGTTAGTACAATCATTGAACATTGGAGGAACACTCTTAGAACGATGAGAAACATTTTGGACAACATGAAGGGTGGAAGGGTCATTTTATTGAATATTTTGTACTGTGAAAATTCTATTTGCCACCTCAACCTTATTGTTAAGCGATTCTTCGATATATCCTTGAGCAACGTTTGATGACTTCCATCCGCCATGCCTCTTTAAACTAGTTATGTCGGCACCAGAGTCAACCAATATTGTTGCAGAAGACCGACGAAAGCAGTGACCAGTATATTCTGCCGGATTTACAACTTCAAATAAGTAGCAACTATTTTGGGCATTTTTCTAAATTGATGAATTCCTACCACTTGTCTACAACCCTTTCCGCTTTGATATTTAAAGAAAAATCGGTCACTGTTCATATTTTCTGGTCTTAACGAAACATACTTTCGATAAACATTCAAGTAGATCTGATTAATTACAAATGATCTTGGTTTGTTGGTTTTCGAATCAGGTATGCTGATTAAAAGCTTAGATTCTAAGTCTTCTATATCGTGTACAGTCATTCGGACTAACTCATCCATTCTACAGACCCCAGAAATACCAAATATTACAGCCACCTAAAAAATAAATAAAGCTATAATCTGAATAGAAATTAAAAACTTGAAAATTACCCTAATCATTAAATTTTCTTCATTTGGAGCTTCCTGGATAAATTTTTCAATTTCTTCCTTCGTTAAAATCTTAGATTTCTTTGCCCTATAACCTTGAGCTTGCCGTTTCAATAAAGAACGAAGTTTTGAATATGTAGATATATCTACATTGTGTTTAAGTGCAAGGGTTGACTTCAGCATTGAATAATTGGCCCATAATATTGAAGATTTCATCTTTAAACAAAGGACGGAAAAATAGTATGTTTACCTCGTAGGAAAAGCCACATTCCTGGACTCTGTGTTGCTAAGTCGAGGCGCAAGCCGAGAAATAAGAAAAGTGGAGCTTCCCGGGAGGCCCGAAGGGCCGACCCCGGGGGAATATCAATAAAAATCGAAAGGGTGAATCCTCTTCTTGAAGTGGCCACTTCAAAACCCCCTATATGCGCTCTTAAAATGCCCAAAATTTTCAAACGAAAATCGTGTCCCCAAGGGAGAAAGTTTCATGAACGAACTGGACCGTCTCGCTGGCCGAGATCGGTCGCTTTTTCAAGAAAAAGACATGTCTCATAGGGTGGTACTGGTAATAGTATATTTTAATACAAGTTGCAGATTCGCCACCTATTCCAACCATAGACTACCTATAGATAGGCAACTCTGGCACGAATTCTGTGAATTGTTCAGCAGATATAAATTTAGTTCACCGGAAAACTTGAATATGAAATATAACTTGAAGTGATAAATTTTGTGTTTTATTTAAATTGTCGAGGTATGATTGATACAGAAAACATAGATGTCTATCTCGAGGTCGAAAAGTTTGAACTGACAAAATGGCTGCCGTCTGTTGTTGTTGATATGTTAAACTGTAATTACGGTGGTGTTTTCGTGTAGTATTTATTTTATTACGGTCTTCTCAAGACGTGCGCTGTTCTGTATTCAACTGCTCAAATGAATACAGAAAAGCATATAACATTCACTTCTTTCAGTGAGTTTAATTTCAAAAGATACATTATTTTGTATTGTATTTTTACTGCAACATTCAGTATGGTTTTGTTTTATAATACGTTGTTTCATCATTTCGAAATGATCGCTGAATCAACGGTCTATTTCATTTTTTTAATTTCATTGCTGTTAATTAAATAAATACGTTGGGAAATCTTGGAACGCACATCTGGTGGCATATGCGTCGTAAAACAGGTTTTTCGGAGATTATCATTCATTCTGCCACCTGAAAAATGTGGAAGTGAACGCTCGATTCACGGAAACAAATATCAGTGAAAACTCGGACAGTAACTAAAATTATTCAAAACAGTGTGTGAAAGCAACCGTTACAGTATTGAAATTTCACTTATCTCTTTCAGTTTTCCCATAATAATATACTTTATCTCAGGTAAAGTGTATACATGTAATACAGTGAACACTCGAGATGAAACAGGGTCATCGACTATATAATATAGCAGTAAGGAGGGAACCAGAGAAAATAATTTCGAAACTCGACGAGAAGGACCCGGGAAGCGGAGCTTCCCGGGCGGCCCGAAGGGCCGACCCCGGAGGAATCTCAATAAAAATCGAAAGGGTGAATCCTCTTCTTGAAGTGGCCACTTCAAACCCCCCCTAGGCGCTCTCAAAATGCCCGAAATTTTCAAACGAAAATCGTGTCCCCAAGGGGGAAAGTTTCAAGAACGAACTGGACCGTCTCGCTGACCGAGATCGGTCGCTTTTTCAAGAAAAAGACATGTCTCATAGGGTGTCATACTGGTAATAGTATATTTTAATACAAGTTGCAGAATGGGCACCTATTCCAACCATAGACTACCTATAGATAGGCAACTCTGGCACGAATTTTGGTCCCGATTTCGAGAGCTCAACTTACAGCGCCATCTTTAGTTATTCCACACTTTAATACAGATTCCATTCGCACAACGTTTCGTGTTGTGGCTCCCTCTGGGGCATTTTATATGAGTTATCATAGGATTCTACGCGAGCGCAGGTTGAATCCCATATTTTTATTGGATTTGAAAACAAATACATTTGAAATAACCATTATTTTGATCTGCTGGAGATTGTCACAATTTCAATAAAAAATATCATTTGATCAGAAAATTGTGACAATTTGTAGCAGTTTAAAGGAATTATGGTCATTTAAAATATATCTGCCCTTAATATCGAAGAACATACTAATCTTTGGAGGATGAGAGGAAATAAACAAAAAATAATCTTTGGAAATATATATAATGCAGTATATGTATGTATAATCAACACGAATGCGAAATTCGAAAATGAGCGACGAAGGAGCGGGTTTTTGAATGCATGAGTGTTGGAATTGCCTTCTGCAAAGAGTATTAGACGATATTTTCTCTATTTCAGTCAAGAATTGCGAGAAATTTATTGGAATTCAATGAAAATTTCAGATTATACCTCCTAGTGCCTTTTGTATTTTATTTTCGCAGTTGGTGTGACTGATACGAAAATTGACAGATCATAGAATTTTTAATAGTGCATTCAAATCTCTACGTGGTTTAATATTGACAATTGACATGCAATATACGCTTGTTGACATTCGAAAGGATAGGATATCAGTGTTGTCAACCATAAAACTAAAAATATAACCAAAAACAATGATGTAACGAGTTCATTACAGCTCTGTTTTCAGTACTGTAATGAACTCATTACGACACTGAAACAGAGAAAGGAATTTTACACGACAACGGCGCCGACCAATCAGAAACGTGATATTGCTGCGACTGTCTGGTTGGTTGAAAACAAAGTGACTAACAGGGCAGTGCTAAAATAAAGGAATTTTACACGACAACGGCGCTAACCAATCAGAAACGTGATATTGAAATAAATAAATAAGCGCTGAAAAAGTTAACATGATGGCCGAACAATTAAATCATTTCATTCAACCCATTTCTCTACATTAGATATCTGATTTACTATTGATAAGCTTAGTTAAGTCACATAGATATAGAAACTTTCTTTATTTGTGGCAAAATCATCACTCAAACATAGATGTATTCATTTCTCTATGACCAAAACTCGGCGGCCATTTTGTCAGTTTTGTCCATTAAATGCCTCACTTTTCAGGGATGATTAGTGAGAGAGTTAGACATCTAGCTTCTATATCTATCTACTCGATGCTATACTCCACATGAAGCGTGCATAAACGTACTCTACAGTATCCGCTGCCAGTTTAAGATTATTTCGATTATTTGTTGACATAACCTGAATTTCATTTCCAGAGCCCAATCGGAGAACGTACGTCGCTTCAAATGGTCCAACGGCTTCAATTCTTGAGTCAGCTTGATCTTGTACGGGTGTAAACCAAGATCCTCACGCGAAATTCGTCATAGAGTGGTGTCCAATTCTTGAGAACGCCGTGAAATTGACTGATTTGGGTCGTCGAACGGCAGCGATGTTTTCGTTACTGCGACCGATCCTTTGTCTCACTGGCACGACAACATCCAACAGCTAATATGTAGACTCAAATTTTTGCACCAAATTTGTGATTGCCTGTAGAGAAGTTCAATCGATATCAGTTTTCGAATAACGTCTTATAGGTACTCGAATTTGGATCACCCTGTAATGTCAGCTTTTCTCTCTTGAAATCGACAGTATATGTCTGTTGAAACGTTGTGGAGATGAACAATATAAGAATTCTTACATTGAAAATCGAATTGGAGAAGTGACATAAATTCTGAAACTTATTACAGCCTATTTCAATAATCGATTATAAATTTCACCCATCTGCTTATCGGTATCGTAATTATTCGTACTGGATTCCGAAATACACCAGAATGCAATGGAAAATTTGTACAAATTGTGCAACACGAAGCAAGCATTTTTCACTTTGTCCTTTGTTTGCTAATATTTGTCCCAATTTCGAAAAAGTACACTGTCAAGGTCCGCGTGACTAATTTTTAACCCATTTGCTTTAAGATCGTCCTTAACACAGTACCTTAAATTTTATTTAGGCTAAAACAGCACCGTCTTGCATTGTCTTTCAATGGTAATTCGTTACGATTGATATAAAAACTTTCGGCTTTCAATAATGGTATCAGTCTTCAGGAATATCAACAGTGTAACAGTGTGCCCTTTTTGAAAACAGTTTATACGATAAAAAATTCGATCTTGAGGTAGGTAAAAAAAATTGTATGAGGTTCTACCATTGTACGACATATTCTTTTAAATTTTTATTTCATTTATTCATTTTTATAATCTCTAGCTTAATATTAACATACTAGAATTGCCTTTTATATTTTATATTAGGTGTACAAATAAGTTTCCGCGTTTTTTTATAAAAAATTAGGAATTTATTGTAAAGGAAAAGTACATTACGTTTTATTCAAAGTATTTTCCATCATTTGCCAATACTTTTCCCCATCTTTCTGGCAACATTCGGATACCCCGTCGAAAAAACTGAACGTAACGTAACTGAATGTAACGTAAACGCAACCATAAAATATATTCACATTAATGGAGTTTCACACATTTTAGGCAATTATGTAACTTAATAGACAATATACGGTCCCGTAATAATTTAACTCGCGCTGTATTTTGTAATGAATATAAACTTAAATATTTATTAAATAAAGATTAAACTAGAAAATATGTTATAAGATTCTATGCGTTACATTAATTGTGAACGAGCGCTAAAACGCAGCTTTTTCTATACTATATAATTTAAAATACTATGAAAGACTTTCTGCTGTCATTATATCTTACGAAAATTGTTTAATTTTATTCCATTTTTTGGGCGATATGAATATTTTAAGTAACTGTAAACAACACAAATAGTGTTCTGACTACGTATAACCTCAAAAATGTCAAGCTGTTTGTTGGCAAATTGCAACACTAGGGTTGTCCAACCCCGAAATATAAAACGCAACCCTCTTTTTTCAAGGTTGTGACAATCTTTTCTAGATAACTTTTAATCTAGTTCGAGGAACCTCATCCCTTATAACTTACGGTTAAAAAATTAACATCTTCAGGTAGAAGATATCCAATAGTTCCCAAATGCACTGATTAGAAAGTTAAGGGATGATTAACTTCATACGTGAATATGACTTATTGCACCAGTAACAACAATTTCTCAGTCAGTCTATTTAAATAGGAATTTACATAGAAAGTCCGGTTAATAGGGGTTATTTTGAATGAATAAACAAAATGTGAGTGCAAAACGAACAATTTCGGGCATGTTGCTTACAATATTTTTTCAGCACGTGTGTAGAATAACAAATCGATAAGACGATACATTTCTTCTAGATACATTTTAATTCTTATTTATATTAATATATCTACTTGAATTGGAGCAATTACTAATATTGAAAGGATCCAATTTATTGTAAATGCCTGGTATATTTAAATTCATTTTGTTGAAGCCAGAACAAGACGCAAAGTTTTTATTTCACATCGATTGTTTTGAACAGTCTTGGTGATTTTAATTTTGTTTTCTGTATATGTATGTATTAGGTGTACAAATAAGTTTCCGCGGTTTTTTATAAAAAAAAACATTACGTTTTATTCAAAGTATTTTCCATCATTTGCCACTACTTTTCCCCATCTTTCTGGCAACATTCGGATACCCCGTCGAAAAAACTCTTCATCTCTTGACGCTATCCACAAATCTACCCAATTTTTGGTGTCTTCATATGATGTGAAGCGTTACTCAGACAGACCATGTGCCATCGACCGGAACAGATGATAATCAGAAGGGGCTAAGTCTGGTGAATACGGCGGGTGGGGTAAAACTTCCCAGTTGAGTGTTTCCAAGTATGTTTTTACCGGCGCCGCAACATGTGGACGAGCAATATCGTGTAAAAGAATAATTTTGTCGTGTCTGGAGTAGTAATGGGCGCGTTTTTCCTTAAGTCCCGACTCAATCTCATCAATTGTGTTCGGTAGAGAGCTCCAGTAATGGTTTCGCTTGGATTCAGCAATTCATAATACACGACACCAAGCTGATCCCACCAAATGCACAGCATGAGTTTTTTTCCATGAATATTCGGCTTAGCTGTCGATGTTGATGGTTCGCCGGGCTTAACCCATGACTTTCTCTTCTTTGGATTATCGTAGTGAATCCATTTTTCGTCACCAGTGACTATACGATGCAAAAACTCTTTTTTATTCCTGGCAAGCAGCATTTCACTCATGCATAATCGGCGTTCAACGTCTCTCGGCTTTAGTTCATATGGAACCCAATTTCCTTGTTTTTGAATCATTCCTAACGATTTTAAACGATGTGAAATTGCTTGTTGAGTCACTTGTAGAGTAAGTGCAAGTTCTTCCTCCAATAGTGCTTCTAATTCCATGTCTTCGTACACTTTCGGCCTTCCACTGCGTTCTTTGTCTTTAACGTCAAACTCACCGTTCTTAAACTTTTGAAACCATTCCTGACAACTTCTCTCACTTAAAGCAGCTTCACCATATGCTTCTAGAAGCAATCGATGCGCCTCAGCTGCAGATTTTTTCACATTAAAGAAGTAAATCAAAAGTTCCCGCAAATGATGCTTATTCGGAATAAAACTTGACGTTTTTGCACGAAAAAAATTACGTGATGCTGATACGGAATCACTAGTACTTTAAGGTTATGGTGTTGCCAGATGACTAAACTTGGGATATTACGTTTTACATCTGACAATTTCTCCATAACCTTCTGGTGGGGCCATCTTTTGACAAACCGCGGAAACTTATTTGTACACCTAATATTTCGGGATTCGACAACCCTAGTGTTGCAATCAGGGCCGGATTAACCATGTGGGGGGCCCCTAGTCAGTGCAATTTTCGGGGCCCCTTTTCAACCATCCTCACATTTTATCAAGTTGATTAGTGGATAGGAGTAACATACATACATTATATACAGGGTATCCCACCGGGAGTGCTCATTAGAATTTGCAATTTTTTCAAATGGAAACAGTAGTTTTTTCATTCAAATAAAGATTTGCAAGGAAAAAATAAGTGGAATATTATAAGAATTCTCTATATCTAAAATGCACCATTTTCAAGATATTCAGGAATAACTGTTAGCTACGAGCATAATAAAACAGTGAATAACTCGAAAACGGTTGAAGATGCTGTAACGCCCTTTTTTACCTAAATATATATTTTCGGGCGCCAGCTATTCTTTGCTTATCAGGGAGAATAGCAAACCTATCAAGGTAGCTTCTAGTCGAAGACATAGTTCGGTTTTATCTAAGTTATTAGCGATAATTTGAGCAATCAAATAGGCAAAAATTTGATATAATTTATTCGGAATATATGTACAGAAAAGTCCCTCAGTATGTTGAATAAAAATAACGTAAGTAATCAGCTATATTTCAACAAAATAATAGATTTAAACTGACAGCATAAAATGTGAAAATATATTAATTCGGTATATAATTACAGAAAATCACCTCGGTATGTTGAATACAAATTACGTAAGGAATCAACTATATTTCAGCAAAATAACAGATTTAAACTGACAGTATGAAAGGTGAAAATAAATTAATTCGATATATAAGTACAGGAAATCACGTCGGTATGTTGAATACAAATTACGTAAGGAATCAACTATATTTCAGCAAAATAACAGATTTAAACTGACAGTATGAAAGGTGAAAATAAATTAATTCGATATATAAGTACAGAAAATCACCTCGGTATGTTGAATACAAATTACGTAAGGAATCAACTATATTTCAGCAAAATAACAGATTTAAACTGACAGTATGAAAGGTGAAAATAAATTAATTCGATATATAAGTACAGAAAATCACCTCTTTATGTTGAATACAAATTACGTAAGGAATCAACTATATTTCAGCAAAATAACAGATTTAAACTGACAGTATGAAAGGTGAAAATAAATTAATTCGATATATAAGTACAGAAAATCCCCTCGGTATGTTGAATACAAATTACGTAAGGAATCAACTATATTTCAGCAAAATAACAGATTTAAACTGACAGTATGAAAGGTGAAAATAAATTAATTCGATATATAAGTACAGAAAATCACCTCGGTATGTTGAATACAAATTACGTAAGGAATCAACTATATTTCAGCAAAATAACAGATTTAAACTGACAGTATGAAAGGTGAAAATAAATTAATTCGATATATAAGTACAGAAAATCACCTCGGTATGTTGA
Organism: Micraspis discolor; assembly: GCA_030674115.1. NCBI lineage: Eukaryota > Metazoa > Arthropoda > Insecta > Coleoptera > Coccinellidae > Micraspis > Micraspis discolor. Next base: position 2,939,276 of record JARTUT010000440.1, read on the forward strand.
ATACAAATTACGTAAGGAATCAACTATATTTCAGCAAAATAACAGATTTAAACTGACAGTATGAAAGGTGAAAATAAATTAATTCGATATATAAGTACAGAAAATCACCTCGGTATGTTGAATACAAATTACGTAAGGAATCAACTATATTTCAGCAAAATAACAGATTTAAACTGACAGTATGAAAGGTGAAAATAAATTAATTCGATATATAAGTACAGAAAATCAACCTCGGTATGTTGAATACAAATTACGTAAGGAATCAACTATATTTCAGCAAAATAACAGATTTAAACTGACAGTATGAAAGGTGAAAATAAATTAATTCGATATATAAGTACAGAAAATCACCTCGGTATGTTGAATACAAATTACGTAAGGAATCAACTATATTTCAGCAAAATAACAGATTTAAACTGACAGTATGAAAGGTGAAAATAAATTAATTCGATATATAAGTACAGAAAATCACCTCGGTATGTTGAATACAAATTACGTAAGGAATCAACTATATTTCAGCAAAATAACAGATTTAAACTGACAGTATGAAAGGTGAAAATAAATTAATTCGATATATAAGTACAGAAAATCACCTCGGTATGTTGAATACAAATTACGTAAGGAATCAACTATATTTCAGCAAAATAACAGATTTAAACTGACAGTATGAAAGGTGAAAATAAATTAATTCGATATATAAGTACAGAAAATCACCTCGGTATGTTGAATACAAATTACGTAAGGAATCAACTATATTTCAGCAAAATAACAGATTTAAACTGACAGTATGAAAGGTGAAAATAAATTAATTCGATATATAAGTACAGAAAATCACCTCGGTATGTTGAATACAAATTACGTAAGGAATCAACTATATTTCAGCAAAATAACAGATTTAAACTGACAGTATGAAAGGTGAAAATAAATTAATTCGATATATAAGTACAGAAAATCACCTCGGTATGTTGAATACAAATTACGTAAGGAATCAACTATATTTCAGCAAAATAACAGATTTAAACTGACAGTATGAAAGGTGAAAATAAATTAATTCGATATATAAGTACAGAAAATCACCTCGGTATGTTGAATACAAATTACGTAAGGAATCAACTATATTTCAGCAAAATAACAGATTTAAACTGACAGTATGAAAGGTGAAAATAAATTAATTCGATATATAAGTACAGAAAATCACCTCGGTATGTTGAATACAAATTACGTAAGGAATCAACTATATTTCAGCAAAATAACAGATTTAAACTGACAGTATGAAAGGTGAAAATAAATTAATTCGATATATAAGTACAGAAAATCACCTCGGTATGTTGAATACAAATTACGTAAGGAATCAACTATATTTCAGCAAAATAACAGATTTAAACTGACAGTATGAAAGGTGAAAATAAATTAATTCGATATATAAGTACAGAAAATCACCTCGGTATGTTGAATACAAATTACGTAAGGAATCAACTATATTTCAGCAAAATAACAGATTTAAACTGACAGTATGAAAGGTGAAAATAAATTAATTCGATATATAAGTACAGAAAATCACCTCGGTATGTTGAATACAAATTACGTAAGGAATCAACTATATTTCAGCAAAATAACAGATTTAAACTGACAGTATGAAAGGTGAAAATAAATTAATTCGATATATAAGTACAGAAAATCACCTCGGTATGTTGAATACAAATTACGTAAGGAATCAACTATATTTCAGCAAAATAACAGATTTAAACTGACAGTATGAAAGGTGAAAATAAATTAATTCGATATATAAGTACAGAAAATCACCTCGGTATGTTGAATACAAATTACGTAAGGAATCAACTATATTTCAGCAAAATAACAGATTTAAACTGACAGTATGAAAGGTGAAAATAAATTAATTCGATATATAAGTACAGAAAATCACCTCGGTATGTTGAATACAAATAACGTAAGGAATCAACTATATTTCAACAAAATAACAGATTTAAACTGACAGTATGAAAGGTGAAAATAAATTAATTCGATATATAAGTACAGAAAATCACCTCGGTATGTTGAATACAAATTACGTAAGGAATCAACTATATTTCAGCAAAATAACAGATTTAAACTGACAGTATGAAAGGTGAAAATAAATTAATTCGATATATAAGTACAGAAAATCACCTCGGTATGTTGAATACAAATTACGTAAGGAATCAACTATATTTCAGCAAAATAACAGATTTAAACTGACAGTATGAAAGGTGAAAATAAATTAATTCGATATATAAGTACAGAAAATCACCTCGGTATGTTGAATACAAATTACGTAAGGAATCAACTATATTTCAGCAAAATAACAGATTTAAACTGACAGTATGAAAGGTGAAAATAAATTAATTCGATATATAAGTACAGAAAATCACCTCGGTATGTTGAATACAAATTACGTAAGGAATCAGCTATATTTCAACAAAATAACAGATTTAAACTGACAGTATGAAAGGTGAAAATAAATTAATTCGATATATAAGTACAGAAAATCACCTCGGTATGTTGAATACAAATTACGTAAGGAATCAACTATATTTCAGCAAAATAACAGATTTAAACTGACAGTATGAAAGGTGAAAATAAATTAATTCGATATATAAGTACAGAAAATCACCTCGGTATGTTGAATACAAATTACGTAAGGAATCAACTATATTTCAGCAAAATAACAGATTTAAACTGACAGTATGAAAGGTGAAAATAAATTAATTCGATATATATGTACAGAAAATCACCTCGGTATGTTGAATACAAATTACGTAAGGAATCAACTATATTTCAGCAAAATAACAGATTTAAACTGACAGTATGAAAGGTGAAAATAAATTAATTCGATATATAAGTACAGAAAATCACCTCGGTATGTTGAATACAAATTACGTAAGGAATCAACTATATTTCAGCAAAATAACAGATTTAAACTGACAGTATGAAAGGTGAAAATAAATTAATTCGATATATAAGTACAGAAAATCACCTCGGTATGTTGAATACAAATTACGTAAGGAATCAACTATATTTCAGCAAAATAACAGATTTAAACTGACAGTATGAAAGGTGAAAATAAATTAATTCGATATATAAGTACAGAAAATCACCTCGGTATGTTGAATACAAATTACGTAAGGAATCAACTATATTTCAGCAAAATAACAGATTTAAACTGACAGTATGAAAGGTGAAAATAAATTAATTCGATATATAAGTACAGAAAATCACCTCGGTATGTTGAATACAAATTACGTAAGGAATCAACTATATTTCAGCAAAATAACAGATTTAAACTGACAGTATGAAAGATGAAAATAAATTAATTCGATATATAAGTACAGAAAATCACCTCGGTATGTTGAATACAAATAAGGTAAGTAATCAGCTATATTTCAACAAAATAACAGATTTAAACTGACAGTATGAAGGTGAAAATAAATCAATTCGGTAATCTACTGTAACAATTTAAACAGAACGCAAGAATTCAGTTATACTTGTGAAAATAACACTTTCCAAGGACTATTCGGAACTATAATCACTAATGCTATCATACGTTAGGGAAAGTTGATTGAACCATATTATCAAAAATTAATTTGTATGATTTTTCGGCAGGCATAATTTTATCGTTTCCCGTACTCCTAGCATCATTTACTTGCAATACGAAATATTTGAATTGCACCATCTCAATATGTTTTTCACTATTAAATAGTCGTTTTTCCTGTCACAGAAAAAAATAGTGAATAGAAACAAATTTAGGAATTCACTGAACTGGGGTCAGGAACTATTGTGCACTGATTATTTAGTATTATTAGTATACACAGGAAATTATAGAACTCCCACAAAAAATTCCTTGCGTGATGATACGAGGGAACGTTTTTAAGTTCGCGGAATGGGGGGTAACAAATAGAATTAAAAATACAAAATTATTCTTCATTTTCAATATATTCACCTTCAACCCTTATACATTTCTCTTCCCTTTTATTTCCAGACACCCATATATGACTACCCATTTATGACTAAAATTTTACTTGTTTTAAAATTTTCTTCATTTTTATTTAGCAGATATAGTAATCAACTATCCAAATCTGGCAACTGCGCATAGATATTCGTAAAATTAACTAAATTTAAATCGACAAATTCAAGAATTCTAGTTGATCATCAATTAGGAAGTCCAGAACCATTTGTTGATTTTAAATTGACCTCCAGAACTCATACTTTTGTCTATTTTACTTTCACCAAATTTGCCAATACGTGATTTACTCGTTACGGAGATTCATAATTTGTCATTAAGCAATTGCCAGTAGATGCGTTGAACAGTTACAGTTCTTATTACGAGGTTCAATTAGTGAAATATTTTGGTATTGAATGCCAATTCAACATTTCGGATGTCTGAAAAGTGGTAAGTTCCAATTTTTTCCATTTGGAAAGTTTATTTGAAAAAATGCGCATGTTGGAATGTCATATGACGATATGGAAAATGCAAAAATATCAAAAAACATATTTTAAATCAGCAATAACCAAATCTACAGTTTTATTTCATCCATTAACCTTTTATTCTTAGTAACACATTTTCATATTATTGTCTAGGATCTGAGTTATAAACGAATATTTTAAAACACATTCGACATTTGTTGTCAATCATATAATTAATTCAATGTTCGAAAACCTGCTGAATTTATTGATCAATTCATATTGAATAATCGAATTGGAAATTCAAATTTGAAAGTATTCTACATTGTTTTGTGTAAATAGGGTAATGTTGTATACTTAAGCACCTTTCTATTTGTACCATTATTCATTCGTAGAAGCTCACGAAAAAGGAATCCAATCAAAAACACTCTGTACAAAACTAGCCAAGTTTCGATGCAAGATAATCGAATATTTTCAATTTTTTTGGAAACTTCCGAACCTGATGATTTTCACAAGATTTGGCAGACTCCTTCGTCCCAAATTTATTCAAACGATTTGTAAGTCACAAATCGATCATACGGATATTCTAGGAGGAAACTAAATTTCACATGCTCTAACAGCTAAGCTATTCGACGGATTTGGCCCAATATCGAACTTGAACTCTTATATTAGGACTAAAAAAACCTTTGTGAATAAGAAACTTTAGTTGCTCTCCTTTGGAAGTTGGTTCGACCACGGATTCTATGTCAGGAAGTCGAAGGAGACCATTCAGGCTAGATATTCGAAGATTACAGTCATTTGGACAAAAATACAGCGCGCTGTTTCATTAGGAAGAAACGTGCAAAAACCAGCAGAACGGAATCAACCAGCGTGAAAAAAAATTTAAATATAATCATAAAATATTTTTGAATGATTGTTTGGGCTATTACCATCATCTGTAATGTTTTCCACGTTTCGATAGACATATTCTATCTTTATCAAGGAGAAAAGTAAGAAACCTTTTGAAAATTATCAATTTTCAAAAAAGTCAATATTGACAGAAGTCATGAAAGAAAATGAACGATGTTATATACTCATCTGTGATATGATGATCTTTTTAAGTTGGATCGAACTATCGGCGTCCAAACTTCTGGCAGATCTATAGATGGAGCACTTATGGAATCAGGTGTTATTTTCATAAATGCTGCTTCTTTGATTTTTCTTCTTGCAAGTTTTTCTTCTTTGGATATTATTGATGCTTCATCCCACTTTATACGATGATTCTCATCTACAGCATGTTGGACCAACCTGGATTTGTCGCTGTCTAGTACTCGTAGAACCTTCTGATGTTCTTTTATTCGTACATTCAGAGGGCGTTTAGTTTCTCCGATGCAAGATCTTCCGCACTCGCAAGGTAATTCATATATGCAGTTATTTGTCCTTTGTGTCTCATTATTAGGCTTAACTTTTGTAAGTTTAGCATAAAATTGGCAAAGGAATGCAACCATCTGACATTCATCCATCTTGCAAGATATCGAAACCTAATTCCTAAAGGTCTCAGAGTGAAACTTCCTGTTATAGAGCAGATAGGATTTCAAAACGGACAAGTCAAGCCCTTATGAGAGAAAGACTGAATCAACATCGATTCAACAAAGCCAAATTACTTACAACATGCAAGAACCTTAGATGTAGCATTCAATCAAAAACTAATGCTGAAGATTATGAAAATATTCTGGGAGCTATTAAACATAGCTATGAAAGAATATATGAACAACAAAAACAAGTCCAAAAAAGGAAAATGGAGAAACTTATGAAGGAGTCAAAAAAATATGAACCCTTAGATCATTCAAAAACCGTGATCAATTTATCTAATAAGAACTTAAGTGAAGATCATATATCTCTCCTCAACAAGGGTCTCAAGTTCTCTATAGCCCTTAAGACGATACCAAAAATTGAAATCATGTTGGCGGCAGAAGAAACTGCACAGAAAATTCGAGAACCTGAAAAAGCCGAAGAGTACAGATGGAAAATCAGAACCTTGTTAGACAGGAATAACAATACACCTCTACCCAATATAAATAAAGCTGAACAGAGGGCATTAAAAGATCTTAAATCGGATAGTTCCATAAAGATACTTCCAGCAGACAAAGGAAACGCCACTGTAATTCTAGATGTTGGCTCTTATAATCAAAAAATCAATGAATTATTAGAAGCAGGAAAATACAAAAGACTAAAAAAGGACCCTACCACCACAGTTGAAAACAAGATTTACAAAATCCTTTATAAATATCGAAATGAATTTCCAGATCAATTCGTTAGATCAAGACTTACACCTCACTTCAGTAAACCACCACATTTATATGGTCTACCAAAAATACACAAAGCAAATATTCCTCTAAGACCAATTGTGAGTTCAAGAAATTCAGCATGCCACCAATTGGCTAAATTTCTGCTGAAAATTATATCGCCATTAAAAAGTAATTCAACATCGATGATAAGAAACACGAAACATTTCATAGAAATAATGAAACATCAAGAAATCATGGAAGAAGACGTTATGGTCAGCTTCGACATCACCAGTTTGTTCACTAATATTCCGACAGATAAAACACTTATCATAGTTAGGAAAAAGCTTGAAGAAGATCAAACCTTTAGTGAAAGAACTACACTAAGCGTGAATGCAATTATGGAAATGTATTATAATATTTGTATTGAAACAACATATTTCCAATTTGAAGACATCTTTTATCAACAAGAATTTGGAATGGCCATGGGTTCACCACTATCACCAATTTTAGCTGATTTATATATGGAAATTTTCGAACAGAAGGCATTAGAAAAATATGTACTTAAACCCAAACTGTGGAAAAGATATGTAGATGATAATTTCATTATTTGGCAACATGGAAGAGACACTATAGATGGATTCCTTCAATATCTAAACAATCAAGAGGAATCAATTAAATTCACAATGGAAATCGAGAAAGACAGACAACTTCCGTTCTTAGATGTACTCGTACATAAACAAAATGGAATCCCAAAAACCACTGTGTATAAGAAGCCAACGAACACAGGACAATATCTACATTTTGATTCAAACCACCAACTAAACACTAAATTGGGAGTAGCAAAATGTTTATTTGATAGAGCAATAAATATTTGTTGCACTGAAGAAGACCAAAATGAAGAAATAAATAACATCTCGAAAACTCTTAGAAGCAATGGCTACCCTAAAAAGATATTAGAAAAAGCTAGACAAACAAGAGAAAGTCAACCTGAACCAACAGATATAAATCAGACCATTAAAACCGTAATTCCTTAAGTAAAAGGTTTGTCGGAGAAAATGAGAATAATTGGAAATAGATACAACATAACGACTGCATTCAAAACTCAAGACACTATCAGAGCTAAACTTACAAAAGTTAAGCTTAATAATGAGACACAAAGGACAAAGAACTGCATATATGAATTACCTTGCGAGTGCGGAAGATCTTGCATCGGAGAAACTAAACGTCCTCTGAATGTACGAATAAAAGAACATCAGAAGCTTCTACGAGTACTAGACAGCGACAAATCCAGGTTGGTCCAACATGCTGTAGATGAGAATCATCGTATAAAGTGGGATGAAGCATCAATAATATCCAAAGAAGAAAAACTTGCAAGAAGAAAAATCAAAGAAGCAGCATTTATGAAAATAACACCTGATTCCATAAGTGCTCCATCTATAGATCTGCCAGAAGTTTGGACGCCGATAGTTCGATCCAACTTAAAAAGATCATCATATCACAGATGAGTATATAACATCGTTCATTTTCTTTCATGACTTCTGTCAATATTGACTTTTTGAAAATTGATAATTTTCAAAAGGTTTCTTACTTTTCTCCTTGATAAAGATAGAATATGTCTATCGAAACGTCGGAAAACATTACATCCACAATAGATGATGGTAATAACCCAAACAATCATTCAAAACAAGCTCCATCATCAACAATATCTCGTCATCAACTATGATAAACTATCTGTATAATCAATCAGAAACCCCAAATATTCCAATTTTGAATTAGTAATTCCCAAACTATGAGAATTTCAGTTGAAAAAATTCATTGGAATACCCGATACAAACAATTGCAGAGAGTGTTGAACGTATCAATTTTATTTATTGTATAATTATTCTGAATTGAACGGGTTTTGAATATTTCCCATCAATTTTTTCATTGAACCCTGAAAAATTTGGTTACATACAAAATTATAATGTTACTTTTAACAATGGAGTCAATTTTTTTGTGAACCCGTCTGATGATGAAGTTAGCAGAAATATTTTCCCAAATTATTATAGTTTTCAAAATATCTAAAAAAAACTGGAAAAAAGTAAAATATTTTCAGTCATTAATATGTTCATTATTCTTAATTTAAATATCTTGAGCGTAAACGGTTTTCACAACATCGAAGAGGAAGGATGTGAAAAGGTCATGCATCTTTTGGATTTCAAAAATATCATCACAGGGTGTCTCAAATTTTGTGTTGAAAATTGTGATCTTAAATTGGCCATAACTTCTGTTTTTCAAATTAGAACCGTATTTTTTTATAATTGTGTTGGATTCTGCGGTCAAAAATAATGATGTTTTTTACGGCGAGAAAAATTAGAATTATTGCTGGAAAAACCCTGAAAATAGCCTTTTTTTTCCCATACAAATGATTTGTAACTAAAACGTAGTCAATTTGAGCTTTATTGCTATGGTATAAAGTTCATATTAAATTACAAGCACTCACTGTTGTCTGAGCAATGTAGGTGTGTTCCTAACGTCAAAGATCATATCTATCAAAACAATGTGCGTGTGTGCGTTGGAGCACAGAATACATAGTTGAAGGAGTGTAATGTCGCGTTCCGAAACTCGCGTTTCTTTTGTATTAGTTTCGGCACGCGAGATAAAATGCATCAGTTTCCACGTCATTACATCAGTCAAACAAAAATCGCGTTACCAACAGTGTTTTATCATTTTTGATATCCAATCAGTGAAAAAATTTACAATGAAGCATTGATTTCAATTGGGGGCATGCGCTTGATAATGTCAATCAAACTATTAATTCAATTAGGCCTGACTGCGCCCAATCGTCCAATGCATGACGCTTTTAAACAAGAGTTGCATCGAGAAAAACTGTATGATCTCAACGCTTTGAAAGAATTAATTCAAACAAATCTTTCACTGTTAAATGAACAACAGAAGTATGTATTTGAAACTCTTATGAAAGTAACAAATGATGAAACTGGAGGGATTTACTTCTTAGATGCACCTGGTGGTACAGGAAAAACTTTTTTGATTTCATTAATATTAGTAACAATTCGCTCACGAAATAAAATTGCACTTGCACTCGCTTCGTCGGGAATCGCAGCAACTTTGCTTGAAGGTGGTCGAACAGCCCATTCAGCACTAAAATTGCCATTAAATATGCAAAGCAATGAAACTCCAACCTGCAACGTTTCGAAGAACTCTGCAATGGCAAAGGTTTTGCAGCAATGTAAATTGATTGTTTGGGATGAATGCACGATGGCACATAAAAAATCTTTGGAGGCTTTAGACAGAACCTTAAAAGATCTACGGAGCAATAATAACGGATTTGGTGGTGCAATGATTTTATTAGCAGGAGATTTTCGTCGAACATTGCCAGTGATTCCACGATCAACGCCAACTGATGAACTCAATGCATGTCTAAAGTCCTCCAATTTGTGGAAACATGTCAAAATACTTCATTTAAGCAAGAATATGCGTGTCGAGTTGCAAAATGACCAATCTGGAAACATATTCTCTAAACAACTCATTGACATTGGTAATGACAAATTTCCTATAGACATGTTGACTGCCTGCATTAACTTTCCTCAAAGTTTTTGTCAGTTATCTCGATCAAAAGATGAACTTATTCAGAAGGTGTTTCCAGATGTTTCTCAAAATTACAGAAACCATGATTGGGTGAGCGAACGAGCTATACTGTCTGCAAAAAACATAAATGTAAATGAATTAAATTTCAAAATTCAAGATCAAATTATAGGCGAATTGAGGATATATAAATCAGTTGATTCGGCTACTAATCAAGATGATGTAGTCAACTATCCACCGGAATTTTTAAACTCGCTGGATTTGCCAGGATTGCCACCTCACAATCTTCAATTAAAGGTTGGATCGGTGGTTATAATGTTGCGAAATATCAACCAACCGCGTCTTTGCAACGGTACACGGTTAGCGATAAAAAATTACTAAACAATGTGATAGAAGCAACTATACTCAAAGTAAAGTATAAAGGAGAAGATGTTCTCATACCGCGTATCCCAACGATTCCGACTGATGTGCCATTTGAGTTTAAACGACTACAGTTTCCAGTGCGGCTTGCTATGACTATAAACAAGTCCCAGGGGCAATCATTATGTGTTTGTGGTATTAATCTAGAAAACCCATGTTTCTCACATGGTCAATTGTATGTTGCCTGTTCCCAAGTTGGAAAACCATCAGATTTGTTTATCTATGCGACAGGTAATCACACAAAAAACATCGTATACCACAAAGCACTACAATGATAATAATAATAATTATGATTCATATGATTAACAATAAAGCGATTACTTACTTTTAAATCCTTATATATTTTATATTTAATTATTTTTTATTCACAACGCCCTATCACCAGGGTGACGGTTCTGTTCAGGAGAATTTTTTAAAATACGTAGGCACAAAAACTGCCACATTACAAATCATTTTGACAGGACGAAGTCTGTCGTGTCAGTTATAATTCATAAAAATGTTGATATCTTGAAAATCTGATCTGACCTTCAAAAGTATATGTACAAAGTTGTATGATGATCGGTTAAATAGTTTTTGCGTGAAATCGTAACAAACTTACATTCGCATTTATAATAGCAGGGATTTTCCATTATCTTGTAAAAATCATGTTATAAATGAACAACAAATCGTAAGAAAAAAGAGATAAACTGCCTAAGAGATACACAAGATGAGACTATCCGAAAATACCTTATACTGGGTGAGACTTTGACCGTTCAAAAGATATAGGGTGTTGAAATTGCGTAAAAATATGCATTTTCACCTGAAATATTCAAACGAAAGTATCAATTGAATTTATCTCTTGTAGAAGGTTTTTGATAACACTCGTGCATATTTTGGCATCAATAGATTTATTCCATTTCCTGTGGGTTTCTCACTACTGCTGTACAGATTGGTTAAATTGCATGAAAAACAAATATAACTTGAACTAACGGTCCGTATCTTGCACTTCCAAGGATCATTAGTCTTTTTTGCAGATAAAATAATTCCTCATCTTTTTTCCTAAATTGCCATAATTATTCGATGAAACATGATTGAGTGAATCATTTCTTAGAGGGAAAATAATGTTTTTAAACAATTCAGATTCAATAGTGGATGCTGTCGAAGGTAATTTTCATTCAAACTATACTGGACTACAGAGGGGTATTTACCCAATGTGAAAACTTAAAATGCTTATAACTTTTTAACGCAGATCTCAAGAACCGTTAAAATTGACGCAGTGGTCAAACACTCACCCTGTATGAAACAAATACCTTGTCCCGTAAATTGAAAAATTTAGGTAAGAACTGACTTGAGGTAAATAGCCTTTGCGCGCTTGGTCTATCATCTCTTTCATTTCAATTTTATTTTCAAGTTACATCTCTCTAAAAATCACTAGATACAACGGTCTTCCACAAGGATCAGTTCTAGCCTCACTATATTTCGATTTATATATACGTGTTTCTTTGATTCGATATTTCAGAAATTTACACGTTTCTGACTCCACGAAGCGGAAATCATTGTTGAATCACGAGAAAGTTTTGTTGTTCTTGTGGTCACTAGTTATACGTTCATTATTATAACCAAGCACTTACAACAATCAATTATTTATGGGAAACGAGTGGAAAATTGGATTGTGTCGTTGATTGTCACACATCTTTGATACAAATAGTTTGATGATGAAATTAGATGGACAATAGGAGTTGTTGCGTAATGCTTGTAAAAGTTATACTCAAATTATTTCATTAAAAAATCTGGGTAACCCTAAAAGACAGCGTTATCTGCAGGGGTTAAGATTCCAAACGGGTATTCTTAAGCGACAATTAAGGGGGGTCTTGAATACAGGGTGTAACTAAATAAGTGTAAAGTGATTCCTCATCGAAAAAAAAGATTCATTGGAGCATCCCTTGTTAAAATGAAGCCCCTAAAAAGGAGTACATAAAATTTGTATAACAATTTTTTTCACAAACACCAAAAAAGTTGTGTGTTTTGTTGTTAATAAATTAGTTTTGTGTTTTACCATTTATGGCCGGTTTCTGAAGTCGCTTTAACGCTTCGATAACTTATGGAGCCCATAACTCCCTTTGTTTACCGTTATGTTATCGAATTGATAGCTAACCACACCTTAAATGCGAGTTCAGAAACCGGCCATAAGTCGTTTAATGCAGGTACTAGCTACAGAATAATAGACTGGTCAACAGTGGTTTTGGTGCCAAAGATTTTGGAGGTGATTCCATATAAATCTGATGCCCTGAATTCAAATATGCTATTAGTTTTTGCCTGTCAGCTCGAATTCTTAAAGTATCAACATTTTTGTGAATTATACATTAAAATATTCTAAAAGAAAAACCATGGTTTAAAAGAAACAAATTAATAAAGGAATTTTTATTATATTACACAGATATTACATATATTATTCATTATATACTATAGAAAACAGAAAAAATCATCATTTAAACCAATTACTCTCTAAAAATTTCGGAAACTTCTTTTGCGTGACATTCTTGAATGTGTTTTAGAATAATCCCGTTTTAGGACCAGCAGTAATCTGCCATCATGTGAGTATCCCATCTTCCTTGATAGCGATCCTCCATACATTTGATATCTTGGTGAAATCTTTCGCCTTGCTCCTAACTAATGTCGCCTAAATTATCAGGAAAACGGTCTAAGTGGCTGTGTAAATAGTGCACCTTAATGCTCATGTTACACCCAAGTGATCTGAAATTATTCAGCATCTCATTGACTAATTCAACATAGTTTTCAGCTTTGTGTCTACCCAGAAAATTTTGGACAACTGAAACAAATGAATTCCAGGCATTTTGTTCAATCTCAATAATTGAATTTATGAAGTCAGGGTTTTAAATCAGCTGTCTTATTTTTGGCCATCAAATATTCTTGCTTTAATTTTTTCCTTACTCCATTCTTGATCCATTCTTATCAAGAGCCTTTACAAACTGCTTCATTAGACCCAGCTTGATATGCAGGGGTGGAAACATGATTTTCTCTCGCGGAACTAAAGGATCATTGATGATATTCTTTCCCCCAACATCCATGTTTTCTCTTCTAGGCCACTCTTTTCTGACCCAGTGTTGCGTTTTGTCTCTGCTATCCCAGAGGCACAAAAAACAAGGATACTTGTTGTGGCCACTTTGCTGTCCAAGGAGAAAGTTTACCATTTTTAAGTCTACACAAATCACCCATTGGTGTTCATGATACTTTATTTTTTCCAAAACCAAAGCTATGTTGTCATATTGCTCTTTCATTTTCGTTGAGTGATCAATTGGTATTGAGTTCCCATTATGTAGAAGAACACATTTCAAACTTCGCTTTGAGCTGTCAATAAGTAGGATCATCCGGAAAATATTCAGGAAGACCCATTTTCACAAGGAGTTCTCTAATAGCATGGCAAAATACAAGATTATGTTCTTCAGAGAAAAGAGGTAGCAGATCTTTCTCCCTTGTGCGATAAAACGTAATTTTCGTTCCTGGGTCGAGTAAATTTTTTTACTTCAACCTGGAAGCTAGTAATTCAGAAGCTTCTTTCGACAGGTTGATATCTCTAGTGAGGTCATTTAACTCATCTTGGGAATTGATGACATCGTTTCAAAATCACTGTCACCTGATCAGAGAGACATATATCCTCACAGAGTTCTGGTAGCTGCTGAAAAGTTGGAATTGGCACTTCTTCTGAGTGCGTCTTGCAGAGACTAAATCTGCATAAGTCCACTTGTTAGGTTATTTCGATTGATTCCAGTAATATTTACTAGGCAGACATAACAGTCATCGAAGTGATTTTTTGGTTCTCTCCAAACCATTGGTACTTTTCCTTTTCCCGGTAGTCCACTGTCGTAAATGCACTGTACAAGTTTTACAGACAATATGTGGTGCCCAGGTTTTATCCTGATCACCAAGCTCAACACCAAAATATCCAAGATAAGCCCTCTTTACAAAGTCACTAATAGTTTTTCTGTTTTCCAAGAACGTGTATTCTCAGCATATGTAGCAAAAAATATCAGGATGATGTACACAGTTTCTTCTACTTGAACTCATTTACCACCTTTTAGATTTACTTTTCAACAGTTCGTGACTAACCAGAAATTTCATATGACGCTAAGTTCTATCTATCTGCACCGCGGGAATTCACAAACTAACCTCACTTCTCAACTGCAGTTGAAGTTCACTTCAGACTGGACAGCTCCATATATCGGATTTCTATGGAACTAGCTGGATGACACTAAATCCCACTTGTTAACAGTTTGTCAACCAATTAGTTATATATCTCATATTGTTAGTCTTCTATTTGTAATAAATGAATTAAAATAATAATTATAATAAATATTATTATTTCAAATTCAATTTGTCACAAATGAAGACTAACAATAAGGAAAATATACAAGAATCTATCTCTTGTATAAATTATACAACACTCATACTTGAAAGTATTAAATAGGAAAAAGCATTGATAGATAAGTGAATTTATCTAAAATTCAAGAGCTGATACAGAAAAATTGCTATCATATTTGGATTCAGCAATAAAAATATAGTTAAAATCCGCTCAAAAATTCTAGGCACCAAAAACAAATTTTTTTTCGTTGGTTTAAACGCATGCAAAGTGTATATGTTAGGCCCGAAGACCGAAAACGCTCAGTGGCCGGAAAAATCGCGTTTTGGCTGCCTTCGAACGCACAGAACGCGTTTTGGCTGTTTTTAAACGCTCGCAACGCGTTCTGGTAATTGTTAAACAGCCGGAACGCGTTTTGTCAATTGTTCAACTCTCACAACGCGTTCTTAATGTTCGACTTGTATTATTTGCCGCTTTCTACCTGCGTAGGATAAAATTTATATTGTCCCTCATAAAACAAAGTTGAAAATTGAAATACAATTCAATTATTGACAACTACAATTGGATACCAAAGATGGGTTCGGTTTTTCTTGCCGAATCATTTCAACAATATGAAATTTCTTATAATTGTTTTTCAGTTCTAGGAAGAAAGTTCCACTAATAAACTTATATTGTCGAATCTTGAATGGCTGAGGTCCTCACTTGATGGAAATCCATTTTCATTTAGTTTGAATATCATTAAATAAAAACTTATTTAATAAAGTTTCCACATTTATTGTGTTTTAACAATATGTAACACTACATTTGCAACAATTGTTTTGCCAAATTCTTGGCTTCTTCAGGCGAGTTCGATGTTAAACTACTCCAAAAATTTTTGAGTCTTCCTTATATATTTCTCAAGATGGAAGAGGGGACCGGTATTCTAAATGCTTCTGGGATTTTTTATGGCATGTTCATCAATGGTGATCTGTTGACATCCGTTTGGTCATTGAGTAAGATATTTTGCTTGTTATATCTGTTAATTTCCATTGTTTCTAGGATATTAAGCCTTCTGCTTTTGTTTTCTATGTGCAGAATTTTATAGTTTGGATCAAACATATGTCCCTCGTCTAAAAGATGGGTCGCATAAGTTGAGTTCTGTTTTTTATTCAGGAAACTACTCAAATGTTCTTTAATCCTCTTCTCGAAGTTCCTTCCTGTTTGTCCAATATATACTTTCTGGCATGAACCACAATTCAACTTATACACTCCTGATTTTTTGTTTTTATCTAATTTATCTTTATTATTTTTGATTAAATTACTTAAATTATTATCGGTTTTGAATGCTATATTGAAATTCCTTTTGTTTTTTAAAAAATTTGCTACTTCTATTGATTTTTTACCTGTGAAATTTAATGTTATATATCTATTCTGTTCTATTTTGTCGTTTTTGGGGTATATTAATGTTAAAGCTTGATTTAATAGGAATTGATTCAATATTTGGTCCACAAGGTCTGGTTTGAAACCATTATTAACAGAGATTTGTTTTATAGTATTGAGCTCACAATCAAAATTCTGTTTCTTCATAGGTGTTTTGATTAGTCTATATACCATGCTATTGAATGCTGCTAGTTTTTGTGAATATGGATGATGTGACTTTGAATGGATTGTTATGTCGGTGTAGATTGGTTTGCGATAAATTGCAAAATCGTGTTTACTATTGATTTTTGATATTGTTAAATCTAAAAAATTTATTTTACCATTTACCATTCAATAGCATGGTATATAGACTAATCAAAACACCTATGAAGAAACAGAATTTTGATTGTGAGCTCAATACTATAAAACAAATCTCTGTTAATAATGGTTTCAAACCAGACCTTGTGGACCAAATATTGAATAAATTCCTATTAAATCAAGCTTTAACATTAATATACCCCAAAAACGACAAAATAGAACAGAATAGATATATAACATTAAATTTCACAGGTAAAAAATCAATAGAAGTAGCAAATTTTTTAAAAAACAAAAGGAATTTCAATATAGCATTCAAAACCAATAATACTTTAAGTAATTTAATCAAAAATAATAAAGATAAATTAGATAAAAACAAAAAATCAGGAGTGTATAAGTTGAATTGTGGTTCATGCCAGAAATTATATATTGGACAAACAGGAAGGAACTTTGAGAAGAGGATTAAAGAACATTTGAGTAGTTTCCTGAATAAAAAAACAGAACTCAACTCATGCGACCCATCTTTTAGACGAGGGACATATGTTTGATCCAAACTATAAAATTCTGCACATAGAAAACAAAAGCAGAAGGCTTAATATCCTAGAAACAATGGAAATTAACAGATATAACAAGCAAAATATCTTACTCAATGACCAAACGGATGTCAACAGATCACCATTGATGAACATGCCACAAAAAATCCCAGAAGCATTTAGAATACCGGTCCCCTCTTCCATCTTGAGAAATATATAAGGAAGACTCAAAAATTTTTGGAGTAGTTTAACATCGAACTCGCCTGAAGAAGCCAAGAATTTGACGAAACAATTGTTGCAAATGTAGTGTTACAAATTGTTAAAACACAATAAATGTGGAGACTTTATTAAATAAGTTTTTATTTAATCATATTCAAACTAAATTATATTGTCGAGCATATAATATATAAATGCATGAATGAAAAAACAAAAGTTCTTTATTGAACAAATGAATTTCAATTTATTTTCTACAAATCCAACTTATTGTGGAGAATAAAACAAACTTGAATTTATAACACTTTTAATTACTTTATTAGAAACAATCCAATTATTGTAAACTACAATTAAATACAAACGACGGGTTTTTCCGAACTTTTGTGTACTTTACATAGGTACGTTACTTATTTTTACAAGAACTGTTTGAATGACATTTCGAATTACATAGTACATTTGAATTGTATCCGTAAAGTATGGAACAAATTCATTTTTAGCTAATCAGACCATTTTAAGAAATAATCCTGAAATTATTTTAAAATAATAATCTAATATACAGCGTGAATTATTTTCGAGTAATGACATCACCGTCATTTTTTTTAAATTGAACTATTTTGTCTCCATTTCCGTGTTACTCTAGCTGAGCTGATTCCAAAAATGTGTCACATGTTGATTCCAATAGGTACAGGGTCGACAAATAGACTATAGTTTTGTATGTGCTCGGTGCTCATAAAGAAATGCTAGACCACAAGTACCAAACATGTTCGGAAACAACTTATTTTTATTATTCTATTATAGTAATTGTTTTTTTCTTTAATTTTGAAATATAATAGGCTACCCTCGTAGAGTCTCCCAAGACTTACCCTGTATGTTATTCACTCTTTTTTCAGCACTGGTGAAATTTTTTGCAAATTATGAATATTTATGGCCATGGATCAATAATTTTCCCGCATCATTATAAATGATATATTCTCTCGTTTCCCCACCAATAGAAAGATCCGTTTGGTAGGTGATCTACCATAGATATTAATCTGACAACACTCTATAACTTACTTGATGCGGTTGCAATATCTTGAACAAACGTAAATTTAACATTTCTTTCAAATCCGTCAATTTTTCCAGAGCTATGTCGACCACAATGGTACAAGAAGTGCAAGCTGGATCATCTGGACCTATGAAAGAGGAAAAAAAATTCGTTTTTCCAAATCAAATAGGCACCGATCCCAATTTTAAAAGAAAAATTGTGTGGCAAAACGTGCTTGGGTTCATAGTGCTACATGCCGGCGCCTTTTATGGAATCTATTTGTGTTTCACTGATGCTAAATGGCTTTCTGTTATGTTCTGTAAGTTTTTATTTATTTTTTTAATTAAATTTATATATTTTTCTTTAAAGTGTTATTCGAACTGTAATGTTACATTGGTAATGATAACATATCCAGGGTGTAACTGAATAAGTGTAAAATATTTAAGGAGAGGATTCCTCATCGAAAAAAAACATAAAGAAACTCAAAGGGAGTACATAAAATAATAACTCAAGCACAAAAAAGTTACAATATTGAAATTAACTTAAGTTTCCTACTAGCAAAAAGACACTTATCCAGTTATTTATTTGGTTTACCCCATGGTTGTAAGGGTGGGACACGCAACCCCTAAAGTTTATTTCCAATGTAACTTTTTGTCTTATTATTTGTTTACCATTTAAAAATTTATTTCCGATCGCCTGTTTCATTCTAAACAAAAAATGTCTCATGAGTTTTTTGCCCAAAATAAACCAGCTCGCAGCAAAAAAATATTTTACGAACAAATACAGAGATAGGTACATCATAAATGCGAACTGGATTTATTATTATTCTGTAGTTGGTACCTGCATTAAACGACTAAATGATAAAAAACAAAACTAATTCATTAATAACAAAACACACTTTTTTGGTGCTTGTAAAAAAATTGTTATACAAATTTTATGTACTCCCTTTGAGGGGCTTTATCTTAACAAGGGATGCTCCAATGAAGTGCCATTTGAAAACGAAACAGACAAGATTACAGACGAAATAAATTTTTTCGATAGAAATGCTCGGACAGGTCGATTTTTGTTTCGAGGGGGACTACTTAAGATGTAGATTACG
This sequence comes from Micraspis discolor, assembly GCA_030674115.1. Lineage (NCBI taxonomy): Eukaryota > Metazoa > Arthropoda > Insecta > Coleoptera > Coccinellidae > Micraspis > Micraspis discolor. The sequence goes on from JARTUT010000440.1 coordinate 2,958,924, forward strand.
GACGCATAGCTCTTCAACCCTTGCTACTACAACCCCCACCCCCAAATTTTGAATAGGGAAGATGGGGTGAGTGATACCTCATTTGAAAGGTATTTTTATAGTGATTTCAGCGCAGTAATTTTGTTTTCATTTCATGCATTAATTCTCGAAATATTCTTAACTAAGTATTTGAAAGTGGTGTTTTCATGGGACTTGTAGTGTTTTTTTGTGAAAGTGAAAAATTTAAAACAGACTTCCTATTAACATGTTTATCTAAATGTCGTTGATTGAAGAATTTTGTGGTTCTATTCGCACATTGATTGTTTGCAAAAAAAAGTGAAATTATTTCCACCCGCTCTGCAATTGAATAAACCACGTTGAATGATTTATTTGCTATTAATCATCTATTGTGGATGTAATGTTTTCCGAAACGTCGGAAAACATTACATCCACAATAGATGAATAATCAAAATCATTCAACACGAGCTCCATCATCAACAATATCTCGTCATCAACTAGAAATTCGGTATGGGCCCGAATTGTTTCAAGAAGTTAGAAGTTATGAAAGAACCAGCATAAAATTGGCAAAGGAATGCAACCATTTGACATTCATCCATCTTGCAAGATATCGAAACCTAATTCCTAAAGGTCTCAGAGTGAAACTTCCTGTCAAAAGTTATAGAGCAGATAGGATTTCAAAACGGACAAGTCAAGCCCTTATGAGAGAAAGACTGAATCAACATCGATTCAACAAAGCCAAATTACTTACAACATGCGAGAACCTTAGATGTAGCATTCAATCAAAAACTAATGCTGAAGATTATGAAAATATTCTGGGAGCTATTAAACATAGCTATGAAAGAATATATGAACAACAGAAACAAGTCCAAAAAAGGAAAATGGATAAACTTATGAAGGAGTCAAGAAAATATGAACCCTTAGATCATTCAAAAACCGTGATCAATTTATCTAATAAGAACTTAAGTGAAGATCAGATATCTCTCCTCAACAAGGGTCTCAAGTTCTCTATAGCCCCTAAGACGATACCAAAAATTGAAATCATGTTGGCGGCAGAAGAAACTGCACAGAAAATTCGAGAACCTGAAAAAGCCGAAGAGTACAGATGGAAAATCAGAACCTTGTTAGACAGGAATAACAAAACACCTCTACCCAATATAAATAAAGCTGAACAGAGGGCATTAAAAGATCTTAAATCGGATAGTTCCATAAAGATACTTCCAGCAGACACAGGAAACGCCACTGTAATTCTAGATGTTGGCTCTTATAATCAAAAAATCAATGAATTATTAGAAGCAGGAAAATACAAAGAACTAAAAAAGGACCCTACCACCACAGTTGAAAACAAGATTTACAAAATCCTTTATAAATATCGAAATGAATTTCCAGATCAATTCGTTAGATCAAGACTTACACCTCACTTCAGTAAACCACCACATTTATATGGTCTACCAAAAATACACAAAGCAAATATTCCTCTAAGACCAATTGTGAGTTCAAGAAATTCAGCATGCCACCAATTGGCTAAATTTCTGCTGAAAATTATATCGCCATTAAAAAGTAATTCAACATCGATGATAAGAAACACGAAACAAAAGATAGAAGATGTCTATCGAAACGTCGGAATACATTACATCCACAATAGATGATGGTAATAGCCCAAATAATCATTCAACACGAGCTCCATCATCAACAATATCTCGTCATCAACTGAATAAACCACGTCGAACAATGATTTAGAATACATACAAGTCTCGATTCAAAACTAAGAATAATTCACATGTCAAAGAACTAGTGAGCCAACTCAATGATCTGTTCGTAATAAATAAAAAATTATCGATTCTCATTTTTTTGAAAAAGATATGAATTCAATAATCAACAAAATGAAAACTTATTGAAGCCAACTGAGAAAACACTTCATAATTAAGTCGGAAATCGTTTCACGAATTGGGACTGGAATATTTCTGTGGCATCATTAATGATTTGATTTTCTTACCTGGTAATCTGATTAGAGATATGTACGTATTTTTGGTTCAAAATTAACTAAAGCACCGTTCTAACATTTCAATACCATTTTTGTATATCGTTTTATCCTTTGCCTCAAAATGGACCTCAATTTAAACGATACCCTCTTCATTCTCACCGTCGAGCTTTTTTTAAGGTTTGCGATCACCCAGTAGTCGCTGGGAGCCAAATCAGGCCAATACGGTGGATCTGGGTGCAATTCGAAGTTCAATTGATGTAGTTTTGCCCTTGTTTTAATCGACTTGTGACACTGTACGTTATCTTGATGAAAACAATTTTTTCTTTGCAATATGCGGTCGTTTCTTTGCAATTTTGGCCATCTCCAATCACGCTATTTCTTTTCTTGAGATTGTCGGTCAATATTACACCATTGAATGATTGTTTGGGTTATTACCATCATCTATTGTGGATGTAATGTTTTCCGACGTTTCGATAGACATCTTCTATTTTTATCAAGGAGAAAAGTAAATATTGACAGAAGTCATGAAAGAAAAATGAACGATGTTATATACTCATCTGTGATATGATGATCTTTTTGAGTTGGATCGAACTATCGGCGTCCAAACATCTGGCAGATCTATAGATGGAGCACTTATGGAATCAGGTGTTATTTTCATAAATGCTGCTTCTTTGATTTTTCTTCTTGCAAGTTTTTCTTCTTTGGATATTATTGATGCTTCATCCCATTTTATACGATGATTCTCATCTACAGCATGTTGGACCAACCTGGATTTGTCGCTGTCTAGTACTCGTAGAAGCTTCTGATGTTCTTTTATTCGTACATTCAGAGGGCGTTTAGTTTCTCCGATGTAAGATCTTCCGCACTCGCAAGGTAATTCATATATGCAGTTCTTTGTCCTTTGTGTCTCATTATTAGGCTTAACTTTTGTAAGTTTAGCTCTGATAGTGTCTTGAGTTTTGAATGCAGTCGTTATGTTGTATCTATTTCCAATTCTTCTCATTTTCTCCGACAAACCTTTTACATAAGGAATTACGGTTTTAATGGTCTGATTTATATCTGTTGGACGAGGTTGACTTTCTCTTGTACGTCTAGCTTTTTCTAATATCTTTTTGGGGTAGCCATTGCTTCTAAGAGTTTTCGAGATGTTATTTATTTCTTCATTTTGGTCTTCTTCAGTGCAACAAATATTTATTGCTCTATCAAATAAACATTTTGCTACTCCCAATTTAGTGTTTAGTTGGTGGTTTGAATCAAAATGTAGATATTGTCCTGTGTTCGTTGGCTTTTTATACACAGTGGTTCTTGGGATTCCATTTTGTTTATGTACGAGTACATCTAAGAATGGAAGTTGTCTGTCTTTCTCGATTTCAATTGTGAATTTAATTGATTCCTCTTGATTGTTAAGATATTGAAGGAATCCATCTATAGTGTCTCTTCCATGTTGCCAAATAATGAAAGTATCATCTACATATCTTTTCCACAGTTTGGGTTTAAGTGCATATTTTTCTAATGCCTTCTGTTCGAAAATTTCCATATATAAATCAGCTAAAATTGGTGATAGTGGTGAACCCATGGCCATTCCAAATTCTTGTTGATAAAAGATGTCTTCAAATAGGAAATATGTTGTTTCAATACAAAGAAAAAGCATTTCCATAATTGCATTTACGCTTAGTGTAGTTCTTTCACTAAGGGTTTGATCTTCTTCAAGCTTTTTCCTAACTATGATAAGTGTTTTATCTGTCGGAATAATCAATATTCACCACGAGCTCCATCATCAACAATATCTCGTCATCAAATATTACACCACTCACATCTCAAAATACCGAGGTCAAAACCTTTTCAGCCGATTGTTGTGCTTTCGGGCGCTTTGGACGAGGTTCACCTCATGTGGTAATTCGAAGCCATAAGAAGATATTAAAGTTCTTTTTTATTTACTTTACGAGTCATAGTTGTTCATAGAATGGATGAATAGTTTTCGTGCTTGTAAACACATCGTTTATGATTCAATTAGACTGTCAGAGATTCCATCAAATATGGTGGGATGTAGAAAGCAAGTTTTTATGATTGCTGATGAGTCTTGATTCAATTTTTGCATTAACAACCGGCAGAAAATGAATGTATTCTATCAATTTCAAAATTGAGTCTACAGGTGAAAATGCAATTTTTTCATGAAATTTCAACACCCTATATCTTTGTAAACGGGGCCAAATTTGGTAAAATGTTACAGGAAGAAAATGATTCATTTGACAAGGTTAAAATTGATTAAAATTAACTTGAATTTCAACACAAAAGCAGGATTCGATGTTTGAATTTGCATAAAAACATTCACACAACAATGAGGTTTGTGAGATTGTTGAAAAAAATATTTTCACATGATTGAAACGAAATAATAATGGTTAATTTAGGAACACTAATTAATTTGGAGCTATACTGACATCCAAATTACGCATCTCAATTCAACGACTATAAAAAAAATCAGAATAAACCAAGTTTAGTTTTTCCCATCAGGTTCAAAGTTTCTGCGAACAAAATTTTGCAAAATTTCGTAGATCTATTTAATTTTTAACGAATCCAAGGTCTCAGCTCGATGTCAGTTACATCTGGACACTATGCGGCGGACCATTATCGTGCATATTCCTCTCTATCCTAGATATTTTCTAATATCAAAAAATGATACGTTCAATGATATCAACTCGAAGGAGTGACGGCTCGTGCCCTCTAGGAGTGGGTCGGACAGACCAAGCATATATATATATATATATATAATTTAGAAGCAATTTTCTTGGGTTTAGAGCACTGGATTAAAATTAGGATTTCATCTTTTTTTTATTCATACTTTACAACATATATTTCGGCGTACATTGAGCCTTTTTCAAGTTTACATGTTACAAATACAGTGACAATCATATCTAAAGTGTATAACTGTCCAACAATTCATCTTAAAACTTAGTAAAATTAAAATCAAATTCATCATGTTGTGAACGCTGTCAATTAGAATTATTCTAATGATGGAAAACCTGTTATCCACTAAAAAACTAATCAAATCAACGCAATTTGATACTACCTCTCTTACACTTGCCATCTGGATCACTCACATTGAACTTGTAACCGAAATCGAACGAAAACTCGTACAACCCTAAGCCCTACACACTAACATCTTACTCCAAACTACTGACCTAGTGAGCTGAGCTGAATGAACAAGTCGTGGGTTGCTGTTTTGCTATTTACAGTTACTAAGAATGAATTTTTATGGTCAGAAAATCACAAAATTTATTCCATACAGTACGAATACATTTATTCTGAAATTGAAATAATATTCAAGTACTTATGATAATAGTCATTTGAGATTTGAGGGTGAAAATTTCAATTATCAACAGGATACGTGACAAAATTTTAAATACATAATGATTTCTCTTTCTATCTCAAATTTAGGATAAAAAACATATGAAGATGTCGGATATTAAATTACAATTTTTAATTTGATATTTGCAATAAACATCGATAATAATAAACAATTTCACCCGCCTGCCGTTTCACATTGGGACGGCCAAGGGTTCTCGGCCAACCTCGTAAGTGTAACAGTCGAGCTATTGTAGAGTCAGGGCCAGATTACCAATTAGGCACAGTAGGCACGTGCCTAGGGCCTACGAAGGCCAAAGGTCTTAAGGTTTTGGAAAAAATATATTGAAATAAAATACCCCAAAAACTTATAAACATTTTTATATTATTATATAGTGAAGGTCAAAATAATATATCTAATAACAAATACACAAAAAATACGAATACAAAACGTTTGGTTTACTAGGTAGATCCTAACATAACTCCTTTTTTCGGGATTTTGACACAGCGAATTCGTGTATGATATCTTCAAAATTAATGCTGTGAGAGACATCACTTTCAATACACAGAAGGCCCAGTGACGAAATTCTCTCTTGACCCATAATTGAACGCATAAAATTTTTTATAAGCTTCAACTTGGAGAATGATCTTTCTCCTTCTGCATTCGAACCCAATATCGAAAGGTATATGCGCAATGCAATATTAACATTTGGGAAACTTGACACAAGTTTATCCTTTATTTGTAATTTGATGAGATCCGTTATAGAGGTGGTTTTGGGGTACAAATTTGAAAAAATCAAATACTCATCAACAAGGTTTCCTTCTAAGTCAGACGGATACATTTTTACCAGAGCTTGAGCCTTAACCTTGATAATGTCCTCGGTCAGTGTATTATCCGTAAGAAAACTAAATGTGTCATAAAGGCTGGTATACGCGTATACGCAGTGCGTCTCTTTGTCATTTCAGCGCAAAGCACATCCAGAACGATAAAAAAAAACATTAATCTTAAAGGAATCTTTGGCACTGCGAGAGGGAGTCTCATCTGGCCCTTCATCGAACTGTCGTTTTCTCTTACGAACTCTAGTTTCGGATTCTTTAAATTCTGAATCAGGTGCAAGGGCTTTTGCCTTAAGATAATAGCTATTATACATGTCCTCAGTTCTGCAGTGAGATAAATATTGAATTAAACTGTCGTAAAGTCGCACCATCGTGTTAAACTCGATGCCAGGTTCTTGAAGAGATTTATTTACAATATCGACGTGTTTTAGTAGATCTTCCCAAATAACTGTGAGTAATACCATCTCCAAAGTATTAATTTGATGGATTAAGGTTTGTGCCTCAATCACTGTTGTAGGTTTCATACCTTCACTAGTTGAAATATTTGTACCACGTATATCATCATAATGGGCACATAATGTTTTTACAGCCTCATAACGTGCTGACCATCTGGTCTCTGAAAGTCTTTTTACAGAAATTTTACTTCCCAAAGACCTTAGTTTAGACCATCTTTGGGGACGCTGCAAAGAAATTGTAGAGCGATTGCAAAATTTCAAAAAATTTTACAGCTTCTAAGCAGCTTTCTGCCGCCGCTGTGCCAACTAGATTAAGACTATGAGCTCCACATGGTACCCAAGTGGCTGCGCTGTTGATTTCCCTAAATCTAGTTTGTACTCCCGAATACACTCCGCTCATATTAGCCGCATTGTCATGAGACTAACATCTGCAAAATTTTGGATCTATTCCCTGATTTTCTAAAACTGAAATTAGAGTGTCAAAAAGATACTTGGCATCATGTTTTTCTATTTTAACAAACATCAAAAATCTTTCATATATATCTCCAGTTTTTGAGACATATCTAATAACTATGGAGAGTTGATCCGTATGGCTAACGTCAGGTGTAGAATCCACAGTGATTCCATAATACTTGGCTTCTTTGATTTCTGTAACTATTTTTTCCAATACTTTTGACCCCAGTAAAATTATTAGTTCTTTATACGTTGTGGAGGATAAATATGATACTTTTCCGCGGCCTGGATTACCGTATCTTCTTAGATGTTCTTCTAGAAACGGATCAAATTTGGCTAAGAGATCGATACACCCAAGAAAATTGCCATTACTAGGATTACCATGTATTTCATTATCGCCTCTAAACGCTAGTCCCCTTTCGGCCAAAAACTTAATTACTTCCACTACTCTTCTTAAAACCGTGTCCAATATGTGCTTTCTTTTTCCTTGACAATATCAAACGTCTCATCAATTTTTCTAGTTTGGTGGTAGTTCACTAAAGCAGAAATAGATGCAAAATTTTCTTTTGGCACTTCATGACTTGAAATTCTCGAATGTGCGTTTTTCCAGTCATTGAAGCCTGTAAGGAATTGGTTACACAGGTTTGGATTTCCAGGTAGGTCCAATTTGAACAAAATACATTTATAACAAAAAACTTGCCAGTAGATGCGGAAAATATCAACCAGTCCCTTTTTATAATATTGTTGTTCGGTTTTCTGAAAAAATAATCTTGTGATGGACACTCATTTTTTCGCCAAATTTAGTGGCGTATAACTTAAAATTTATATCCAATTTCTGCACAGGGTGATTACGAGAGAAGTAATCGATAAGATCTGCCCTTATGGTTGTCCACCGTGCTGGATCAGAACTGAATATACTTGAGTCTGATGTTGTTGGTAGTGATTCAGGCACCACCTGCTTGGAAGCGTCGTTAAAATTTCGTAAACCCCCGTCAGCCTCGTCTTCTGTGACATTCTCAGTTTTATTGGTTGAACATTCTTGCGAGTCCCAACAAGCCTCAGCTTCTTTAGGTCTAACCTCGATCGAGGAAATATCTACCGCATCTGCATTATCTTCTGTCTCCTTAGAAATGTTAACATATTTCAATAAAGAACCTTTAATTTTACTAAGCGACTCACTCACTTTCTCTTTCTTTTTGCGTTTTTCATGTCCACTTTGGTGTTTTCTTTTATATCCATCAGACATTTTTCGCTGAAAAAAAGTAGAAATAAGTAAAATAAGTAATAGTTGAAATAAGTAGAGTATAAAAACAACTTTCCTTTACTTACCTTACTTATAATAAATTTAACTTCCTGTTTTTAAACTAAAGATTGACTTGGGGTTGAGCGTGATTAAATACAAGCACAGGCATACACGCTTTATCGTAGTGTTTACATATTAACTTATTACACAACTGAGCTACTAAAACAAAAGACCTTAGCAGCAGGGAAAACCTCTCGATCGCGCGCAAGCGTTTGGAGTGGGCATGGAAACGTGGCCAACTGTGTCAAACGCATGTGCCCGTCCGAGAGGTTTTCCCGGCGGCTAATGTCTTGTCATGTTCATGTACTAAAACCCTGGATTTCTGCATCGAATTTGGTAGATATAAAAGTTGCATTGTTGCAGATAAACTCAATTCTGGAATTATGGCTATTGAAAATGGCTCTATGAAAAATAAAAACATTAAAATCCCAAAATAAAATAATGTTATTATACCGCATCATCACATTTTCGGATTTATATCTACAACAAAATTATTACTTAATATTAGCGGTCAATTTCAGTTAAAAAATATTTATTATTTCGGGGCCTACGCTGCTGGAGTGCCTAGGGCCTACGACACCCTTAATCCGGCCCTGTGTAGAGTTCCATAATAGGAACTTCGAGCGACGTATGTGTTATAGTCCAGTAAAGGAAGGGCTGAAATCACTTTTTTTCGGAAAGAGCTGCATTTTTGATATGTTGATTGTTATAATGAAAGAAACATATGGTCAAAAATGCAGGTGTTACAATTTTCAGGAACATTGAAAAATTCTTGAAAATATAGAGAAAAATACGGTTTTTCTGATTTTTCATGAATTAGAAGGTTTAGTAAGAAAAAGTTTTAAACAAAAGTTGTAGAGCGGAAAATTCTAGTCCAAATTATGTACTTTACTGTTCTCGAAAGTGATTTTGTATATTGATTATTAAGGTATTTCTCTAATGCGGCGATAACAGTGAATTGAAATTTGGCGCCTAGTGCAAAACCAAGCGAGCGGTCCTAGACATCTGGAGTTCTAGAACAGGGTAGGATTCAGCACAAGTTGTCTGGAGAGTGTGATTTGAAATTCTTGGTCTATTAGAATGACTAACAGCTCGCTTGGGATATCAATAACATGTAATCATTAGGTTTAAACTCATTAGTTTGAAATCGATATTTCAGTGACGCATTGAAATGAATAATTGTCCCACCAAAATTTCATTTTCTCAAATAACTCGTTGACGGGATTTTGAATACTTACAAGAACAGATTATTATATAGTTAGTTATGGGGTTATGGGGGGAAAACTTTCTCAACAATAATACTTTCATATAAAAATTTAAAGAGAAATATAGTAATGTCATTATCATCGAACAACATCGTGGAAGCAACTGGTTTTCTTTTACAAATCTCCCAATATAATGGAGCTTAGTAAAGATTGGCTTTTAATCCCTGATTCTCTCAGTAATTATCAAAAAATTTAATTTTACGGATAGCTGGTCAAATCGTTGTAGCTTATATAAAAAAACAAGATTATAACTATGAAATTTATCCCCTCTCAAGTTAATTCTTGATAGCACTATATCTGAAATTCCGGAAAGTTTGAAAACTACCTTATTCCATTTACTAGATTCAAAATGTAGTGCAAGGAAAGATGTGGAACGTGATACAATAGCACATTCCAAAATTTCCACTGTTCGTTCAAGAATATTCATTTCCAAATTTCAGCTAGCTGTTGGAACTTATGTCTACAGAAAAACAGGTACTCGTTTGATAATTGACATGATGAGTAAATTAGAGTATCGGCTTCATACCACAATATTCAATTATATGAAGCTTCCGTTATAAGGCAACCTGCAAAATTAACGCATCAACTCTTTCATTCAATTCGTTTTTGATAACACAGATCACAATGTAAGTACGTCGGATGGTCATGAAACATTTCACTGTTTGGGGGGTATTAGAGTCAATACACCAGAATAGGATGTTGAATATGAAGGAGGTTCCAAAAGGCTGATGGAAATACCACTTGCTTCTATTTTAGCTTCACAAAAGAAGATATAATTGATACCATTCAGTTACACGAATCCTGATGAATTGAAGAGTGTAGAGTTCGTTGATGAATCAAAACTTCATATAAAGGTACAACCTGAAGTTCCAAAATCATATGTTGCGTATTTATGTGCGAAATCTCTCGAAATAGAAAATATTCCAACATGGCAGGGGTTTTCATGAAATTTTATCACGAGACGTTACATATATGATGTCGCATGTTAATTGTCTCCCCATTCATTAATGCACCACCATCCAGTTTAACCACATTACACACAGCTTTGCTCTAGGCAGTTGAAGAAACGAAGAGAAATAAAGGTAGAACAACTTTTGTAACATCGATCAGCATCCTTATTTCAAAGCTAAATCAATCATTGTGCAGTCGGTCAATCCTGAATTTAGGAATATTACTGTGAGATTAGGAGGGTTCCATTCATTGATGTCATATATGGGCGCCATTGGCTTTATCATGGATGGGAGTGGTTTGAAAGATCTTTGGGCTACTTCATACGCTGCACAATCAGTGAAGAAAATGTCTGGAGGGCTTTCATCAGAGCTTTTCGTACTCACATATTAACTTTCACTGCTACAGGAATTCATATTTTGAAAACAAGCAATACAACTGCGAATGATGTAATTGAGAAACAAGTGAAAATGATGTTCGAAAATGGAAGGAAAATTCTCCTACTTTGGGCGATTGTAATATTGGCCCAATGATAGTATGTTCAACTCGGAAATTCGAGGGAACACTTCAATATTTGAAGATTTGCACTTAAGCAGTGTCATGAAAATGTTAGCGCAAAAGTGTTCAATGGTACTTACAGGATATGGTGCATTTGGAAACAACGATGGATACATTAGAATTGACAGGTTCACAAAAGAAGGATATTTCACTATTCTTAGGACATACAAAGCTTGGAGTGGTGTCTGGAGTGATATGTGTATAGAACAAATACTAAATAGATTTTTCGGTACCGATTTAAGGCATGGTAGAGGAGTCACACCCAGTGTTGTTGCGCGTTACCTTCTGGGATGCCATCGGCATTTGACGTCATGGAATGTTTGGAGGAATAGGCTGATTTGAGAACAGCGAATAGTGAACAGCACGTGGATTTATCTGAAAGTCGTATGAAGAGAGATAAAGAAGACATAGAAAAATTGTATTCTGGCTAAAATGCCATAATCCTTTGAGAAAAGAGATTGTCTGATGTCTCTTTCTACAGGTGTTATTGGTAGCGACTATATTAACTGTCATATGGCATATGGCACTTCAAGGACGCAAAGGAATGGTAGCAATAGTTGGAAAAAATTTGTGGAATATGACTTTGTCATCAAAATTTAAAGTTAAGAATTTATGCGATAGCCAGAATAAAATTCGTATTCTTGGAGGTACATCTTCTATAGACTCATCTGCATTGTTTCAGAGAATGTTCGTTCTTTATCAGAACGATGAATAAAGGAAAAAAGAGGCAAGTTCTTACGAATTGTCGCCATATCCACTATCTCTTTTCGACGAATATGGATTAATGAGAAAAACTGTTAACTCTGACCTCTATAAATTATTCTCAACGCATCTTCAATCACAACCTCTGCTTACTGGTATCTGGTATGATATATGTTATAGATATTTATTATACCAAGTTGTATGGCCTCACAGTAAGAGATTCGTAGATGTATTAGAAATATATAGATCGTTCATATTGAAAAAATTGGGACAGAATTGTAAAATTGTATTTAGCGGTTATTGGGATGAAATCGTCGGAATAAAATCGTATGAACGATTCCGCCGAGAAGAAAAAGTTGTTGCCCCTGATGTACAAATTGATGAAGACAAAATAGTAACAATGACACAAAAAAAAATTTTGTCAAATATTGGGAATAAATATACATTTATCAAAATACTGTCCAATTATCTACGAAAACATATTATAGAAGTACATGTAGCAGAAAAAGATGCCGACGTAGATATAGTAATGGCAGCAATCTCTCTGAAAGAGAACGTTCCAGAATCGGTTGCTGTGATTGGCAGTGACGTAGATCTCTTACACCAGATCACAGCAATAGATCACGGAAAAAATAGTGAGATATCTGTACAACACAAGTGCGGAAAATTTGAGCATCGTTGAACTGAGATATAAAATATTCACAACCCCAGTTTTAGGAACCAGGAAAACATCACCCCTAGTAATGCTTCCTCCAACAGAGTCAGCATTGATTGAACACACCAGACGAGTTTATTATCAAATTCAGGTTTGGCTAGAACGACCGTCGTTGAAACCTGAATATTGGGGTTGGCATAGATCACATTGTATGCTACTTCCTAAAATGAAGACCAAAGCAGTAGCTCCACAGGAATTATTGAATAATGTGATCAAATTCATTCACACCCTAGTTTTATTAGTTTCAAAAATTTCAGAAATTCACTCTTATTCTTGTTTTTATTTATTCACATTTGTTTAAGGTATTCTGCAGCTGTAATGAAAAATGTGATACTTCTCGCTACAGTTGCAAAAAAACAGGACTGAAATGAACAAGGTTTTGCAAAATGTGTAACGGCATGTGAAAATGTCTCTGACCTGATAAACTCTGATGTCGATGAAGATCAATGGGATCTAGATGATGCTGAGGGAGATGATATTGATGCATTTAATTGAAGAATTATTAGTAAAAATGAAAAAAAAGTTTTTCCTGATATTATTCGATGCAGAAACTTATAATTATTATTAATTAATGCTATTGCTCTTCAAATAATTACTACAGTTTTTCAATTGAACTCTTTTGTCCCATTACTCTGAATAAATTTCTTTCTTTCGAAGAATTACTATTATTTTACTATCAGAAACATACCCACCTACGTCTAAACTATTATTCGTATATCGTATGCATCTTAAGGAAATTCAGCTAGAATTTGTTCATAATTGCGGCTGAAAACTATTTTAGTTTTTGAATTAATAAAATTTCAATTTCGTCAAATTACAAAATTTCCTTTTAAAATTTATCCAATTTTTGACTTTTCTATTTTTCATATTACTTCTAGCCTCCATTGAAGAATCTATAACGCCTTCGCTAGCACATCAGATTAGAAAACCGAACATCATTTTACCCAAACTGTCCGTTTTCAACCAACTCAACATTATATGATAGGGTTCGATGTAATAAAAGCAATACAATAACAAAACGAGTAGAGTCCAACTCTGCCAAATATCTACCAGATGTTTTGTTTAGCGTTCAGCTGAGGTGCAGGTAGTCATTTCATCGAGCGCCAAATTTAAAATTCGTTGGTATTGCGCTACTAAAGAAATACGCTGTTTATCAGTATACAAATTCACTTTCGAGAACGATAAAGTACATAATTTGGACTAGAATTTTACGCTCTACAACTTTTTGTTTAAAACTTTTTCTTACTAAACCTTCTAATTCGCGAAAAATCAGAAAAACCGTATTTTTCTCTATATTTTCAAGGATTTTTCAGTGTTCCTGAAAATTTTAACACCTGCATTCTTGACCATATGTTTCTTTCATTATAACAATCAACATATCAAAAATGCAGCTCTTTCTGAGAAAAAGTGATTTCAGCCCTTCCTTTACTGGACTATTAGATGAAATCATAAAATGAAAGCAGTGGCTTGGCTGGCTGAGCTGCGTTATTAAGTATAAGGACAGATGCGGGAACTTGGAATAAAAATGATTTCAGTTGTTTGACCGAAATCATGTGTACTTCGATGTGTTGAGTGGAAATATGAGATATATAGAGGGCAGAGGAAAAGATACTGAGGGAATTTCTCGAGATTTAAATATTGCTTTTAATTTTCGATTAAAAAAATATTTATTTTCACCTTCTCTTTTTCGGTCAGTGACGAGCCGTCACTGACTCGAAGAATTTAATTATAAACGTCATAATAACTTTAACACTGAACTAGTTTTGCTAATTGTCTGTCATTTCGAAAATAGGTTGTCGTTGAAACTGTTAGAAAAAATTCCATAACGGAACCCATTAAATGAAGAAGGAAACCTTCGTACCGGGAAGTTCATTAATTGAATTTAATAGGGTTATTTACGTGAGTTCTTATAAGCTTATTTGTATTTATGTTATTTCAATTTTCAATTGAAGACTATTTTTTTTCATTTTGCAAAAATCAAAATCCTGTTTTTGCGTACTCTTCTGTTATTTATTATTTTTTTATATAAAGGTGATTTTTCTTGTTGCAGTCTGGGTTTTGACATTTGTGACCGGGGTTGGCATCACTGCTGGAGCTCATCGTTTATATTCACACAAAACATACAAGGCCAAACTACCCCTCAGGCTCTTTCTGTTGACACTACAAACCATGGCTGGACAGGTGAGTACCTACCGTTCAAAATTTAGAACGAAATCTTAAGAAAATTGAACCTTGAGCGAGATATCTCGAGTGCCGAATAAATAATGAACGCAATCTCTCAAGATGATGTGTAAACATACTTGAATAAATGTGGAAAAATTCGAGAATATCTCTATTGGAGAGGTGACTAAGAAATGTTTACAAATCGTGTTGGATTGGGAGTGAAAGAAGTTATACAGGATGTGTTACATCAATCGTACCAGTTCGAAAATGGTCATTTATTGATACCAAATTCTTAGTTAAATACTTTTATTATTTTTGATACACTTTACTTTGTTTTTCACACAAATATAATGATGATTCTTTGATCAAACGAATACAATAATTATACTTTCACAGAATTGTTTGTACATCTGGGTGAGAGACCATAGACAGCACCACAAATACAGTGACACAGATGCAGATCCTCATAATGCCATGCGAGGATTCTTCTTCTCCCACATGGGCTGGCTCATGTCCAAAAAACATCCACTGGTCATTGAGAAAGGAAAAACCATTGATATGTCCGATATGGAAGCTGATCCAACTGTGATGTTCCAGAAAAAGTAAGTATCAAAAAGACATAACAACCTGAATTTCAATGAAATATTCATTTTAACAACAGATGCTTCATCGATCGTTTTATTGGATACTCGATTTTTGTTTTTATTTCAGATATTACAAAACGCTGTATTTCATCTTAGCCCTTATAATTCCGATTTCAATTCCCGTATATGCGTGGGGAGAAACATGGTGGAATTCGTTTTTTACAGCCTACTTCTTGCGTTATGTTTGCCTTCTTCACATCACCTGGACAGTGAACAGTATAGCGCATTTATATGGCACCAAACCTTTCGACAAGTGAGTATAACGTCCCTTCATTCAATTGATTTGGTAAATCCAAACTTTTCATATACAGGGTGTTTCAAAAAAGATTTCACTATCAACTGAAATTCCGAGTCTACGATGCTATAATTTTAGTGACTTATTAATGTGATATTGAGTACATGTGGAGCAACCATCTTGTTAATATTTGGTCAACATGTCTATGAATTTACTTGATTTGAATTCCTTGAGTTTTGATTTATCTTAATTTTTTCATAATGTTGAATAAAACAAACTAATTTTGCCAAAAAAATTTGTTTTACTATTGTAGGTTGTTGACTAGTATGTCAAAATGTTCTGACTACGTATAACCTCAAAAATGTAAAACTTTACGACAGAGCTGGCAGATTGCGACACAAGAGTTGTCCAAAGATGTGTGTTTATCGTTCATCCTTTTATTTTTATAGGAATATCGTATCAGTTGAGAGCAGGTTGGTAGCAATCTGGGCTGGTGGAGAAGGATGGCACAATTACCATCATACCTTCCCATGGGACTACAAGGCAAGTGAATTTGGAGCTGGTCTTAACGCCACTGGCTTTTTCATAGACTGCATGGCACACTTAGGCTTGGCTTACGATCTACGTGAAGCGTCCAAAGAATTAATCAAAAAAAGGATTTTACGAACTGGAGATGGCAGCCATAAACTACACCCAACATTGGTAAAATATAATAATAATAATAATAATAACAACAACAATGATGACGACGAAAAATGGTTCCGAGGCGAGTACGAGACACCTGAAGATAAAATTGGAAAAAAAATTGGTTAGGAAGAAAATTGAACCGTAGACTTAACAACTACATAGCGAAAATTTATTTTCGGTTGTGATTTTATTTTTTATTAAGGTAACAAAGTAACAAGAATCGACACAGTCACTGTGATATGTGACATCAAGAGTGCACATTCTGTATTTTCATACCTAAGGTTAGATACACGTCAAGATCTTTTTGGTACTGAATTAAGTAGTTATGTGATGGAAACCATCTGTTATTTTTCCTCAGATACGTTTAAAATACACTTGAAATACATAAAAAAACTTCTTTAGTTTCATCAGGTTATAGAATAATATTTATTTTAATGATATTGATATTTTTGTAAATATATATTTAATGATGAGTATAAAAATTGTTTTGTAAGATGATTCATGTGTGACAATTGGACATTTTTTGAATAAAATGAGCTCAATTCGTACCAGAGTGTTTTCTTAATATTTGCAAAATAAAACCTTTGGAAAACCCACAAAAAAAAAAAAAAGTTGAAACTTTATTTGAGATCGCCCAGAAATGTTTATATAACTCTGATATAGAGGGTGTTCCATGTGTTCACAGCAGTGGTAATCTCCTAAGATTATTATAAAAGATGATTCAGTACTGAAAGAAGGGCATTTATCAAGAGAAATTGCTGGCCAATCAGAAACCGGATCGTCTATTGTCTCCTCCCTCTTCATACAGTGTCGACAACAGTATCTCAAACCCCACCCATTTGTCATTTTACTACTAAATACTGATCATTTCCTGAGATTATTACAAAAACGTAATGATTCAATAATAAAACAAAGCCATTTAGCCATATTAGGCGCTGGCCTATCAGAAACCAGATCGTCTTATCGCTTCCCTCGTGATATAATGGCGACAATTAGATCTTAAGTACCGCCCATTAGTCGTTGAACTATTGCATTCTTATCATTTCCTGAAATAATTACCAAAACATGATGATTGAGTACTAAAACAAGGGCATTTATCAAAATAAATCGCTGGCCAATCAGAAACCGGATCGTCTATTGTCTCCTCCCTCTTCATACAGTGTCGACGACAGTATCTCAAACCCCACCCATTTGTCGTTTTACTACTAAATACTAATCATTTCCTGAGAATATTGCAAAAAGAGAATGATTCAAGAATAAAACAAGGCGATTTAGCCAGATTAGGCGCTGGCCTATCAGAAACCAGATCGTCTTGTCTTCCCTAGTGATATAATGGCGACAATTAGATCTTAAGTACCGCCCATTGGTCGTTGAACTATTGCATTCTTATCATTTCCTGAAATTATTACCAAAACATGATGATTGAGTACTAAAACAAGGGTATTTATCAAAATAAATCGCTGGCCAATCAGAAACCGGATCGTCTATTGTCTCCTCCCCCTTCATACAGTGTCGATAACAGTATCTCAAACCCCACCCATTTGTCGTTTTACTACTAAATACTGATCATTTCCTGAGATTGTTACAAAAACGTAATGATTCAATAATAAAACAAGGCCATTTAGCCAGATTAGGCGCTGGCCTATCAGAAACCAGATCATCTTGTCTCTTCCCTCGTGATATAATGGCGATAATTAGATCTTAAGTACCGCCCATTAGTCGTTGAACTATTGCATTCTTTTCATTTCCTGAAATAATTACCAAAACATGAGGAAGGAGTACTAAAACAAGGGTATTTATCAAAATAAATTGCTAGCCAATCAGAAACCGGATCGTCTATTGTCTCCTCCCTCTTCATACAGTGTCGACAACAGTATCTCAAACCCCACCCATTTGTCGTTTTACTACTAAATACTAATCATTTCCTGAGATTATTGCAAAAACAGAATGATTCAAGAATAAAACAAGGCGATTTAGCCAGATTAGGCGCTGGCCTATCAGAAACCAGATCGTCTTGTCGCTTCCCTAGTGATATAATGGCGACAATTGGATCTTAAGTACCGCCCATTGGTCGTTGAACTATTGCATTCTTATCATTTCCTGAAATTATTACCAAAACATGATGATTGAGTACTAAAACAAGGGTATTTATCAAAATAAATCGCTGGCCAATCAGAAACCGGATCGTCTATTGTCTCCTCCCCCTTCATACAGTGTCGATAACAGTATCTCAAACTCCACCCATTTGTCGTTTTACTACTAAATACTGATCATTTCCTGAGATTGTTACAAAAACGTAATGATTCAATAATAAAACAAGGCCATTTAGCCAGATTAGGTGCTGGCCTATCAGAAACCAGATCGTCTTATCGCTTCCCTCGTGATATAATGGCGATAATTAGATCTTAAGTACCGCCCATTAGTCGTTGAACAATTGCATTCTTTTCATTTCCTGAAATAATTACCAAAACATGAGGAAGGAGTACTAAAACAAGGGTATTTATCAAAATAAATTGCTAGCCAATCAGAAACCGGATCGTCTATTGTCTCCTCCCTCTTCATACAGTGTCGACAACAGTATCTCAAACCCCACCCATTTGTCGTTTTACTACGAAATACTAATCATTTCCTGAGATTATTGCAAAAACAGAATGATTCAAGAATAAAACAAGGCGATTTAGCCAGATTAGGCGCTGGCCTATCAGAAACCAGATCGTCTTGTCGCTTCCCTAGTGATATAATGGCGACAATTGGATCTTAAGTACCGCCCATTGGTCGTTGAACTATTGCATTCTTATCATTTCCTGAAATAATTACCAAAACATGATGATTGAGTACTTAAACAAGGGTATTTATCAAAATAAATCGCTGGTCAATCAGAAACCGGATCGTCCATTGTCTCCTCCCTCTTCATACAGTGTCGACAACAGTATCTCAAACCCCACCCATTTGTCGTTTTACTACTAAATACTGATCATTTCCTGAGATTGTTACAAAAACGTAATGATTCAATAACAAAACAAGGCCATTTAGCCAGATTAGGCGCTGGCCTATCAGAAACCAGATCATCTTGTCGCTTCCCTCGTGATATAATGGCGATAATTGGATCTTAAGTACAGCCCATTAGTCGTTGAACTATTGCATTCTTTTCATTTCCTGAAATAATTACCAAAACATGATGATTGAGTATTAAAACAAGGACATTTATCAAAATAAATCGTTGGCCAATCAGAAACCGGATCGTCTATTGTCTCCTCCCTCTTCATACAGTGTCGACGACAGTATCTCAAACCCCACCCATTTGTAGTTTTACTACTAAATACTGATCATTTCCTGAGATGATAAAAAAAAACATGGTGATTCAGTACCTGCCAAAACAAGGGCATTTAGCGATATAAGTCGGTGGCCAATCAGAAACCTGATCATCTATTGTCGCTTCCTCCTTTTTGCAGTGTCGATAATTGGATCTTAAGCCCCGCCCATCTGGCGCTCACCTAATAGGAAGTTTTAGAAACGTTTCATAATGATTCACCCATATCTCATATGAAATGTTTCTGTGATATATCATGTTTACTGGGTAGGTATGCAAGAGAGCTGTTTCATTACTGTTGTGATATATCTTTATATCATATGTCCGATATGTGACTATGATGACACAAAGCTATGTTCTATTTAAACATTTACGATATTTTCTAGAAACATTACTTTGAAATGTTTCACAATGATTCACTCATATCGCATATGAAAAAAAGCAAGTAAAAATATGTTGACAGTGTTTCCTCACTGTCTCACTCCTAATTGACACGAGCCGTCACTGTAAATTGAACGTTTAATGGATTCAATCTTGATTTAAATGTGTTTCCTTTCGATTTGAAGATTACCATTAAGAAATTTATATGTTGATTTATCATAATATTCGTGATGAATTGCAATTATTTACCTCACTTTCATGAATCCAATAATGACGAACGGTCATGATGAAGAAAATGTTTGATTCTCTATCGGAATTGCCCAAACAATAATTTCGAAACTTCAAAATGTCCATTCAAAGATAAAATATACCGAAAACACGAGGATCAATCAAAAACGAGAATCTATATTTTCGCTATTCTCTTGTAAATCACCGACGTGACAGTGACTCAAACAAATCTATGATAATTGAACCTTAAGCCCCGCCCATCTGACATCTTGGTAAATTCGAATCAATTTAGGGGATTGTTACGAAAATCAACAAAATCTAAATATATTCGTTGATTTATTGTAATTTTAGCAATGAATTGCAATTATGCACCCCACTTTCATGAATCCAATAATGCCGAACGGTCATGATGAAGAAAATGTTTGATTCTCTATCGGAATTGCCCAAACAATAATTTCGAAACTTAAAAATGTCCATTCAAAGATAAAATATACCGAAAACACGAGGACCAATCAAAAACGAGAATCTATATTTTCGCTATTCTCTTGTAAATCACCGACGTGACAGTGACTCAAAAAAATCTATGATAATTGAACCTTAAGCCCCGCCCATCTGACATCTTGGTAAATTCGAACCAATTTAGGGGATTGTTACGAAAATCAACAAAATCTAAATATATTCGTTGATTTATAGTAACTTTAGCAATGAATTGCAATTATTTACCTCACTTTCATGAATCCAATAATGACGAACGGTCATGATGAAGAAAATGTTTGATTCTCTATCGGAATTACCCAAACAATAATTTCGAAACTTCAAAATGTCCATTCAAAGATAAAATATACCGAAAACACGAGGACCAATCAAAAACGAGAATCTATATTTTCGCTATTCTCTTGTAAATCACCGACGTGACAGTAACTCAAACAAATCTATGATAATTGAACCTTAAGCCCCGCCCATCTGACATCTTGGTAAATTCGAACCAATTTAGGGGATTGTTACGATAGTCAACAAAATCTAAATATATTCGTTGATTTATTGTAACTTTAGCAATGAATTGCAATTATGTACCTCACTTTCATGAATCCAATAATGCCGAACGGTCATGATGAAGAAAATGTTTGATTCTCTATCGGAATTGCCCAAACAATAATTTCGAAACTTAAAAATGTCCATTCAAAGATAAAATATACCGAAAACACGAGGACCAATCAAAAACGAGAATCTATATTTTCGCTATTCTCTTGTAAATCACCGACGTGACAGTAACTCAAACAAATCTATGATAATTGAACCTTAAGCCCCGCCCATCTGACATCTTGGTAAATTCGAACCAATTTAGGGGATTGTTACGATAGTCAACAAAATCTGAATATATTCGTTGATTTATTGTAACTTTAGCAATGAATTGCAATTATGTACCTCACTTTCATGAATCCAATAATGCCGAACGGTCATGATGAAGAAATGTTTGATTCTCTATCGGAATTGCCCAAACAATAATTTCGAAACTTAAAAATGTCCATTCAAAGATAAAATATACCGAAAACACGAGGACCAATCAAAAACGAGAATCTATATTTTCGCTATTCTCTTGTAAATCACCGACGTGACAGTGACTCAAACAAATCCATGACAATTGAACCTTAAGCCCCGCCCATCTGACATCTTGGTAAATTCGAATCAAGTTGGGGGATTGTTAAAAAAATCAACAGTAGCTGAATATATTTGTTGATTTATTGTAATATTCGTGATGAATTGTATTTATAATAATAATAATATACTTTATTTCAGGTAAAGTGTATACATGTAATACAGTGGACACTCGAGATGAAACAGGATCATAAACAATTTTACTCTGATTATATCATGTAGGCTAGGAAGCCTTCTACACTATATGGTTCAATGTTAAGAAGCAGCTTGAAAATGAATTTCTTGTATTGTTGTAGGGTACATTCCCAATTTCTGTGCTGCTGAGCTGTTTTGAATAGCACTGAATTTGTTTTTTCAGCATTCATGTATAAACCATTTGCTTCAAACCATTCGCCTGCTTGCAGTAGGGTTGATTTAACCAGTTTACACGTTTCAGGGAATGTCTTGAACATCACTGTGAAGTTTGTGTCATCTGCATAATTCAACATTTTGATATTTGTTTCCTCAAATATGGTATATAGATCATTTAAAAATATGATGGGACCTAAAATGCTTCCTTGTGGTAATCCTAGTTCTGTGAATTCTGCCTGCGATATTATTTGGTTCTCATTCTGAGAGATTATTACTCTTTGGCCCAACATCAACCCAAACGTCATATTTGAATCTTCCAGAGCGTCTAAGATTCCTGAGATAAACTCAAAGATTGCTGCCTGTGTGTACTTCCCTTTGACGTATCCATGTTGTGAAGGTGATAAAATAGGTTCCACTAAAAATGTTACAGCAAATTCTTCAACGTACAGAATTCAACCTTTTATTTTCAATGACCTAATCACAGATATTTTAATTGCAGGGTTTAAAAAATGCGAACAAAATTAGCATAAGATAATGGAATACACAATGCAATCCCAATATCATTATAAATTACCAGTTCTATTGTGTACTGAAGGATATGAGTGTTTTAGATGTGATTCTAAAAGTGTTATTAACAATCGTTTTGTGTTTAAATTTTCGATTATGTTCAGGTATTATATTTTTTTTTGGTAGTCTAATGTTTAAGTATGTTTTAGAAATCAAAATATTCCTTTTCCCTATTTTTTATGATATCTACGTTTAATTTTAAATTGAAGCTTTGCGTGATTTATCTGAGTGTTTTTATATGTAGAAAGATACGAGATACATCGAGATAGATGTATAATGAAGAAGAGACGGCATGATAAGCAATTGAGCAAGGAATAAATGGCACCATTCGTTTGACATAATGCACCAACATGACGGAAAAATTAGGTTCAGATTATATTAACTTTCAATGAAATGTTTGCCCTGGTTAATAAGCACATTAAAAAATACTCGAAGGAAATGGGTGGAAGTTGATTGCATTCATTTATACAGGGTTATGATAAAGTAAAGCACAAAATTCATAAAACGTACAACGATCACTTTTGAAAAAATGGCGAAAACACGTCAAACGGTGTTTTATATTCCGCATCTCTTGACATAAGTTACAAAAATAACAAGTTATCAGTTGGCCGCAATATTATAACAGATCGGGAAACTATACTTGACAATTTTAACAATTATTTCGCAAAGGTGGGAGAAAATATTGTTGGAGAGGTAGAAAATGATATCGTTAGTAATAAACCGGTTTTAAATATTAAAGAAATCGATAATTTGAATACATATGTTCTCACTCCAGTCACCGACAAAGAAATTAATGATATACTCAATTTAAAAACGAATTCTGCAGCTGGTCATGATAAAATAACCGTCAGAGACATATTGAATTTAAAGGATGACTTATTGCCAATTTTAACAAGACTGATCAATGTAATTCTTTCAGGTGGTAACTATCCTAGCGAATTAAAGATTAATAAAATAACACCCATATATAAATCCGGAAAAACTGATGACACAAGTAATTACAGACCCATATCCGTGATCAGTACGTTCTCTAAAGTTTGTGAGACTGTAATAAAAAATAGAATGTTATCATTCATTAAAAAGTATGTTGTGATCGATCAATACCAGTATGGATTTATAAAAAACAGTAATACCCTCAGTGCAACAGTTAATTTGATAAATGAAATTTCGTTAGCTCTAGACGATGGCAAAATAGCCGTGGCCATAGGTAGATATATAGGTTGATTAAGTCCTATTTAACCGATCGCCGTCAATATGTATGTATAAACGATGGCAAAAGTGACTGGGCGACCAGTTCATTTGGGGTTCCCCAAGGGTCGGTTTTGGGTCCTCTCCTCTATTCTATATATGTGCTCAACTTGTGCAATTCCGGCGTGAGGGCCAGGTATTTCGCTTTTGCAGATGACACCATCTTGATATATACAGGTACTAACGTAGACGAATTGAATGAACAAATCAACGAACATCTACAACGGTATTTACATTGGCTTTGGAACAATAAATTGAAAATTAATATTAACAAAACCAAGTACATGGTATTTAAACAAAAGAACAGAAAAGTTACAAGTTTAAAGTTAACTATAAACAATACTGAACTTAAAGAAGTCTCTGAGGCGGAGTACTTGGGTCTGATGGTGGACTCAAATTTGAACTGGAGGAGCCACGTTGACTCCATTATCAAGAAAATAATACCTATGGTTTCAGCTCTATATAAGGTTCGATCTTATTTATCAAAAAAAAATAAATTTCAAGTTTACCATGCGTTTTTTATGTCACACATAAGATACTTAATACCGATTTGGGGAACCTGTGGAAAAGTATACTTTAAAAAAATACAAACGTTACAAAATAAATTCATTAAAGCATTGTTTAATTATGACCGATTAACAGATACTACACAGCTCTACTCTGACTTACAGATACCAAATTTAAAGAAAGTATTAGAATTAGAACAATGTAAACTAATTTTCAAAATCATAAATAAAATACAAAAGTGCAATCCAGAGTATAAATTTACGAAGGATATTCATAGTTATGAAACGAGAACAAATCAAAACTTATATCAGACAAAAGTGAAAAGTCTAAAAGGGTCGAATAACCCGATAGCTCAAGCTTCAAAAATATTTAATCAATTACCTAGTTCCATAAAATCTGTGAGTTCAATTAGTAAATTTTCCAATAAAGTAAGAGAATACTTAGAATTAGTGTGATGTTATTGTCCGCTTGTTCGGTGGAGTGTTAAGTTCGCTTCTTTGAAGCCTTGTCTTGGTGTGGAACTGCGATTCCATTGGACATCGAGTGTATATATACGAAATTAAATTCAATTTGTTAACAGTGGCACTGTTTAGTTTGAGTTTGTTTGTTTTATTATCCTCGATACCAGTTTAGGGTACTGTTTAGAGGATTATGAATGTTATTTCTGTACAATATTTTTCATTCAATAAATTATTTAAAAAAAAATTTCGTGTCTAATTCGTTCCATTAAGTCTTCTAAATTGTCTGGCCGGTAAATGTAGACCCAACTTTTCAAATGTCCCCACAGAAAAAAATCTAGGAGGGTAAGATCAGGTGACCTAGGTGGCCACTCCATTGGTCCACGTCTTCCAATCCACCGTCCTTCAAACTGGTTATCCAGAAACCTTGGAACAGTAAGACCATAATGTCTTGTTGGAATCAAATACTGGGATCCAAGTTTTCCCCATTATTTGGATCCAAAAATGCCGCAAGTAGGTCCGGAAGCACTGCCATACGAAGAAGTTCCAAATACCGTTCAGCTGTTAAATTCCGGCGAAAGTAATAAGGACCAATAAATCTTCCCCTGACGATTCCCACCCAAACATTAATTTTTTGGGGGCGCCGGGTGTGTTTTGTCTGCCTCCAGTGGGGATTTTCCCGATCCCAGTAGCGACAATTGTGTCGATTTACAGAACCCCTTAGACAAAACTTTGCCTCATCGGAAAATACTACACTATTAAGAAAATTTGAATTAATGCCGTAAACACAAAATTCCTAATTGTACGACTGACACTGACACACAGTTGAACTTTATTGGGTGTAGTTTTTCTTTTTTAAAATCAAACGACTGAAAAATTGATAAGAACGGATGTTCTTAATTGTAGACTAACTGACACACCGTTGTTTGACAAATCTCGTTTTGATAAGAACGGATGTTTTTTTATTAAGTTTTTTCACCTTTTTTCTTATTTTTATTCCTACTGCAACTATTTTTCTCAAGTGTAAAAAAAACATGCTTTATCACATAATGTAATAAAAATCTTAGCTTTCCATTAAAAAAATATGTTGATAACGTCATAACTTTGACAAATTTGACTTGTTATTTTTGTAACTTATGTCAAGAGATGCGGAATATAAAACACCGTTTGACGTGTTCTTGCATTTTTTTCAAAAGTGATCGTTGCATGTTATGAATTTTGTGCATTACTTTATCATAACTCTGTATAATCAGTATTTTATTTCGTTTTCTGATTGGTCAGCGCCGTTGTCGTGTAAAATTCCTTTATTTTAGCGCTGCCCCGTTAGTCACTTTGTTTGTAGAATACAATATTATTTCAAATTTCATAGATTTTTCATTAAATGAAGTCGACATCCTTCGGTATTATTTTCGTTCCAACAAACTGAAGTTCAAATCGAATCACTCAGTACACAAGCGAGCAGAACCTCCTGTGTAGGTGTTTTCCAACATTTTTTATTGGAAAAAAAATCATTTCAGACAACCATTGTGGCAGACCTGTTGGTTACATGGTACCAGGGTCCATCAGAAGAGATCGTATTGTTGGAGGGTATGATATGGGATTTTACAAATACCCTTGGTACGCAGCTCTGGTCAGTGACAACGTAATAGGTTGTGGTGGGGCTTTGATCAACTCCAGGACTATTTTGACAGCAGCACATTGTTTCAATAGGTAATTATCAATTTTCAGAGATTGTTACACATAATCTGTAATAAATGATACGAAGAACAGTAGTGAGGATATACAGGTTTTCCTTTTGAGTTGGCCTATTAGACGTTTTAGGAGAACTAGTGAATATTTCGTTATGAAATTTTAGGTGGAGCCTTGAGGGTAAAGGAACTTTTCGTCTAAAATATTTTCAAGTCGACAGTGTTGCCACGTCGACCTCAAACGCACATCTACTTTCTTATTTCAAATGGAACTACCTAAATTTTTATTTATTTATTGATTCAGAACCAAATTCGCAGTATAACCTACTAAACAAAATTTCTCTGCCATGCTCTGTTGCCAAGTTATGTACAAATTATTGAAATTTTTGACAACCGCATAGCCAGTTTGGAAATGCAATATCTCGATTATTGTTAATGCGAACAGAACCAAATTTGGCAGTCTAATAGACAAGAATCCTATCATTTATGTGGTATATTCGATGTCTCGATGCATCTTAAGGCTTCTCGGAGATTTTGCTCCGAAAATGTGACATTTAAAATTGAAATATTTCGAGATTTTCAAATGGCAACGCCATATTTTTTTTACACCATCCGATTCGAAATAAAAAATGATTGGCAGTCTCTTTTTACAGCAATCAATTATTTTGGATAGATTTCGAATGAGGAGGAAAAAACTCAAATATTTCAGTATTCGAATCCAAGATCTGTGGTCACGTTTACGTTGAGAGGGCTCTGTGATTATGAGGTAAATTATTGAAATAGATTCTATGGTTGAGATCATAAAAAGTGTTCGATGGTCATGGATAATAGAGAAAATTTTAAACTATGTTAATCAGATTCACGAAAAGAGGGATCATAAACATGAAATATTATGGAATACAGTTACATTTTTAGTTGTGTCGATCATAGATAATGAGGCATATTTGTTCATGAGTAACCACAACTATGGAAGGAATCTTTTTCCATTCATAAGGCTCTCATTTTATTCCGAAAAATTTTTCCTAGTTTGCTTTCTCTATAGCTTTTGTGTTATATTCTGTTCCGTTGAATGAACTCATTCATTTTCTGATAATTAACATTTTTCGATCAATTTCATTTTTATAAACAAAACAATTCTATGGTTTGAGGTTAGGAAAAAAGATTTCGAGTTAGGAGTAAAAGAATAAAGTTTAATAAAACAACTCTGAAATGGTTAAAATTAAATGCTCTAGGAAATGGCTGGCCCGTTCACCTCTAAGCATTTTAAAATCCTCTGTTCTACGGACATCGTTGCCTTCCGAAGTAATTCTGGGGATATGCCTCGGAGAACTTCTATTATTCTGTTTTGTAAAACAGACTTATTTGCAATTCGTACCTTGTATACCTCAGATTTTACATAACCCCATAAGAAAAATCTAAAGGCGTAAGGTCCGGGGATCGTGCAGGCCAATGCCATGGTCCCAAACGACGGATCCATCTATCCTCAAATAATTCCTCTAAAATATGGGATACTGTTCTTGTGCAATGAGTGGGGGCACCATCCAATTGGAACCAGCACCTCATTGCCTCGGAAATGGGAATTTCGTCCAAAAAATTTCTCAATGTAGAATTAAGGATTTCTACATATCTTTCACTATTAAGAATGCCATCATATAACTCGAATTCGAGTTTATTATCTTTCATGATAGCAAAAACATTCAAGCTGAATTTAACTTGATTCCCCTTTCAAATTTCGCCATTGGATTTATGTCAGACCAGTGATGATCATTTTGGCTGTTAAGTCCACCTTCTTGACCAAACTTGGCATCATCACTCTAAATTATTTTTTTCAGAAAATGTGGATCCTCCTGAATTTTAATTAAAATGTTCTCAAAAACGTTATTCTTATAGCTTCGTCAGCAGGTTGATGACATTGAACTTTGATGAATTTAAACGCATGGAATTTTTGCTCCCTCAAAATTCTGTGCACAGATGTTGATTTAATCCCTAGTGCCTCACTTGCACCGGGAATGGAAGCACGTGGATAGGCGTGAAAGTATCCCAAAACGTTTATTACATTAATTTCATTTTCCACAACGTACTTTGAGCGTCTTCTTTTCGGATCAGGATTACCGAAAGACAAAAAATTTCTCCACAGCTTCCAGTCATTCTGGGTACATGGGGGTAACGATTGTTGAAGGTCCTACAGGTCCTTTTGATAATTTTTTGACATTCTCCGTGAATTGTGTAAAGGTCCAAAATTTGTTCATTAGTATAAAACATCATTTCAAAATCTTTTAACAGAACAATGAAATAATTATTCTACAAACTAAACCTCCTCGATCGAGGTTTGATTAACGATTAACAAAATTTTCTATGATATCC
This sequence comes from Micraspis discolor, assembly GCA_030674115.1. Lineage (NCBI taxonomy): Eukaryota > Metazoa > Arthropoda > Insecta > Coleoptera > Coccinellidae > Micraspis > Micraspis discolor. Next base: position 2,987,970 of record JARTUT010000440.1, read on the forward strand.
ATGATCATCGAACACTTTTTATGATTTCAACCATAAAATCTATTCTAATAATAATAATAATCATAATCACAGAGCCCTCTCAACGTAAACGAGACCACAGATCTTGGATTCGAATAATGAAATATTTGAGTTTTTTCCTCCTCATTCGAAATCTATCCAAAATAATTGATTGCTGTAAAAAGAGACTGCCAATCATTTTTTATTTTGAATCGGATGGTGTAAAAAAAATATGGCGTTGCCATTTGAAAATCTCGAAATATTTCAATTTTAAATGTCACATTTTCGGAGCAAAATCTCCGAGAAGCCTTAAGATGCATCGAGACATCGAATATACCACATAAATGATAGGATTCTTGTCTATTAGACTGCCAAATTTGGTTCTGTTCGCATTAACAATAATCGAGATATTGCATTTCCAAACTGGCTATGCGGTTGTCAAAAATTTCAATAATTTGTACATAACTTGGCAACAGAGCATGGCAGAGAAATTTTGTTTAGTAGGTTATACTGCGAATTTGGTTCTGAATCAATAAATAAATAAAAATTTAGGTAGTTCCATCTGAAATAAGAAAGTAGATGTGCGTTTGAGGTAGACGTGGCAACACTGTCGACTTGAAAATATTTTAGACGAAAAGTTCCTTTACCCACAAGGCTCCACCTAAAATTTCATAACGAAATATTCACTAGTTCTCCTCAAACGTCTAATAGGCCAACTTAAAAGGAAAACCCTGTATATATATTATAATTATAATATAATTTTCAAATCAAAATACTCCGAAAACGGTACACAGTATCGAGTTTTACCAAGAGTACCTTTTTTGTGTGAAATTGAATGATGTTTAAGTACGCTTGAAATTTTGCTCCAAAATTTAATAATAAAAAAGTTATGTTCAATACTACATGGTACGAACCGTGTAACTAGCGCCCTCTACGAGAGTCAGACATAAAACCGAATTCATTGGATGTATCAGTTTCCATAACATATTCGTATAAAATTTCATTTCAATGTTGCCAGTAGTTTCTGCAAAATTTTGAAAAATGTGTATAATTCTTTTTTCTTCAAGGCCCTGTATCTTGAATACGAATTGCGTTACGAAAATTTTTTACTGAGCAAACCCCAATTATTTCTCAGTTATCTATCTATGCTAGGGAGGGGAGCACCTTTTCTTGAAACACCCTGTATATCCATTTATTAAATTCTTAAATGTTCACAGTAAATCCAAGTCCAAATTAGAAAACCAGTACGTCATCAAATTGGGAGTGTATAATATTTGTTCAACAGAAGACACCCAAGTGAAATTCAAGGCAGAAAGAGTGACTGTTCATGAACTGTATGCTAAGAAAAATCCATATTACGATATAGCCTTAGTTACTCTCCAAAAAGATGCTTTAAACTTCACCCCTATTTGTTTACCAAGTCATCGTGAGTATTCAATATGATATATAACATTGAATTACTAGGTACCCAATAATCACAGTAACGTGTTTTTCAGTAACGTCACTAATTTTTATCGTTGAAAAAACGTGTCAGCTTGTAACTTTCAAGAATCACCGTTTTTCTTGAATCCATAGGTTTATTGTGGTGAACACTTTTACTTATCTATGTACTTTAAAATGTCGTTCTGTTCATAGATTAAAAAGTGCTCTTTGATCTGTGGTTCTGTTGTAGCCATTTCAAAACGTCCAAAAGAAGGCTTGGTACCGGGCCTGGGAGTACTAAAATATGGGGGTGACACACCCTGTACCCTTCAAGAAAGCAGACTTCTCATACATCCAGATGATGAATGTAAATCTATGTTGAACAAAGTGGAAAAGAACATATCAAACATACTTAACGCATTCTGCGCTGGATACATACAGGGTGGAATCGATACCTGTCAAGTGAGTATGAAATTTCTTCGAAGTACTCAATAAACAATGTATTTCACATTTTAGGGTGATAGTGGAGGACCGTTTCAAATTTTGAGCGAAGATGGAAGGTATACTCTCTTAGGTAAATCGATTAAATTCAAGTTTAAGTCGAGAAATCAATGAGTATATTGTAGGTATCGTATCATTTGGGTATAAATGTGCATCTCCAGGTGTTCTTGGGTTATATACAGATGTCTCGAAGTATCTTCAATGGATTAAGAAAAATTCCAGAGGTACGATCAGCAATGAACATGACAATAATCCTCCGAATCAAACAAACATAGAATCAACTACCAGTGATACCACCCTACAAACAGAAGAGAGTCCTAAACCTGTACCAACCACCTCGAATGCACTTCCTGCAGTAATTTCTGTAGGAAACAGACCAAATCAGTTCCTACAATGTGAGTAACTAGGCTAATTTTTAAATTTTCGCTGAATAACACGATGTTTTTTTAGTCTACCCTGTACGTCCAATAGGAGTATCCAAACCATCACACCAATCACCCATAAACATCTTCATATTCAACAGGAAGCATAAAAACAACATCACCAGAAATACCAATTCAAAAAACTGATGTAAAAAATAAAACACTTCAATAAAACTTAAACACATATTACTTCGAGAACCACAATAAACAAAATAATACAATTCGATTCAACAAGAAATAAACCGTACAAATATCACTTTCATTGAAATATTGCAAAAAAAATCAAAAGGTTGTACCTACTTACGCTTAACCCTAAAGTCTGTATTTACAATGATATCATGTTAAAGCATTCAAATAAAATTCGATTCAATAAATTACATGGCTTGGATTTTTGCTAACAGATGACGAAATGGCTTCTTCTAAATTGCTATCTAATTTGTGATAATTTGCAGAGTTCGGTCTACGGGAACGCTGAGGCCTCCTTGAGTGTCTTCCTTCGACAACCAGAGCTATAACCTGAAAATTAAAAAAAAAAATCAGGTCTTTAAGTAACTCAAACCATATTAGTATCTTGTAATTTCGAATAAATACTCTGCTTTGTAAAAAGAAAATTAAAGTGATTTGTTGATAAAACCATAGATTTGCTTGACATGCATAGAACCATAGACTAGCACTGTATAAACTTAATATTCAGAACACTGAAATGAGCGAATCTAATATATATCTGGTTATCAAATGAAATTTTGAATAACATTTCAAGAAAGTCAAGATTTAATAAACATACCTTCTGTTTATTATGATAAAGGACATATCCAACCACAAGGACAATACAAGTAAAGGAAAAATAACTGAAAAAATAAGAATTTCCACTTAGGTCATCATCATATCCAAAACCTTCACTCAGGGGGCTAACTTCAGGATTCTTAACTGAAATAAATAAAAAAATCACAAATATTCACTAAATTAGACACATTTATAGTCATATTTCCGAATCAGATAAATTAAGAATAAATTTCATTTTTAAACTTACATTTACTAGGTGTTAAATCTTCCTCTTCATCATTGGTTTCTTGTGCTGTTTCCACTGGAACATCTGCTGGTTTTTCATCCTTTTCAGGCGGATATGCAATATCGTCGTCATCTTGGTACATTTGACCTTGACCGGTACTTTGACCACTAACAATAGAGTTGGTTGGTGGAGCTTGCTGATTGTCCACTAAAGCAGGATCTTGGTTTGTATTCAATTCAGTGTTTCCATCTTTTTCAATTTGTTCTGGATTGTCTCCATTTTTTGTAACTACAGCAGGTTTTAAGCTAGCTTTATTACTTGCAACAGGCTTATTCTGTTCTGTGATAGGTTTATTCTGTTCTACAACAGGATTATTCGGTTCTCCCACAGGTTTATTCTGTTCTCCCACAGGCTTATTCTGTTCTCCCACAGGTTGATTCTGTTCTTCCACAGGTTTATTCTGTTCTCCCACAGATTGATTCTGTTCTTCCACAGGTTTATTCTGTTCTACACTCATTGCAGCTTGCTCATTCTTCATATCATGAATTTCAACTTTATCTTGGGCTTTTTATTGATTACTGTCCTGGAAGTTTCTGTAGGAGCTGCGGGTTTATCATCCACTGATTGTTTATTATTTAAAGTGGCATCTTCATTGTTTGGTATTTCTTTGGATATTGTTAGAGAATTCTGAGCATTCGGCTCTTCGATTCTACTGGCTTGATTCTGACCATTTTCCAGAAACTTGAAAAAATTGTATGATTTCGTACAAATTGGCTCTGATATCAATTTTCCTTTAAACAATTTTGAATAGCACAAAACGGCGCATTTTTCCTGTGTTTGAATGAAGTCTTTAACAACATGGGATTCACTCTGTTTGGTTATAAGGTAACTGCAAACGTCATGAAGCAATGTGATTTCAGGTTCTTTCGAAGTAAGAATGAACTCGTCAACAGAAGTAAACTTACTGCATGATGAAATCATTGATTCATAGTACAGAAGGCATATTATGGGATACTTATCCTCTTTCTTGGAAAATTCTTTAATCGACTTTATATCAGTCCAATTCTTGCATTCAGGAGGATTTTTGAATTGATCTTTTATTAGAGAATCACTGAGGCTGCAGTTTTGAATAACTGCTTCGATCATAGTTGTGGGTTCAGTACAATAAACCAAACTTGTTGAAATGCATAAAATTGCAAAGAAATAAGTATAGTACAGCATTGTTAGTTTGTAAGTCTGGAAACAATCAAGTACGAATATTTATATTATTTTTGTAAATAAAAAGACTTGGCAACATCACCGAAAACCACAGATCTGTCGGTGTTCTCTCGACACTACGAAGCATCAAACGATTGCTTAAAATAATTATATTTCAGTTTTTGAAATTCTAAGAATTACAAAGCTTTTAAATAAACATTACAAAATTAGCTGATGAGATTTTAAGGTTCTGTTTCGTGTCAAAAAGGTCTATTTTGACAATCATTGATACCAACCAGCAGGAACTAGAGATGATATCGACATAGAAAACATAGATTCACCATGGGCGTAGTATGATGTTCCTTTTACAGAGGCGGAGCATGGGATTGGCAGTAAAGTGAACGATTTAGCCGAATGGCTGAATTAAATCGTAAAACTAATTAAAACAAGGTTTAAAACATGTGACTACATTAAATTTGAGCAAATTAAATCAGTGTATCCATATTTAAACTATTGCAGACCAATTTTGCGAAAAATAAAGCAAATACTGGAAAACGATATCTTGAGAATCATGTGGGCAAAAATAAAGTAGCACAAATTGAGTAAAGAGCCCGCACACCAGAAACCTTTACGAAAATCAAAGAGTTTGGTCAATTTTCACAAGGTTGCTATTTTGAGTATTTACCAACAAATCTACTTATTTTTTGCAAATAAAAAACCTGAAAAAAAATTATTTAACTACCTGACTAACATTTTTGCATTTTTTTTTATTAATTTTTGTGCACAGAAGTCGATAACACCTATGTATACATAGTCCCCATAAAAATATTTGTTATATGAACAAACCACTTTATTGAATCAAAAAATTCTCAAGATTAACAACAATTAAAGATAATAAAAAATTGAATAAAGTACAGTATTCATCCGTTTCTTTATTTTGATAAGGTGTAAAGTATAAGGGTTCAAATCTGCAATATTTTTTACCAATTCAGATCTCTTTTTCAATTTGAGCATCTCTGTTTTAATTGTCTCATCTTTTGAAAACGATTTTAACATACAATCGAGCAATTCCACTACAAATAATACGAAAAAAATTAAAGTTGTGAATTATATAAAAACATCAACTTTTTCAATAAGTTATAAACTCAGATCACATTCTAGTATTGCTTTATGAATAAATTATGTTTTAAAAACATGTTATGTTTTGTTCTTATGTGACTTCTTAAAGTGTCGATCCTGCTATAGGACGCAGGGCAATAGGGACATGCTGACCTACTCGGAGTATGAGAATGATAGTGGTGCCACCTGTTGGTCACTTGCTTCGAGCAACACTTGCATTTCCAAAGTAGAACACTTGATGCAGATGCTTCGAACATTTCGTTGTACGATATCTGGAGGCTAGTCAAGTCTGTAAATATCCAAATATTAAAAATATTGAAGCAATTACTCGACGAAATTGCTTTCAACATATACTGCAAAAACATAGCTTGTTGCGTGCAAAGTAAAACAATTGAAAGAACAAATGTGGACATGAATTGAGGAATTCACTAAATTCTATCGAAATAATAATCGTTACTTACTTTAGATCAGAAAGTACAGAACGGAAGATAATTTCTCTGAAAAGTGATGAGAACAAATATTTAAAACACAATATTTGCATTACCACAACATAATCATAAATTGCAAACATCCTGAGCCTAAAATAAATCAAACCCTTCGAAGTGAAATAATTTACAATTAATAATATGAAAATTGGACAAAACCTAAATGTCATAAAATAATCCTTACGACAATATGACATAAATTATGGTAGATAAAAAAAATTCAATAACATTATGAGGTTTAAAATAAGGTTATAATGAAAATTTTTTATAAACCGCAACAGTCTTTATTATCAAAATATTGAAAATTAGATAATATTGCCTTCCTTATCCAAAACACAATCTAATCAGTTTGAAATTGATAATCTATAAATAAATATTTGATATATTCTTTCTCGACTATACAGAAGTTATTTAAACCTACAATCGATGTTCTGTTTTATTATTTACAAGGTTCCCACAACTACAATGAAATTCTGTGAAGTATAAAAATACATTCTTAATAATGGCACATATATATATACACATGATCAGAGATTGTTTCCAAAAAACGGATCTTAGCCAATCAAAAACACTTAGATTCTCACAAATTCTTAATTTGATGACAAATTAAATTGGTAAGAAACTCTGACGCACGCATTTAGGAACTAGCAGGGTAATCAGAAATGTTTACAAATCTGCACCAGGAAACTGTTGTACTATTAAATAAGCATTGAAACTTTTTATTACAATCAACTAACAACATAAAATAGAAAAGTGGATAAATATTCTGAAAACAAATTAAAAACAATACAAAACAACATACAGAAATCAAAAAGCGAAATAAATTTGAGGACTGAAAACCCTGTTAGATTTTTTTTTAATATGAGCAGAATTACAGCATATGAAGTCATATAGATATAACAGTTATATACAGAAAAATAAAACGACCTATTGCTTCCACATGACTCCACCGTAGGATCGATTCTTTCTACAAATATAGTAATATAAGTTTTATGGATCTGCAAATATATAAATATGACTAGTAAAATTTGGTTTGATTTTTTGGCAAAAACAGTACGGCTTTGGCAAACTTTAGACTAGGAAAAACCTATTTTCCACATTGAACAAATATGTACATTACAAAATTCACAAATGGTTAAAATGAAACAACTTATTTAATATATGGCAATATTTTTGTACTCGATAAATGTTCATTCTATCTTAACGACTAATCTATTACGAATTAAGAGTATTCAAAATCATCTTGATCGAATTAAAACCACCCTTAACATGATATAAATAAAAGGACTATAAAGTTTTGTTTTTGTTATATCTTTACGTATATTTTGTTTTTGATTATACGGAATATTAATAAATAGAATTGAAACTTAACCAAAAATTTTTTAGTTATCTGAACAAATGTTCTTCACTGGTTTCACTGTTTCGTATAGTTTCTGTTAGAATTTAAACAAAAAATTTGACTAGGTTTATTGCAAATATTTTAACATACAAACCTACAAAATGTCATTTCCCTCATTGAATATTGAATTACAAAATATTCACCATTAAGGAAATGCAAAAAGTAGAATGTATGTGTGAATCATCAACTGAACAATCAAATAAAATAATAATTCATATTGTATGACCTTTAAGTGATGTAAGTTTCCTAAATTTCATTAAATAATTATTTCAGTAATGAAAATATACTTTTTAGTCTTTCATTCAAATATTAAACCCACCTGAAATTTTATTGATAAAAAAAATGATCATAAATTTTATATCGATTAGTTCAATTGATGAACAAAAATTCATTACACTGTTTCGAAAGAAATAAAAGGTTACCACATCATTCAGTATTACCCCAACATCTTCAACCCATTTAGGCAGAATGAAGAAAGCATTAGATGAGACAATTTGAGACTGTTTAAGCGGAAAAATCAGACAATATGATGTCGACATTCATCAAATGTTTGAATCCAGAATCAGTGCTTTTGAAGGCTGCTGAAAAAAGTTGAAGAATAATGCTGTAAGAGCAGTTGTTTGGAACTGTTTTCAACCTGGAAATATGTTGTTTAAACCTCAAGAACGAATCTCCTGTTACTTCAATACTATTCTTTAATACCAGACCGATTTTACCCTAGAACTAAATCAGATTCAAATCTTACATGAAAATTTAAATTCAAGAACCATGACGTTCACGGACGGCCGGACAGAACAATATTTCTGTCTAAGTGTAACTTCTAACAACCCCTATAAGGTGAAACAGTTCACCCTAAGTCCAATCTCTCTTATAATCCAAACAGTTCTCACGTTTCAAAATAATTATCATTCTTTCAGACAATTATCGTCTCAGGCAGTTCTCAACATCTAGCAATTTTGACTGTTCAAATCAGTTCTCAACATCAAACAACTTTGGCTGTTTCAAACAGTTTTGACGGTGTTGAACAGTTCCCATGCCAATTCGATCAAACGCTTTCCGTCAGTTCTTCAGGTCTCAAACAGTTTTCAACACCAATTCGATCAGTTCTTAAGGTCTCAAACAGTTATGACCTCACAGAACCGCTCTGACGGTTTCATACAGTTCTCGACATCAATCAATTTTGACTATTAAAAACAGTTCTGACCGCAAATAACTCCAAACGGGTTGATAGCAGTTGCGACGGTTTCAAACAGTTCTCAACATCAAACAACTTCGGCTGTTTCAAACAGTTTTGACGGTGTTGAACAGTTCCCATGCCAATTCGATCAAACGCTTTCCGTCAGTTCTTAAGTTCTCAAACAGTTTTCAACACCAATTCGATCTGTTCTTAAGGTCTCAAACAGTTATGACCTCACAGAAACGCTCTGACGGTTTCATACAGTTCTCGACATCAATCAATTTTGACTATTGAAAACAGTTCTGACGGTAGCAAACAGTTCTGAACGCAAATAACTCCAAACGGGTTGATAGCAGTTGTGACGATTTCAAACAGTTCTCAACATCAAACAACTTCAGCTGTTTCAAACAGATCAGACGGTGTCGAACAGTTCTCAACGCCAATTTTATCAAACGGTTTTCGCCAGTTTTAAGGTCTCAAACAGTTCTAAACGCCATTTCGATAAGTTCGTAAGGTCTCAAACAGTTATTACCTCACAGAACAGCTCTGACGGTAGCAAACAGTTCTGACCGCAAATAACTCCAAACGGGTTGATAACAGTTGTGACGATTTCAAACAGTTCTTGATTGTGTCGAACAGTTCTCAACGCCAATTAAATAAAGTGGTTTTCGATCAGTTCTTAAGTTGTCAAACAGTTATGACCTCACAGAACAGCTCTGTGACGGTTTCGAACAGTTCTCAACATCAAACAATTTCGACAGTTAAAAACAGTTCTGACGGTGTCGAGCAGTACTAACCGATCAAACGGTTTTCGCCAGTTCTTAAGGTCTCAAACAGTTCTAAACTCCATTTCGTTCAGTTCTTAAGGTCTCAAACAGTTATTAGCTCACAGAACAGCTCTGACGGTAGCAAACAGTTCTGACCGCAAACAACTCCAAACGGGTTGATAGCAGTTGTGACGGTTTCAAACAGTTCTCAACATCAAACAGTTCTCAACGCCGTTTTCGATCAGTTTCAAAGGTCTCAAACAGTTATGACCTCACAGAACAGCTCTGACGGTCAAGTACCAACCGATCAAACGGTTTTCGCCAGTTCTTAAGGTCTAAAACAGTTCTAAACGCCATTTCGATAAGTTCTTAAGGTCTCAAACAGTTATTACCTCACAGAACAGCTCTGACGGTTTCAAACAGTTCTCAATATCAAACAATTTTGACTATTCGAAACAGTTCTCGCGGTGTCGAATAGTTCTAATCGCCAAATGGCTTAGTTGGACAGTTCTGGCGGTTTCGAACAGTTCTCACCGAAAAATAACTCAGAGGGATTTCGAGCAGTTCTCAAAGACCGCTCAGAACAGTTCTTACGGTCTCATACAGTTCTAAACATCAAACAATTTGGACTGTTCTAAACAGTTCTGACGATTTCAGTTCAAAACTGTTTTCAACATCAATCAGTTCTAACAGTTTTTGGAGCTGTTCAGACGGTTTCAAACAGTTCTGACCGCAAATAACTCCAAACGGGTTGATAGCAGTTGTGACGATTTCAAACAGTTCTCGACGGTGTCGAACAGTTCTCAACGCCAATTAAATAAAGTGGTTTTCGATCAGTTCTTAAGGTCTCAAACAGTTATGACCTCACAGAACAGCTCTGACGGTTTCGAACAGTTCTCGACATCAAACAATTTCGACTATTAAAAACAGTTCTGACGGTAGCAAACAGTACTAACCGCAAATAACTCCAAACGGTTTTCGCCAGTTCTTAAGGTCTAAAACAGTTCTAAACGCCATTTCGATAAGTTCTTAAGGTCTCAAACAGTTATTACCTCATAGAACAGCTATGACGGTTTCAAACAGTTCTCAATATCAAACAATTTTGACTATTCGAAACAGTTCTCGCAGTGTCGAATAGTTCTAATCGCCAAATGGCTTAGTTGCACAGTTCTGGCGGTTTCGAACAGTTCTCACCGAAAAATAACTCAGAGGAATTCGAGCAGTTCTCAAAGACCGCTCAGAACAGTTCTTACTGTCTCATACAGTTCTAAACATCAAACAATTTGGACTGTTCTAAACAGTTCTGACGATTTCAGTTCAAAACTGTTTTCAACATCAATCAGTTCTAACCGGTTCGAACAGTTTTTGGAGCTGTTCAGACGGTTTCAAACAGTTCTCAACATCAAACAACTTCGGCTGTTTCAAACAGATCAGACGGCGTCGAACAGTTCTCAACGCCAATTCGATCAAACGGTTTTCGCCAGTTCTCAAACAGTCCTAAACGCCATTTCGATAAGTTCTTAAGATCTCAAACAGTTATAATCTCACAGAGCAGCTCTGACGGTTTCAAACAGTTCTCAATATCGAACAATTTTGACTTTTCAAAAGAGTTCTCACGGTGCGAATAGTTCTAATCGCCAAATGGCACAGTTGGACAGTTCTGGCGGTTTCGAACAGCGAATTAACTCAAAGACCGCTAAGAACAGTTCTACCGGTCTCAAACAGTTCTAAACATCAACCAATTTGGACTGTTCGAAACAGTTCTGACGATTTCGAAAACAGTTTTCAACATCAATCAGTTCTAACCGGTTCGAACAGTTTTCGGAGCCGTTCAGACGTTTCTGATCGTCTCAAACAGTTCTCACCGGTTGCAGTCTTCCCCACCTGGCGCTTGCGCACGCGCGCTAAACCGATAGAATTAGCTAAGCCATTCCCGGATGTTTGGTCCGCATGTGTAACAGCAAAGTGTCACTTCTGGTGTAGACGGCGGGACACTGGGTACACGAGTACTGTCCAGGAAAATGGACGTAATAATGGTTCCTGGTGTTGCTGACAATTTTGCCGCACAGCACGCATCTCCGTCTCTCGTCCATGCTGCCCACCCGTTCGAACAGCTGAGATACCTTGTAGCACTTTATGTCTGGAACAGAGAAAAGAACGGGTGTGTTTTTAATCTTTATATCGAAGATGCTCGAAAAGAATTGGTAATGAGTGCTCTACTGAACGATTTTGACATTTGATTGGTGGTAAACTTCAATTTGAACTGATTGTCCAGATTAAATTGAATTTTTTTGTTTTACGTTTATCCTTGGGCTGAGTTTTTCAACCTTGGGAAAAAATTTAAATGAAAAATTACCTGTCTTGGATATTTTCGAAAGAACGATGAGAACAGCTTGCTGTAATATCACCGAAATCCTTCTTTGATGTTATAGGACAGTCTCTTCATTCATCTTATTGTCTAAGTATTGTTTTTAATATAAATATTTTTTAGTTTCTTATATTCCCATATAAAACTCAATGAACAAAATATCAAACAAAACATTCTATATAAATTGAATTCAAGATCTCAGAAAAATTATGCATCAACATTTTACCCCCTTAAGTGATAAAAATGAAACCAAGAAAACTGATAAAAACCCAAAATAAGATGTAATATAATATAAAACGCAAACTATATTGATCCCAAAATTAAGAAAACTAAAAAATATTGGATAATATAAAAATTTTAAAAAACTTATTCAGCAATAAATTTTAAAATTAAATTATATTTTAATAAGAGAATAACGTTGTAGGATTCAAATAAAATCGCAAATTAACACACCTTTTTAATAAAAATTAATGAAGTACACACGTATAAGTTTTTGTTCATCCACGAAGAAATTATTTAACGATAATGTTAATAATAATAGGTTAAAATTAAAGAAAAAAACAGTTTATTATCTTGAATAGTTGGCAATTGAGACTGAATAGAAATAATCATGTGAAATTTTTTATTTTACTTCAAGATGCATTGTGAAATGAAATGAAAAATAAACAAAGTATTCGATAATGATTTAAAGGACAGAAAAAATTTAATATATTATAATATTTCCTCTGATTAAACTATTCACTTCACTTGCTGAAAGGTTTACTAATTTCTCACCCCTGCCAATACATTTTTTGAAATGATGAAGTGAATAAAACAAAATAACACACATGCTGTAAAAAAATTGGATCAACAAATATTGTAAAAATAATTCAAAACAATAAAAATTCTGAACAATTATTTCATTCAGGGGTGAACAATTATATATTTCGATTTATTTATAAAACTTCAATATCGATAAAAAATTCTTTCATTAAAACAGTAAAAATTTCGATATAATTCAATTTTCCTGGATAAAAAGTACTATATTTCGTTGAAAATTAGAAAAAACAGGATTATACTATTAAAATAAAATTATTTGATGACTACCAGAGCAAATTCCCTTTGAACCTCTGAAATTTTAGAAGGATATATAAAAAAAAATTGGAATAAATCTTAGAAAGTTCAACACTAACACTGTTAATTTAGGTTATTGAAATGGTTCCGTATAAAACCTCAGAGGTGAATAAATAAACAGGTATAAGTCACTCTGTATACAGTATCATAACAAAGATAAAACTAAATATTGCACATTTCAAATATGATAGAAAAAGTTACATAGCACCATCCCTATATTATCACAATCTTTTTTTAATTTTCTTGATCCGTCGAATTTTAAAACCTTCTTAATGCCAATATATTACGATATAATTTTTTTAGTATAGATAGTATATTAATATAAAAACTAACAACAAATGTATTTCAAAGTTCCTAAAATATACTTTATAGATTCATATGTAAATAAGTTTTTACAAATATATTAGAAGCTTCTTCTTCGTACGAAAAACATAATCTTATGAAAGAACCACACCGCATCAACACCACATATTACCTATTTACAATATAAGGTACCAACATTGAATAAACATATCACGCTCAAAAAAAAAAATTAATAAGAGTTACAGGCAACGTGTAATTTCCAAAATAAGCTAATTTGTTCTCAGAACAAAATATAAACGATCCTATTGCTTCCTGGCAATAATAAATAAAAAGCTTGAATTTATATTCGTTTACTAAATTTTCAGATCTTCAACAGACCCTCTTTGAAACATTTTATCAAAAATATGAAAAATTAAAATCGAAAAGTAAACATTAAAGGCAGCATAAAAGTTAAAGAATACTTTAAAAAAACAGTAACAAGAAGAAATGAGGTAATACAAACATGAAAAATTGCACTTAACTTTACCGTTACATTTTTTTCCCAGATTTTAAAAAAACCACTTGTACTAACTACGGACGCATCCATAAATGGCATCACAGATTTTTTTGCCATGTTCCTATTAGTCAAATGTGGTTTCAACTTTGATTGCACTTCGAATTTCGTTAATGAAATATAAAGAACATATAAATGCTTATATTTGATTGTATAAAACTTTGAGCAGTAATAAACCCGAAGAAAACAAAATTCAATTAAAACAATACTTCATTTTAGGACGGAAATTACAATCAAATCAGTCCTTTACTTTCATTCGTTTACAACTAAAGCACATTTAAATCCAAGATGACTGCTTCCTGAAAAATCATCTCGACAAATTGACTCAAACAGCCCTACAATACAAAAATGATATATGGTGGAGCCCCAACCCTCAGACCATGAATAAAAACATACATTTTACTGAAAAAAAACTGTAATTTCAAAGGCTGGAGCAGTTTCAAGGAATTCTGAACTCGTCATAATCGATCAATTACATAAAAACGACGTAAAATCACGTCTACAAACCATAAAAAGGAAGACCTACTGAAAATCAGTATATCTGGCAACGGTGCTCGGATCAAAACTGTCAAATTTCGAGGTTATCTCCGACGAGGTTTCCGAAAATTCACGTTGGCGCCGGGGGTTTGGGACACACCAAAAAAACTAAGAGCCCATGGCCCCGTAATAAAAATAATAATAATAGAGCAACAATCAGTCGGCCTCGTTGACGATAGATGGCGCTGTGCCGTCGAATTTCCTGGTGTCCGGATTGTATCGCGGATGTTTGAATTTGCAATGCGTGCGCAAGTTGTCGCTTCTCGTGTACGTGGCTCGACATAATGGACACTCGAACCTGCCCGGGAAGTGCACGTGATAGTGGTTTCGTATGTGGGTCACTATTTTCCCACACAATTTGCACCGGTGCAGATTGCAGGCGCCTGGCAGTTTGTCGAACGTAAGTCGCATATGCCAGGTTTTCGAACCTGCAACAACGAAAACACTGTTTTAACTCAATTCGATTTTGAAAGAAAAAGAGGTAAAAAGAGGCAAATAGGTGTTAATGTTTGATAGTGACAGCATAGTAGTGAAAGTGCACCCCTGAGCAAGTATTAAGTACCAAAAAAAAAGTTAACCTCACACCAACATACAACAAGTGCTTCGTTTCAGTCTATATAGTAGCATAACCTCAAATAAAAGAGAACGAATTAGTAGATGTCTACCTTCACCGAATTTTTTGTATAGTATTTATTGAAATTTACAATCTACCATACTTTCAAAGAGTATTTAGTAAAACTAATATAAATTATTTCATATTGATGGAGTTTTAATTATGATTAGACGTTTGGCCAAATTCTTTTCAGTGTTCTATGGTGTTCTATGTCTGTGCTGACATATGGGACTCTTAAATCTTCATGGTGGTTGGACACATGGCAAGGGGCATCAACCACAGAATTGAAGCAGTAGGTCCATATTGGTTTGATTAGGTTCAATTTGGATTATTCTTGTTGGCATTAAAGTGTTGTCTCCAGTTGTAAAAGTATGCCGAGATACTTAGCTTTGGTGTACACTGATGTCCTTTATGAATACTTTGACAATACTTTGTTATTCTTACAGTGAATGTGGAAGCTGTGTTTTCATTCTCTGATATGTCTGAACCATAGATGATATATAAAAGTGGTCCCAAAATACTTCCCTGTGGGACTCCAGATTTGACTTTGACAGGAGTGGTTATTGCTTCCCCATATTTCACGTCAAAATAACGGTCTGCTAGATACGACTTCAGAATCATGTAATATGGCTGTGTGAGTAGTTTTTTGAGTTTGTATTTGTGCCTAACCTTGAGGGATTAGTCCAGGAACACTGCTGAGCAAAATTTTTCTTCTTGGAGGTGGTATTCACGAGGCGATGGACCTGATGCGTTGTCGAATTGTTCTCTCAGGAACCTAGTTGGCGGTCTGGTACCAGTTGGTGCAAATCCATGTCATCTCTCAGCCTTTAGAGAAGCATCTTCTCAAACAGTTCACCCAGGATTGGAAGAAGACTTACGAGCCTATTTGATTGCACATTTATTATAACCTCAGCATAACTTTCATATGATTGGCAAATAAGATAATGTTGTGAGCACTAAAACAATCCTCCTTGGAAGTTTTGAGGTCGTATCCAAGAGCCTTCTTGTTTTGGAGTCTTCTTATCTCAACTTCTGTTGGTGTAAAAGTTTTAATTGGTAAGAACATCTAACTTGGAACATCCAGAAAAGCTTCAACTTCTACATCGCTGATACCAGGTCATTTGGTGTGAAGACAAGTGCAAGATGTTGGGGTTATGTATCGCATTTTTCTTCATCTGATGCAGCCCATTCTCCATTGGTCATTTTAATCAGAGATTTCCCAATCTCTTCATAGATTTCCAAACACTGCCAATTGTTATCATCTATATTCTCTATACAGTGTTGGTGAGTTGAGTCAGTATTCTCTTGTCCCTGTGGGACTCCAGATTTGACTTTGACAGGAGTGGTTATTGCTTCTCCATATTTCACGTCAAAATAACAGTCTGCTAGATACGACTTCAGAATCATGTAATATGGCTGTGTGAGTAGTTTTTTGAGTTTGTATAGCAGCCCCTGGTGCCAAACCTTGAGGGATTAGTCCAGAAACACTGCTGAGCAAAATTTTTCTTCTTGGAGGTGGTATTCACGAGGCGATGGACCTGATGCGTTGTCGAATTGTTCTCTCAGGAACCTAGTTGGCGGTCTGGTACCAATTGGTGCAAATCCATGTCATCTCTCAGCCTTTAGAGAAGCATCTTCTCAAACAGTTCACCCAGGATTGGTAGAAGACTTACGAGCCTATTTGATTGCACATTCATTATAACCTCAGCATAACTTTCATATGATTGGCAAATAAGCTAATGTTGTGAGCACTAAAACAATCCTCTTGGGAAGTTTTGAAGTCGTATCCAAGAGCCTTCTTGTTTTGCAGTCTTCTTATCTCTACTTCTGTTGGTATAAAAGTTTTAATTGGTAAGAACGTCTGGCTTGTAACATCCAGAAAAGCTTCAACTTCTGCATCGCCGATACCAGGTCATTTGGTGTGAAGACAAGTGCAAGATGTTGGGGTTATGTATTGCATTTTTCTTCATCTGATGCAGCCCATTCTCCATTGGTCATTTTAATCAGAGATTTCCCAATCTCTTCATAGTTTTCCAAACACTTTGCCAATTGTTATCATCTATATTCTCTATACAGTGTTGGTGAGTTGAGTCAGTATTCTCTTGTCCCTGTGGGACTCCAGATTTGACTTTGACAGGAGTGGTTATTGCTTCCCCATATTTCACGTCAAAATAACGGTCTGCTAGATACGACTTCAGAATCATGTAATATGGCTGTGTGAGTAGTTTTTTGAGTTTTTATAGCAGCCCCTGGTGCCAAACCTTGAGGGTTTAGTCCAGAAACACTGCTGAGCAAAATTTTTCTTCTTGGAGGTGGTATTCACGAGGACATGGACCTGATGCGTTGTCGAATTGTTCTCTCAGGAACCTAGTTGGCGGTCTGGTACCAATTGGTGCAAATCCATGTCATCTCTCAGCCTTTAGAGAAGCATCTTCTCAAAGAGTTCACCCAGGATTGGTAGAAGACTTACGAGCCTATTTGAATGCACATTCATTATAACCTCAGCATAACTTTCATATGATTGGCAAATAAGATAATGTTGTGAGCACTAAAACATTCCTCTTGGGAAGTTTTGAAGTCGTATCCAAGAGCCTTCTTGTTTTGCAGTCTTCTTATCTCTACTTCTATTGGTGTAAAAGTTTTAATTGGTAAGAACATCTAACTTGGAACATCCAGAAAAGCTTCAACTTCTACACCGCTGATACCAGGTCATTTGGTGTGAAGACAAGTGCAAGATGTTGGGGTTATGTATTGCATTTTTCTTCATCTGATGCAGCCCATTCTCCATTGGTCATTTTAATCAGAGATTTCCCAATCTCTTCATAGTTTTCCAAACACTTTGCCAATTGTTATCATCTATATTCTCTATACAGTGTTGGTGAGTTGAGTCAGTATTCTCTTGTCCCTGCGGGACTCCAGATTTGACTTTGACAGGAGTGGCTATTGCTTCCCCATACTTCACGTCAAAATAACGGTCTGCTAGATACGACTTCAGAATCCTGTAATATGGCTGTGTGAGTAGTTTTTTGAGTTTGTATAGCAGCCCATGGTGCCAAACCTTGAGGGATTAGTCCAGAAACACTGCTGAGCAAAATTTTTCTTCTTGGAGGTGGTATTCACGATGCGATGGACCTGATGCGTTGTCGAATTGTTCTCTCAGGAACCTAGTTGGCGGTCTGGTACCAGTTGGTGCATATCCATGTCATATCTCAGCCTTTAGAGGAGCATCTTCTCAAACAGTTCACCCAGGATTGGTAGAAGACTTACGAGCCTATTTGATTGCACATTCATTATAACCTCAGCATAACTTTCATACGATTGGCAAATAAGCTAATGTTGTGAGCACTAAAACAATCCTCTTGGGAAGTTTTGAAGTCGTATCCAAGAGCCTTCTTGTTTTGCAGTCTTCTTATCTCTACTTCTGTTGGTGTAAAAGTTTTAATTGGTAAGAACATCTAACTTGGAACATCCAGAAAAGCTTCAACTTCTACACCGCTGATACCAGGTCATTTGGTGTGAAGACAAGTGCAAGATGTTGGGGTTATGTATTGCATTTTTCTTCATCTGATGCAGCCCATTCTCCATTGGTCATTTTAATCAGAGATTTCCCAATCTCTTCATAGTTTTCCAAACACTATGCCAATTGTTATCATCTTTATTCTCTATACAGTGTTGGTGAGTTGAGTCAGTATTCTCTTGTCCCTGTGGGACTCCAGATTTGACTTTGACAGGAGTGGTTATTGCTTCCCCATATTTCACGTCAAAATAACGGTCTCCTAGATACGACTTCAGAATCATGTAATATGGCTGTATGAGTAGTTTTTTGAGTTTGTATAGCAGCCCCTGGCGCCAAACCTTGAGGGATTAGTCCAGAAACACTGCTGAGCAAAATTTTTCTTCTTGGAGGTGGTATTCACGAGGCGATGGACCTGATGCGTTGTCGAATTGTTCTCTCAGGAACCTAGTTGGCGGTCTGGTACCAATTGGTGCAAATCCATGTCATCTCTCAGCCTTTAGAGAAGCATCTTCTCAAACAGTTCACCCAGGATTGGTAGAAGACTTACGAGCCTATTTGATTGCACATTCATTATAACCTCAGCATAACTTTCATATGATTGGCAAATAAGCTAATGTTGTGAGCACTAAAACAATCCTCTTGGGAAGTTTTGAGGTCGTATCCAAGAGCCTTCTTGTTTTGCAGTCTTCTTATCTCTACTTCTGTTGGTGTAAAAGTTTTAATTGGTAAGAACATCTAACTTGGAACATCCAGAAAAGCTTCAACTTCTACACCGCTGATACCAGGTCATTTGGTGTGAAGACAAGTGCAAGATGTTGGGGTTATGTATTGCATTTTTCTTCATCTGATGCAGCCCATTCTCCATTGTTCATTTTAATCAGAGATTTCCCAATCTCTTCATAATTTTCCAAACACTTTGCCAATTGTTATCATCTATATTCTCTATACAGTGTTGGTGAGTTGAGTCAGTATTCTCTTGTCCCTGTGGGACTCCAGATTTGACTTTGACAGGAGTGGTTATTGCTTCCCCATACTTCACGTCGAAATAACGGTCTGCTAGATACGACTTCAGAATCATGTAATATGGCTGTGTGAGTAGTTTTTTGAGTTTGTATAGCAGCCCATGGTGCCAAACCTTGAGGGATTAGTCCAGAAACACTGCTGAGCAAAATTTTTCTTCTTGGAGGTGGTATTCACGAGGCGATGGACCTGATGCGTTGTCGAATTGTTCTCTCAGGAACCTAGTTGGCGGTCTGGTACCAGTTGGTGCATATCCATGTCATATCTCAGCCTTTAGAGAAGCATCTTCTCAAACAGTTCACCCAGGATTGGTAGAAGACTTACGAGCCTATTTGATTGCACATTCATTATAACCTCAGCATAACTTTCATATGATTGGCAAATAAGCTAATGTTGTGAGCACTAAAACAATCCTCTTGGGAAGTTTTGAGGTCGTATCCAAGAGCCTTCTTGTTTTGCAGTCTTCTTATCTCTACTTCTGTTGGTGTAAAAGTTTTAATTAGTAAGAACGTCCGACTTGTAACATCCAGAAAAGCTTCAACTTCTGCATCGCCGATACCAGGTCATTTGGTGTGAAGACAAGTGCAAGATGTTGAGGTTATGTATCGCATTTTTCTTCATCTGATGCAGCCCATTCTCCAGTGGTCATTTTAATCAGAGATTTCCCAATCTCTTCATAGTTTTCCAAACACTTTGCCAATTGTTATCATCTATATTCTCTATACAGTGTTGGTGAGTTGAGTCAGTATTCTCTTGTCAACCGGATTCTGTGATCTCTGTCATTTCCCTCCTGCTCTTCGTTGCTGAATTTGAATTTCTCCTGTCCTTGAGTGTGTTCGGACACTTTCCCATTTTTGTTATGTTGTTTGCAGCTATTCCTATGTCATCAGGCTTTTCTAAAATTATATTCAGCTTCTTTCTCGAGTATTTGCTGGAACTTAGCTCAATTGGTCTTCTCCGTGGTTAGTGAAGATTTCATTTCATACGATTTGGGTATTGTGTGGAGGGTCAGCAGGACTGGTGTGTACGTGGCAATTGTTAATTCCATTCGTGACGAAAGAGTCAGGAATCATGTTTCTGTTTGTTGGCGAAACAACGTCGAAATTGTTGTTTGTTACCACTTCTATTAGATTACGAATGAAAAACATTTCTCATCAGTTGAGGACTCTAGTTTTTACAACCTCTATGGGTGTGTCTGTGGTTGCGACAGTTGCATGTACGTATATGTAAACAGAGCTCCTTACGTGCTGTGATTGGTCGAAATAACTGTCATTGTCACTCTTTCGTCCAATCAGAGCATGCCTCGGTCTCTGATTGGCCGACAGTAATAAGTAGCGAGGACCCGCCTTAAATGCCGACTATTTCTTTATTAACCTAAAATACGTCCTCAGTTTTCTAATATTAAAAATTCAAGAAGGTGAATCCTGATCTATTTTAATGATATCCGGTTTATTGATCATTAACAACATGAATGTTTTCGAGTTGCATTTTTAATGATGCCTGCCAGCGAGGTTTTATCAATTCGTATCTTTATTCGTTGTAGGTATTTTGCAGTCTTTTTTGTGACATTATTGTTGTAAATGTTGTTTTGATACAAAAAATAACTCAACTTTTAGAATTTACTTTAAGGTACTCAAAAAAGGCTTGAATGTTACAACTTTAGTTAAAGTAGGATTTACTCAAATATTAAACATCAATTTAAACAACAATAAGGAGTTTTCATAGCTTCTGGCTAAGTTTAAGACCTCCATATGCTTTTAAACTACCAACATCATAAAAAAATAGTACTTAATGAACCTATTTTCTTGTAAGTAATTGGCCTTCAAAGGTGGATAGATTAACAAGTTATTTTACAGGAATTTCAATTGGATTCGACTTAAAATAAAAATGAAAAAAGGAAGATAAAATCATTGGAACACGCTTTAATCGAATTTCATTGATGTTTAGCCTATCCGAGTTTCTAAACATGATCTAAAGCTATGGAAACATTTTATGTAATTTTAAATCGTAGTTGAATGTTTGAAAAATCCTACTATAAGCTTAGTTCCAACTTACAAGCCTTTTACGAGTAATTTTGAATAATTTCAGGAAGTCAAGTTATTTTTTTGATTGAAACAACATTCAAGACAAGAATGTAATACAAAAAAATGCAAAATACCTACCAGAAAAAAAGATATGAACTTATGAAACCTCGCTTGCAACAATAATTAAAAATACACACAAAAAGTTAAGAAAAGATGTAAAAAATCCAAAAAAGCTGTCGAAGTCTTTAATTGGATCAACCAGTATAAGCTCTCGCAAAATATGTTTTTTCCATACTCAACTGCTGCAAAACGTCAAATTTCATTAAAAATATTTCCAATTCTTCAATGAAATTGTATTGTTTCAGCTATGTCGAAGACTAAAGCACTCGTCGCATATGATGCAAGTATATCACTTGAAAATAAAGGTACCGGAAAGTAAATTGACACAGAGTAACACTGATTTCATGATGAAAATAACCCCATTTCTCTAAATAAACTATAAACTAACACTGAAAAAACT
Source organism: Micraspis discolor (assembly GCA_030674115.1). Classification (NCBI taxonomy): domain Eukaryota; kingdom Metazoa; phylum Arthropoda; class Insecta; order Coleoptera; family Coccinellidae; genus Micraspis; species Micraspis discolor. The sequence continues at coordinate 3,010,033 of JARTUT010000440.1, forward strand.
CAGTGTGAATAAAAAGAAAGTAAATTTTGTATAAAATAAAAGAGTTTGATATGAAACATATTCTAAGAAAAAGTGAAAAAAAAAACCTATTTCACGTAAAAGATAAAGATATTGCACTGTTGATTTAAAATTGATTGAAACGTATTTGGCTTATAGTTCATCGAGTTGAATAGGACAATTTTCATTTTGATCTCACTGTAACCATGGGCCTTTTACTTTCAAAACACCTGTATAGAAGCGGTCGAGCCATTTCGGTTTTAGTCATATTAAGTGGCAGAATTGTTTGGTTTTTTTTTTCAAAACTAATATCCTCTCATGCATATAGAAAAAATGTTATGGGAAGTGTTGAAACCTGCACCAGCCAATGAGTTTTCAGAGTTTTCCAGAAAGAGTGTAAGTTATTTACAATATTTATAAGATAAACACATCATGGAGGAAATGCACCAATTAAACATAACCTTACATCCACTGACATTCGACACATTGACGTAGTGGCTCCCTCTGTGTCAAAGCAACGAAAATATACTTCATTTTATTGTTCCAAATACATTTTGTAGATTAATATCTTTTTCTCTTTATTTGAATTCTTTAAATGTACTAAATTGTTTATATATCAGGTGTACAAATAAGTTTCCGCGGTTTTTTATAAAAAATTAAGAATTTATTGTAAAGGAAAAGTACATTACGTTTTATTCAAAGTATTTTCCATCATTTGCCACTACTTTTCCCCATCTTTCTGGCAACATTCGGATACCCCGTCGAAAAAACTCTTCATCTTTTGACGCTATCCACAAATCTACCCAATTTTTGGTGTCTTCATATGATGTGAAGCGCTGCTCAGACAGACCATGTGCCATCGACCGGAACAGATGATAATCAGAAGGGGCTAAGTCTGGTGAATACGGCGGGTGGGGTAAAACTTCCCAGTCGAGTGTTTCCAAGTATGTTTTTACCGGCGCCGCAACATGTGGACGAGCATTATCGTGTAAAAGAATAATTTTGTCGTGTCTGGAGTAGTAATGGGCGCGTTTTTCCTTAAGTGCCCGACTCAATCTCGTCAATTGTGTTCGGTAGAGAGCTCCAGTAATGGTTTCAGCAATTCATAATACACGACACCAAGTTGATCCCACCAAATACACAGCATGAGTTTTTTCCATGAATATTCGGCTTAGCTGTCGATGTTGATGGTTCGCCGGGCTTAACCCATGACTTTCTCTTCTTTGGATTATCGTAGTGAATCCATTTTTCGTCACCAGTGACTATACGATGCAAAAAACTCTTTTTTTTATTCCTGGCAAGCATGCATAATCGGCGTTCAACGTCTCTCGGCTTTAGTTCATATGGAACCCAATTTCCTTGTTTTTGAATCATTCCTAACGATTTTAAACGATGTGAAATTGCTTGTTGAGTCACTTGTAGAGTAAGTGCAAGTTCTTTTTGCGTTTGGGACGAATCTTCCTCCAATAGTGCTTCTAATTCCATGTCTTCGTACACTTTCGGCCTTCCACTGCGTTCTTTGTCTTTAACGTCAAACTCACCGTTCTTAAACTTTTGAAACCATTCCTGACAACTTCTCTCACTTAAAGCAGCTTCACCATATGCTTCTAGAAGCAATCGATGCGCCTCAGCTGCAGATTTTTTCACATTAAAGAAGTAAATCAAAAGTTCCCGCAAATGATGCTTATTCGGAATAAAACTTGACATTTTTGCACGAAAAAAATTACGTGATGCTGATACGGAATCACTAGTACTTTAAGGTTATGGTGTTGCCAGATGACTAAACTTGGGATATTACGTTTTACATCTGACAATTTCTCCATAACCTTCTGGTGGGGCCATCTTTTGACAAACCGCGGAAACTTATTTGTACACCTAATACTTTTAAAGTCTTGCGCATTAATTATAAATGATTCCAAATGTAACACATGGGCTGAAAAGTCCCGGGATTAACAAAGATTACACAGCTTTTTTTGGTTCAAAATTAGCTTTATTCATCAACGTAATCAATACCATATTTGTAGATCGATTTATCGTTTGCCTCAAAATGGACCTCTTCATTCTGACCGCAAGCATTTTTTTCAGATCTGCGAACACCAGTAGTCGCTGGGAGTCAAATCTGGTGAATACAGTGGATGTGGAAGCGATTCGAAGTTCAATTCATGTAGTTTTGCCCATTGTTTTGATTGACTTGGGAGACAGTACGTTATCTTGATAAAAATTTGTTCTTCTTTGCTAAATGCGGTCGTTTCTTTGCAATTTCGGCCTTCAAACGCTCCAATAACGCTGAATACTATTCACTGAATTTCCTTTCTCCAGATAGTCGATGAATATTACACCACGCACATCTCGAAATACCGAGGCCATAATCTTTCCATGTTGTACTTTCGAGCGCTTTGGACGAGGTTCCCCAGCTGCTGTCTACTCAGTTGACGATAGTTTTTATTTCGGAGTGAAATGATGGATCCATCTTGACACATATTCCGGTTTTTTACGTTTAAAGATGGCCAAACACTGCTTACAATCATCAACACGGGTAAAATTTAAATACAAAATTATTTTTGATCCATTGTTTTGAAAATAACAAAAGTTGCGTCACTATCAACACAACAACTCACAAACTAATGAACAGATTATCATGAAATTTCAACAACCGTCTTTTGAAGGTTGGTTTTAGTTGAAAAATCAGTGACTGCATAAAACTAGCGCCATCTATGTGTTAGGCTCGGGACTTTTCGTTCCGCGTAGTACTTTAAATTAAACTATGACTTATTTAGGATGCTTATATAATTTATTGAATCTCAAGGAGATTGATTTAGATCCCCTGACCTTAATTCTGAGTGAACTCATCTGTAATCTTGAGAAAATATAAAACACTTAACCTTGAAATAGCGAATATATCCAAGTATTCATTTTTAACCTTGGAAGTTTACCAGCAGTCAATAATCATTAAAAAAAAATTTAACCTGTGCAAATAAAACACGCATGGGGTGCTTTCAAAAACTCACTACTAACAAATCGGTCAACAAGCCCTGTTTATCTAGTTTTTCGATAGAACTATTTATCAAGACCCACAAAATATCCATCACTTCCTCATCTGAGCCAAATCTGCGAAGAGCCAGTAGTCGATGGGTGCCAGATCTGGACAATACAGTGGGTAGGGTAGCAATTCAGAACTTGACTGTATCAGTACATTGTCTTGTGAAAGAGCACCTATATCTTCTTCAAATGGGGCCTTTTGTGGGCAATTTCAGCCTTCACAAGATATGATGGTGGCTGTTGATTATTTTTTCCATGTTCCAAGCAGTCAATGAATGAAATTCAAAATGCTACCCAAAATACAGAGGAATTACCTTTCCAGCCCAAATTTGAGTCTTTGTACGAATTTATCCGTCTGTATGCCACTCTCGAGTGGTGAATCCATATTTCATCCATTGTGATGTAGGAGTACCAACGCAAAAATTCCATTTTATTTCGCGTGGTCATCTGCTCGTTTATTTTGCTCCGGTGTAAGCAAACGGGGCCCCATTTAGAAAACAACCTTTTCATACCCAAATCTTTGTGTATGATGGTGTTCAAACTACCTTTAGATACTTCAGAGTGACTGCTATCTCTTGCAATTGCCTATGATGATTCTCAAAGTTTTTTCAATGTTTTAAGGTTGGTACCTCAGAAAAAACATAAACAATATGTTAGTAGTGACCAGAGAATTATCGACCGAATTCAGAACTGTCAACAGTTTAAGGTTATCTTATATTGTCATTCTTGAGACAACTGTCAATTCTTTGAGGTTATATCATAAGAACTGTCAGAGTAACAGATCACAGAGCTTGAGTAAGTTTCCGAAAGCTCCCTGAACAAGCTGTGCACAAATTCCCCTCTCAAAGAAAACTTTGATTTAAAATCTTTTGTACACATCCTGCATCGCTTCAACTCAAAATTAATCGAATATCAACATATAAACATTAAAATGATTTACTCATGGTATACTCACACAAGTAAGATCCTTTCGACTGCGAACTGTAGCTGACGCATAACCGCATCCCGAATTACACAAAAAAAAACTTAGCATGCAACCGGAACGAAAAGAGAGAAGAACTGGCAGCAAAGAAAATAAATGTGTGGTGAGAACATAAAAAAAAATTCGCCAGGAAAAAGAAGAAGATTTGCGTTTAATCTAATCGAAATTAATGTTCTACAATAGCGAAGCTAAACATGCAAGCGGAACGGTCGAAAACTCACCGTCTATTGTATCTGTCATCTCGGGAGGTGGTATCGTTGGAGCTCCATCGTTTTCACCCTGATCCGACAAATGTTGAAGCTTCATCTCTTCAGAATGAACACTAACACTACCTCCCTAAAAAAAAGGCTTTTAGAAAGGCCATGTCATCGTAAAAAATAACTATAATATAATTTTGACAGCTGTCATATCATGACAGCTGTCAAATCATGACAGCTGTCAAACCATCGGTAACATAACCTGTAATATTCTACATGTCAATAGATATTCGTTATTGATAATTATATCACAAAATTTCTGATCAGAAACCGAGAACAACAGAAAATAAGCAACCTAACCTATATTTTCAATGTAGTAAAAGTTTCACCACCACTTCATGATTTTCGAAAATCAAAAGCCGAGTGAGAGTAAATAGACTTGCTTACCGTTTGTAGAGTCTCTGACATAGAGTGAAATGAATCTATGAGAGGACTCGTATCGGGAACAGGTTCCTGTTTAATCTGCGGAGATAACACTCGCATATCTTCGGGGCCAAGTCCATCCCTATCGGATGGTGATATAGGTGTTAACTTTGGTAGAGTGGGGCTCGTTTTAAAATTACTATGAGGTGGGATCTATAAAAAAAAAAATTATCGAATACTCGAATGCATCAGTCGATCGAAAAAACTGACCTGAGACTCACTAAACCGGTCAGAAACTGAATTTGAGTTATCACAGCTTGCAGACTTTCGTTTCCGTTTTTCACTAGGAGGGGAGAGACTTTCTGAAGATCTATCTTGTTCTTTTTCCCTCTTTGGCACAACACCTATTTCTTCACTTTTATTGTTGAGGGAATTATTATCCGTAAGACCTCTTATTTGTAAAGCTTCAGCTGTCTTTAGGAACATTGGCAGTAAATTCTGCGAGACGTTTACTTCACCTTTATACATAAAATCTAGCAGTGCTTTCATTTCGTTGTAATTGACATCTTTGAGAAAAACTATCGGATGTGGATGAGCATTTTGTATGAAAATTGTTTCGAAATAGGGACTACAGGCTGATAGTATGGTTTGGTGTGCTTTGAATGTTTCTCCATCGCATGCTAATGTAACATCACATAATGCCTCTCTTCTCAATAAACTACTCAGGACATCAGTTAAATTTGTAGGGTGATTGTTCCAACGCAAACAAAATTGTTGATCCATTGCTTTCTTAACCTGCTGAAAAGGAAATGCATTAAAATCATGCCTCAATTCAATCAAAAACTTTAAGAGATGACATGCTTTATGCAATTGGAATATTGTACAGCTACCTACATTAAGTTGTTGACCTAAAACTGTATTGAGCATCTAAAATACAGTTATTTAATCTCTATGATTATTAGAGAATGTACAGAGATGAGATTACTTTTGATTTCAAGAGCTTTACAAAATAATACCTATATTTTATCTGTTATTTCTAATTCCGTCACATTTTATACGTTTAAATATATCAAATTTCTCAAATTGAGTCATAACAGAAAATAATTCATTCCTTATTATAGAATGACATTTGCCCTTTGATGGTTCGTCCTGGAAAAGCCATATTTTTCCATTAATCGAACATAAAAAAGAAAAACAAACTAGATTCTTGGATCTTTTTTAGAATTCGATAAGTAAGTCAAAATAAAATCACCGCCATAGTGAATTTTTCTAGTACACGATGTCAAAAAAGGGTCCGAATTAAAAGTTCATCAAAATTTTTCGTTACATAACAACGTGGAAATGCAATTTTCACAGCACCTTTTCCACGATATCGGCTCGAGAAACGATCATTTCCACGGAAAAACTCACCTGTCATCTCACAATGCCACCCAATTTTTCACCTCCTGCATGGATAAAATGATTAGAATGGAATCTAATTGTACAGTTACTTTTGTTGGTTCTCTAATCGGTTGAGTAACTTTGTAATTGTAGGGTGTTTCGTTTTTTGATTTATTAAGTACGTAGTATTTGGATGTTACAAAATATATTTTCTTGTTTAATTTGGATTTGCGATTTTTCCAAAAAAAAATTGTACCAGGGGTAGGGATTTTTGTTTTATTTATTTTGTGCGGTATGTGTTGTTATTATGAAAGATCGGTTGTCTCTTCTGTGGTTTTAAAAAATTTGTGGTTCTGTGGATCATGCTACATGTAAAAATATGAGGTGTCATAATTTATTCCTAATTAGTTTTAATTCAGAAGGTTGGAGAAACCTAATTTAGATTAAGAGTTCTTTGAACCTCATATGTATCTTAATTTTTTGGTTATCCCTCTGCAAATAATCCACTAAGTGCATTTTTGTTACTGAAGACAGGGTCGTATTCACTTAAATTTGATGCAAAAATGGTGCAGTGACGTAGTTGCAAAATTTAAAGCAATTTTTAAGTTTAGCGAGATACCGCAATGGATGAATGAAGAAATCTACATATAAATGGAGTATTTATTTCATTGAGGTTGAATTCGAAAATGATGCAGTGTCATACTTGCAAATTATCTGGCCATATTTTGGGGTCGACTTCTTGATGTAAATAAAGCTACCTGGCAGCATGTGCGATGATTTGAAAAGTATACAAGCTAGAGTCTCCATAATAAAATCTTTAATCTACCTAAATATAAAAATAATTTATTAACATATACCACAAATATTTCAAATAAGAACAATATTTACATGAGTTCAGACATCTTAATCTTCTTTTTAACAGCATTACTGTAACCTTCTTTGTACTTATACCAAATATCCCCATATAACTGGGGTCCTTTACGTGTTGCATCATTTTTATTCTCAATGATCCTTCCGAATAGGTCTTTTGTTACACCTGCATTAATTTTAACCTTTTTCACCTGTAACCTTTGCAAATGATTTGGAAGTTCTTTAACTCCTGGTAATTTCAAATCCTTCGTTTTCGTATTGTTTTTATTCTCAGTCTTGGTTGATATTTGCACCATCTTGATTTTCTGAATTTCAATTTCCCTAGATATTAATTGTTTGTTGAAGTATGATATTGTTTTCCTGTTTTGAGAAATGTTCGGATATGTAACAATTGGTATAATATCAGGGTCTATCTTGAATTCATATATCCCTGTCATGTTTTTTTCTTGTACATAAGTCAGATTGTAGTCGATCATGATGTGTACGACTTTATCGAATAATTTTTTTTCTTCTGGTGTGAATAAATGAAAATTTACTGGTCGAAAATTTGGATTTATAATTCTAGTTAAAAGTGGAAGAGTATCGATTATTAAGTTTTTATGATTAACGAATACCCTCACTTTTGGTTGAACACCTTTTATCAATTCCTTTATAGTTGCTTTGTTATTATTGAGTCTTTGTTTCACTTCGTATCCTTCATTAGGGTATTTCACTTTTGGCCAAGTTAAAGATGAAAACTGGAAATGCCATACGACGAAAGCATAAGGGAGATACGAACTCAAACTGTAATTTTGTTCGCTCATTATGAATTTATTTATTTTATCCGTATAACAAAACCAATTCAAAGCTTCGCAAGTACCGATCAGAGAGCCTTCTTTAATCTGCATTTGTGGGTAATTCTCAAAAACCCCTTGTGTTAATCTTTCATAATCCCCGAAGGACTGAACGACACCAACTACCTTTTGCATTCTTGCTTTATAACTCATATCGTAGTTTTTCTCTGCGTCTTCTTTATTCTGAATACCTGAAAATTTAGCTTTCGCTCTTTCTATACTAAAAATATCTGTCCATACAGAAAATAATCCTTTTTGCATATCTTTCTGGCCGATACTAGATCGATAAACATCACCTAAGGTAACAGATTTCTTTTTTGTTTTAAAAAAATGTAGAACGCTCAAACAAGATCTTATATCGTTGTTTGATTTCTCCGCTAAAGCCAACATTGCTCCGGTATCAGTTTGTAAAATCTGTTTTTTGCATATTTCCATCAGTCTTTGAGACAATCTCCCTGACGTTGTCGGAGGAAAATTAATAATAAACGCAATCTGTCTAAGACTTCTCAAAGCTGGAACATATGCGTCATTACAGATGCAAATAATTGGTCGTTTCAATACCGTTCCTCCCTTTTTATCCTTCTTTTTTCCTTTACTTACATTCCCATTGATGAATTTAACAAGAAAATCAATGGAATTTGCAGGTGCACCATCTATTTCATCGAAAATAATACAATTTGGACGATTTTCTTGATCCACCACCGATTTCATTTGTGTTGCATTCTCCAATGATGTTTTAAAGCTTTCTAAACTCCTATCGTCCGAAGCATTTATCTCAATCACGTTGTAACCTGCGTGTTTAGCTACGACGTGAGCTAAAGTTGTTTTTCCAAGCCCTGGTCGACCACACAGTAAGGTAACTTTGTAAAGCGGCCTACCGTCTTCGTCTAATTTCAACTGGTTATCTATGATGTTTATAATATTGAATTTATTTTGTGGATTTACCTTTTGAACGTGTTCTTGTTTTATTTTCGGTCTACGATTAAAAACTACTTTATCCCACAGCTTCATCCATTTTAATAGGATACGATTGGTTGCTTCATCGCTCAAAAGCTCCATATATCGTTTGGGTTTGTATAAATCGACCCATAAATCGTTATCTACTTCGACTTCATCAACTTCCATGACTTCATCTTCAGTTTTTTCAGCATTATCTAATTCTTTGTTGAGTATCTCCTGCGCTTTTTTCCAAGTTTCTTTGAACATATCTCCGGTAACTCCAATGCAGTTGATATCCTTTATTACTCTATCAATATCTTCTTTTTCGTAATCTTCCGAATGGAATCTTATATAAAACCTTTCTGCATCATGTCTTGTTACACTGACGAAAGAATATAAGGGTACTCGCCATGATAAATTCTGTTTATTTCCAGTATTCGTGGTACCAGATTGTTTTTTAAGGAGTATAGCACTATTATCTTCTCTTTGCTTTCTTAATTCGAGAATCTTATCTATCATTTGCAATTGTTGTTCGTATTTAGTGTCAGGTTTGAGTTTCTTTGCTTGGTTTTCTTTTTCAAAGATGAGATCATCAATGTCTCCGAATAACTCCTCAATTGTTCGTTTCTTCGTATGAGGCTCATTTGTAATAATAGGGGATGTTCTGTTATTTTTAGATGATGTTGATACAGCTTGACTGGGTTCAGAATGATCAACTAAAACTGTAGTGGTGTTACTCACATAGTCCTCTGATAGGGGTTGAAAATCTTCATTAAACGAATTTTCTAGATTACTTTGACTGCAATTGTTTTCTTGTGATGGAACAGATGACGAATTGCATATTGTGTTATTTCTAGAAGATCCAGGTAACCCATAATCTAAACTTTTTCTAGATTTCGTATTTGGCGCTATTTTTACTGCAGGTTCATCTGGTTTATCTATCTCGTTCAAGAGGTCGAGTTCATCTCCATATTGAAGCTCGAATTCCTCATCTGAATCTGGATATTCACTCATTTTAAACGGAAAATCTCTTATTGTTTTTACTTTAAAATAATAAAAATATTTAGGTTGGATCTTACATAACCTAAAAATGGAAGATTTGAATTTAGGGAAGTTGATATAAGTCTATACCTTAGGTTGGCAGCATTTAATGTTTTAAATTTAAAAATTGTTTGACGAATGTTTAAAATGAAAAATTGCTATTAAAATGAGGCTGTAAGAAATATATTTATTTTACAATATTTCACATGAAGTAAATAATAACAGTGGCGTACGCCCTATTGTTCGAATTGGGAAATTGAATGATGCTACTGACGAAATTTGATTTGATTATTGCAGACGTACTGTACTCCTTGGTATAATTAAATTGATATTACTGAGATCTGACAATTATTGATTGAGAAAACTATTCATTTAATTACATAAAACATTGGGCCATTAAGTTTAAAAGCAGATAAAGGAATGAATAATTCTTTCAACTCAACTCCAATTACAAACTTGTTCTGATAATTCAAAGTTGATTTTATGATTTCTCATTAATTCTTTGATCATTTATAAATAATCAGAGACGATTTATTTTTCATTTTGAGAGGATAATATTTAAATTTTCTTTCTGTTATTCACGAATTTCTTTATGTAATTTTTTGGCATTGTTCAGCTGAAGAAACTTGTAGTCAATTTGCTCGAAATTTTCAGACGAAATTTCAATCTGATAGCTTTAGTTTTCAGGGACGAAAATTTCAGCTGAGTTCGTTATTCGACGCAAGAAGGAGGAATCTGTAAATCATGTTTGTCAAAAGTGAATTAGTTGTTCATATTATACAATACCTGCTTCACAAGCGGGAGGTCTTCGGTTCGATTCCGGGCGGAACCAATTTTTTTTTATTTTTTATGCACAGTTTTTTTGGTTCGAAATTAGCTTTATTCATCAATGTGATCTCCTTAAAGAGCAACGCAATCATTCCAGGGCCGCTCTTACATTTCAGTGCTACTTTTGTGGAAAAATTTATCATTTGCCTCAAAATAGGAGTCAGTATTAGCGATAACCTCTTTATTCGTGCAAAATTTCTTACCGGTAAGCGTTTTTTCAGGTCTGTGAACAGCCACTAAACGATAGGGACCAAATCTGGTGAATACGGTGGATTTGGGAGCAACTCGATGTTCAATTAATGTAGTTTTGCCATTGTTTTGATTGACTTGTGACACGGTGTGTTATCTTAATGAAACAAATTTTTTCTTTGCCATATGCGGTAGTTTCTTTGCAATTTCGGTTTTCAAACGCTTCAATAACGCTATATGACATTCAATGTTAATGGTATTTCCTTTCTCAAGATAGTCGATAAATATTATACCAAGCATATCCCAAAATACCGAGACTATGACCTTTCCAACCGATTGTTGTGCTTTAGAGCGCTTTGGACGAGGTTCTCAGGAAAAGAATGATATTTGCTCCAAGAATTCAGAGCTGCAGTCTGTCTGAGAATATGGGGAGGGATAATGTTAGATAAAACTGGTAACCAATGAACCGGTGTAGATCTTATAGTGCCAGTAAAAATTCTCATCGATTTATTAAATTGTGCATCGGTTTTTTGTGTATGTTCACTATTAAACCAAACAGAGCAACAATACTCAGTTGCAGAAAATAAGGCTAGAGATGCTGTGCGAAGAGTGGAAGCATCAGTACCCCAAGATGATCCACCTAATTTCTGAAGAATATGATTCCTAGTTTTCAGCCGTAGGTAAATCATTGAGATTTGCATTGAAAAAAGAAGGGGCTAGGACTGATCCTTGTGGAGGACCATTCTTCAATGTTTTGAAATGGCTACATTTATTGACAACAAAAACACGAAATCTTCCATCAGTTTACGCATTTTTTAATGATCTTACCATTTTTCCACACTTCAGATGAGTATAGAGTTTGAAAATTAATCCATCTTTCCACACAGTGTCATATGCCGAAGATAAATCAATCAAAGCAGCCCCTAGTTTCAACCTATTATTAATTTTATTTATTTATATTTATTCTTCATTTAAGTGCAGCAATTTATGATTAAATTCTTCAATTTTCTATTTTTCATTTGACGAACAATAATTGAAGCTTAATGTATACTATACAGGGTGTTTTGAAAAAGGTGACCCCCTCTCTAGGATAGATAGAAACTGAAAAATAATTGGGGTTTGCTCAGTATAAAAATTTTGTAACGGCATGCATTGAAAAAAAAAATTATACACATTTTTTAAAATTTTGCAGAAAATACTGCCAACATTGCAATGAAATTAGGAAAGAAAAACTATTGGGAATTTTGGACACTATTAAATTATCTATTGTTAAACTTGTGACAATGCCAACGTTTCGAAACAGACTTCGTTTCTTTTTCAAGGCTGTAAATAAATAAATAATACATTACAAGACATACAATATGATACAACACGAAAATAAATTACCTAGTTACGATGAAACAATATTGTACGCTTTTTAAAACATTCAGACATTTTCTAAGAACACAAAAATTTTTCTAGAGGGCAGGTACACAACGTAAACATCTGCCTCATTAATTTCTATATGCATGACAATGACCATTAACATAAGGTAACAAAACATTTACATAGAATGCACTTAACACTATTTACGAGGCCAGCTATCACTTATTACTTTCTTATTATATTATTATAGATCGTGCTTAGGTGTTGAACATCTTCTCTATGATTTACAGTGTGATTTCGTTTTATATGAATCATCTCGCTTATGTTACGTCTATAACCAACCTGTTCTCTATCAAGAATTTGTACATTTTCAAAGTTAAATTTATGGCCCATAGTCATTTGATGTAAAGTTAGAGCAGTTTTATTATAATTCGCAATATTCTCACTATCATATTTATGTTGCTTAATTCTATCTCGTAAATATTGTCTTGTCTGGCCAATATAACACTTCTCACAATTAGCACAGGGTATCTTGTAAACTACTCCCGATTCTAAATTATAAGGTGTTCTGAATTTTAAATTTGTGAAGAATCTCTTTGTGTTGGATAAATTATAAAAAGCACACTTGACTTTCAACTCCTTAAATATTTTATTAATTCTGTGAGAAAGACCCGGTATATATGGAAACTTCAAGTAAGAAGAAACGGTCGTGTTAGAAGAAACATTAACTGTGCGACTTACGAACAACAGGTTCCACCGATACCGATAACAGTATGTGATAATTATTTAGTAAATTACACCAATATAACCATACCTGAAGAAGTTGAGGTCCTAAATTCAGTCTACCACCTAAGAAAGTACCTGTCAAAGTTGTCATCAAAGATATAGAAAGCTACATCAACATTCAGCCAATATCAGAAGAAGTCAAGAATACATACAGATCAAAAAGTGTGAATGTTATCAGCAACTTTGAGAGAAGAGAACAACATATGAAGAGAAACCACCTACTTGATAAGTTTGTGAATAAGACCAATGAATTTGTAAAAGAACACCAGAATATCATCATAAGTCGAGCTGATAAGGGAGGTGCAACCGTGGTTATGTATAGGGATGAATATCTTAGTGAAGTGGACAGAATGTTGAGTGATGAGGACACCTACAAAAAAGTGGAAACGGACCCAACGACAAAGATTCAGAATGCAGTCAATGGATGCCTGATGAGACTCAAGAAAGAAGAATATATATCTGAGACAGAGCATAAAACTTTGATTAGACATAACAGTTTACCACCCAAGCTGTACTGTCTACGTACGGTCCATAAAAATGGTCTTAATCTGAGACCTATAGTTAGTTGTGTTAAGTCTCCTACTTACAACATCGGTAAATATCTACATGATATCTTAAATTCGACCTTGTCTACTTCCATTTTTAATCTTAAGGATTCTTTTTCATTGACTGAAATTTTGTCAGATATAAAAGTACCACCAGGATACGTACTTGTCTCGTTGGATGTTATATCCTTGTTTACGAACATCCCGAGAGAACTTGTTGTTAGTGTCATTAAAAAAAGATGGGGATTTATAAGCTGCTATACAGGTCTCAATAGACAAAAATTCTTGGAATTAGTTGATCTTTGTTTCGATGGGGGTTATTTTGTCTATGAGGAAAATTTTATAGACAATTGGATGGCACTGCCATGGGTGCACCGACTAGCCCATCTTTGGCTAACTTAGTTATGAATGAGGTCTTCTGTAGTGTTGTTGAGAAACTTACATTTTATATCCCTCTTATCAAGTTTTTTGTGGATGATACATTATTGTTAGTACCATCCGACAAAATACAGTATATTTTGGGTGTTTTCAACTCTTACCATCATAAGATACAGTTCACGATTGAAGTAGAAAAGAATAATAGTTTACCTTTCTTGGATTTATTGATAATTAGAGAAAACTCCAGTATTATTACTGACTGGTATACTAAACCAATAAGTACAAACAGATGCATAAATTTTCACAGTAACCATAGCATGCAACAAAAAACTAATATAATAGAGAATTTACTAAAAAGAGCTTTAAAACTAAGCAACGAAAAGTTTCATGGGAAGAACTTAAATAAAGTTGAAAACATTTTAAAACAGAATAACTATCCCACATACTTAGTCAAGAGAATAATAAATAAACACACATCCAACGTAAGTCGCACAGTTAATGTTTCTTCTAACACGACCGTTTCTTCTTACTTGAAGTTTCCATATATACCGGGTCTTTCTCACAGAATTAATAAAATATTTAAGGAGTTGAAAGTCAAGTGTGCTTTTTATAATTTATCCAACACAAAGAGATTCTTCACAAATTTAAAATTCAGAACACCTTATAATTTAGAATCGGGAGTAGTTTACAAGATACCCTGTGCTAATTGTGAGAAGTGTTATATTGGCCAGACAAGACAATATTTACGAGATAGAATTAAGCAACATAAATATGATAGTGAGAATATTGCGAATTATAATAAAACTGCTCTAACTTTACATCAAATGACTATGGGCCATAAATTTAACTTTGAAAATGTACAAATTCTTGATAGAGAACAGGTTGGTTATAGACGTAACATAAGCGAGATGATTCATATAAAACGAAATCACACTGTAAATCATAGAGAAGATGTTCAACACCTAAGCACGATCTATAATAATATAATAAGAAAGTAATAAGTGATAGCTGGCCTCGTAAATAGTGTTGAGTCCATTCTATGTAAATGTTTTGTTACTTTATGTTAATTGTCATTGTCATGCATATAGAAATTAATGAGGCAGATGTTTACGTTGTGTACCTGCCCTCTAGAAAAATTTTTGTCTTCTTAGAAAATGTCTGAATGTTTTAAAAAGCGTACAATATTGTTTCATCGTAACTAGGTAATTTATTTTCGTGTTGTATCATATTGTATGTCTTGTAATGTATTATTTATTTATTTACAGCCTTGAAAAAGAAACGAAGTCTGTTTCGAAACGTTGGCATTGTCACAAGTTTAACAATAGATAATTTAATAGTGTCCAAAATTCCCAATAGTTTTTCTTTCCTAATCTGATGACAATGGACGATAGCCGAGTTAATATTGCAATGAAATTTTATACGAATATATTTTGGAAGCTGATACAATGAATTCATTTTTATGACTCTCGTAGAGGGCGCTAGTTACACGGTTCGTACCAAGTAGTATTGAAACAGCCTGTAGTTAAGTAACCGACTGTAACCTCATTCCATTTATATTTTTTACCCATAAAATGCATCCCAGTTTCTCCATGCATTTTAAAACTTACCCAGAACTCCTATAGATCTTTTTCATTTTCTTTCTTCTTTTCTTCATCTCTTCATTCTTTACTTTTTTCATCCTCAACTTAAAACTTATTTTCAATTTTCTAAACCTAAACAATCTTTCATTTATAAAACGAATTCTGCAACTATATATCGCATGCATGTTCCACCTACTTTTTCTCAATGATACTCAAAACAACGTGTATAAAAACGAGAGAGATAGATTTAGAAAAAAAAAAGCAAAATTACATCCACAAAAGTGATAGACATGCATAAATTGCGGTCGCTTCCTTTGATCTCCAGCTTCCTGTCTTCAACGGATTTCCGTCCTATCGATTTCTTTTTACCTTGAACTTGAAAAGGTGAAACACGTGCTGAAACGCCGGCAACCTGTTGCTCAGAGTTCAAACCCGCGTCCAGGCACGAGGCAAAAAAATTCGCGAACAAAGAAGCTCGTAAATCAAACACGTCTACGAGTGTCTGTGTGCTGATAAGGGAAACTGAAAAACCCGGAAATTTGCTTCTTTGAGGTAGTTCGGATAGATGTTCCCTCTAAGTCTGTCACTAAGAAACTAATGAAGTAATTTTGAAATTGTTTCGGTCTAGGGTTGCCGACTTGGAGCATGTGCAATGGAAATTATGCAATTTCACACCTATTCGTTCTGCATTACGTTGGTGCAACTGTTAACTTTAATCCCACCCCCCTGTCAACAGCTATGCCGGCTGGAAGTGACCGATCGAGAGAGGTGGGGATGATTGAACTTGGTTTTCCCTCTATTTTGTTCTCGATTAAGGGAAAACCCCACCACAGCTATTAACACACTTCCGGTTTGGAATTCGGCCAACCCATCTGCTCCAACGATTGGAAATATTGAGTCCACTATTATTTCACACAACTTCAAAGCTATAACCAACGTTTTTTTGAAATAATCAAATAATAAATCAGACGATACTCATTTTGAATTTGGAGTGCCACAGGGACCCCTCTTTGCACCAATTCTATTCTTTTAAATATGAATTATATCATTATGGCGAATTGGAATTCAATTCCAATTAATCAACTCTTTGAAACTAAATGAAACAAGAAATCTTATCAACATAATATATATACACATGCACTCATATAACCTCATTTTCTCGAAGCTGTCATCCCTCCAATTTTCCAGAAACAAATAAATAATAACAAAAAAATAAACTTCTTTTTGATCACAATATTGAACTCCCAGGTATATCCCCCAGGTGCTTCTTTCAGGTAGGTATTTCTGTGGTTATTTCAGCGGATTGTTCTGTGGTTTCTTCCGTAGAGGTATCCTCTTCACTCTTGTCCTTTCCTTTGCGTTCTTTCTTCATTTTTTCTTCCATTTCCATGAATTTGATCGCTAGGTATCTGAGGGGAAAAAACGTGTTATTAAAAAAATCATGAATGATGATCTAACTTACTTATCCACTAAAGGTCCAGTATAATCTTCAGGAAATTTGGGAGCAAAAGGAAGGATATATTTGTATAGCCTTTCATTCAACACGTATAGTTGAGGTGTCGACGAACATTTGACATTGTACCACCAATCACAAGTAAGGGCTACTTGGCTGAAAATTGTTCCATTTGGACACAAGAAAGATGCTTGACCTCCATTCAGGTCACAATAGTGCCATACCTGAAAGGTCCCTCAATTATCTAGGGTTTAATAAGTTCAAAAAGATGAAGCTGACGTTATACTTGGGATATCAAGTGGAACTCGAATGTATTGAATGAGTATTAAGTAAAATTGCAAATTTAATGTGAATTTTGCAATAAAATTGCAAGTTTAATGTGAATTTATTCAATTGAACCAGTCTATTCTTGAATGTGCAAATTGTCAATTTTTAGATATTTCTGAATCTTAAAATGAATTATGAATTGCACAATAAATTGCAAATTTATTGTAAATTTCACAATGAAATTGCAAATGTATGGTGAATTTCACAATATAATTTAAAATCCATTGTAAATTTTGGAATGGAATTGTGAATTCATTGTCAATTTTGCAATGAACTCAAATGTATTGAATGAGTAGATCTAAGGAGTCCATCAGAAAATGTATATGGATTTTGCAATAAAATTGCAAATTCAATACCGATTTTGCAATAAAATGGCGAGTTTGATGTGGATTTTGCAATGCAATTGTAAATTTATTGTGAATTTAATAATGAGATTGCCAGTGAATTATGAACTTTACAATCGCCTCCAAATTTATTGTAAATGTAACAATAAAATTACAAACTTATGGTGAATTTTGCAATAGAATTGGAAATTCATTGAATATTTTGCAATGAACTCAAATGAATTGAATGAGTAGGTGTATAGGAGTCCATCGGAAAATGTATTTTGCAATAAAATTTAATGTGGATTTTGCAATAAACTTGCAAGTTTAATGTGAATTTTACAATAAAATTGCAAATTTTACAATAAAATTGCAAATTTATTGTAAATTTTACAATAAAATTGCAAATTTATGGTGAATTTCATAATATCATTGCAAATTCATTGTAAATTTCGCAATGAAATTGAGAATTAATTGTAAATTTTGTGATAGAATTGGAGATTCATTGAATATTTTGCATTAAACCCAAATGAATTGAATGAGTAGATGTATGGGAGTCCATCGGAAAATGTATTTTGAATTTTGCAATAAAATTGCAAATTCAATGTGGATTTTGCAATAAACTTGCAAGTTTAATGTGAATTTTACAATAAAATTGCAAATTTATTGTAAATTTTACTATAAAATTGCAAATGTATGGTGAATTTCATAATATGATTGCAAATTCATTGTAAATTTTGCAATGAAATTGAGTATTACTTGTGAATCTTGTAATAGAATTGGAGATTCATTGAATATTTTGCATTGAACCCAAATGAATTGAATGAGTAGATGTATAGGAGTCCATCGGAAAATGTATTTTGAATTTTGCAATAAAATTGCAAATTCAATGTGGATTTTGCAATAAACTTGCAAGTTCAATGTGAATTTTACAATAAAATTACAAATTTATTGTAAATTTTACAATAAAATTGCAAACTTATGGTGATTTTCATAATAAAATAGCAAATTAATTGTGAATTTCGCAATTAAATTGAGAATTTATTGTAAATTTTACAATAGAATTGGTAATTCATTGAATATTTTGCAATGAATTCAAATGAATTGAATAAGTAGGTTTATAGGAGTCCATCGGAAAATATAGTTGGATTTCTGCAATAAAATTGCAATGTAATGTGGATTTTGCAATAAACTCGCAAGTTCAATGTGAATTTTGCAATAAAATTGCAAATTTATTGTGAATTTTACAATAAAATTGCACATGAATTATGAATTTCACAAAAAAATTGCAAATTCATTGTAAATTTTACAATAAAACTGCACATGAATTATGAATTTCACAATAAAATTGCAAATTCATTGTTAATTTTGCAATAAAATTGTAGATTTATTGTGAATTTAACAATGAACTATTAAATTTCGCAATGAAATTACAAATTATTTGTAAATTTTGCGAAGAAATGGTGAATTTATTATGAATTCTGCAATAAAATTGCAAATACATTTTAAATTTTGAAATAAAACTGTAAATTAATTGTGAATTTCACTACATTGTAGACATTTATTTTAAATTTGCCTAAATCCTGCCAAGTTTATTGTTAACAATTACATAGCAAATTGTGGAAACAAATTTCAGTTTTCCTCGTTTACTTTTGATCACATAATTTAAAAAAAAATTGCATGTATGGGATACTTACAAATCGTTGATAAAATTGATGAGCAAACATTCTTCTTATTTTATCAATGAACGAATTCATTTCCTTCAGATTCTTTGTAATCCTTTCATACTTATTACGAATTATTGCAAAATCAATTTCTGAGATTTGCCATAAATTTTGAAGAAATTGCTTGTGAATTCAGCAAATATTTAATATTTTTGAGCATTCAATCTGAACGGCTTAGATTCGAAAAAATTTACACACAACAAACTCTTCAAATTCTCGAATATTTTGCAAATACTAGTTATTTACTTTACGGTCTGCTAATTCATTGCAAATTGATAAATTCAAAGTAAATATGGAAAATTCATTTTTAATTTCAAAATATCCTTTGAAAGTACCCGATACTTTCATTTCCTTGTAGACGTAAAGAAAGTTATCATAAAAAATTTGCAATAATTTAGTCCAGCATTTTTTCATTCATTCTGATAAGTGTGATCTCTGTTTAATTCCTGAAAAGGGAGACATATTTCTGAGAAAATAAGGTGAAGATTCTTGTAACATCTAAAATCTCTTGAAATTTTTACAATTTTGATGGATCTTTCTATAATCTTTGAACCGTTAGCTGGATCTCAATGAAGAGTTCTATTTCATTGAAAATTACGTAGAAGTTACAATAAATTTTCGAAAAATGGGAATAATTTCTGAAGATATTGTTTGAGCCGTTTTAAATTTCGCAAATTTATTGCAAAATCAAACGTGAATTTGCAATAATTTCACAATACATTTGCAATAAATTCATAATACATTTGCAATAACACTAATTCCGTCAAGTTGAGCTGTATATTTTCATTGGCTTTAAAATCTGGGATCTATTTGTAAATGCGTATCACTTATAAAAAACTTCAATTACCTGACAATTTGTATCGGGATCACCAAAGAAACCCTTATACCTCTGCGTTTTGCAATTGAAACTAGTTGGTGGTATGGTTGACAACGCTGGATAATCCACCCCAGGTGTACCTGGAGTGCCACCCTCCTCAGGATAAGATTGCGAGATAACCTCTTCTTCAAGCAGTGCCGGAGGTCTTATAGCTTCAACCACAGACGGGGGTACATGAGTAACCTCTTCGCTGGTGCCAGGATATTCCTCATTTTCTTCAGCTACAACAATGGGCTTGAAAGACGTTCGATGTTTCTTCAAGGAATCTAAGATTTTCACCAATGTCTTGATGCTGTTATCTATATTATCTACCGTGAACGTATGAGGTAGAGCGTTAGCGTCTTGTAATTTTTTCAATAGGACGCTGAGAGATCTTGGATCGTCGTGTGATAAGAGATTTTGTTCTATGTGTATGGGAGCGGGTGTTGTAGGAATTGGTGAAGGAGTAGCAGGATGTATAGAGTAATCAGGTTGGTATTGATAGTAGTTAGGAGGTTGGTAGCTTTGTGGTTTAGAAACTGGAACTTCTTCATATTTAGGGTAGTTGTGGTACTTTTGCGATACGAAGTTCTCTTCTACAACTGGTGCTGAGTATGGTTTGAAGTTTTGTAATTTGTGGAGATTCTGTTGAGGTCTTGCTTGTATGTAGATAACAGGTTTTGATGCAGGTTTCTCCTTGTGGTCTTCACGGTAATATACAGGAGGTTTTTGGAGGACTATGATGGGTTTCCTGTAAACGTTCTGTTTTGGTTTGGGTCTTGGTATGTATGTATTTTGTGGAAACTGCTCCACAACTTGGTTGTTAGCGTATTGCTTCTCATAATGTTGGTATTCCTCGCTGACTGGCTCAGAAATGTCTATGTTGGTTGGAGTATAAGTCTGCACCACTGTTTTATGATTGTGATACTTATAACTGGTAGGGTAGTGTTGTGGACGTGGTTTATATTTCACAGGATTCTCGTAGTTTTCCACTTGTACCGACTGCCTGAATTGTTGCTTGCTCTTCAGCGCGTACAGTTTGCCATAGATGGAGTTGAAATCGATCTGAGGTTTCTCAGTAGGCGCCTGCAACCTTACGTAATGGATTTTAATATTTTTCTGGGGATTTCTTGGGGATATAGGTAAAAAAGGTCCAGGTAAGGCGTTAGTTTCCAAAAATGGGGTATAGACGTTCTTATCATCAGGGAAATAATCGCTCTGAGCATTACTTCCAGGGCTGTTTTGGACGTATACGTGGTACCTGCGTGGTTTTCCTGAAGAAGGAGGATTGTAGGTGCCGTTTTGGGTTACGTAGTAGTTTAGGTAAGGTAGGAGTCTTTTCTGTCTATCAGGCGTTGAGGCAGTATCGTTTTTAATGCCGTCACTAGGTTGTGAGACTTTGGTGGTCACTTCTTTGGGTTCGCTGTTGAGGGTGATTGATATGCAGATGGCTGGTGATGCGACTGAAATGAATAATTTTGAATCAATTCAGGAAATTTTCGTTGTTTATTCGAATTATTTATATATAAACATTTTGGAACAATAGTTATTTATTATACAAGTAAAGATTTAAAACCATAGAAGTCGAACGGAGTCAGATCTGGTGAATAGGGCCAATGATGCAAAGGAATTTTTGACCAACAATACCCATCGAAAGAGTCCAATTTGGACAACAAAGGATTAAAACAATTAGGAATGTTATTTCTTGTTAAATTTACAACATAAATACACTGACCAACAATTGCTAGGGATCACTTATGAACTTCTCTTCATTTGTATTTTTTTCAAGTTATCTCGTGAATATCTGTACATTATATGTTCTCTAAGGAAAAATTAAGATGTTTTGAGTTGATTATATCAAATTTTTCTTCACTTCATCGGCTCTTGGTCACTAAGTCAATTATTATCTGTAGGCTGTTACAGGTGGAGTGAAAAACAATGTGGTATTTGTTATTAAATCTGTTTTTTCTCTCGTTTAAACATATAAGGCGTCAATAATTAAAGAAATGAGAACAATATCAGCTTATCATGAACCCGATCATACGGTGAATACAGGAGGGTTTGTCCCAGCGAGAAGTGTCCCGGCGGTTGAATGTTTCCCAAAGTGTCGTGAGTCGGGCTTGGAATAGATTCATCCAAAACGACTCAGTAGCTTATGTTCATGGGGAGGTCGGCAGCGCAGTACAACAGCTACCAAAGATCGTCTTTTGATCCTCAATGCTAGGAGAAATCCCACTTACCCGGCGTTGCGGCTCAATAGATCACTGAGAGTTGCAACAGGAGTTCTAATTTCGAACCAGACTGTAAGACAACGACTACATGTTCGTGGTTTGAGAGCACGTAGGAGGGTACAACATCCCCGTTTGAATAGGGAACACCGGGTTCATCGACGGCAATGGGCTGAGGAGCACCGCAATTGGACAGTTGAAGATTGGAGCCGATGTTTATTTACGGATGAGTCTAGATTTCGTTTGGTCAACTCCGATGGACGTATTCTTGCTTGGAGGAAAAGAGGTCGAAGGTATGCAGAACAGTTTATGGTACCCACAACAGCTTTTGGCGGAGGTTCTATATGTGTATGGGAGGCATTTGTTTGAACCAACGCACAGAGTTGGTTGTTCTGTAGAACACCACAATGACCAGCCAGAGATATCACGATGTGATTATTGAACCCATAATTGTTCCGTTTGCTGCTGCCTTGGAAGAGAATTTCATTTTAATTGACGATAATGCCCGTCCACACCGTAGTCGTCTGGTTAATGATGCGCTAGAAACTCATGCTATTGATAGGATGGACTGGCCAGCTCGCTCTCCAGACATGAATTGCATCGAACATGTCTGGTCTGAGATGTCTAGACAATTGAATATTTTAAATTTATTGCAAAATCAAACGTGAATTTGCAATAATTTCACAATACATTTGCAATAAATTCACAATACATTTGCAATAACACTAATTCCGTCAAGTTGAGCTGTATATTTTCATTGGCTTGAAAATCTGGGATCTATTTGTAAATGCGTATCACTTATAAAAAACTTCAATTACCTGACAATTTGTATCGGGATCACCAAAGAAACCCTTATACCTCTGCGTTTTGCAATTGAAACTAGTTGGTGGTATGGTTGACAACGCTGGATAATCCACCCCAGGTGTACCTGGAGTGCCACCCTCCTCAGGATAAGATTGCGAGATAACCTCTTCTTCAAGCAGTGCCGGAGGTCTTATAGCTTCAACCACAGACGGGGGTACATGAGTAACCTCTTCGCTGGTGCCAGGATATTCCTCATTTTCTTCAGCTACAACAATGGGCTTGAAAGACGTTCGATGTTTCTTCAAGGAATCTAAGATTTTCACCAATGTCTTGATGCTGTTATCTATATTATCTACCGTGAACGTATGAGGTAGAGCGTTGGCGTCTTGTAATTTTTTCAATAGGACGCTGAGAGATCTTGGATCGTCGTGTGATAAGAGATTTTGTTCTATGTGTATGGGAGCGGGTGTTGTAGGAATTGGTGAAGGAGTAGCAGGATGTATAGAGTAATCAGGTTGGTATTGATAGTAGTTAGGAGGTTGGTAGCTTTGTGGTTTAGAAACTGGAACTTCTTCATACTTAGGGTAGTTGTGGTACTTTTGCGATACGAAGTTCTCTTCGACAACTGGAGCTGAATATGGTTTAAAATTCTGTAATTTATGGAGATTCTGTTGAGGTCTTGCTTGTATGTAGATAACAGGTTTTGATGCAGGTTTCTCCTTGTGGTCTTCACGGTAATATACAGGAGGTTTTTGGAGGACTATGATGGGTTTCCTGTAAACGTTCTGTTTTGGTTTGGGTCTTGGTATGTATGTATTTTGTGGAAACTGCTCCACAACTTGGTTGTTGGCGTATTGCTTCTCATAATGTTGGTATTCCTCGCTGACTGGCTCAGAAATGTCTATGTTGGTTGGAGTATAAGTCTGCACCACTGTTTTATGATTGTGATACTTATAACTGGTAGGGTAGTGTTGTGGACGTGGTTTATATTTCACAGGATTCTCGTAGTTTTCCACTTGTACCGACTGCCTGAATTGTTGCTTGCTCTTCAGCGCGTACAGTTTGCCATAGATTGAGTTGAAATCGATCTGTGGTTTCTCAGTAGGCGCCTGCAACCTTACGTAATGGATTTTAATATTTTTCTGAGGATTTCTCGGGGATATAGGTAAAAAAGGTCCAGGTAAGGCGTTAGTTTCCAAAAATGGGGTATAGACGTTCTTATCGTCAGGGAAATAATCGCTCTGAGCATTACTTCCAGGGCTGTTTTGGACGTATACGTGGTACCTGCGTGGTTTTCCTGAAGAAGGAGGATTGTAGGTGCCGTTTTGGGTTACGTAGTAGTTTAGGTAAGGTAGGAGTCTTTTCTGTCTATCAGGCGTTGAGGCAGTATCGTTTTTGATGTTGTCACTAGGTTGTGAAACTTTGGTGGTCACTTCTTTGGGTTCGCTGTTGAGGGTGATTGATATGCAGATGGCTGGTGATGCGACTGAAATGAATAATTTTGAATCAATTCAGGAAATTTTCGTTGTTTATTCGAATTATTTATATATAAACATTTTGGAACAATAGTTATTTATTATACAAGTAAAGACTTAAAACCATAGGAATTTTTGACCAACAATACCCATCG
This sequence comes from Micraspis discolor, assembly GCA_030674115.1. Taxonomy (NCBI): domain Eukaryota; kingdom Metazoa; phylum Arthropoda; class Insecta; order Coleoptera; family Coccinellidae; genus Micraspis; species Micraspis discolor. The sequence continues at coordinate 3,034,750 of JARTUT010000440.1, forward strand.
AAAGAGTCCAATTTGGACAACAAAGGATTGAAACAATTAGGAATGTTATTTCTTGTTAAATTTACAACACTTATGAACTTCTCTTCATTTGTATTTTTTTTCAAGTTATCTCGTGAATATCTGTACATTATATGTTCTCTAAGGAAAAATTAAGATGTTTTGAGTTGATTATATCAAATTTTTCTTCTCTTCATCGGCTCTTGGTCACTAAATAAATAATTATCTGTAGGCTGTTACAGGTGGAGTGAAAAACAATGTGGTATTTGTTATTAAATCTGTTTTTTTCTCTCGTTCGAACATATAAGGTGTCAATAATTAAAGAAATGAGAACAATATCAGCTTATCATGAATGCCGATCATACGGTGAATACAGGAGGGTTTGTCCCAGCGAGAAGTGTCCCGGCGGTTGAATGTTTCGCAAAGTGTCATGAGTCGGGCTTGGAATAGGTTCATCCAAAACGACTCAGTAGCTTATGTTCATGAGGGAGGTCGGCAGCGCAGTACAACAGCTACCCAAGATCGTCTTTTGATCCTCAATGCTAGGAGAAATCCCACTTACCCGGCGTTGCGGCTCAATAGATCACTGAGAGTTGCAACAGGAGTTCTAATTTCGAACCAGACTGTAAGACAACGACCACATGTTCGTGGTTTGAGAGCACGTAGGAGGGTACAACATCCCCGTTGGAATAGGGAACACCGGGTTCATCGACGGCAATGGGCTGAGGAGCACCGCAATTGGACATTTGAAGATTGGAGCCGATGTTTATTTACGGATGAGTCTAGATTTCGTTTGGTCAACTCCGATGGACGTATTCTTGCTTGGAGGAAAAGAGGTCGAAGGTATGCAGAACAGTTTATGGTACCCACAACAGCTTTTGGCGGAGGTTCTATATGTGTATGGGGAGGCATTTGTTTGAACCAACGCACAGAGTTGGTTGTTCTGCTGAACACCACAATGACCAGCCAGAGATATCACGATATGATTATTGAACCCATAATTGTTCCGTTCGCGGTTGCCTTGGGCGAGAATTTCATTTTAATTGACGATAATGCCCGTCCACACCGTAGTCGTTTGGTTAATGAAGCGCTAGAAACTCATGCTATTGATAGGATGGACTGGCCAGCTCGCTCTCCAGACATGAATTGCATCGAACATGTCTGGTCTGAGATGTCTGAGACAATTGAATAACCTATCAATAACCTGGAGAACCTTTCTACTCGTGGGGACCAACTAGGTACTAGCTTAACCGAAACTTCAGCCTTTTTGTGGTATCATCATAAAATTTTTATGTTATTCAAACACAGAAGTTTGAATGTTCCTAATAAAGTCTTTTTTCTCCCAACTTTCCATGTTTTCATTCTTTTTTCAAGTGAACCATATTATCAACTGAAAATACTCTGATATCTGACTAAATTTATAATCTTGGAGCGAATATTTCAGAAATAAATTTAGAAAAAGTAAGTGATCCCTATCAATTGTTGAGCAGTGTATATTGTCACGGTTTCAAAATTCCCGCTCCAGTTAGTATCTGCAAACCGAACTGGTGGCGTTAGTCGCAGTAGTTTGCCAGCTTATCTCGTACGTTGTCGGTGGTCCTTTTCTGTGATCATGTGACGTAGGTTGTCAATTACGTCGTTCTTCCCGCATATTTTGGTTGAAATGTCCTGGAGTAATTAATCGCAATTTTGCGGATCTGAACAGGATTTTAACTGAAGCCCTGAGAGAAATCTTATCATGTTGGTTTGGTTTGTTCGTTGGTGAGATTTTTGCGCTTTAGCGGAGTGGCGTATTTGTTTGGAAAAACGACGTGGGATTGGTTAGTTAACCTATGTTTGTCACGAGGTATTTTAGATTTTTGTTCGTATTTTAGCATCATTCTGCTTCGAATTGGGAATTATTATTGTACCGTTGCGAGGTACCGCAGATTCTGAACTGTCTTTGAAGTCTTCGAGCTGTTTGTCTAGGCTGTCTTTGAATTACCGTCGAGCTGCCGTGGGAGCTGTCTTTGGGGACCTCCACCAGATTTCGCCATCTAAGATACCACACCTGTCGTCTACCCAGGGCGCATTACTGTGAGAAATTGTACTACGTTGGCCCAGGAATATAGTTGAGCCCAGTTTCCATCTACGAGACTGTGAGAATAATTATGGTTTGAGAAACTATATCCTTTTGTACTTCAGTCAATCCACGACCTAGACTGTTATAGAAGGTTAGTCTGTAGAATTTAGTTAAGATTGATTAGTATCAAAGAGGCCCAATTCAGTGAATACTGTTTAGTACATAAAACCCGACCTATCGAGAAGGTCGCTTAGATATAAGTAAAGAGCTATTTGTAACGATTACCATCGAGGCTCTAAGTATATACCTTGGGGTGATATTACTGTTTGTTTAGTAAGAGATAAAGCATTATATCGAATATTCGGGTCGTGAAGTAAGAACTAGTTAGTGATCTACCTTCTGTAAGATATATCCTCGTTTGAAGGACCTTGTGTATTTTCTTTGGGCTCATTATATTATTAAATAATTGCTCTATATTCTTTCTACCAGCCACTACCTCCCGCTTGTGTGATCGGGCTCGTTTGGCATCCTGAGAGTGCGTTCGTTATTTTCTCTCTTTTGCGACCCTGAGATCTTTAGTGTACTTTCCTCTTTTTTCTTTGTATTATAATAAAAAAGAGAGCGCGCCCTTTATAAGTAGTCTCAGCTCTAGAGCTAGCCGAGGAGGTACTTTGTGCACTCTCTGGAGCCGAGTGGGTTTGGTGACAATATACTCGATGCTATACTCCACATAAAGCGTGCATAAACGTACTCTACAGTATCCGCTGCCAGTTTAAGATCATTTCGGTTATTTGTTGACATAACCTAAATTTCATTTCCAGAGCCCAATTTAGAAAAAGTAAGTGGTAATCTTGACTTTTATACCGGTGAATTGTAGACGGCGCTTAAAATGAGCAGCAACGTTGCCAGATCGTACGTTTAGTCGGGTAGTTGAAGAATGAATCGTGTAGCGGTAATATTTGACGTTCTTGAACTGACTGTAAATATTTAATACTTATAGTTCATATTGGTGAAATGTTACTTTCGAAGTCGTTCTATTATATGACAAAAGCTTAACTTACCTATTCAACCCGGACCAAATATCAAAAATAAAAATCTCGACTAACCTAAAAACCCGACAAAAAACCATGTGAAATATAAAAATTGGGCGATAAACTGCAAACTAACATAATTGTCTGATCATTTCTATTAATTGATAAATAAACTTCATTAAATCGCCGGTCAAATATTATTGAAAAAAACACATTATTTTCTAAGGACCAATATCGATTTCCCAAGATATAATTATTGCACAATTTGGCAACAAAATGCTCGTAGCACATGCGCAATTCGGGGCAATAAATCCCACCGGTATAAAAGTCAAGATTACCAAGTAAGTGATCCCTATCAGTTGTTGAGCAGTGTATTCCTGATTTTCAACGAAAGAAACACACAATTCTCAATAAGAAATGAACTAACGACTTCTAGAATTTCAATCGGTCATGCCGAATCAATCGTGATTTCCTCTATCTAAAGCTATAATCTCTATTAACCTTGCAATACATACATATTCGCATGTTGCTATTCTACTAACAATCCAATTTAAGATTAGCTTTGTTAAATCAATTTGTTCGGAACCGCCATTGATTTTGACATTGACATAAATTTCGACCATAGAGTTTATTACTCTATTATTTCGACATAACCACAATTCGCAGGACCACACTCAGCAAGTCGGGATACAAATGCGCTATGTTCCATTCGATGTTAATTTTTTTTTGGGAATTCGTGAATTGTTATTGTTTTTCTTGGGAGTCTGGGGACCGTGTCAAGGTTGAAACCGTGGGAATTGATCTTAAAACACAAGCAGATTCCCATAAAAAAAAGATGTTCTTAAAAAACAGTGCTGTAATGAACTTATTACAGCATTGTTTTTAGTTATATTTTTCGTTTTGTGGTTAACAACACTGACATCCTATCCTTTCGTATGTCAACACGCGTCCATTGCATGTCAATTGTCAATATTAAACCATGTAGAGATCGGAAAGCACTATTCAAATTCTATGATCTGTCAATTTTCGTATCAGTCACGCCAACTGCGAAAATAAAATACAAAAAGCACTAGGAGGTATAATCTGAATTTTTCATTGAATTCCAATAAATTTCTCACAATTCTTGACTGAAATAGAGAAAATATCGTGTAATACTCGTTGCAGAAGGCAATTCCAACACTCATGCGTTCGCATTCTTGTTGGTGCCCATTCTGAAACTTGTTTTAGAATATATTATTACAAATTAGTTTGACAAATGTCAAATATTTTATTGTTATCTTAGTTTAATTTCATTCGCCTGTCATTTTCATTAATTTGTGTTTTTTACTAAGATTTTGATTTAATTCCCTGCTGTTTTTTTAAATCGCTTTAAATAATGGTTGTTATTTTAAGTAGGTTAATTTGGCGTTTCTGGATAATTCGAGTGCATCATAAGTTTTCAAAAACCGTGTAGCGACTTCAACAAAGTATACCTTTTTTAAGGAAAATGAGGAATCGTATTTTTTAGTTCATAATGACATATAGTATGAGGAAAAAAGTTAGGGTTGATTTAAATGTGAAGGAATCCTGTATACAGGGTGAGTCTTTGACCACAGTGTCAATTTTAACCATAGATTCTTGAGATTAAAATAAACACTTTTTTCCCATGCCGTTTATCCATATTCAGCTGCGTTAAAAAGTTATAAGCATTTAAGTTTTCATATTGGGCAAATACCCCTCCGTAGTCCAGTTTAGTTCGAATGAAAATTACCTACCACAGTGTAATTTAGAAAAAAAGATGAGGAAGAATGATTTTATCTGCAAAAAGACTAATGGAATAAATCTATTGATGCCAAAAGTGATATTTGTTTTTATCAAAACCAATTGTAGAGTAGAAGTGAGAAACCCAATTGATATTGTCGTTTGAATATTACAGGCGGAAATGCAATTTTTTTATGAAATTCCCACATCCTATATCTTTTAAACGAGGCCAAATTTGGAAAAATGTAATAGGAAGAAAATATTTCTTTCACGTCAAGAATCTTTGATTAAAATTAACGGAATGGTCGAAGACTCACCCTGTATAGTGCCCGCTATAGGTTTACTAAGAATGAATAGGATATTTGGATTCTGTATCATACCAAACCCTTTTTTTCATATTTTACGGCCCTCTATCGAGTGGCACTATGCATGGTACTTTTTCCCTGACACTTTATCTATCGATTTGGGGTATAATCTACTTGGTTTGGTACCCATAGCAATTAATAGAGACACCAGCACGTCTATGGCGGCTAAATGGCCTAAGTGTTACGGTCCGGTACTGTCCCATTATGTGGAATACGCGAAACTCACATCTTGAAAGTACAGACGTACCTTGAACACTCGTGTATGGAGCAGAGATATAAAGAGGGGAGAATGACCTTCGAGATGCGCGAAGTGGCTAATTTTTCGTCCGCCATTTTTATACTTTCGGTTCATTGGCGTAGAAAGCAGTGTACCGGAGGGATAGTTGATATACGAGGGCCGTTCAGAAACTAACCTCCGGTTAATTGAAAAAAATACACCAAGTTAAGTAAAAATATTTTAATATATACATCTTACAACTACATCTTTGCACTATTTTTCGACATAGTCTCCATAACGATTGAGGCACTTATCGTATCTCTTCACAAGCTTTGAAATTCCTTCTGCATAAAAATCACCCGCTTGTGCCTTGAGGCAGCCTGTGACCGCATCTTTGAGCTCTTCGTCGTCATCAAACCGCTGGGACCCTAGCCATTTCTTCATATGCATGAAGAGGTGATAATCGCTTGGAGCCAGATCTCGGCTGTAAGGTGGATGGTTGAAAACGAATGATGAAGGACCACTCTCTCTTCATCATGAACGTTTTCTCGTCCACTTTTAAATAAACGTACCCATTCACGGACAACTCCTTCACTCATAAATTTTGGTCCGTACACGGCACAAAGCTCACGATGAATAGCTGCTGCAGAGTATCCTTTGGCTGTAAAAAACCTTATAACAGCACGCACCTCACATTTGGCGGGATTTTCTATTGCAGCACACATTTCAAACTGCCACAAAAACTAAACTAGCGCAGGTACGATGTTCACTCGACTACGGCTTGATGCCGACTGACCTGCTGAGCGCGTGAATGCACAGATGGCGCGCTACTCCCCCCCACTACCCGCACTGTGACCAATCGGAGGTTAGTTTCTGAATGGCCCTCGTAAAATTAAAAAGAGAATGAAATGTATAGAGCATATCAATTTCTTAGATAAATCTATAGCTTCAGAATCTTTACTCAGAATATCAGTCCAAACTGTCCTCATATCAACTGATTTTGGGAAACTAAATAGAATCATATTACTGTGGAAAGTAAACAACACGCCACTGAGCAGATAAACAATGCCATGCTGTATGATCAGTCGGATAATTTCAATAAAAACTAACGTATAAAATGATATTCCCTCGACCTTCTTTGTTTTATAGTTTTTACACGTTTTAACAATAAAAGACATGCTGAAATCATCGAAGTATCTATCAGCACAATGTAAAATTCGAGCAATTTCTAATTCATTTGACACGTATGTCAACCTAGAACAGCTGACTATGAAAGTATAAAAATGGTCGAAATTTGACATAAGAATTTAGCCACTAATTTTGGATGCGCAGTGGTAGAAGCGTATTCACCCCACTCTATATCTCTGGTATGGAGACACTAGCGAGTGTAGGGCCACTAAAAGGCTTAAGTATCGAACTCTATGATCAAACTACACTCAAAAACTATCCTATTCGAGGAACCAGAGGCGGCTCCAACCGAATCGAATCAGAAACGCAATCAACCTTTCGTTTCAGCAACACGAAAAAAAGAATCCAACGGATTCAATTTCGAAGGGTATCACGATAGACCGCATACTTCCACGGATCCAATCAGAAAAACAAATAATGGGACAATTAGTATTAGTAGGATAGGAAGGAATACCTTCGGGCGTCTGGTGCTACGCACCAGTGGCGGCGCAGGCTTACGTAACACCCAATCAGGCCAACGTTTAATATGTGTACTTTCTAGGTTATTTCCCCTCTTTATAATCTGGATGTCTTCATCAGGCAAATGCAGCAGATGCGTGAGTCTAGATGGAGTTTTGCAACCGGACATCGATTCAGTTTTCAATCAGCGGAAATGCATCTCTCTGGTTCTTGCGGATTTGGTTGTGTCATTTCGATTGAATCGACGACTGGCGTGAGGTCAATTTGCATGATGGGATTGCATGGTCTCGGATATATGGATTTAGGTCGATTGGTTATTCGGAATTTTCGATTAAGTATTCCTTCCGAGGCGGCAATTATTTAAGGCGACTTATACTTGCATTTTTAATTTTTTTTTCAATCTGGTTTATTGAAGTTTTTAAGCAGGGTGCGCTTTTATGTTCGTGAGATGGGGCATCATAATTCGGCCCGTCCAGTATGGCTACTTCTGGACATAGCCCTCCGGCAACACAACCCATCTTTGTCGGTCTTGTGTGGCGTTCATCCCACAATTTCTTTCAACATAATCGCTAGAATACAGCAGGGAGCTAATCATTTCGCGTTTATACTTTACCAGTTACCCGAAAGTATAAAAATTCAGACTGAGAAAAATTTAATAACATTGTGAAAAATGCCTTATTGGGGAAAACAATTTATAAATTGGAATAGTTCCTCTCTTGAATTGTTTGTGTTTATTTTGACTTCAAGTTGATAATTTCTTTTGTTTTGACGAGCTGTGTATCAATTTTGACGGCGAATCAATCGAGCTTTTACAATATTGCTAACCTACGTAGGAATACATGTATAAAAAATATAAATAAATAAAAATTACATAGTCCATGGCATTCGTCGAACATCGGCGACGTTATTTGCTGACAATAGTGGAAACATCACAAATTTGAAGAGACACGGTGGCTGGAAGTCTACTAATGTGGCTGAAGGGTATATGTATAGATTATTTTTCCGACCCAAATATCGACCAATAGAATTGCACCATTCGACGTCACGTGGTACAACCTTCATGGTATTATACTGATAATTTTTTGAAAATTTTCTCTGGTAGTTGCTATATATAAACAAAACATGATCCAGTCAAATTAAGCACACGTTAAACTGACAGGTTGAATTCAATTGTGAAAATTGGAGATTTTGCATGAAAATGAGTCGATTTGGAGTTTGTTCTCTGTCCACCATCGATAAAAAAGTCAAAGGAAATGTTCCGATTAATACGGAGAAGGCAAAAAAACAGTTTGGAACCAATTTACTACTTTTTGTACTGAGAGGGAATACACATTGAGTGCTGAAACGAGTGAAGCGCAATTGGCAAACATTATGAAAGATTACGCTTACAATATGAAGAAAATGGATGGAGAAGACTATAAGGAAGGTACAATAAAAACAATGTGGAATCAGACTGCCAAATTACTTCAAGAAAAGTATTTGAACGATTTCGACATCAAAATCAACCCATTTTCGGATGCTGCATTCAAGACCGCTCGAGGAGCTCGTGATGCCAAGCGTAAGGCTTTACAATCTATTCCGGAAAAACGGAGGGCAAGTGCAGCAGCGTTGGAGGAAAAAGATTGGGATGCAATGACCACTGTTTGGGACGAGGAAACTCCTGATGGCCTCCAGAAAAATTATTCATGATAATATCAGTGGAATTGGCTTGGAGAGGTGGTGAGGGCAGCATGGCGTCAATACATCACTTCAAGGCAGAACAGCGAAATGACGGGGAAACAACTGGGAGAATTGAATACAATCCAATTTTTCAGCAAGACCACACAAGGTGGTGATAAAAATTATCAGACAGCAAGTGGCTGGTGGAGAATCGGGAAATCCCTGACAAGTGCCCAGTGAGACTGTTCCAGAAATTGAGAGAGAAGAGAGATGTCAATATCAAGAGCGACAGACTATTCCTGACCCAAAATCCATTCTGGAATAAAGTTCCAGGCGCTAGGTGGTACAAGGATTCCCCAGTAGGCCAAAACACGATTTCAAAGTGGGTTAAGGAGTCAGCACAAAAAGCTGGGCTTGACCTTGGTAACAAAAAATCACCAATCACTCCAGTCGTGCAACAGCCGTCTCCAATCTAGCGAAATCGGGCCTGGGAGAGCAGCAGATAATCAAAATAACTGGACATGCCAACAGTAACTCCATCAAGCCGTATCTCCAACTCGACCAGGAACACCACGAATTAATTGTCAAGAAACTGCGAAGGAGTGAGCCTATTGCAGAAAATGCCATCAACAGCATAAACCTCATGCCATCTACCTCTTCTGGGACCATTACCGATAACTCTGACTTGAAGAAAACATGCACCAATGTTTACAACAATTGTATTTTTAATTGCACTACCCTGATTCTTAATTAAATGTTGTTTTATTCATTATGAAATTCTTATTTGTTAACTGTACATTTCGTCTCATGGTGCAATTCTATTGGCCGACATTTGGGACAGAAAAATAATCCCCCGAATACCACACGAGCTTCAAAATTATCTGGTATTTCCCGATTATTTTGAAGCTCTTGTGGTATTATAAGTGATAATTCAATTGAAAACAAAATCAAAATTGCCAAGACCACTCAAAAATCATCACAATTAAAATTTTATGAAGATAACTGTGTTAGTAGAATAACAAACTTATAGAAATAAACGTTTATTAGTCAAAATGAAAATATGCAGAGAGAACAGATCAAATACATTCTTTACAGGGTGTCATCATTGCTTCCATACATTTTTTCAATCACTGTTGGTAATCAAACAGTTATTATGAAAGTGTAAATAGCCCAGAATTTTTACTGTTACGTCGTCTCTGCAATACCGACATGTAATAGTGCATTAAATCCGATACAAGGTTTCTTTCCGGTTATTCTAGACAGCCATTGGAAAAGTACCTAGTTTATATGCAAATAAAGTCTCCGATCTGCATAATCCACACAAACGAACAATTTCTTTCGGCAGATCCGTATTGCCAAATACTTTGAAAGTTTCCTAGAATTTCAGGAATTTTGTGTAGGAGTTACGATCCTCTTGTTTCACTTCGTAGTTCTTTTGTTTTCGAAAATAATCAGAATTTGAATTGTTCTGTGGAGTCTTCGATGAAACAGATCAATTGAACCCAAGTAAAACTAATTTTTTTGGCAAAGTTAGTTCTAGTTGCTGGCGAAAATTGTAACAATATTTGGGATTTTTGGGTGTTGTTGATGTGACGAAATTCTCTCCTTAAACATGAATTATGTAGAAGATTTTTTTTTTTCATTTCATTTATTCATTAGCAATCAGAATACAATAAAATAATTCTATAAGCTAATCAGATGTCTGTAGAGCATGAGGCTCTGAAGTGGGTTTATAGGGTCTTCTCCAATGAAAAGACCCCTTCTGTCCTACTTAAGGTCTGCTGGCCAATTCCTTTTGAGTCTTCGGGTGGTGTGTGGTTCTAGCAATGGCTGTAGAAGGTCGTTTATGTGTCCGTGTAGTTTGTCGTGGTGTTTCTGGCTCTTTTCCTTTATGACGTCCATAACATAAGGTATTTTTAGATCTTCGTGCAATGTTTGATTGGTCACATACCATGGTGCATTTGCTATCATTCTTAGTATTTTCGATTGGCTTCTCTGTACTATAGATACGTTGGACTTAGAAGTACATCCCCACAGTTCAATACCATATGTCCAAATAGGCTTTATGACTGCTTTGTATATGAGAAGTTTGTTTTCCATCGACAATTTAGATTTCCTGCCTATGAGCCAATACAGCTCTTTAACTTTCAGGTCTATTTGCTTCCTTTTTTTAACCTCGTGTTCCTTCCATGTTAATTTGTTATCTAAGTGAATTCCCAAATATTTTGTATTATTTGATACTGGTAACTGAATGTTATTCAACTGAACAGGAGGGCATTGTCCTTTTCGAAGCGTAAAATTGATTTGCATTGATTTTGTCTCATTGATCCTGATTTTCCATTTGTTGAGCCATTCTTGTATTTTATCAAGGTGCGTTTGTAAAATATTGGATGCTTCTTCAGGATTTTCGTCGGTTGCAAATATTGCAGCATCATCTGCGAATGTTCCGATTGTTGTGTTAGCACATGTGGGCAGGTCTGCTGTATACACCAAATATAGAAACGGACCAATAACACTCCCTTGAGGAACGCCTGATTGTATGGGATAAAGATCGGATACTTTATCGTTGACCCTTACTCTAAAGCTTCTTCCGGTAAGATAAGATTTCATCAGTAGGAAATAGTATAGCGGTAGACACCTTTGATCTTGTATAACAGTCCTTTGTGCCAGACTTTATCAAAGGCCTGACTGACATCCAAAAAAGCAGATGTACAGTATTTTTTGTCTTCCAGGGCTTTGCTGATTTCACGGCTTATTCTGTGAATCTGTTGTGTAGTGGAGTGATGAGCTCTAAAGCCAAACTGGTGTTGAGGAATTATTTCTTGGTTGTTGGTATCTGACTTTATTCTCAACAGCAATAACTTTTCCAATATTTTAGACAGAATCGGCAGTAAGCTGATTGGTCGATATGAGGAGACATCATTTGGATTTTTGCCTGGTTTTGGAAAGAGAATTATTTCAGCATTCTTCAGTTGATCAGGCCAATAGTTTTGTCTTAGAATAGCGTTGTATATTTGCGTCATTAAAGATACTCCAATCTTTGGGAGTTCTTTGATCATTTTTAGTGTGATCTTATCCATTCCTGCTGCTTTCCTTGGATTCAAATATTTGATTTCGTTTTGGACTTCTTTCAATGTGAGTTTTTTGATGGTGGTGACATTTGATGGAGTATATAAAAGCTCTCTTTCGATTTCATCGTCTTGGAGATTATCATTGGGTGTGAATACTCTGGCTAAATGTTCAGCAAATGTTTTAGATTTTTCTTCATCCGTTCTTGCCCAATGAAATGTTGATCCTTGCGAGTTGCGCATAGGTGCTATATGAATTTTTGGCCTTTTTGAATTTTTTATCGGTTTCCACACTGTGTTATCACATCTATTGAGCCCCATAACATAAATTTTGAAGGATTGTTCTCTGTGTTCTTTCATCTTGAATTTTAATTGGTTTGTTAGTCTGTTTAGGATAGTTTTATCTGTAGGTGAGTGTGTTTGATGCCAATTTTGTCTTGCTTTTTTCTTCTGGTTCAGGAGTCTCTTGATTGCGTCTGGAATATTGTATGCTTTGTACGTTTGTTGTGAAGTAGATGTGGCTTTCTGTACAGCTTCTTTAAGGATATCAATAAATGATGTTAGCGCTTCATCTATCTCCCTGTTGGTTTTCAGGCTCATATTGAGTCGTATATTTTCTTCTATTATTCTTCTGTATTCGTTCCAATCTGTTTTTCTATTATGTAGTCGAGGAATTGGTTGTTTGTAGATTATGAGACTGCTTATGGTGGCTATGATAGGGGAGTGATCTGAGGATAATTCATAACTTGGTATAACACTCATATAGGAGGATGAAATGTCATTTATTATGAAGAAGTCTAATAAATCTGGGGTTTTATTAGGATCCGTTGGCCAATAGGTTGGGGTACCAGTTGATAGGATGGTATAGTTTTCTTCTTTGATGAGTTTTGCTAGTTCTCTACCTTTTGTTGTGGTAAGTCTTGAACCAAAAAGGGTGTTCTTGCTATTAAAATCACCTCCAGCTATGAATTTTGATCCCAGAGTTTCGAAGAAATCCTTGAAATCCTGTTTTTTGTTATTATGCCTTGGAGGGCAATATACGGCAGCGATCGCTATGTCATGTGCTAGCGTTTGAACTTTGATAACTGTTGCTTGCAAGTGGTTGAATTCATACTTTGGCATTTCATAGATGTAGAAGATATGGGAAAATACTGTAGCGGCACTCCGTCACTGACAGGGGAGTGTGAAGGGATCACTTGGCGGCACTTCATATAGCCCCCGCGTAGCTCAATCACAGCGCTTCGGTGGCCTAGAGGTTAGCGCTCAAGTTTCACACCGACTAGGTGCCGGGTTCAACTTCCGTCGGCTCCCACTATCTAATATCCCCTGCGTCTGTGTCATGGCGCACACAAGCCATACTGATGAGTCCAAATGTGTGCGCCAGGGACGAAACGCATAAGTAGGGATAACACTTCGATCCTACAATACGTTATTGTGACATTGCGGCAAACAACAAGAAGATTCACCGTAACCGGTGATGGCTGCAGCTTCAAGCCCTGCATGTTATACAGAAAATATGTAAATCTTTGGGTTTTTTTTGACATACCGATATGGAAAGTGCTTTTCCCTTAATGCTGGCCAGCACACTATTGGTGGTGTCCCAAAGCAAATAGCGAAATATTTAGGTTTAAAAGACCCAGAGTTATACACCAGCCACTCTTTTCGCAGAACTGGAGCCACTATGCGGATTCGGGTGGAGATATTTTAGCTCTAAAGCGTGCAGGAGGGTGGAAGAGCACCGAAATTGCTATGAGTTATGTCCATGATTCGGTCAACAAAAAAAACGAAATGTCTAGCAAATTATTTGGTAGTAAGGAGAGTACAAATGTTCTACAGTCCTCGAGTTGAGCAGTTTCTGAGTCAACAGATGGTTCATCATCAGTATCTACTCTTTCATCATCAAAAATCTGTGTTACTGGAAATAGCAATTATACCATGACTTTCAATATAAATATAGCAGTAAGAAACGAACCAGAGAAGATTATTTCGAAACTCGACGGGGGGACCAGGGAAACGAGGCTTCCGAGGAGGCCCGAAGGGCCGACCCGGGTGCAATCTTAATACAGATCGAAAGGGCGAATCCTCTTCTAGGAGAAGCTACCTCGAAACCCCTCCGGGTGCTCTTAAAACCAAAGAAATTTTCAAACGAAAATGTCGCCGAAAGCGTTTGAAAGTTCCCCTCCGAAGCCAGAGCGTCTCGCTGGACGGGGGCGGTCGCTTTTTCGAGACGAAGAACGGCCTGGGTTCCCGCTACTAGCTGATCTCCGGAGCCCCCCGAAATCTCTACGAAAATAACGTACGTAAAACGGCAATGTTCGACCCGCGAGTACCGAGAAACGTCAAAATACCGCCCCGATATTTTCATTTCGTGGGGGCAGTAGAAGAAGCCCTAAACGCCCTTTCGACGGTAGAGAACGAAACTTTAGGAAACTTGCAATCTGTCGATATCAATAACACTTTGTCAACATATATGACGGTGAAACTGTCAGTTTTACAAGTTAGTGACTTGATAAAATAAACTATCTTGATTAATATTGTGTTTTTGGAAAGTGACGTTTACAAATGAGAAACAAATAAATAGATTTAAGCTGAACGAGACTTCAAACTATACAATAACTTCCAGACGTTCTACAAGACATGAATGGAAGGTTGCCAGTCGCAACACCAAACGCAACCAAACAATATCTCACCCACAAACTAGAACTCACTAGGAGAATGTAGACATAATTAAATGCAGTTTCCACACGACAACTTTTCTAAGAAAACACATTTCCATATTTGTCATTATTAGGATAACGATCCAAGACTTACAAAGGTGGCGTTCCTACTGGTTGTATATCAGATCAAAATTTATCAGCTCAAACTTTCCATAGCACGGTCTCTTCATTCAGACTTAAACTGCAGGAAATGTACCTCCCTAACTGCCAATTAGAAGGCGGGAATTAAATGGTCTGAAGTCGATCTTGATGGCGGAAAAAACGGTCATTAAATTTTCTACAGGAAGAAATCGATGTTAGATGCTCGAAGTTAAACGTGATTTTATTGCCTTGAGTATAAATTCTTTGATGGAGATGAAGATATTCTGTCCAACGTTGCAGAAAGAATCAAGATTTTTTTTTTAAACAATGCAACAGTTGGAATTAGCATCTGGTATACTCGTTTCAAGTCACCCAACAACATTTTTCGTCAAGCCCAAAAACTTCCGGTTATACAGGGAGTGAAAATAAATTCGACGAAAAATTTTTTTCTCAAGTTATCCACTCCACTCAGAAATTATTGAATTTAGGAGCATAATCATGTGAGAAAACTATCATTATTTTTGACCGCAGAATCTAACACAATTATTAAAAAATAGGGTTCTAATTTGAAAAGTTATGGCCAATTTAAGATCACAATTTTCACCACAAAATTTGAAACACCCTGTGATGATATTTTTGAAATTCAAAAGATGCATGACCTTTTTACATCCTTCGTCTTCGATGTTGTAAAAACGGTTTACGCTCAGGATATTTAAAATAAGAATAATGAACATATTACTAACTGAACATATTTGACTTTTTTTCCAGTCTTTTTTGGATATTTTGAAACAATTCGATTTAATACAATGGCTTTAACAGAAATGTATTCACTATCGAATACTCGATCATACCAGGAAAGGAAAACTTGAAAAAAAATTTTTCGTCGAATTTATTTTCACTCCCTGTATAACCGGAAGGTTTTGGGCTTCGAAAATATTCTAGCTCTGCAGAGAACTTCAAACAATATCATAATCCCAATTTTCAGATTTCAAATATGTCTAGTTCTCCAGAAACGTCTAATAAGCACTCGAACTTGAGACACCCTGTATACTTTATTTCATGTAAAGTGTATACATGTGCTATCTTGTTATAATATCGAATATATCCGTTGATAAACGCGAAAGACTTCTATCAATTCAAGCCGAAAAGAGGAATGGGATAGTGTTGTATCAAAAGAGAATTTCGCACATTCGAGTAGGAGTTCATGGGATATATTGAGGAAATTGTAAGCCGAAAGGTCAAAAGAATATGTATAGTACAAAGAACTTATTATTAAACCCAGGATTTTTCGACCGATGTAGTTATTCTTTTCCTCAAGTCTTTAGCTTCCTGGGTAGTCCAGATGATGTAATGTTGGTTGCCGCTCTATGAATTTGTCTTAATGAATAATGCTCTTTTCAACGACGCCCATGGCGGCCTATAGCACGTATAGGGCAGATAGAAATGCCCTGTTCCCGTCCTATAATTGAACGGTACCTGTTCGCCGGTCTGACATAAAATCGATGGTTTCCGGAAACCGCGTAGTCTAATTTCTAAGTTTGTTTAATGGATTTACAACGCAGCGTGCGGCA
This sequence comes from Micraspis discolor, assembly GCA_030674115.1. Lineage (NCBI taxonomy): Eukaryota > Metazoa > Arthropoda > Insecta > Coleoptera > Coccinellidae > Micraspis > Micraspis discolor. The sequence goes on from JARTUT010000440.1 coordinate 3,050,905, forward strand.
AGCGCGATGCAACAACCCCGAAATTAGACGATTAACGAACTGAACGTTTAATTAATAAGTTGCAGGATCCCGTCGAGAAGGGGTTTGAAGCGCGCAGAGGGTTAAAAGGGCGCTGCAGTTCGCACGTGGTTGAAATTAGTGCGCCTCTGGGTAAGTTTTGAGGATCCGCTCAGTGCTGCTCCCGGAGGACATCTCGATGGAGCTTCGTATATTTTCCTATTGCTCCAGGTCTATCATGCCTGAACGCAAGTTAAAATTGGTTTGCAATGAAGGTTTCTTTGTGGAATCACTCGTCGAATATCTGTTTACATATAACCAGATCCAGCTGAATACTTACACGTCCGTCAATAAGTCCTGGACCTAAGTAGGAAAACAGGGAGAGACGCTTAGCAACCGTGATTACTTTAACACTCCAAGAACTGAATGATGCAAATGTATTTTTGTACAACTGTCATGAAAGTAAGCTACATAATTGCAATTCATCACAAATATTACAATAAATCATCAAATATATTAAGTTATTGTTGATGAACAATCCTTGATCGAATTCACCAAGATGTCAGATGGGCGGGGCTCAAGTTTCAATTGTTATGGATTTGTTTAAGTCACTGTCACGTCGGTGAGTAACAAGAGAGTAGGGAAAATATAGATTCTCGTCTTTGATTGGTCCTCGTGTTTCGGTATATTTTATCTTGATTGGGTACGTTTTTCATTGGTCAGAATCGTTAAATAGCTAGTTTTCTTTGTTATAGTACTGAGTTCACGTGCTTTCGGTATATTTCATCTTTGGATTGGTATTTTGAGTTGGGCAATTCCGATAGAGGAATCAGATATTTTCCTGGGTCTCAAACCGGAGGAAACTCTTGATTGGAGTGAACACATCACCAACCTTTGTGCTCAATTGAGTTCTATCTGCTACTCACTAGGGGTACTCAGTAAATACCTGGACTCAATGTCAATGAGAACCATTTACCAAGCAGTATTGGAATCGAAGATGAGGTATGGCATCATTTTCTATGGCAGCTCACATAACTTGGACAGAGTGCTGAAGATTCAAAAGAGAGCAATACGTATAATCTGGAAGATGAAGAGAATGGAATGATAATAGTATATTATATACCGCGGGACTGAAGTAGTACATTTAATCCTGAAGGTAAAGTTTATGGCCCGACCGCAGGGAGGGCCATAATTTACCTGAAGGATTAAATGTACTTCAGTCGCAAGGTATATACGATACTTTTCGTACTTCCGGTATGATTTTATTAATTATTTCAATAATTTCAATCAGTTTTTTCTCTCTTCAACTCATTTAATAAACTGTCTTTAAAATAAGTTACCATAGTAACATTGCGTTGTGACAATTATAATTTAGAAACATTGTCATTACTAGTGTCATTGTAAAGAAACATTGTTATTGATAATTATTGGTATCATGAGTGAAGAAGGTGTATCTGATATTGATAAAAGAGCAGCCGAAGTAGGTGAAGAATTGTTACCACCGAAATCTAGAAAACTATACGAGCAGCAGTACTGATGCTTTGTTAGCTGATCTCTGGGAGCAACAATAGACGTGATATAAGTGAAGAAACATGGAGGATGGAAATCACTCCAACGTGACCGAGGCTCCGGGATATATTGAATCGTATATTATTCAAAATAAACAAAAATTTCAGATAGAAAAATATTTGGTCAAGTAGAAACACCAAAAATAAAATTGACCGAAATTTTGTGATTCAGTCCACAGTTTTGTGGCGATAGTTATGCTCACAGTCCTCATTCTCGCTTCCTGTTTGCGACGTCAGGATCTTCGCACAAACAAACACCAGTTCAATATGATAAGGACGAGGGATATATTGAATCTAAAAATCTGTTACTCGTCCACTATAGTTACCTGCTGCATTAACCAGTTCAGGAAAGACTGGTCTGGTCAATATGACGAACTGTCACAATATTAATTTGAATATTAACGTTAATTACCATTCTAATTAATTGTATTTTTCAATAAAATATCCCTTAAATTCGTTTGTTTGTGATTCAATCGTTCCGGGAGGTTCGTCAATATTTAATCCCGGAGGGATTAAATGTGACACTTTAGTTCCTGTCACAAGGAAGTGAAGTTGTCACTTGTCACCGGAAGTACGAAAAATGATTTATTAACCGCACCAGCTATACATATTCAGGATTGCTTGATTTTCACTTTTAAAAATATGCATTACTTTGAAGAGGAAACACCAAGTATTTATAATACAAGAACAACATCAATAAAATTCCCACAGTACAGACTTAGCCTCACTGAAAAATGACCTGCATATAGGTGCATTCGATATAATAACAAGATAGCACATAAATTGTGAAGAGAATGTACCCTACAACAATACAAGAAGTTCATTTAGAAGCTGCTACTTAACATTGAACCATATACTGTAGAAGACTTCCTAGCCTACATGATATAATGAAAGTAAAATTGTTTATGACCCTGTGTTCACTGTATTACATGTATACAGGGCAAATACCCCTCTGTAGTCCAGTTTAGTTTGAATGAAAAATACTTTCCACAACATCCACTATTGAATCTGAATTGTTTAAAAACATTATTCTCCCTATAAAAAATGATTCACTCACTCATGTTTCATCCGATTAGGTCCATATCCAGAAGAAAGATACAAAATACTAATTTTCTGTAAAAAAATTCAACACCATAAACATATTTTTGCTGTTTACTATAATTTCTTTGTACTTCAAGATTATAAACCATCCCTTCCCAGTGAGAAATTCCCAAAAAACCTCAGAATTATTGGATGTTATCATCATACATTTGTAATTTTCTTCTTAAGATTTCCAAATCATGAAAACCATCATTTCTATGAAAACTTCCAAGGCAAGAGGTTGTCACATTGCTTTTTTTTCACTCAAAGCCAGAAAATATCATCTATGATTTTCCAAACACTGATATTCTTTAAGTTTCTTCTCCTTGACAGAGACCAGTGAACAGGTCTATGAGACTGTTAAAAATATGGCAATCTTTTTCGAAATCTTCAACAACAATGAATAATGTCACTAGGAATAATTATTTTACAGTGATGTTACTTTGCTTGATGATTATTTTCTCTACTGAATCCCAATAACAAATTACTTGAATAGATTACAAGTATTCTCAGATTTAGGTGTGCAATTATATTTGCTTGAAGGAATTAGGTTTGATCACCTACATTTGATTCTGAAAAACCAACTACGTGTTTTTTCGTTAGTAGGAATCTATTCTGTTCAGACTATAATTAATTACTGAACAAATTTTTGGTTAATTATGTAAACAAAAACAGAAATATTGAATAATGGTTATTCATAGATTATGTCAAATTTTAATACCTTACCATAGAATATTAATTTATTAGAGAAAAAAATTAATAATTGCAAAGTTTTTTTTTAAATGAAAGATAATATCTGTAATCATTATCGATCTTCAGTTATAATTTTTCTCAGAATAACTAGAGTGAATTATTACCACATTGAAATGTTATAATAACGTCTCTGTGGTGGGTTGTTCCCAATAAAATAGTGTTCTGTGGTTCCTTGTTGTTTTGATTCTGTTTGAAACTGTCAACAGTTATTTAAAAAATGTGGAAAATATTATAATAAAATAATAATAATAATTTCGATAGTTTGAAATTATTCAATTCAGTATGAAATGATTATGGTCAGAAAATACATTTCTATTCTAATCTTTCTTGTTTATGAACCTATAGCTTCCAGTTTCAATATTGATTGAATTTTAATTAGCCATGCATCATAACAAACATTCAGAAATATTAAAACTAGGTCAAATTTTATTATCTCCTAAGTTCGTGTAGGTACCATGTTGAATCGGTGTATGAAATAAATATGTGAAAAAACTATAAACCTACAAAATAAATCAAGGAGACTGGATTCGAAGATTTTAAAACTCATATGATCTTAATTTGAAGCATTCCTATGTTAGAATAGATATAACTTGATGGACCCTGAAAGTCTGAAGCTATAAAGAACCAGCTCTTCATAAAGACAAGTCTTCAATTCAACAGGTCCTGACAGAAAATACATTACCTATTTCAACGGTCATGAGAATATGAAGTACCTATGTTAGTGAAGGAAATCTTTTTTATTTCTTATGGAATATTACTCTGTATTAAATATTAAACAAGGTGCTAGACATCATTAATAATGAATACAGCAAAAGACAATTCAGATTTTGTAGTGAATGTAAGACAAAAAATTGTTCAGTGGTTAATTTCATCTATTAGTTTTTAGTGGTGGAACCATAGACTGGAGAGATTTCCCCAACCTTTTGAAGAAATATTTAATATAGACATAAATTTGGCAACATTGAACAAATCTTGTTATTGAATCATTTCAGCACAGAGTTGGATTTGGGAAAATCAGAAAATTTGGACAAAATTATATCGATTTAATTCCTTTCAACTTCAAATATCTCAAGAATGGTGCAATTTAGGAGGAAAGATGGAGAATGGTTTTATCTGCAAAAAGACTAATGATTCCAGGAAGTACACATTGTTCTTATTATTTTCTGTAGAGTATTGTACACATGAAATGGAATACTGAGTCAACCCTCAAAAACCATTGAACCATATAGTTTGAATATTACAGAAGACTTTTTAGCCTACATGATATGAATGAAAGTAAAATTGTTTATGACCCTGTGTTCACTGTTAAAATTACGCATGTATACTGTATACTTTACCTAAAATAAAGTATATTATTATTCAGCTTTTATTGATTTTCGTAACGATCCCCTAAATTGATTCGAATTTATCAAGATGGCAGATGGGCGGGGCTTAAGGTTCAATTGTCATGGATGTGTTTGAGTCACTGTCTCGTACGATTTTTGGGCTTTGTAACTAACATTCTGCCTTTTAAGAAATGCGAGAACTTTTTGAAATGAGGCTATATTAACTTTCTCCTTCACAAATTCGTACTCTTCATATTTTTGAAATCATGAAACCGAAAGTACAGCAACAAATCTCAAACTAACGAGGGTGACGCCTCAGAGGATACAGCCTGTGGTGTTAATTAGTCCCACACGAGCTCCTAATGAGGTTTCGTAATATTGAACCAGTTTTCAACATTTCCAGAGACAAAAAACATTCCTTCACACAATAGTTATGCACCAGTCGCTTGCTGCTGATATGTACCAATGTTTTTATTAACCATTTTCAGTTTGAACAGTCAAGGTTGAAACCTATTGTCAATCTTGTAGAAAATAATGGGTTCATTATTTACGGAGAAGTTTTTACATTTAGTGAAAGTCTACGCACGAGTATCTTTTCATATGTTGTGAAAGAGATGATATGATGCTCGAGTCACTTACCCAATCAATTTTTGGCACACGTATAATCTATTGCGAGCAGGATAATTTTTAGTGATTTCAAAAACTTGTCGTATGTCGTTAATGAAAAATATGTCATACATTTCCTTCATTTGGATTCACAGTTAAATTATAAGGCCTACGTTACCATAGAAACTGTTTATATACGTTTAAGTTCATGAACTCCACTTATTTCTATGTGGACTCAACCTTCTGTGATCGGTATCATCGAATTTCGTGTTCAATCATAGAGGCTCCAATTCACAAAAAAATAATGCATGTCTAATGGTTGCTACGGTAACGCAAACAACAATTAATCGAAAAGCAGGTTTTATTACGTGATATTCTGAAAAGTGAAATGTGATACATTTTTAAATTCAGCAATAATTTTGTGGTAAGGTAAGTGAACTTTTGACGATTATTTACAGTTTAAGTATTATTGTCTTTATTTGCAAACGGATGTGTCAAAAATTCAATCAAGTACACTTTGAAATCAGGTTGGTACAATCGCTTCAGAATTATTGAAAACGACTTCTTAATTTTCTTTCATAACTCGAGTTATTTTTAGCTACTATAGTTCTCGAGATATGGCCTTATACAGGATGTCTCAGAACTTAATCTCAAGATGAAACAGGGCGACAGGATTCATTGTAACAATTATGAAAAAATTTTTAAAAAATCTGTACCAGGCAGTATGGGTATTGAAGGAAAACTGTAAGTCATTTTGTGTCATCCACCATGGATTTGAAATAAACAATATCATTGAGTGCATTTGAATGTGTATTGCGTATACAATTGATAAAATACAATATAAGAAAGAAATCCAAAATCTCATTATTAGAATAGCAACGATTCATTTTGTGAAATCAAAAAATTTCATAACGACTAACAATAAGACCTGTCTGACACTTGTGAATTATAAATGGGATGATTTATCTTCTATGCTCACAGAATATCCTTATGAATCAGATTCGAAGAACTTGACTTACTACATAAATCCAGAAAATCTCAAATAACTCAGAAATGATTGAATTTAGGAGCATAATCATGTGAGTAAACTATCATTATTTTTTACCACAGAATTCAACACAATTATAAAAAAATAGGGTTCTAATTTGAAAAACAGAAGTTATGGCCAATTTAAGATCACAATTTTCAACACAAAATTTGAAACACCCTGTGATGATATTTTTGAAATTCTAAAGATGCATGACCTTTTCACATCCTTCCTCTTCGATGCTGTAAAAACGGTTTACGCTCAGGATATTTAAAATAAGAATAATGAACATATTACTGACTGATCATATTTGACTTTTTTTCCAGTTTCTTTAAGATATTTTGAAAACTATTCGATTTAATACAATGGTTTTAACAGAAATGTATTCACTATTGAATACTCGAACATACCAGGAATGGAAAACTTGAAAAAAAAATTTTTCGTCGAATTTATTTTCACTCTCTATATAACAGGAAGTTTTTGGGCGGAAATAATGACACAATTACACCAAGTTTTCTTAAATAAAGACTAGTACTAAAGCATTTTGCATTAAGCAAAATTGGTCTACTTTAAAAGGCTCTACAGATTTATAAAAATTTACTGTAATAACCTACAAATGGTAAAAGTGCGATCATATCAATAGATTTTTCTCAAATGCCCAAAATTTTCAAACTGCATGGAATAGATTCTTATCTAATTTGTCTCAAGACGGTCACAATCAATCAAGTCACTGCGTTTAGGCTTGGCGTTGAGTTCTGCGACACCTGTATATAGATTTTGGTATATTTAGGAAGTAATTTAGGAAATCTTTCTTCGAGAAATCTCAATTTGAGTGACTTATCTCTTTTATTGATTCAATCTATTAATCTATGATCCGTTGGAATTCACGATACAACTCGATGTGCTAACTCGAGTAAAATGAGCCCGTTTTTCTTGCAATTGTGAAACTGCACGACGCCAAAGCTGTACCGACTTCGTAGACCAGAACGTGTGCATATACAAGAACAAATCAGTTCGTGATTCATAAAATAAGGAAACAATACCGTATGGTGCACGGTTGAGAGGTGCAACACGATAGTTCCTTAAAGGAGGCGATACACTTTCACTCAGTTGTCGTTTGTCCTTCGATCTGCTACAGTTCCTATTCGAGTCTTATGTTATTACTGTACTTTAACTATGTCTGACACAGATCAATCACAATCAAATTTCGTAAAAATTTGTGCCAAATCAGTAGCTATGTTCTCTCAAAACGACTGCAAAATCATAGTGATACGGTAAACAAGTGATGTTATTCACTAAACGAAGTATTTATCGCCTAATTAGTCATTTTATTGCTTCATTTAACATTATATTATGAAATTGAAGTTTTGGTGATGACTTCAGGATTAGCAAAAACATTATCAAAATACCATGAAATTAATATACCAATATTGAGAGACTATTAGTGATTTTAGAACCAAAGGAATAAGATCAACCGTTTACAACGTATTAGAGGATAATTAAAATGTGGGATGAATCCATAAACGGTACTAATTAGGCACTAAATATTTCATTTAGTGAAAAACAACACTTGATTATTGTATCACTCAAAATGATCTTGCAGCCATTTTGAAAGTGATCATAGGTACTGATTAGACCTAATAAACGAAACAAACATTTTTACAAAATTCGCTCAACATCAATACAATCAAATTTCGTAAAAATTTGTGCCAAATCAGTAGCTATGTTCTCTCAAAACGACTGCAAAATCATAGTGATACGGTAAACAAGTGATGTTATTCACTAAACGAAGTATTTATCGCCTAATTAGTCATTTTATTGCTTCATTTAACATTATATTATGAAATTGAAGTTTTGGTGATGACTTCAGGATTAGCAAAAACATTATCAAAATACCATGAAATTAATATACCAATATTGAGAGACTATTAGTGATTTTAGAACCAAAGGAATAAGATCAACCGTTTACAACGTATTAGAGGATAATTAAAATGTGGGGATGAATCCATAAACGGTACTAATTAGGCACTAAATATTTCATTTAGTGAAAAACAACACTTGATTATTGTATCACTCAAAATGATCTTGCAGCCATTTTGAAAGTGATCATAGGTACTGATTAGACCTAATAAACGAAACAAACATTTTTACAAAATTCGCTCAACATCAATACAATCAAATTTCGTAAAAATTTGTGCCAAATCAGTAGCTATGTTCTCTCAAAACGACTGCAAAATCATAGTGATACGGTAAACAAGTGATGTTATTCACTAAACGAAGTATTTATCGCCTAATTAGTCATTTTATTGCTTCATTTAACATTATATTATGAAATTGAAGTTTTGGTGATGACTTCAGGATTAGCAAAAACATTATCAAAAAACCATGAAATCAATATACCAATATTGAGAGACTATTAGTGATTTTAGAACCAAAGGAATAAGATCAACCGTTTACAAAGTATTAGAGGATAATTAAAATGTGGGATGAATCCATAAACGGTACTAATTAGGCACTAAATATTTCATTTAGTGAAAAACAACACTTGATTATTGTATCACTCAAAATGATCTTGCAGCCATTTTGAAAGTGATCATAGGTACTGATTAGACCTAATAAACGAAACAAACATTTTTACAAAATTCGCTCAACATCAATACAATCAAATTTCGTAAAAATTTGTGCCAAATCAGTAGCTATGTTCTCTCAAAACGACTGCAAAATCATAGTGATACGGTAAACAAGTGATGTTATTCACTAAACGAAGTATTTATCTTCTAATTAGTCATTTTATTGCTTCATTTAACATTATATTATGAAATTGAAGTTTTGGTGATGACTTCAGGATTAGCAAAAACATTATCAAAAAACCATGAAATTAATATACCAATATTGAGAGACTATTAGTGATTTTAGAACCGAAGGAATAAGATCAACCGTTTACAAAGTATTAGAGGATAATTAAAATGTGGGATGAATCCATAAACGGTACTAATTAGGCACTAAATATTTCATGTAGTGAAAAACAACACTTGATTATTGTATCACTCAAAATGATCTTGCAGCCATTTTGAAAGTGATCATAGGTACTGATTAGACCTAATAAACGAAACACAAATTTTTACAAAATTCGCTCGACATCAATACAATCAAATTTCGTAAAAATTTGTGCCAAATCAGTAGCTATGTTCTCTCAAAACGACTGCAAAATCATAGTGATACGGTAAACAAGTGATGTTATTCACTAAACGAAGTATTTATCGCCTAATTAGCCATTTTATTTCTTCATTTAACATTATATTATGAAATTGAAGTTTTGGTGATGACTTCAGGATTAGCAAAAACATTATCAAAAAACCATGAAATTAATATAACAATATTGAGAGACTATTAGTGATTTTAGAACCAAAGGAATAAGATCAACCGTTTACAAAGTATTAGAGGATAATTAAAATGTGGGTTGAATCCATAAACGGTACTAATTAGGCACTAAATATTTCATTTAGTGAAAAACAACACTTGATTATTGTATCACTCAAAATGATCTTACAGCCATTTTGAAAGTGATCATAGGTACTGATTAGACCTAATAAACGAAACACAAATTTTTACAAAATTCGCTCAACATCAATACAATAAAATTTCGTAAAAATTTGTGCCAAATCAGTAGCTATGTTCTCTCAAAACGACTGCAAAATCATAGTGATACGGTAAACAAGTGATGTTATTCACTAAACGAAGTATTTATCGCCTAATTAGTCATTTTATTGCTTCATTTAACATTATATTATGAAATTGAAGTTTTGGTGATGACTTCAGGATTAGCAAAAACATTATCAAAAAACCATGAAATTAATATAACAATATTGAGAGAATATTAGTGATTTTAGAACCAAAGGAATAAGATCAACCGTTTACAAAGTATTAGAGGATAATTAAAATGTGGGATGAATCCATAAACGGTACTAATGAGGCACTAAATATTTCATTTAGTGAAAAACAACACTTGATTATTGTATCTCTCAAAATGATCTTGCAGCCATTTTGAAAGGGATCATAGTTAACGATTGAAACTAATAAACGAAACACAAATTTTTACAAAATTCGCTCAACATCAATACAATCAAATTTCGTAAAAATTTGTGCCAAATCAGTAGCTATGTTCTCTCAAAACGACTGCAAAATCATAGTGATACATGCAGCCATTTTGAAAGTGATCATAGGTACTGATTAGACCTAATAAACGAAACACAAATTTTTACAAAATTCGCTCAACATCAATACAATAAAATTTCGTAAAAATTTGTGCCAAATCAGTAGCTATTTTCTCTCAAAACGACTGCAAAATCATAGTGATACGGTAAACAAGTGATGTTATTCACTAAACGAAGTATTTATCGCCTAATAAGTCATTTTATTGCTTCATTTAACATTATATTATGAAATTGAAGTTTTGGTGATGACTTCAGGATTAGCAAAAACATTATCAAAAAACTATGAAATTAATATACCAATATTGAGAGACTATTAGTGATTTTAGAACCAAAGGAATAAGATCAACCGTTTACAAAGTATTAGAGGTTAATTAAAATGTGGGATGAATCCATAAACGGTACTAATTAGGCACTAAATATTTCATTTAGTGAAAAACAACACTTGATTATTGTATCAATCAAAATGATCTTGCAGCCATTTTGAAAGTGATCATAGGTACTGATTAGACCTAATAAACGAAACACAAATTTCTACAAAATTCGCTCAACATCAATACAATCAAATTTCGTAAAAAATTGTGCCAAATCAGTAGCTATGTTCTCTCAAAACGACTGCAAAATCATAGTGATACGGTAAACAAGTGATGTTATTCACTAAACGAAGTATTTATCGCCTAATTAGTAATTTTATTGCTTCATTTAACATTATATTATGAAATTGAAGTTTTGGTGATGACTTCAGGATTAGCAAAAACATTATCAAAAAACCATGAAATTAATATACCAATATTGAGAGACTATTAGTGATTTTAGAACCAAAGGAGTGAGATCAACCGTTTACAAAGTATTAGAGGATAATTAAAATGTGGGATGAATCCATAAACGGTACTAATTAGGCACTAAATATTTCATTTAGTGAAAAACAACACTTGATTATTGTATCAATCAAAATGATCTTGCAGCCATTTTGAAAGTGATCATAGGTACTGATTAGACCTAATAAACGAAACACAAATTTTTACAAAATTCGCTCGACATCAATACAATCAAATTTCGTAAAAATTTGTGCCAAATCAGTAGCTATGTTCTCTCAAAACGACTGCAAAATCATAGTGATACGGTAAACAAGTGATGTTATTCACTAAACGAAGTATTTATCGCCTAATTAGCCATTTTATTTCTTCATTTAACATTATATTATGAAATTGAAGTTTTGGTGATGACTTCAGGATTAGCAAAAACATTATCAAAAAACCATGAAATTAATATACCAATATTGAAAGACTATTAGTGATTTTAGAACCAAAGGAATAAGATCAACCGTTTACAAAGTATTAGAGGATAATTAAAATGTGGGATGAATCCATAAACGGTACTAATTAGGCAGTAAATATTTCATTTAGTGAAAAAACAACACTTGATTATTGTATCACTCAAAATGATCTTGCAGCCATTTTGAAAGTGATCATAGGTACTGATTAGACCTAATAAACGAAACACAAATTTTTACAAAATTCGCTCAACATCAATACAATCAAATTTCGTAAAAATTTGTGCCAAATCAGTAGCTATGTTCTCTCAAAACGACTGCAAAATCATAGTGATACGGTAAACAAGTGATGTTATTCACTAAACGAAGTATTTATCGCCTAATTAGTCATTTTATTGCTTCATTTAACATTATATTATGAAATTGAAGTTTTGGTGATGACTTCAGGATTAGCAAAAACATTATCAAAAAACCATGAAATTAATATACCAATATTGAGAGACTATTAGTGATTTTAGAACCAAAGGAATAAGATCAACCGTTTACAAAGTATTAGAGGATAATTAAAATGTGGGTTGAATCCATAAACGGTACTAATTAGGCACTAAATATTTCATTTAGTGAAAAACAACACTTGATTATTGTATCACTCAAAATGATCTTGCAGCCATTTTAAAAGTGATCATAGTTACTGATTGAAACTAATAAATGAAATACAGATTTTCATTCATCAGTTCCTACAGTAAACATCTTCAGAATCGTATTGTTACGTTTTTTCCTCAGCGAATTAGAAAAACACTACAAGTCTTCTTTAAACTAATTTATATTCACACTTAACTAACAATAATCAATAATTTATATACACAATTTATCTACAGAATTTCATTAGGAACACCTGTTTATTCGTCGGCAAGTTCTATTCATGAATGAATCCATGAATCGGCTTCAGTCATTTATATCCGGCGCTGTTTTTCTCTAGAAGTTACCAGAAAGATGCATCATATTCCAGAACAATCGTAGCGGCCTCTTTAAATGGCCATAAATATGCCACCATTAATCGTTTTTATGTGACAGCTTTATGGCGAGCGGTCCCTTTCATGTTCTTAATCCCTTTGTCGGCGCATGAAGCGGAACTCCTCTGTTGACGTAGTAGTAATTAGACGGTTCATATTCGGTTTTGTTACAGTATCAATGTTAAGACTGGAGATAGGCGGAAATCTAATTGATCGTTTAAAATTGGGAGATAGCTGGAGCTATTTTATTACTAAATAGGCCCATATACGTTTACTTTTATAGCATTTCACAATATTATAGTCTCTTCGAAATGAATTGAATAGTTTGAGGAATTACGATTAGAGAAACCTTTGGGCAAAATGATAAAACGCAGTTCTATCAAAACATGCTCGAAAAAGTGGGGTAGGTCGACGTAATGACGTAATGAAAGGTGATCGTAATTGCAATATTGAGTCACCATGTCAACTCACCTTGTAAGGGAGATCGTGTACAGGTTTATCAGATTCGATAGAGGTTAAGTCGTTTCATAGAAGATCAAGACTGATCGGTACAGTTGACATTAATCCTTGAAATACTGCTAAGGTCCGGTTACTTAAATTAATCGTTTATTGGTCTCATGGTATACAGGATGGGCCATCCATAATTTTCCACACCGAATTTTGTTAAAAGAGGAATAAATAAGGGAGAACTGAGATACCCTGTATAATAATAAAGCCACGAAAAAAAATGCAGTTCGACCCTTTTTCTCTATTCAAAATGAGAGCTGTAAGGGGTTGCGGCAAGAGGAATATCAAACGCATTTGAACACCCGTATTTGTCCCCTTTCAAAAAAAAATTTGAACTATCCCAACGTTTTTTAGATTTTCCATCCCATTCTGGTCGTTTCTCGATCAATGCATGGTTGAGTAAACAAAAAAACACCGGTAGCACTCCGGGAGTGCCGGCAGAAGTGAAAACTTCAATATTAACGTTGTGCATTTTTATATTTTGGAATGGTTAGAGAATAATTTTGTATGAATTGCTTTCATTATCAGTATAAAAGTACTATTATTTATGTGGTGGAATACAATATTCATTTATTGCGCTATCGTACACAAAAATGACAATAGGTTTGTTCGGGTGGCAGTTCCCAGTTGTACTGGGGTCACAGAGAACCAGGTTCTGTAACTCTTGGAATCGTCGCAAGTTGTTCTATGACACGAACGGGTGAGAACAGGTGGGAACAGATAATTTCAAAACGATTTCGTTAAATGCATAGATAAGTGAAAGTAAGGTTATGTTGTACATCATGGACATTGAACTCTAAATACCATATAGGTATTCATATAGAGTTCAATGATCATGGATCATATCATGGATAGTGTTAAAAGATATTGAATAAGTTATTGTGTTATTAATACGGTGGAAATACTTTAGAAATTACAAATATTAAAATTGAACAATTTTTTTGTCATAAATAAATAAACATAAACATATCCATATAAATAACTGTAAATATAATTTATATGTAATGAAATATTTAAAGAAATGATTCAATTTAATTATAATTTGAAATTTCAATACATGTAGTGGTGGTCATCAGTGGAGAAATTATTTTTGTTAGTTCATATCTAGATAAACTGTGAATTTTTCTGTTATTTCATTGTAATTTTGGTGGAAACTGTGTACAGAAAATTTTATATAATAGAATTAGGTAATTGTATATGGAACTGGTGGCAAATAAATAAAAATATTTTCTAACAATTTTCATAGCTTTGTAATTATTTTTAGATAAGAATTGTTTTAACAAGTCGTTGTGTTCTTGAAAGAGGTCATTCCTCCGTTTCCTTCCTAAATTTTCAATACATTTTGAGTGGTTAAAAATAAAGATACTACAATCACGAAATAACAAAAATAAATATATAGTATATAAATACGAAATATCGTATATATAAATAATATAAAATAATTATCTTACATACTTTGATCAACAATTATGAAATTGTTTTATTCATCTATTGCAAATGATCCTTCGTCTTCTTTGAGATAAAAAAAATTTTGAGAAGCTATTATAACGAATTGATTAAAAATTTATACTCACACAACATCAAATATACTCAAAAACAGCTATGCGAATATCCTAGTCACCAAATATATAACTTAATTGCCAATTAGAACTACTGAAAATTTGAATCACCGATGATTTGAATTTACCGCTTCTTCTGTTGTACCTTGTACCATCTCTAGATCAGGAACCGTAAGAACAGTAACGAACAGTTCCGAAATCAAGTGTTCCGACCACACGAACGTCAAGGAACTCCTGTTCCGTCCCAGACGAACGGGTGGGAACCACAAATTACCAAAAATTACAGTTCCGAACTGCCGCGCGAACAAACCTAATTTATATTACATTAACATACACAAACATTCGCACAAGCGCCCTGCACCGCCTAAACGAAACAGCACACGCAGGCACGGTAGAAAGAGTGGGGGATATTATTCCTTCTCCTACTCCTCGATCTTACGCTTTTTCGATCAGCATCACGTGACCCTGACGCGAGTTTGGATGTTTTTACCCATACAAGAGAGTGCTCAGCGCAGCTAAAGAAGTTTTCACTTCGAAAAAATAAAGGCTGGTTCACAACAAATGCTCTCTGTCGAGACATTCGTATCTTGACGCTCACTTTATAGCGGTATACCTGGTACACACAATATCAAGCTGACTCAATTCTTGAAGCAATGTACTTCGTCATTAACATGGCTTGAAGGCCACAAAATCAAAAAAAGCGAGGATTACCTTACAGTAATAGATCACTTATGAATTAAATGAGATGGGACATCCGTTTCTGTCCCACATATTACCACAATTTCTATACCTTTGAACCATACAATTTATCACTTTTATGCTTGATTTTATCGATCTAAAGAGTAATAATGGAACTATTTATGAGGATATTTCTCTTGTTAAATGAACATCCTCAGTCTCAACGTCAGATGAACAAGATACTGTAATCTCACAGCTGTTCAGAGGTAAATTGCAATATGATTATACGCCAGTTATGGAATCTACACTATGTTCTTGCATTTCTTCGAACGTTCAATTGCGAAAATAGCTATTTTTAATTTTTTTTTATTAAATATTATGCCAACAAACATTTCCTAAGTTTCTCTTTGCTGCCACATCTCATTTTTCATAACATCTAGACTGTTTCCTTCACTTTCTTCATGATGTCTCACAAGATAACTAGTAATGGACATAAATTATTTGTTTTTATTGGATACGTGAACAAAATACCCAGGAAAGAGATGCTAGAAATGGATTTTAATTTGACACCAATGCTTTCTCCTCCAGCTATAATCAAACAAAGCGATCTGAAACCACGATACCGTCTAATTATACCAAATTAAATCGATTCAACTGATGCGATCCCACCTTCTATAAAGATTGAGATCAGGCAAGGCAAGATCAAGTTCAAGGTTCCTAAATACCTAGAGCGAGAATCGGAGAAATTGAATATCATTCTTTATGCCGAGCATTTTCGAGAAAGTTATTCGATTTTCTAGCACTATCAGGGAATCCCACAAGGCCTCATTATGTGCATTTGTTCAAGCGCGAAATCTATAATTTCTGAGATAACCGGAAACTTGATAATCGATGCAATTTGTGTGAACCTGCGAACAAATTGAGTTTGGGTGTTTGTTTCTCTGAATTTCGGAAGCTTATTGTGAAGCAATGTTAATGTTTAGTGCTTTTTATTAAACTGCCTTAGCGTCATTGTATTTTATGATACTGTGATATCCCAAGTTTTTGGTGCTGTCTTCATTTCCAGCATAAATATCAAATTATCACGGAATTAATATACCAATTTCGTGTGTCTATTAGTGATTTTAGAACCAATGAAATCAAATCAAACGTTCTCGAAGTATTGCGTTGATTCCTAAATCACCAATAGGCACGGTTACAAAATTATTTTGTGTGGCACACTAATGAAAAGTTGTTTTCCACTAAATCAAATATTTAGTGCCTTTTAATGCTTCATTCAACTATGCTACATTGTAATTATTCCCTATTACATTGAAAACGGTTTATTTTATTCCTTTGTTTCTAAAATCACTAATAGGCACCTATTGGGCACTCAAAATTGGTATGTTAATTTTATAGTTAGTTGATAATATTTATGCCGATCGTGAAGTCAGCACTGAAAACTTTTCTAAAAATTACAATGATTGATGAAGCAATAAACGGTACTAATTAAAGCACTAAATATTTCATTTAATGAAAAAAACACTTGATTATTGTATCATTCAAAATGATCTTGCAGCCATTCTAAAAGTGATCATAAGGTACTGATTGGAAGTAATAAATAAAACACAAATTTTCACGAAATTCGCTCGACATCAATTCAATCAAATTTTGTGAAAATTTGTGCCAAATCAGTGGCTATTAGTACTTTTGAAGCAGCTACCAAATCATAGCGACATAGTAATCAAAATTGTATTTCCTTAAATGAAGTATATATTGCCTAATTGACGCCTTTTATCGCTTCATTCAGCATTGTGTTATTTAGGAAATTGAAGTTTTTGGTAATGACTTCATGATCAGCCAAAGTATTATAAAAAAACCATGAAATTAATATAGCAATATTGAGAATCTATTAGTGATTTTAGAACCGAAGGAATTAAATCAACCGTTTACAAAGTATAAGAGGTTTAATAAAATATTGAATGGAGCCATAAACGGTACTAATTAGGCACTGAATATTTCATTTAATAAAAAACAACACTTGAGTATTGTATCACTCAAAATGATCTTGCAGCCATTCTAAAAGTGATCATAGGTACTGATTGGAATTAATAAATAACACACACATTTTCACGAAATTTGCTCGACATCAATTCAATCAAATTTCGTGAAAATTTGTGCCAAATCAGTGGCTATTAATACTTTTGAAGCAGCTACCAAATCATAGTGACATAGTAATCGAAATTGTGTTTCCTTAAATGAAGTATATATTGCCTAATTGACACCTTTTATCGCTTCATTCAGTATTGTTTTATCTGGGAAATTAAAGATTTTGGTAATGACCTTATGATCAGCAAAAGTATTATAAAAAAAAACCATGAAATTAATATAGCAAAACTTGTGTTTCCTTAAATGAGATATATATTGCCTAATTGACGCCTTTTATCGCTTCATTCGTATTGTTTTATCTGGGAAATTGAAGATTTTGGTAATGACCTCATGATCGGCAAAAGTATTATAAAAAAACAATGAAATTAATATAGCAACATTGAGAAACTATTAGTGATTTTAAAACAAAAGGAATCAAGTCAACCGTTTACAAAGTATAAGAGGATAAATGAAATATTGGATGAAGCCATAAACGGTACAAATTAGGCACTAAATATTTCATTTAGTGAAAAACAACCCTTGATTATTGTATCACTCAAAATGATCTTACACGGAAATTTGCTCGACATCAATTCAATCAAATTTCGTGAAAATTTGTGCCAAATAAGTGGCTATTAGTACTTTTGAAACAGCTGCCAAATCATAGTGACACAGTAATCAAGTGTTTTTATTTCACTGAATGAAGTGTTTATTGCACAATTAATGCCTTTTATTACTTCAACATTGTAAAATTTAAGATTTTTATGATCAGCCAAAATATTATCCAAGAATCATGAAATTAATATAGCAATAGTGAGAGATTATTAATGATTTTAGAACCAAAGGAATTAAATCAATCGTTTACAAAGTATTAGAGGATAATTATAATGTTGGATGAAGCAATAAACGGTACTAATTAGGTACTAAATAATTCATTTATTGAAAAACAACACTTGATTATTGTATTACTCAAAATGATCTTGCAGCCATTTTAAAAGTGATCATAGGTACTGATTGGAACTAATAAATAAAACACAAATTTTCACTGAATTCGCTCGACATTAATTTAATCCAATTTCGGGAAAATTTGTGCCAAATCAGTGGCCATTAGTACTTTTGAAGCAGCTATCAAATCATAGTGACATATTAATCAAACTTGTGTTTCCTTAAATGAGATATATATTGCCTAATTGACGCCTTTTATCGCTTCATTCAGTATTGTTTTATCTGGGAAATTAAAGATTTTGGTGATGACCTCATGATCAGCAAAAGTATTATAAAAAAAACCATGAAATTAATATACAACATTGAGAAACTATTAGTGATTTTAGAACAAAAAGAATTAAGTCAACCGTTTACAAAGTATAAGAGGATAAATGAAATATTGGATGAAGCCATAAACGATACAAATTAGGCACTAAATATTTCATTTAGTGAAAAACAACCCTTGATTATTGTATCACTCAAAATGATCTTACACGAAATTTGCTCGACATCAATTCAATCAAATTTCGTGAAAATTTGTGCCAAATAAGTGGCTATTAGTACTTTTGAAACAGCTGCCAAATCATAGTGACACAGTAATCAAGTGTTGTATTTCACTGAATGAAGTGTTTATTGCACAATTAATGCCTTTTATTACTTCAACATTGTAAAATTTAAGATTTTCATGATCAGCCAAAATATTATCCAAGAATCATGAAATTAATATAGCAATAGTGAGAGATTATTAATGATTTTAGAACCAAAGGAATTAAATCAATCGTTTACAAAGTATTAGAGGATAATTATAATGTTGGATGAAGCAATAAACGGTACTAATTAGGTACTAAATAATTCATTTATTGAAAAACAACACTTATTATTGTATTACTAAAAATGATCTTGCAGCCATTTTAAAAGTGATCAAAGGTACTGATTGGAATTAATAAATAAAACACAAATTTTCACGAAATTCGCTCGACATCAATTCAATCAAATTTTGTGAAAATTTGTGCCAAATCAGTGGCTATTAGTACTTTTGAAGCAGCTATCAAATCATAGTGACATATTAATCAAACTTGTGTTTCCTTAAATGAGATATATATTGCCTAATTGACGCCTTTTATCGCTTCATTCAGTATTGTTTTATCTGGGAAATTAAAGATTTTGGTGATGACCTCATGATCAGCAAAAGTATTATAAAAAAACCATGAAATTAATATAGCAACATTGAGAAACTATTAGTGGTTTTAGAACAAAAGGAATTAAGTCAACCGTTTACAAAGTATAAGAGGATAAATGAAATATTGGATGAACCCATAACGGTACTAATTAGGCACTAAATAGTTCATTTAATGGAAAACAACACTTGATTATTGTATCACTCAAAATGATCTTGCAGCCATTTTAAAAGTAATCATAGGTACTGATTGGAATTAATAAATAAAACACAAATTTTCACGAAATTCGCTCGATATCAATTCAATCAAATTTCGTAAAAATTTGTACCATATCAGTGATGTTATTCACTAAATGTAGTATTTATCACTTAATAAGTGCCTTTTATTGCTTCATACAACATTGTATTATTGAATTGATGTTTTTGGCGATGACTTCACGATCAGCACAAATATGATCGAATAACCTTGAAATTAATATAGCAATTTTGAGTGCACAATAGGTGGCTATTAGTGATTTATGAACCAAAGGAATAAAATCAAGCGTTTTCAATGTAATAGGGAATAATTACAATGTTGCATGGTTGAATGAAGCAATAAAAGGCACTAAATATTTGATTTAGTGGAAAACATCTCTTGATTACTATGCCACACAAAATAATTTTGTAACCGTTTGAGGAAAGCAATGGTTTCATTCAATATTGCAATATTATAGATTTTAGGAGGAGACTTTACAATCAGCATAAATATTATCAAATAATCATAAAATTATATAGCAATATTAAGTTCCTATTTCTTGCCTATTAGTGCATATTTTGTTCATTGACGAAGCCATTGAGCCAAAAATGAGCCCTGTGGATTATTATGCAATAAAATTGATCTCAATAGCTCATCGGCTTCAATTCTTGAGTCAGCTCGATCTTGTATGTCACACCCTGCATATTAAAATCTCCGCTGCCTTCGATAGTTTAACTGTAGGTGTTTGACACCTTCTCAACTCAGTTTTAGTTTGGAATATTTGCGGTCCGAAATCGGTTGTATTCTGGCGAAATTCCTATCGGACCGTCCATATCCGATGGACAGAATTATGGACACGTAATTATTGTTACCGAAATCCCCGAATAACAATTTGCGGCACATCCAAACTGTTTATTATTTGCCGACAATGCGGCGCGAATACGCGTTCGCGATAAACGAGCGATGGACACGAATCTACAAATGGGCGAACTCCGGGAGCTGAGATTAGTTCGGTTCTAACTTCTGTTAACACATCAATCGATTAGTTCAGGGGCTAGGTAGAAAAACAGCAACAAAGGAATAGTCTTTCAGTGGTTATGTTTGCAGTTCTTTTGGATACAAGTAGCTTATATAACCTCACCGGGTAAATATCTTCTTCAATATTGGGAGTCAGCTATTTCGTTTCCGCGCATTTTTGGGCACTACCTTGTCTTGTTTTAGAAAATATCGAATTGTAGGCAATTCGGCCCGTGGGATTACCATTGTTTTCAATTTCGAATTGGAAATGCGAAATTAGGCATCATGAACCCTCTCCTCCGCGCCAAGCAAGCTCCAATGCAGCAATAAAATAGAATTTTTTGTTCAAACCGTGTGGATTATCATTTTTACATAAGTTGACCATCTTTTTGTGTTGCTCCAAAGACAGCGCCTTGGCACTAACTTTTCTTTTTCAGGGTCCACTTGCGAAATACGCCTCTTGGCATTTCGTGCATCCCGCGCCGTTTTAAAAGCCACGTCTGTGAATGGATCGAACCTAACGCCCCATTCGGAATAGAATTTTTCCTGCAGCTGTTTGGCAGTATTATTCCACAAGGTTTTTACGACACTTTCCTTGTAGTCTGATCCATCTCTTTTCTTCATCAAACTTGTTTTTTCATTTACAAGGTATTCCCGGGCAGCACAGAATTCTTCAAATTGTTTCCAAATGTAGGATCTTGACTTCACTGTATTGAGCGGCACACTTTTCTTTACACTTTCCTCAATTGAAGTGATATTACAATTCCCATAACGTTTCATTTTTATCTACTTTATGGTAAAATACGAAAATAAACTGACAGAACTGCCAAAAGTGCTGTTGAAGTTACTTCCACCAACGGCGATAGCACAGCGTGCTATCACCTGTAATTTTCGAATATTGAGCCAAAATCGATTATAATGGTGAAGAATCCAGGTTTAAACTTGAGTATGTTCGTCTGGCCGGCCGTATACTCTCTAACATCCGAAGGAGATGAGCTAGAGTGCTGTCACAAATTTTCTTCAATTTGCGTATTTATTTTCGATATAGAGGTGGCAACGTGTCTTTTAGAACATGTGACCTTCAAATTGTCAAGCAGCGTTGTCTTGACTTTCACCTGAATTTCTTTCCATCTGTGGTCTCTGACATAAAATAGCAGAATTGCTCAGTTTGGCAACATGAAAATTTTTTATATCCTGAGTAGACCAGCTCAATACTTTACAATCGACCATTTCTAAGTTTCAAATGCGACAGTTTTCAATGTAAATAAAGGGTCTATGCTTATACAGGGTGAGTCTTGGACCACTGCGTTAATTTTAACCATAGGTTCTTGAGATCAAAAGAAACACTTTTTCCATTACGGTTTTTCTATATTCAGCTGCGTTGAAAAGTTATAAGCATTTTAAGTTTTCACATTGGGCAAATACCCCTCTGTAGTCCAGTATAGTTTGAATGAAAAATACTTTCCACAGCATCCACTATTGAATCTGAATTGTTTAAAAACATTATTTTCCTATAAGAAATGATTCACTCACTCATGTTTCATCCGATTAGGTCCATATCCAGAAGGAAGATACAAAATACTAATTTTCTGGTAAAAAAAATTCAACACCATAAACATATTTTTGCTGTTTACTATAATTTCTTTCTACTTCAAGATTATAAACCATCCCTTCCCAGTGAGAAATTCCCAAAAAACCTCAGAATTATTGGATGTTATCATCATACATTTGTAATTTTCTTCTTAAGATTTCCAAATCATGAAAACCATCATTTCTATGAAAACTTCCAAGGCAAGAGGTTGTCACATTGCTTTTTTTTTTCACTCAAAGCCAGAAAATATCATCTATGATTTTCCAAACACTGATATTATTTAAGTTTCTTCTCCTTGACAGAGACCAGTGAACAGGTCTATGAGACTGTTAAAAATATGGCAATCTTTTTCGAAATCTTCAACAACAATGAATAATGTCACTACGAATAATTATTTTACAGTGATGTTATGTTAGTTGATGTTTTTTTTTCTCTACTGAATCCCAATAACAAATTACTTGAATAGATTACAAGTATTCTCAGATTTAGGTGTGCAATTATATTTGCTTGAAGGAATTAGGTTTGATCACCTACATTTGATTCTGAAAAACCAACTACGTGTTTTTTCGTTAGTAAGAATCTATTCTGTTTAGACTATAATTAATTACTGAACAAATTTTTGGTTTTTATAATCAGAATATCTGTTTTAATTATGTAAACAAAAACAGAAATATTGAATAATGGTTATTCATAGATTATGTCAAATTTTAATACCTTACCATAGAATATTAATTTATTACCGAACCCCAGGAGAGAAAAAAATTAATAATTGCAAAGTTTTTTTTTTAAATGAAAGATAATATCTGTAATCATTATCGATCTTCAGTTATAATTTTTCTCAGAATAACTAGAGTGAATTATTACCACATTGAAATGTTATAATAACGTCTCTGTGGTGGGTTGTTCCCAATAAAATAGTGTTCTGTGGTTCCTTGTTGTTTTGATTCTGTTTGAAACTGTCAACAGTTATTTAAAAATGTGGAAAATATTATAATAAAATAATAATAATAATTTCTATAGTTTGAAATTATTCAATTCAGTATGAAATGATTATGGTCAGAAAATACATTTCTATTCTAATCTTTCTTGTTTATGAACCTATAGCTTCCAGTTTCAATATTGATTGAATTTTAATTAACCATGCATCATAACAAACATTCAGAAATACTAAAACTAAGTCAAAAACTATTATCTCCTAAGTTCGTGTAGGTACCAGGTTGAATCGGTGTATGAAATAAATATTAAAAAAAACTATAAACCTACAAAATAAATCAAGGAGACTGGATTCGAAGATTTTAAAACTCATATGATCTTAATTTGAAGCATTCCTATGTTAGAATAGATATAATTTGATGGACCCTGAAAGTCTGAAGCTATAAAGAACCAGCTCTTCATAAAGACAAGTCTTCAATTCAACAGGTCCTGACAGAAAATACATTACCTATTTCAACGGTCATGAGAATATACCGAAGTACCTATGTTAGTGAAGGAAATCTTTTTCTCTATTTCTTATGGAATATTACTCTGGATTAAATATTAAACAAGGTGCTAGACATCATTAATAATGAATACAGCAAATGGCAATTCAGATTTTGTAGTGAATGTAAGACAAAAATTGTTCAGTGGTTAATTTCATCTATTAGTTTTTAGTGGTGGAACCATAGATTTCCCCAACCTTTTGAAGAAATATTTAATATAGACATAAAATATGGCAACATTGAACAAATCTTGTTATTGAATCATTTCAGCACAGAGTTGGATTTGGGAAAATCAGAAAATTTGGACAAAATTATATCGATTTAATTCCTTTCAACTTCAAATATCTCAAGAATGGTGCAATTTAGGAGGAAAGATGGAGAATGATTTTATCTGCAAAAAAAGACTAATGATTCCAGGAAGTACAAGATACGGACCTTTAGTTCAACGATATTTGTTTTTCATGCAATTTAACCAATCTGTAGAGTAGTAGTGAGAAACCCACAAGAAATGGAATGAATCTAACGATGCCAAAATATGCATGACTGTTATCAAAAACCTTCTACAGGAGATCATTTCAATTGATATTGTCGTTTGAATATTACAGGTGAAAATGCAATTTTTTTATGAAATTTCAACACCCTATATCTTTTGAACGGGGCCAAATTTGGAAAAATGTTATAGGAAGAAAGTGTTTCTTTTGACGTAAAGAATCTATGGTTAAAATTAACGTCAAAGACTCACCCTGTATAGTCTAAGGTTAGGTTAGGTTTCACTTCTTGATATGACCTGTGGTAGATAGTATTACAAAACTGAAAGCAAAATCGTATCAAACACTGTATAATTTCTTTGTTTCAAAGACTCACCCTGTATATTGTTAGAAAAACTTGAAAAGACCTGAAGAAACTCGAAAAGCGCGCAAAAAAACTCGAAGGAAAGTTAAAAACCACGAAGGAGCACAAAAAAACCGAAAGCGCGCAAAAAATTCCGAAATAACTTGTAAATTACACACCCTGTATATCAATCGATCGCAAATTCATTGTAAATTGCACACCTTGTACGACATTTCATTGAAATTAGCTCCAGTACGTGGAAAAACACGAAAACTTGAGAAAAACTCTGGTGAAAGTCAGCGCTAGGAATGAGCAACTCATATGTTACATCTTGTATATGAATCGAAAATATTTTATCGAATTAAGAAGCCGTAAGCAGAAACAGCCGAAATAACTCGATCGAAGGTAGCTGTTAGAAATAGGCAACGCATATGAGACACCCTGTATATAATTGATTCGCAGTGGGTGCTTTTTCCACAAAAAAAAAAAACCAAAAGAATATCGGTTTAACTCAAACAGAGTGCCTCGCCGATTACTTCGAATTTCGTTCCATTCTTTCACGCATAAACCAAGTGGGTCCGATTTACGTCTAGAATATGATATAAGAATCTACATAAGATTAGAATGTCAACGACAATTCAGAGTAGGAATCGACAGGGGTGAAATGAATTGGCTAGGGATTGCAAAACTGGTTCTATGCTGGGTAAATTTTTTAATTTCATAAATACATATCGTAGACTGTTGAACTTTAAGAGAATACCTCACCAGGGCTCTTACGAATCCTAGGAATTGAAGAAATTTCAAAATATTATACGATATATGGGTTAATATTATAATTGGAATGATCTGACAAAGTTCTGTGAACGTCGGACGTGACTGATGATCTGGAAATTTGTGTTTGAGCCGAAGTAAGCTATTCGCAGCATTTAATTTAAAATATTTTTACTTGTGATTGGAAGGTTTGAATAGCCCTATCCAAACGTCCGATTCTCTGGGAAGACACATATGAAAACGGCTTTTCCTGATCGTGACATTGGAAAAAGACTTTTTCAATTTTACCGAACCATCTTTCGCGAAAAGCCGGGAAATCGGAAATTTTTTCGAAAATGTTAGCGTGGCCGTGAAGGCATGTGAAATGTACCTGACGAAGGCTGTCTTAAGAACTTTACGGTGCTCGCTTCGCTTGCAAGATCGCCTTCCCCTTTCTACCTCGAAATGTAGCATTTCTGAACCCCTCGCCAACCGAAAGTTTTTTGATCTTCTTCGGTGGTTACCTGTATCGAACCATCGATTACCACAGAAATATTCGTTATTGTTTTTGATATAATGGGGTAATATGTTCTTTCGAGCTAAAATCTCATACTTTTTTCCCTTGTATAATAACTAACTATTTATTACAATTTAAAATTCTATCACTAAAAAAACACCTAGTAGAGTAAAACGAGCCTGATGTTGAGTTGAATTTCTATCCAATACCTGTTTTCTTTCAAAACCATATGAGTAAATACTACAGAACTGCAACATTATAGTGATATCAGTGAAAGCACCCATAAACACACGACATATCCAAGCAAGGCACCGAGCATCTGTCGAATCCATCCTAAAACGATCTATCACCTCTAAAGATTCACTTTCACCAATTGATAAAAAGAATCTCCCGAACAAGATATCTAATTAAATGGTCAAAGTGATTTATCGAGTATTTAGTCTTAGAAGACAGACGTTCTTTTATGATTTGTGAGATAGAAAAAGTATACCGGTTATGGAATCTTGTTAAAATATGATATTGCGTCAAATTAAATGGAATAATTAAAGATTTATTACCGTTTATAGTTCATCTAGTCTTAGATGAGGCCTATTTGGAATCTAGAAATTGATTAAAAGATATATTTGGTTGAGTAATATGAAATCATGTCACTGTTTTGAAAGATTGCAGTAGTTCTTGCAGAATCGGTAGCTCAGGTTTGATCCAACCATGTTTTGAATATACAGGGTGAGTCTTTAACCACTGCGTTAATTTGAGCTATATGTTCTTGAGATCAAAAGAAACACATATTCAGCTGCGTTAAAAAGTTATAACTGAATGGCAGGAAAGACAATGAAAAATGGTTACAACACCATTTTGTTATTGCAGAAATAGATTCCTTAGAAAATTTCAAGTTATTTTGATGTAACATTTTTCAGTTTTGGTTGGAAAATTCTCTCTGAGCGGGAAAAATCGAAAATAGAGCTCCGCTGAAACAAGAATAACTTCGAGGTTTTTGGATGGAAAATTTCCATTTTTGGGATTTTTCAAGATGTAAGATTGATGTATCCACTTTAAAAATCGAAATCGCGATTCATGATACAGGGTGTGAGAAAATCGCTTTCAAAGTTAGGAATGCCAAAATCGTGAAAAATCAATTTTTTCAAATTAGAACCCCATTTTTTTATGGTAAATATTGAATCTACGTTAAAAAATAATGTGAGTGTATGCATCACACCCTTGCCCTAAAGTGGATATTTTCTGAGTTATTCACAAAAAACTGTTTTTCGTCTTGAATTTTCAGCTATTTCTTTTCCCTTCACGCCAAAAGGATGAAATTTTCAGGAACTATTACTTACACCATGTTTTAGATTTTACTACCCTAATATGCAAGAGAAAAAAGTTACAGGTTGTTCCTAAATAGATGGCGAATTTGGATTCGAATTTGTATCGGAAACCTCTTTATTTCAACTAATCGGCCATCGGTTTTCTCTCCAGTGATAAATAAATAATTCCTTATGAACCGTACGCAAAAACTTACCATGTTTTTCATTATTTTTTTTTAATGATAGATATCATTAATTACATCTGCCAAATTCCTCCTTATTCAGTAGCATTTTGTGTTTACTATTAATTTGGTGATAATTCGTATTAAGTTATAAAATCGATCACTATGGCTAATTTTACCAATGAAGATTATTTAAATCTCATTCTACTTCATGGAGAATGTAATAAAGTTGTAGATAGAACGATTCGACTGTTCATTGAGAGGTTTCCTGACCGACCCAGACCAACGAGAGATACCATTAACATAACCATGACAACTTGAGAAATGTCGGATCTTTCGTTAAGAAAACTATACACATAGAAAAAAGTGTAGTAGAAGATGAGAACAACGAAATTACAGTTCTAGCATATTTTCGTGTGAATCCTCAAAATTCTCTCAAAGATGCCGAGATTGCTCTGGGATTATCTCAATCGAGTGTTTGGAGAATATTAAAAAACATAAAATGCACCCATATAAATTCAATAGGGTACAGCATTTGAAGGAAACTGATTTTGTCAGGAGAACAGAGTTTTGCGAAGCTATGATGATTCGATTTCAAGAGAATGAAAACTTGTTGGACTGTATAATTTGGACGATGAATCTAAATTCACAAAGAATGGTTCTTTCAATAGGCATAACAGTCATTATTGGGATGAAGAGAACAACCACCACTTCAGACAATGGAACTTTCAAGAGACCTGGAGTTTCAATGTTTTTTGCGCCATCAAAAATAATGCAATTCTCGATGTTCACATTTATGATGGGATTTTAACTGGTAAGATAGAACACTACACATGTTTGCATTATTTAAAGAATGTTCTCCCTTAGGAGATAGATATTCTGACATATTGACTCAAATAATTGAGCCGCTAGTACAGAACCATAATGACTTATGGTATCAACAAGATGGCGCGCCTCCACACAATTCACTCAATGTGTCAAATATCCTATACAGGCTATTTGAAGATCGATGGTTGGCGAACAATGGTCCACATCTTTGGCCACCACGTTCTCCCGATTTAACTCCTTTAGACTATTATGTTTGGGGTAGGATAAAAAATATTGTCTACTCAACTCCCCTGACTGATAAAGAGGACTGCATAGAACGAGTCAGAAATGCGTTCAGGTTTGTTTAGATTTTTAGATTCATAGTTTCGAAACTCAATTTGGTTTTAAACACTTTTGCAGATCTCTTCCTCTCGATGAAATAAGAAGAGCAACGGACGAAGCATTCCTGAGACGTATAAATAAATGTCTAGGAATTAACGGTCAAAACTTTGAGCATCTTCTCTAGTTATAACTACGAGAGTTTGTCATGGTTCTCCTAATAGTAACTTGAAGTCGGTTTCAAGAAGGGGTGAAAAATCTACAGCATGGTTCAAATAACAGTTCCTGAAAATTTCATCTTTTTGGCGTGAAGGAAAAAGAAATAGCTGAAAATTCAAGACGAAAAACAGTTTTTTGTGAATAACTCAAAAAATATCCACTTTAGGGCAAAGGTGTGATGCATACACTCACATTATTTTTCAACGTAGATTCAATATCTGCCATAAAAAAATGGGGTTCTAATTTGAAAAAATTGATTTTTCACGATTTTGTCATCCCTAACTTCAAATGCGATTTTTTCACCCCCTGTATCATGAATCGCGATTTTCAATTTTAAAGTGGATACATCTATCTTACATCTTGAAAAATCCCAAAAATGAAAATTTTCCATCCAAAAACCTAGAAGTTATTCTTGTTTCAGGGGAGCTCTATTTTCGATTTTTCCCGCTCAGAGAGAATTTTCCAAGCAAAACTGAAAAATGTTACATCAAAATAACTTGAAATTTTCTAAGGAATCTATTTCTGCAATAAAAAAATGGTGTTGTAATTTGAAAAACGAAAGTTGACGTCATATCCGGAAAAACCGGAGGTGCTCATGCCTTGAAAATATTTTAGATTTCATCAGCATCGTGAAATACTTATAAGTGCTGAATTTCATGAAAATACGTTCAGTAGTTTCCCGTATAAATATGGGTGAGGTTCCTCGTGAAAGACCCTGTATAGTGCTCTGTTTATAATTTTTTATTAAATCCATAAATGTTTTATTTATTTCGGCAAGGAATACAATATGAGATTCATATCCCTCTGGTAATCTTACAAATCAGAACTCTTTCGAGCACATTTTTCATAACATTTACACACGGTATTTCATTAATTTCATCACGAATATTTGAGTGCTCAAGATGAGGTTTGTTTGCATAAACTTCGATTCAGTTATAATAGATGCGTCACTTCTAACGGTCCATCGGCTTAAATTCTTGAGTCTGCTTGATCTTGTACGGGGATAAACCAAGATTCTTACTACTTAAAGTGATGTAGGCGATGCTAAACTCAGGAAAACATCGTAGCATTATCTTGTTTAACAGGACTTCTAGATCACCCCTCTTGAAAATGAAAAAATGTTGATTTTGTAATATCTTTATAATGTATATATTTCTCGATTGCATAAATGTCATTCAGATTCCATGGCTCTTCAAGCTTCAACGCTTACTTGAAAATTCAACCGGAACTATAAGAACATTGTGGGAGTTCACCATTTCAAAACTGTATTTTATCGAATATGTTGGTATTTCCCGTTCTAGTAGGATGTTTTGAAACCAAACCTTGTGCATACAAATTTGTACGGTTATCGGATTAACGAGTGCCTTGTTTTTAATCGACCTTCTAAGACTATAGGCTGAGGAATAGAAACGGCATCTAATTCTTGCAATCAAGTATACAGGGCTTCGTGGAAGAGATACAGGCTGTTGGAATTTCTTTAAAAATAGTTTATTCTAAAACAAGTTGCAGAATGGGCACCTATTCCAACACGAATGTGAAATTCGAAAGGATAGGGTGTCAGTGTTGTCAACAACAAAATGAAAAATATAACTAAAAACAATTCAGTAATGAAATCATTACATTTTAGTACTGTAATAAACTCATTATGACACTGAAATGGAGAATAGTATATTATATACCGCGGGACTGAAGTAGCACATTTAATCCTGAAGGATTAAATGTACTTCAGTCGCAAGGCCCGGCCGCAGGGAGGGCGTAATTTACCTGAAGGATTAAATTAATTATTTCAATAATTTATATCAGTTTTTTCGCAGCCGAAGTAGGTGAAGAATTGTTACCACCGAAATCTAGAAAACTATACGAGCAGCAGTACGATGCTTTTTAAAAAGTGGTGCCGCTTAAAAAATGTGAGACAACCTACTGAAAATGCGCTGTTAGTCTACTTCAATGATAAATCAAAGCGGTTTGTGCCTCAACTATCTGGGCACATTACTCAATGCTGAAATCGGTTATTAACATTAGAGAAGATATTGATATAAGTAAATTTCCAAAATTATTAGCTTTTTTGAAGAGAAGAAATGAGGGATTTAAGCCAAAGAGGTCAAGAATTCTCACGTCTGAGCAGGTAGATCGGTTCTTACGGGAGGCTCCGGATGATAAATATTTAATGCTTAAGGTAAATTTGGAAATGTGTTTATATTCAGAAATTTTAAGAAATCAATTTTTTTTCGTAGGTTGCATTTATTTTGGGCGTTGCGGGAGCTTGTCGTGGAAAGGAGTTGATTGACTTAGAAATCGACGATGTGAGAGATTTGGGCGATTCCTTCCTAATTGCGATTAGAAACACCAAAAATAAAATTGACTGAAATTTTGTGATCAAAAATTCAGAAAACAGTGCCATCAGTTTTGTGGCGATATTTCGAAAATATGTGGCATTGCGAAAAACAGGGACACCTCATTCAAAATTTTTTGTTCAATACATCAACAAAGAATGTACTACGCGAGTAGTAGGAAAAAACATGTTTGGTACATTTCACGGCAAATAGCAGCTTTTGAAATTAGAAAATGGGACGTCTTATACGGGACATTGTTTTAGACGCACATCTGCGTCTTTGTTAGCTGATTCGGGAGCAACAATAGACGTGCTGAAGAAACATGGAGGATGGAAATCCTCCAACGTGGCCGATGGATATATTGAATCGTCTATTAAAAATAAACAAAAAAATTTCAGATAAAATATTTGGTCAAGTCGCCGATTCGTCCACTATAGTTATGCCTCATGCTCGCTTCCTGTTTCCGCAGGATCTTCGAAACAAACACCAGTTCAATATGATAAGGACCTATCTGTTACTCGTCAGTTACCTGCTGCATTAACCCAGGAAAGACTGGTCAATATTACGAACTGTCACAATATTAATTTGAATATTAACGTTAATTACCATTCTAATTAATTGTATTTTTCAATAAAATATCCCTTAAATTCGTTTGTGATTTAATCGTTCCGGGAGTTTCGTCAATATTTAATCCCGGAGAGATTAGATGTGACACTTTAGTACCTGTCACAAGGGAGTGAAGTTGTCACTTTAGGCCCGGAAGTACGAAAATTAATTTTTGCTTATATCTTCATAGTGGATAATCCGAATGAATTCAAATTTTGTAGGTTTCACACAAATTTCAGATTGAACACAATAAATTTATGGCTTAAGGTCTTCGAGTTAATAAATTACCAAATAGTGAAACTTTGAAAACTTAGTATAAATAAGCAGTTACAGAACATATCATTTATTGTATGCATGAACATTCGAGAAGAATTTATTATTTTACATTTTTACAATAATCTTCCTACAATGCACCGTTTCCAAGATATTCGATGTTGGATGATTTGAAATTTGGAAAAATAATTGAGAAAAATTGCCCTTTTTCCTAGATCCGACCCTGACTGAAAAAATTACTTAGCTAAAATCGTTTTTATCATGAACATTACAATTTGGAGTGTTAAACAAGAACAGGGAGCATAAACAAGTATGTCTTTTAAATTTTATGGAATGATATGAAATTTTTGTGCTGTCCCGAAAGGAATCCAGTGGTGGTTTAGCCCAACTCGAAACCTTAAGTCGTTTATAACTTTGAAACGGAACAGTATTGAAAAATTGGTATATGAATAAAGTGTTTATTTTTGTTGATGACGAGATACTGTTGATGATGGAGCTCGTGTTGAATGATTGTTTGGGCTATTACCATCATCTATTGTGGATGTAATGTTTTCCGACGTTTCGATAGACATCTTCTATCTTTATCAAGAGAGAAAATAAGAAACCTTTTGAAAATTATCAATTTTCAAAAGTCAATTGACAGAAGTCATGAAAGAAAATGAACGATGTTATATACTCATCTGTGATATGATGATCTTTTTTAAGTTGGATCGAACTATCGGCGTCCAAACTTCTGGCAGATCTATAGATGGAGCACTTATGGAATCAGGTGTTATTTTCATAAATGCTGCTTCTTTGATTTTTCTTCTTGCAAAGTTTTTCTTCTTTGGATATTATTGATGCTTCATCCCACTTCATACGATGATTCTCATCTACAGCATGTTGGACCAACCTGAATTTGTCGCTGTCTAGTACTGTAGAAGCTTCTGATGTTCTTTTATTCGTACATTCAGAGGGCATTTAGTTTCTCCGATGTAAGCTCTTCCGCACTCGCAAGGTAATTCATATAAGCAGTTCTTTGTCCTTTGTGTCTCATTATTAGGCTTAACTTTTGTAATTTTAACTCTGATAGTGTCTTGAGTTTTGAATGCAGTCGTTATGTTGTATCTATTTCAATTCTTCTCATTTTCTCCGACAAACCTTTTACATAAGGAATTACGGTTTTAATGGTCTGATTTATATCTGTTGGTTCAGGTTGACTTTCTCTTGTTCGTTTAGCTTTTTCTAATATCTTTTTGGGGTAGCCATTGCTTCTAAGAGTTTTCGAGATGTTATTTATTTCTTCATTTTGGTCTTCTTCAGTGCAACAAATATTTATTGCTCTATCAAATAAACATTTTGCTACTCCCAATTTAGTGTTTAGTTGGTGGTTTGAATCAAAATGTAGATATTGTCCTGTGTTCGTTGGCTTTTTATACACAGTGGTTCTTGGGATTCCATTTTGTTTATGTACGAGTACATCTAAGAATGGAAGTTGTCTGTCTTTCTCGTACATAAACAAAATGGAATTCCAAGAACCACTGTGTATAAAAAGCCAACGAATACAGGACAATATCTACATTTTGATTCAAACCACCAACTAAACACTAAATTGGGAGTAGCAAATGTTTATTTGACCACTGAAGTGGCTCACATGAGTGGGTGATTCATTTCTTAAAGGAAAAATAATGTTTTTAAACAATTCAGATTCAAAAGTGGATGCTGTTGATGGTAATTTTCATTCAAACTAAAGACTCACCCTGTATAAACAAAAAGGTAAAGAACACAGTTCTCAGGTATTTCAAGCTATCAGCAAAGGATTTCAAGCAATTGAAGTAGAAGAAGTAATCCAAAACTACAGAAGATACATATGTAACCTACTCATTTTGCCTGTACATTGAATTATTTTCAAACAGCTTGAAGTTGATCCACATTTTTTCAAGAAATTGTGTTCAGTGATGAGCAAGAAATTCTGCATGTTTATACAGGGTGATTCCGGAGGAGACAGTCCGATTTTAGGTGAAGTATACAGTAGTCAATATAGTTTCGGAACAATGTTGGGTTTATGGTTCGGGCCCTCATTGAGAGTTTAAAGGGTGATTTGTCCGATTCGACCGATTTTTAGTTTATTCATAACTTGCTTGATCAATCTTGATGAAATTTTCAGTGTAGAACAATATGATTATCTTCTTTCAATAATTCTATTATTTTCTCAAAAATACAGGGTGGGAATAATGATAAGTTTACGATTAAGTTTGCAGGTTGAAAAAACACCCTGTACATTCCGTTTTCAGAAATTTTCTACTTGCTTCAAATTCTACCATAAGTTTACATTACTGGAGCGTTTTTATTTTTTTTGGCACACGTCCATTTTTCCTAGAAAAATTAATCAAAGATGAACGATATCGTTTTTTTCGCTCCAAGGCATTGAGAATATTCTGAACAAGATGGTAAATCTGTATCGTCTATTAATACAAAGCCCTCCTAAGTCCTAAAATAAATTTTCCAAAGTCGAAATTCAATTTTGATCGCTCATATTCAGATGTATAAAATCATTTATTTCAAAATTTCTTTATACGTTCGTGAGCCAAAAAAATCTAATGGCCTTATGGTATGTAAAATATTGAATCACGAATGTATGATAAATATTTTTAATGAAATTGAAAATTCTCCATGAAAATTAAATCTCTATTTGAATCAAGTTCTTTAAGAACCATGGTTAACATCACAGTGAACCAGAGAATGAGATTATTTAATAAATAATCTGTCACAAGAAGTGTATTTCAACATGCCTCAATTATTTACTCATGCAGAATATGCGGATATGATTTTTGTTTATGGTTTTTGTAACGGAAATGGAAATGAAGCCAAAATGGAATACATAGACGATTTCCCAACCAAATAAATGTACTTTCGGACGAGTATTCCGTTATTCTAAAGAACATGGGCAAT